>CM044305.1:108754329-109363384 GCA_024291935.2 Okapia johnstoni
CTGTTTGCAGGAAAAAAGTTTCAGCTTCCAAGACCTTCTCTGAGTTCCAAAGGGCAGATTCAAACAGTTATTAGGGGAGTGAGGGAATGCAGAAAGAAACAACAGTGCAGGCATGTAGCAGGGTCCTGGCTCCTCCTGGGAGGTGTGCATAACCATCTGGTATGTATCTTTGAGTTCTTCTATGGAACTAGGGCTTGCACCCAGATGGAGGATGGTTAACTTCAGACTGAGTACACGCAAGTGGATGCCAGACAGGGTGGAATCGGAAGACTGATGATTGAGATCCCTGGATTACCATCCTGTTACTTCACCACCAATCAATCTGAGGGAAGTCCACACCCTGCAGACCACCTCCAGAATTTTGTCTATACAAGCTTCTTCCCTGAAACACACTGTGGACTTGGGTCTTTTGAGCATGAGCCACTTGTTCTCCTTGCTGGGTCCTTGTAGTAAATCTTTCTTTGCTCTAAACTCCAAATACTTGGGGGTTTTTTGGCCTCACTGCAGCCAGATACACTATCAAACGTGTGTTTGACGACATTGTTTCATTATTTTTACTATTGTTTTCTTCTAGCATCAACTTTTCCTCTTGCATTGTTAAATCTTATTGCTTTCAACTTGGCTTTTTCTTTGGTATCTACTGCTTCTTTCTTACCCACTCCAGTACTCTTGCCTGGAAAATCCCGTGGACGGAGGAGCCTGGTGGGCTGCAGTCCATGGGGTTGCGAAGAGTTGGACATGACTGAAACGACTTAGCAGCAGCAGGTCCAGTAGCTAAGACTCCTCACTCCCAATGCAGAGGGTCTGGGTTCTATCCCTGGTCAGGGAACTGGATCTGACATGCTGCAACGAAGAGTTTGAAGATCCTGTGTACCACAACCAGGAACCAGCACAGCTAAATAAATAAAATAATAATTTTAAAAAATCAGCCTAAATTAATCCTCATGCCCAAGAGACATATTTGAGGTAGCAAATCTTGTTCCCCTATACATCGTTGAACACGTGTGTTTAATATACTGTGTGATAAAATGGGAAGCAGACATAAAGCACTTCTAAAAGCACATACTGAAATCAGATTGTTGTCTTAAAGTAGCTATGATTCATGTAACACCATTTTTTACATGAAAGAATGAGAGAAAAAAAGCTATGATTATTCAGAAGATTATTTTGCAGATATATCTTCAAAAATAATTGAAATGAGCCTATATGTGAAATAAAACAAATGATAGTAGTTGCTGTCAAAGAAAATATTTGACAATTCAAATGAAAATTAGACTTTAGGAAGTTTTGTATTAACCACCATGAGTTTCATAGCTTCCCAATACTGAAGCCTTTTCTAATGAGATGGGTAGTGATAGTATGAAATGTGAAGTTATACTTTTCAAATGGTCATGTAGACATTACAAAGTCATCCATGTGAAGATTCATTCAAGGTGCAAAGTGTAAGAGTAAAACGTCGTTTAATTTCATGGCTGCAATCACCATCTGCAGTGATGTTGGAGCCCCCAAAAATAAAGTCAGCCACTGGTTCCACTGTTTCCCCATCTATTTGCCATGAAGTGATGGGACTGGATGCCATGATCTTAGTTTTCTGAGTGTTGAGCTTTAAGCCAACTTTTTCTCTCTCCTCTTTCACTTTCATCAAGAGGCTCTTTAGTTCTTCTTCACTTTCTAACATGAACTGAACAGGGGAAAAACAAACAGAAACTTACTACCATATATCTCTCCTTACTCCAGAGAGAGACCCAGGAAAACTGAGTGACTCCTGAGGTGGTCCAAGTCACCACCTTAAATATCATATCCATCTAAAGACAGATGAAACTGGAGGGGTGGGAGGAGTCAGTTATGAGAGGTTATCAAGCAATCCATGGTAAACAAGAGTAAGGTTGTTACACAGATTTTAGTCACAATATTCTGCTTTGATAAGCATTTCTAGACGTTTACAATCATCCTTCTCTTCCTGGCACAGAGAGGGAGTGTGTGTGTGTATTAGTTGCTGAGTCAGGTCCCACTCTTTGTGACCCCATGGACTGTAGACCACCAGCCTCTGTCCATGGAATTCTCCAGGCAAGAATACTGGAGTGGCTTGTCATTCACATTCACCGAGAGGGAGACACACTTACAAATGGAGATTTCCCTTATAAATGTATCTTACAGAAGTGTAACTTCTCCATTTGTAGAGCTTTTGCTAAATCCAAGACTAGCCTGTGTCTGCTGTTTCTTAAAAATAATAAGCCTAAAATAATCCATGCGAAAAAGACATATTTGGGGATGGTAAATTCTGCTCCCCTTCGGTATATCTACACATAAAAATTTCACGAGTATGGTAGGTTAATGTTATTTCTATTTTACAAATGAGGATATTAAAACTCCTTGAGGCAAATTTTCTTGTTCAAGTTTATACGGCTGGTAAATGGGGTAGCTGATATTTGCATCTCATTTTTTAAAAATGCCTGAGTCACTCTAGTTTAGAAAAAATCTTTGGGCCACCTGATACTTGCTTATTCTACATAGCACTCTGCAAGGTCTCTCAATGGAGATAAAATAAAAGAAACAAGCTGTACTGGCACGGAGCAGTTAAGATCTCTGGAGGGGATTCCTGCTCTCCTGGTATCATAATATTGTGAGGCATTTCTATGCACTTTGATGATAGTAGAACTGATAACTTCCATTGGGTAATTCCATAGGCACAGTGTCCTATTAAGCCATAACCTTTCCTTTATAAAGAAATATGAAAACTTAACAGCTAAGGCCCCATTAATAATAGTTGTTACCAGGCATTTGGTATTTGCTAAATGATTCCTGCTGTTTCCTGAGAAGTAAATATAATCCTACAGCACCTAAATTTCTTCTGAGCCTATCATCAGGCCTCATCTACAGATCTTCAAGGATATTTAGCTTTTAACTACTTCCTTTGGTTTTCTTTTCAGCACCTTTATTTTATAAAGGATTCACTGCTTCCTTAAAAAATTTGGTCCTCAAAAGTAGCAGTATTTCTAAGTAATCTTATCTCTTGGAGTAGAGGTATCTCTAAGATCATGCATGCTGTGTGTGCTTAGTCACTCAGTCATGTCTGACTCTTGCGACCCCATAGATTGTATGCAACCTGTCAGGATCTTCTGTCCATGGTATTCTCCAGGCAAGAATACTGGAGTGAGTTGTCGCTTCCTTCTCCGGGTGATCTTCCCAACCCAGGAATTGAACTCAGGTCTCCTGCATTGCAGGCAGATTCTTTACTGACTGAGCTACAAGAGAAGCTCTCCTGATCTCAATTCCTTTGGATAGTGGGATTGCTGGATCATATGGTAGTTGTATTTTCTGAGGAACTTCCATACATTTTTTCATAGTGGCTGCAGCAGTTCTTGCACTTTCAACTTTCATCCAGGGCTGGAGCTGGGGATAGCGAAGTGGGGAACTACAGAGTTGGAAAACTGAGGGTGAAAATTGTTATTTGTACCAGATGTATAAAAAAATGTTCATTCATGCTCATTAGGGTCTGCTAACTCATCTCCTAGATATTAGACCCAAGCTTGTGCAAGTCAGTAAAGACATTTCAAATTCAGTATTGTCTTAATCATCAAAATAGGTAAGGTTATATTGCACGAATGAACAGCCCTCAAATTCCAGTAACTTAAGTTCATTTCTGACTCAGATAACACATTTGTCACTGTTCCACGGGGGCCTCTGTTATTGCAGTTTTTCATTCTGCCAGGTTGTTGAGAACAGCCGTTATCTTGTAACATTGCTTGTCACTGCGCCACTGGGAAGAGAGGACTCTGTAAAGGTCTTGCATTATTAATTGAATGAACCACTGAGGAAGTGCTGCAGTCACCTTTGTTCACATGCATCAGATAGCATGAGTCATGCAGTCTACACAGTCACAACTCTACCACGTGCTCACAAGAAAACAACATGTACGGCAAACAGAATGAATGGCTACCACAATAACACAAAATGCTTTCTTTTGTTCCCTTGGCTAGTACCTCTCAAGGATATATTAAAGCATTAAGAATCTTAGATTCTTAGAGTTATACATGTGACTCCTGTGATCACCTAACTTCCCACTCAAGATGGGAATATCCTCTGAATTATCCTGGTGGTAAGTCTGTCCTCTGTCTGGGCTCTTTCAATGGTAGAGACCTCACTACCTAATGAGGTAGTATATTCTGTATTCACACGCCTATCATTGATATTCAAAAATATTCATGCTCATAATTGGCTGAAATCTATTCTAACATTACTGGTCCATCTTCTGCTCTCTAGAAAAATAAGAATACATTAATGATAGTAAAAACAGTAATATGCATATATAAATACACTCATGCAATCATCAAAAGAACTCTTTGCATTAGGCAGTGTTATTATCATCCCCATTTCAACAATGACTGTGATTTTTCACTCTTTCACATAACAGCCTTTTAAATATATGAAAATTAGTATTGGCTAATCATGCCCACTTTCTGCAGTTGTTTCTCAGGAAATGGTTTCTAGATACTTCATCATCTTGTTTGTACTATTCTGAATAGTACGAACTATGATATCCTTCTACTGTTGTGGTTTTTAGAAATATCCACTGTAGTCTAGATGCAGTTGGAACAATTAGACTTATTTTCAGTTGCTATATTATATTCCTAGTGGCACAGACTAAGTACAAATGAGTTGGTGTTTTTGTCTCTTTGTGTTGGAAGAGATGACTCAATCATTTATGCTGTTCCAAACCTGATTTGATAACCTCAGCCCAGGATTTGGACAATATAACCAACATTTAATATTCAATCACAGATTAAACTCAAGACAGATGTTACTTAATCCAACTATTTAGTATTCTTGCCTGGAGAATTCCATGGACAGAGGAGCCTGGTGGGCTACAGTCCATGAGGTTGCAAAGAGTCGAACACAACAGAGCAACTAACAACACGGTGAGAAAGTATTTTATGCTAATTGTCTTCACTTTGAGAAGACGGTATCCTCCTATTCAGAAAGTCAAATACCATCAGATGGGATATTCTCAATTTCAAACACGCATAAGCACACACAGCCTCTCTTACTTTTCTCTTACATTAAAATAAAGAAGCTTTTTTTCTCAACTGAATCTAATCTCTCTGCCAGTACTTGTGTCCAATCTGTCTCTTTCCTGAGACTTTGGCATCATTCAATCTCCCTTTCACATTGCTCAAGATTTCCATCTCTATCACCAATGTACAAGTTCAAGCCATCATCATCTCTCACTCTCACTGCAGCAACAGCCTCCTAACTAATGTATCCTCATTCACTCTAGTCTTGGCCCATTCTAGTGAATTTCCCCATATAGAACAGAAGTCATATTTTAAGATCACATATCAAATAATGTGATTTCCCTGCTTAAAACCATCCAATTATTTCACATGATACTTAAAACCCAAACACTTTATTACAACATATAAGGCCATAGGAAAGTTTGTGCTTTCCTCTATGACAACTTCTCTGCGTTAGTTTCCTGTGGCTGCTGTAACAAATTATCACAAACTTGTTCATTTAAAACAACACACATTTATTTTCTTAGGTTCCAGGGGTCAGGAGTCTAAAACTGATTGGCAGGGATGCACTCCTTCTGGAAGCTCTAGGAATCTATCCCTTCCCTTTTCCAGCTTCTAGAGGCCACCGGCCTCCCTTGGCTCATGGACCTCTGCTTCCATCATCACCTCTCCTCCTCACTCTCACCACTAACCCTCTTACTGTCCTCTTCTAAGAACTATTGCAATTACTTTGCACTACTTGGATAATCCATGATAATCTTCTCATCTCAAGATTCTTAACTGTAGCTGCAAAAGTCCCATTTGCCAGGTAAGGTAACGTATTTGCAAGTTCTGAGGTTTAGGATGTGTACCTCTTTCTGAAGCCAATATTTTGCCTGCCACAAACTCCTCCAACTAAACCCCAATCTCATTATGCTTCAGTCATACTAACTATGACACTTAGGGTTCTAAATTAGAAGCAACAGAGGCTGATGCTGAATAATTAATGAGAAAAGGAGGTTATTAAAATGAATTTTTAAATAAACTTGTTGGAAGGGTTTGAGAACCAGGCTATGCTTTCACAAACAACAGTCAAAAATCATCCTCAGATATGATCTCATGAGGTAATTTCCATCATCACAGCCCTGAAGCATTAGATAGGCACCACTCTCACATTTGGACTAGGCACATAACCGTGTAGTGCAATGATGACTGCCAAAGGGGAAAAGATCCACTTCCTCTCCCTCTTGTGACTCTAACTCCTGAGCCAAAATTTCAAACAATTCTGTCTGATTGGTGGAGCCTCGGTCACATTCCTCTACCTTATTTGCAAGGCAGGCAAGAAAGGCAAATACTTAATATTTAATATCTTGAAGAAAGAGGCACACTTTGTGTCCTCCTAAGTCTAATGAAGAGGAGGCGTCCCAAAACAAAGAAAGATACTGTGATGTCAGAACAAACTGCAAATGTCTACATCACCTTAGTTCTCTTTCTAGATTATGCTGTTATTCCTGTCTTAAGCTCTGTAATACTTGTGATCAGTTCCTTTTCCTGGAACATTTTTCTTCATGTCTTCCCATGGCTGTTTCACACTATTCAAAACTCAGCCCAAATCTCCTCAAAGAGGTACATCTGAACACTTTAATGCTCTCCCCCAGTTACCATCACTAACTTGTTCTATTTTCTTCATACCACATACCATTATTTAAATTGATCACGTTTTTTTTCTTCACCTGTTGACTTCTTACTGTTATGCGCTCTGTTAAATTATAAGTTCCATGATGGTAGTGACCTCAATTTTATAGATCATGATATTATCCCTTGTCACTAGCAGAGCACCTGTTGCATAGTGGGTTCTCAATACATATTTGTTGAACCGAACAACAAATGTAGTAGAGTAGAAAATACATATGCTTTAGAACCAAACACACTTCAATGTGAACTCTTGCTCTATCAGTTAGAACTATGTGACCCTAATTAAATGGTTTAAACTCTTTGAGTTATCAAGTTTCTCTTTTCGAAGTGATAATGATGCTTGTCATGTACAGATGTTATGAAGACTAAAGCGGCAAACGAATAGAGGTTTGACCTTATATCTTGCAACATTGTTGAACTTGCTTATTAGCCCTAATAGTGTGTATGTGGGTGTGTGTGTGTGTTTTATGTAAGGTTTTCTATGTGTAAGATCATCTTATCTTCAAATAGAATAGTTTCATTCCTTGCTTTCAAAACTGGATATACATTTTATTCGTTTTATTGCCTAATTTCCCTGGCTAAAAAGCCTTCAGCACAATGTAAAGTCAAAGAAGTAAGAGTAGACATCCTTGTCTTATTTGTGAACTTAGAGGATAAATTTTCAGTATTTCAACATTAAGTATAGTGTTAGCTCTGGGATTCTTTAATAAAAATATTCAACTAACTAGGTAGCTTCCTCTACCTTATATCTTTTCAGTATCTATCATACTGATGTTGTTTTTCTTCTGTTATTGATGTTATGAATCTTGTGAATGGTTTTATAAATATTGAATGATCCTCATTAACTGAATAAGTATTCTGAGGCCAATATATGTATTATTTTCAGTATATTGCTAAATCCAAGTGCCAGTATTTTATATTGCATTCCTGCATCCCTATTTTGCATGATAATAAATAAAATCCAACTATAATTTAAATGATCTTTTCTATGTTTTTATCAGGATTATACTAACTCCATAGGATGTACCTAAGGAAATTTTCTTCTCTATTTATGCTCTGAAACATATTAAGTAGCATAGGAAAGTATATTTTGAAGAAATGAAATGACTCATTGGTGAATTTTTCTTAGCCCAGAGTCTTTTAGAAAGAAATTTATTTTTACACTTAAAATATTTCTTTCATGTTTTTGGCCTTTCAGATATTCTATCTAAGTCAACTGACCTAAGTCAATTTTATAATTTGTATTTTACTAGAAAATTATCACTTTCATGGATACCTTGTAAACTTTTTGTTCACTTATAATTTTCATTCCTCAGATTTCTGAGAAATCTAGTTTTTTTCCTTCATTTTACTTTTTTGTTTGTATTTGATTATTGGATATATTCATGCTATATTAATTTACCTGTATTTTTTATGATGTTCTATTTCATCAGTTTATATATCACAAGTTTTCTCTGAAATAAAAGAAATTTTGATCCTATTAAGATTATGAATTTTTTAGTGGGATAATATTCTAACTTTCTTTGTTAATTGGGTCAATATAAAAAGAACTTGAATTTTCAGTACTTCAAAATATAACTAAACCATAACTGCCTGATAACTGTGTACTCTAATTTCAGACACATTTGCTGCTGCTGCTGCTGCTGCTAAGTCGCTTCAGTTGTGTCTGACTCTTTGTGACTCTGTGGACCGTAGCCCACCAGGCTCTTCTGTCCATGGGATTCTCCAGGCAAGAATACTGGAGTGGATTGTCATGCCCTCCTCCAGGGGATCTTCTGAGTCAGGATCAAACACCAATCTTTTAGTCTCCTGCCTTGGCAGGAGGGTTCTTTACCACTGGCATCACCTGGGAAGCCTTCAGACACAGTACCCAAAAGCAAGTAACTGGCTTTTTGTTTGTTCAGTGTCCAATTCTGGGGATGAAGATACAAGTTGGTATCAACATTATGCTTCCCAATATTGAAAATAACCGTCTATTTTCTGTAATGCCCATGTTTTTAAAAGATCTTCTTATATTTTGACTACAGTAACATATGATTTTATTAATAAGTTATTCATGTCCTTACATGTGTATGGATATAATTGCTCCTTCCCAGCAGGAAGAGTTTCTACTGAAAATCTATTGAGCATAACATGGAATATATATTTTATTCAATTTTCATTCAATAATTTTAGGGCCACATGATTTTTTTTAATACAGAAGTAGTAAAACATCTTAGAAATGAAGTAGAAAACAGTAATATGTACATCTTAGAAATTAGCTTTACTTATATACAAATGAATCTGACATCAGTTCAACTGGATATGCACTTTAGTAGATGGATCTTATGTCCTCAACTAAATCATTACTCTAAAATAGCTGTTATTGTAGACCTTTGTTACTGTGTACTTGATTTTTTAGGTTTCCTAAAGTCTCAGCAAGAAACAGATTACTTAAGCTTGGAATAAAACCCATGTGTCACTTGACCTTCTTTGAAGGGGATTTAGCCTCATTATTTTAAGTAATTCTGAAAGTACAATAAAGAGGCTAATATTCAAACACATGAATTACTAATGACCATCTGGATTTGATTTCCCTAACATATGTTTATGACAATGTATTTCTTTGTAACTTACTGTGAATTGCAGACCCACCTTAGTTGTTCTGACAACTGAAACGTACTTTGTTTTAAAAATTTTGGTGGAGGATGGGATTGGAATTTATATGCACTTTAAAATGACAGAAGAATGTTTAAATGCAATAAAGTTTCATATATGCCACAAAACCTGAAACAAAAGATCATAATAAAAATGGACACGCATGCTGAACTCCAGAAACATCAAAATTAAACTTCATTTTTTAAACCGTTGTTTCCCAAACATTTGTGGAGAAAATTCCTGCATGAGAATGACTTGGGTATTTGCTAAAAATGCAGATTCCTTGGACCTATTTTAGACTTAAGAAATTATAGTAAGTGGTGACTCAGACGGTAAAGAATCTGCCTGCAATGTGGGAGACCTGGATTCAGTTCCTGGATCGGGACGATCCTCTGGAGTAGGAAATGGCAACCTATTCCAGTATTCTTGCCTGGAGAACTCCATAGACAGAGGAGCCTGGTGGGCTGCAGTCCACGGGGTGGCAAAGAGTTGGAATGGACATAACAGAACAACTAACACTTTCACTTTCAGGATGAGATTAAAGAGTCTGCATTTTAACGAGTTTACTAGTTGAGTCTTACTAATAATAAAATTTGAGAATCACTGTCTCCCATTCCTTCTTGAATCATCTTTTAAGCTTTCTTAGCCTTTCCCCCAGCTTATAACCTCCAAGCTGTTGTCAATTCCTGATGGTATTATTCAAGAAATAAAATTATATTGAATCAGTCACAGTGTTAGGCACTAGGGATAAAAGATAATTAAAACACAAACCCTGTCCTTAAGGAGTATAGCCTTGTTATGGAGCGATTCATGAAAACAGAAAATTTTAATATAATAAAGTTTTTATTATGATAAGATGTTCTCCAGGGGACTGTGGGATGGTAAGGAGAGTTCCCTCAACCATTCTGAGGAAGGAATATATGGCAGTTACCCAGAGGAAGTTATTGTATCTTATTCTTAAAAGAAGAGAACGAGTGAACTAGACTAAAAAGTAAGTCACGGCACTACAAGTAGAGGAAATATACACAAAGGTAAAATGGCAAAAAAAAAAAAAAGGGGTGGGGGCTTGTGCTTAGGAAAATATTAAAAAAAAAAAACTCTGTTCAAGTGTGCAGTGAAAGATAGATAAGCAAGAAATAAATCTGGAAACATAGTTAAGGGCAAGATCATAGAAACTGTTTAATACACAGCAAGGAATTTGGACTTTATCTGGATGGACATAAATATCCACTGAAAGATTTTAAGCAAAGGGTAAAGATGATCATATTTGCAAATTAGAAATACAATGCTGGCTACTGCATGGAAAATGAATTTTATAGGGCACACTTGGATCTAGTGAGTCCAGTTAGGTACTGTCACAATAATTCAGATGAGAAAGGAAATCAGAAATGGTGCAAATCTAGGAAATACTGAAGAGTTTAAATTGGCAGGATAAGATGATTGACTGAATGTGGAGCATGAGGATAAAGCCTAGGTTCCCAGAATGGATGACTGAGAAGGAATGGGGTGTTTGTCACAATTTCAGATAAAGTGTATAAAATGATGAGCTGATTTGAGAAGCTGAGATGACAAGTTTCATAAATGACATGTTTAGTTATAGGCGCTTATTGTAAATTTGGAAGGAAATATTAAGTGGGAAGTTGGCCATATAAGCACGAAACTCGGAAAAAATATCTACTCTGGAAATACAGGTATTGGAGTCATCCATATGTAGACTGAAGTTAAACCTATGCAAGTAGATAAGACCATGCAGAGAAGAGCATGTAGAGTATGAACATCTGAACTGGAAAACACTAATATTTTTCCAAAGCCACTCATGTATTTTAAGTGTGTTTGACAGCATCATCCTATTTCCAGTTATCAAAATCTTTATGTCACCTATTGCTATGTAATGAATCATCCCAAAATTAGCAGCAGGAGGACAATAACCATTGATCATATCATACAGTGTCTGAGTGTCAATAATCTTGGAGCAGCTTGATTGGGAGATTCTGGCTCGGGTCTTCCATGAGGTTGAAGTCAAGAGATTCAATAAAGCCACAGTCATCTGAAGGTTTGATTGAGCCAATCATTTATAACTCCTAAACTTATACACATGAATACAGGCAAGATCCTTGGGTTCCTCAAGACATAGACCTTTTCATTCAATTGTATACTATAAGGTGTGACTTTGCCTCACATGAGCAATGAAAGGCAGAGACAGAGAGGGATGGAGAGAGGGAAGCTACAGACCAACTCTGGGAGAGCCACCCAAGGGTACACAATGATTTGAATATCAAGATGCAGTCATCACTAGGAGTTATTTTGTTGCCTGGCTACTATAAGTACACATCTCATTAACTTTTTGATTCAAAGCTTCCCATCATAGAAAATGAATAGTTTCCAGTTCCTCTTACATGACTGCTATTACTATTATTTATGTGAGAGTTGGACCATAAAGAAGCCTAAGGGCTGAATAATTGATATTTTTGAACTGTGGTGTTGGAGAAGACTCTTGAGAGTTCCATGGACTGCAAGGAGATCAAACCAGTCAATGCTAAAGAAAATAAACCCTGAATATTCATCAGAAGGACTGATGCTGAAGCTTTGGCCATCTGATGCAAAGAACCAACTTATTAGAAAAGACCCCAATGTTGGGAAAGATTGAAGGCAGGAGGAGAAGGGGACAACAGAGGATGAGATGGATGGATGGCATCACCGACTCAATGGACATGAGTTTGAGCAGACTCTGGGAGATGGGAAGGACAGGGAAGCCTGGTGTGCTGCAGTCCATGGGGTCACAAAGAGTCGGACACAACTGAGCGACTGGACAACAACAACAAAGCATTTTAAGGCTAATAAGTATA
This sequence comes from Okapia johnstoni, assembly GCA_024291935.2. Classification (NCBI taxonomy): domain Eukaryota; kingdom Metazoa; phylum Chordata; class Mammalia; order Artiodactyla; family Giraffidae; genus Okapia; species Okapia johnstoni. The sequence continues at coordinate 108,766,502 of CM044305.1, forward strand.
AACTATTCCAGAGGAGAAGAGTGAATTGTTAGCTACCTTCAGATTTTATGTTAATTAGGCACGCTAAAAGAGTTGGACACAACTGAAGTGACTTAGCACTCATGCTAAAATGTAAGGATACATGTTACAAATCGAAGTAGAACATAACTTCCAACCCATGGGAAGATAAAAAAAAGTGTAGAGGAAAAATTAATTTAATTCTAGAGGAAGTAATTAAAAGAGGGTAAATATAGGTCACTAGGCACAGTTTTATAGACAGGAAAAAGTTTTTGATGAATTAGCTCAGTCACTGTTCACTGGCTGTTCACAGGAAAGTTACTTCTCTTTGGTTCTGGACTTTTCTAAATGACTTGGTCTAAATGACTTTTAAGGTTTCTTTCAGTCCTAATCGTCTATGAAATAAATTCATGTTTTTGAAAGTATTACTTAGTTTGTATACACTAGAGAATATCATCACTACTTCTTTAACTATGCATATGATTATGTGATATCTTCATTAGCATATATGCACATGAATATTTCAGCAGCATCCAAGAACAGAAAACAGTGCTTAAAAGTTGCTTAATTTAAATCCCACAAATGATATTCCTTGATAAAGTTACTGTTTTTTCCCCCTTCTCTTCTTCCAAACTATTTCCTATTGCAAAACAAATTTGTCCATTACTGCATGTCTTGGGATTTAAATTAATTGAAGCAATGATTTTATAGAATGATCTGATTTAGGAAATCTTGAAATGTCCTCTGATTTCCCAAAACTGACCTCCATAAATTTTGTCTTTGTTTCATGTTGGTAAAAAGCTCTTTATTTCATCCTCACCCTAAGCTCACCTGTACCATTGTAACCCTTTCCTTGACTGGAGGCTTAAGTGTTTGCCCTTTGAAGCACTTCTCCATTGCACATAATCAAAGAATAAGTAGTGTGAGTTGTCGACAGAGTAGTTAATTAAAACAAGTCCTGTTAACTATGAAGAGAAGATTTTGCTAAGCAAAAAATAAAGTAGAAAATGCAGGTGTTAACTCTCAAAATGAAATTATCTATCAGCCTTTACCTGAGGATCAACTACACCAAAATATATACAGAGAAGGTGCTACACAATGATACAAAGAAATCAGAATCTTATTAAAATAACCCAAGAAAATCTGTTTATGTAGTTCTGGAGATATAAATTATAATGGTTAGAAAGAGAGATGGAAGGTTAGGAATGATAAATTATCTAATCCATGTTCTCCTTGAGAAAAGTGTGGTTCAGTGTATGGTGTCCTGATACATGTCCAAATATTTGCCAACGTTTGAATTAGCAGACCTTATGATGAGATGACAGGAAATGTGTCAAAAGAGTAATTTTGAATTTCAACATTTTATTTTCTCCATATATCTTGACTTTACCAAATGGATAATCTAAAAATGATACTAGAGATCAACTTAAGTAATTTTAGGTTTGTTTTTTGAATTGAACCTTTAGTTCATGGAGTTTCTAATAAATTCATAGTACTGTAATAAAAGATAAAAGATGAATATGACAAATAATTCTCAGAGAGTTTACAGGATGGATTGTATGGGATTAGCTATGCACACAAGCAGCCATAATATGTAGTAGAAAATTCCATATGTGCCATAATGAATATATAGATGATGTGCCATGAGAATTCAGAGGAAGAAAAAGTAACCTCCTAGAAGAAGAGAAGTCAAACTTGACCTTGAAGATGATATAATGTGAATATACATAAGGGTGTAAAGTGTATTCCTGCCTGAGTAACGCCTGGAAAATGCATAGAGTCCACAAAGCATTACAAAGCTATAGTAATTAAAATAATATCATACTACCATAAAAACAGATGTAGATCAATGGAATAAAGAGTTCAGAAATATACCTAAACAGTCAACTAATCTTTGAAAAGGATGCCAGAAATAACAATGTGGAAAGGATAATGTCTTCAATAAATGGTGCTGGGAGAATTGGATATCCACATACAAAAGAGTGAAATTGCAAAACTTCTAGAAGAAAACATAGGGGGAAAAACTTCATATTGATCTTGACAATAATATTTTGGATACAACACCAAGACACAGTCAAAGAAAGCAAAATTAAACAACTGGGAATTCATCAAACCCAAAAAACAAAATGAAAAGCAAACATGTGGAGTGGGAGAAAATATTTGCAAATTATATATTCAATAAGATGTTAATATCTGTAATATATATGGAAGTCCTACAAATTAATAGCAAAAAAACAAGTTATGCAATTAAAAATGGGCAGTGGATTTGAATAGACATTTTCCCATTGAAACAGTGGCTGACTTTATTTTTTTGGGCTCCAAAATCACTGCAGATGGTGATTGCAGCCATGAAATTAAAAGACACTTACTCCTTGGAAGGAAAGTTATGACCAAACTAGACAGCATATTAAAAAGCAGAGACATTACTTTGTCAACAAAGGTCTGTCTAGTCAAGGCTATGGTTTTTCCAGTGGTCATGTATGGATGTGAGAGTTGGACTATAAAGAAAGCTGAGCACCAAAGAGTTGATGCTTTTGAACTGTGGTGTTGGAGAGGACTCTTGAGAGTCCCTTGGACTGCAAGGAGATCCAACCAGTCCATCCTAAAGGAGATCAGTCCTGGGTGTTCATTGGAAGTACTGGTGTTGAAGCTGAAACTCCAATTCTTTGGCCACCAGATGCGAAGAGCTGACTCATTTAAAAAGACCCTGATACTGGGAAAGATTGAGGGCGGGAGGAGAAGGGAACGACAGAGAATGAGATTGCTGGATGGCATCATTGACTCAATGGACATGAGTTTGAACAGACTCCGGGAGTTGGTGATGTACTGGGAGGCCTGGCGTGCTGCTGTTCATAGGGTCACAAAGAGTTGGACACGACTGAGGGACTGAACTGAACTGAACTTTCCCATTGAATACATACAAATGGCCAACATTACTCTGTGATGTGAAAAGGTCACTAATTATCAGGGAAATGCAAATCAAAACTATAATGCAATATCACCTCATACCTGCCATAATGGCTATATTATCAAAAAGATACGAGTTAAATGCTGGTGAGGATGTGGAGAAATGAGAACCCTTGTGCACTACAGAAATGTAAATTTTTGCAGCCATTATGGAAAACAGTATGGAGGCTCCTCAAAAAAATTTAAACTAGAACTACCGTATGATCCAGTATTCCCATTTCTGGATATATATCCAAAGGAGATTAGCATCTCAAAGAGATATCTGTATTGATATGTTCATTAAATCATTATTCACGATAGCCAGAATATGGACAAACCTAAGTGTTGATGGATGAATGGATAAAAAAGATAAAATCTATATATTTACAGTGGAAAACTATTTAGTCTTAAAAAGGCAATTCTGTCATTTTTGGCAACATGGTTGAACCTGGAGGACATTATGCTAATAAGCCAGACACAGAAAGATAAATAATTATCTCAAATATATGTGGAATCTAAAAAAGTCAAACTCATAGAACCTAGATTAAATTGGTGGTTACCAAGGGCTAAGGGGGTAGCTCAAATGAACATTGAATGTTGGTCAAAGGCTACAAATTTTCAGTTATAAAAATCAATAAGTTCTGAGGATCTAATGTACAGCATAGTGACCTGGTTAATATCATGCTATATACCAGAAATTTGCTAAGCAATTAAATCTTCAATTATTTCACCACACACAAAAAGCATGGTGACTCTGTGAAGTGATGTATATGCTAATTAATTTCATGGTAATCATTTCACAGTGTTATACGTATATTAAATCATCACATTGTATACCTTAAATATATATAATTTTATGTCATTTATACCTCAATAAAGTGGAAAATTTAAATAACATGCTTATGATACAAAGCTAATTAATGTTGAAATCAGATTTTTAACATAGATTTATTTACTTGAAGAATCTGACCTCAACTCGATTCACTGCGCTTATACCCAGTTATACCTCATGAAGAGTATAGTGGGAAATAAGGCTGAAAATATAGCAAGCATTTGTGAAGTGACTTGATTTAGAAGTAATGATGATAATATTCATAATAATAATAGTAATTATTGTTGTCATTCAGTAGCCCACCAGGCTCCTCTGTCCATGGGATTTTCCATGGAAGAATACTGGAGCAGGTTGCCATTTCCTCTTCCAGGAGATCTTCCCGACCCAGGGATTAAACCCATGTCTCTTGCAACTCCTTTCCTGCACTGGCAGGTGGATTCTTTACCACCAGCACCACCATATATACAAACATAAATATATGTACACACATATATAAAATAAATTATTTTATTAAGAAAAATATTTTTCAGTACAAAAAGACAGAATTCCCTGACAGTCCAGTGGTTAGGACTCCATGTTTTCACTGTCAAGGGCCTGGGTTTGATTTCTGGTCGGGGAACTAAGATCCTGCATACAGGGCAGTGCAACCAAAAAAAAAAAAAAGACATAAAATTATAAATCAAAGAAGTTAAGTAAAAATCCTATAACCCTAAACTTGAATTTGAAATATCAGTGTGAGCTCATAATGTATTACTTCTTTAAAATAATATATAGCCTAATGAAACAAAGAACTAAAAATATTTTAAGTGATTTAAAATGATATTTTTGTTGTTAAGCGTCAATTTTTCATTCAAAGACCATCTTGTGTATATCATGGAATAAAAAAATAAGCCATTCATTTTCATCTTTGAGAACTAGTGCTTTGGCATGGAAAAAAGATATGGAGGAAAGACTGATCAGGTTACATAGAAAAGTTGTGGTCCTGTGTTTGATTTGGAAATATCAGTATAAAATTCTGAAGTATTGTATTTTTAAAAATATTTATTTCCTGGAACTTTCTGCTGACAAGGTCTATAAAAAAATAAAACACATTATAAATGAACACACCTGACACCCATATAATAGTCTCTAAATGCTATTTCAAAATAAAGGAAGTCCAGATACTTGAATAAATAACTGATCTGAGGTTAGGGACAGGAAATATATTAGATGAATCTTGCACATTTTATACCTAGTAATTGAGGAAGCAAGCAAAGACTAGCAGGATAATATAAAAGGACTTCAGAACCAGCTTGATTGGGAGCCCACCAGCCTACAATTGAACAATTTGAGCATTGCTAAGGACAGTAACTGCAACTGATTTGAACACATTGAATATGTTTAAGTTGATATTTGTAATTATACTAAATTTTATCATAGATTACATTTGAAAGACAGTAGGGAAGCAACATCTTATTCTGAAGACTGAAAAATAAAAGGAAATATTCAAGGATTTTCTCTACTTTTCCTCCATCTATTATACTCTAGGGTCTTAAGAGAACTGCTCCATGCCAGCACCCTAATGACCTTGCATATTTCTACGCAAACCATGTAGACAAGCTTTAACTGCTGCTTACTTAATTCTCGGGAGCACACAACCATGATGCTCTGGAACATGGAATAACAGATAATTTATAAGGAGCTGCCATGAGGCTATTTCTTACCCACCAGCTTATCTTTAGAGAGGCTGTCACAAGGCAGTTTCAATTACATCCCAAGTTCTGCCTCACTCCTCTCCCCATTATGGCAGTGTTTCAGGCTATAAAACTCATTCACTGCAGCATGAAATTGACTCCTCAGCAACCGGGTGTCCCACCACTTGTGTTGTCATCCAACCCCCTGTGTTTGAGTGTTATCCCATGGCACATGGTATGTGGGGAGCTGACACCACTGCTGACCTTGCTTTTGCTGTCTAAGTAATAAAGTGTCTGAACCCATAAAGGGATCATTATTTCTTCACTGGCCAAACTGTCACTTGCTTGACAAGCAGATGGTGAGAAAAGGCTTCTTTTTAAAAATGTCATCTCAGTTCATAAATGTAGAAATAATGAAAAAAATCAAACATCAGCATTTCACAACCTTTAAAGAAGTCATGAATCTAGGCAGCTATAATCAACGACCACTAACCTCAAAAAAAAAAAAAACAGAAAATCAAAGATTTTGTGCCTTTGGACAGAATAAAAAAACACCACCTATAAAGCAGTCTTGCCAAAAAAAATAATTAGAATGTTTCAATCCATTGAAATTCTTCATCTTGATGCTCAATTATCTGATATGAGATTTGCTTCAAAATAACACAGTTGGAAGAGGGAAAGCTGAAGAATACAGGTGAAAAAACAAGGCCTTGAGTTGATATTTTCTGAAGCACGTGTGTCATGGTACTATCTCTACTTTTGCATGCATTTGAAGTGTTTCATAATAATAATAATAATAATAATAATAATAATAATAATAAAAGGGTTTTATTTACAATGGAGAGGGAAAAATGAAGATATTGAGGGATATATCTAAATATGTACAACACCTAAAAACATATGACTTTATTGGAAGATATTAAAGCACACCAAATTTAATGAGGGTAGATACCATGTTCATAGACTTGAAAAACACAGTATTTTTAAGGATGCTGCTTCTCCTTAATTTATAATTTTAATTCAAATCAAAAGTCTAACTGAGTTTTCAATGGAACTTGACAAAAGTTAACTAAACTCTGCATGGAAATTGAAAGGGAGAAGCATAAACATGACAACTGTGAAGAACAAAAATTGGGAGGATGAAATGTATAGTAATTAAGATAGCTCAAGCATACTAAGTAATTACTATAGGTATAGTAATTAAGATAGTATTATATTGTTGAAGAAGTATACAGGGATGGTCTGGTGATTCAAAGATATCAAGACCTTGGGTCAGCCTCTCAAGAACCTCTTAGTCTTCCCCTCAAGGTTGCAAGATAGATTACACTGCCCCTAATACATCATTCTCACTGAAAAGTATGAAAAGAAAGTATCAAGAAAGTGATACCTGCAGGAACTGCCTGGGTGCCAGGAATGTTCAACATCTTGTAATGCTGGTGGCAGAACTGCACAAGGAAGAATTACTCCACTCATAATGCCAATAATGTCCTCATTGAGGAACACTAACTTAGGGTAATCATGATTCATCCTCTGGGACTGGGCACATGGCAGGTAACCTGGAGTTCTGTTAGCACTTTTCATAGGTGAATCAATCTGAGAGAAGTAAATCATTTCCCCAAGCTCATATAGCTAACAAGCAGCAGCATCCAGTTTCAAACTCAGGGTTCATTGTGTTTAGTTGCTAAGTCATGTCTGACTCTTTGTGACCTCATGTACAGTAACACGCCAGGCTCCTCTGTACTCCACTATCTCCTAGAATTTGGTCAAATTCATATTCACTGAGTTGGTGATGCTATTTAACCATTTCATCCTCTGCTGCCCTTTTATCCTTTTGCCTTCAATCTTTCCCAGCATCAGGGTCTTTTCCAATGAGTTGGTTCTTCACATCAGGTGGCCAAAGTATTGGAGCTTCAGCTTCAGCATCAGTCCTTCTAATAAATATTCAGGACTGATTTCCTTTAGGATTGACTGGTTTGATCTCCTTGCAGTCCAAGGGACTCTCAAGAGTCTTCTCCAACACCACAATTCAAAAGCACCAATTCTTCAGTGCTCAGCTTTCTTTATGGTCTAACTCTCATGTCCATACAGGACTACTGGAAAAGCTACAGCTTTGATTAATATGGACTTCATCGGCAAAGTGATGTCTCTGCTTTTTAATATGCTGTCTAGGTTTATCATAGTTTTCCTTCCAAAGAGAAAGTGTCTTTGAATTTTGTGGCTGCAGTCACCATGTGTGGTGATTTTGGAGTCCAAGAAAATAAAATCTGTCACTGTTTCCATGTTTTCTCCTTCAATTTGCCATGAAGTGATGGGACTGGATGCCAAGATTTAGTGTTTTGAATGTTGAGTTTTAAGTCAGCTTTTCACTCTCCTCTTTCACCCTCATCAAGAGGCTTTTTGATTCCTATTCACTTTCTCCCATTAGAGTGGTATCATCTGCATATCTGAAGTTGTTGATATTTCTCCTGGCAATCTTGATTCCAGCTTGTGATCATAGAAACTTCAGTGTTCATAGAAAGTTCATATATCCATCAGAAAAAATAAACAAGGAAACAATCTTGATTCCTATGCTTACGAATCACACACAGTGTAAAACATCTATCTCTGAATTTCCAAGTTGATAGTGACCAACATAGAAACCCCCTTGATATCCCATGGAATTCAGTTCCTCATTGATCCTTTCATGAGTGATGAATATTAAATTCCTAGGGCCATTCTGAACCACTTATAACCTGCTTTAGAATGAATTCTGACACCCAGTTCAGCTTTAAATAGCCCACATTTCCAATACCTAGTATAAACAGAGTACTTTCACCACTGATATTTGAAACACACTTTAAAAAGCCTCAGAGTATGAAATATGCTGTAATAATGTATAGATTGGTAAATTACATTTCCAGTTTGTCCTCAATTTCAAGAAAATACTCAGCCAAATAAACTAGCAAGCAAATAAATCAGTTTAATTATAATAAATTGCAGTTTCTCTAAATATATTTCTGGCAGCAAATAGCTTCTATTATTGACTTTTGCAAGAGTAATTTAAGGGAAAACTATTCTCACTAAAGTTAGAGATGCCTGGCTTTGGACTGCTATTCCTCATCTATGTATATTATATTCCATTTTGATGCCTCCACCATGGAAAAACTATTTCCAATTTTAAGGCACTTAAGCTGATATGTTTATTATGAAATTATCCATCTTGTAAATTATCTTCTTCATAGTGCTTCATTGGGTAAATTTAAGATTGCAATCTTCTATGGTGTAGATAGAATAATCATGGCTCAGGTCAGAAAAAAAAATACTTCCTTTCTAGAATTACAATAATGTATTATGTTATTAAGATGAGACAAATTTTACAATAAAAGTTTTTCCATTGGCAAAGAATTTTTCCCCCATAGGGTCCCTTGGACTGCAAGGAGATCCAACCAGTCGATCCTAAAGGAAATCAGTCCTGAATATTCATTGGAAGGACTGATGCTGAAGCTGAAACTCCAATATTTTGGCCAACTGATGCAAAGAGCTGACTCATTTGAAAAGTCCCTGATGCTGGGAAAGATTGAGGGCAGGAGGAGAAGGGGATGACAGAGGATGAGATGGTTGGATGGCATCACCGACTCAATGGACATGGGTTTGGGTGGACTCTGGGAGTTGGTGATGGAAAGGGAGGCCTGGCATGCTAAGGCTCATGGGATCGCAAAGAGTCGGACACGGCTGAGTGACTGAACTGAACTGAACTGAGTAACATTTTATACATAATGATAATTGATCAAGCATGGTAGCTTTCTTGTGTGGTGAACAGAGCAAAGGATTTAAAATCAAGATGATCTGGCTTTAAACCCCGGCTTTGATGTACTAGGTGTATGACTTTTGGCAAATTGCTTCAGTTTCTAGGCTTGAGTTCATTCTTCTTCAAAGCAGAGATATCGTTCAAATTTAAGAGCAGCTTATGATTTTATAAAGTACCTAGTGCAATATCTGAAGCGACTTAGCAGCAGCAGCAGCAGCAGCAGTGCAATATCTGGCATATCATGAGCATTCAATAAATGGTAGTCATTGATAATTGAATTTTAATACTTCATCATATTATTATCATATACTCATCTAGAGCCTAGAACTGTTTATTGATGTCCCTTGGTGGAATGCCTAATCTCAGTCAATCATTAACAGATTCCTCCTAAACCTGATAGTCAACCAATTTTCCTAAAGGCACAGGTATGTGAGGCTCATCAGGAAGTGGGGATGGTGTTGTGAAGATGGATTTAAAAGCATAAGAAGAATCTATAGGATTTAATGAGTTATTGAAAATTAATGGGGAAGAAAAACTAAAGAGCTGTACCAAGGAGGCTAAGGAAGGAATGAGTTCACCAGTATGGTTTTATGGGTATAGATGCAGTCCAACTTATCAAATTATACAATTTAAGTATGTTCAGTTCATTGTATGCCAATTTTATCTGAATTAAATAGCTAAAAAATGAGTTGACTTACCAGAAGAAATAGCACAAAGGTGACAAATAAGAATTAAAGAATATTCATTGTATAAAGGCATCTAGGACACATTTATAAATGTCTGGGGAAAGTATAGCCAGGTAACATGGGGTGAAGGGAAAAATGCCCTTTCTAAGAAATCTGCAAGACAACAGGATACAAAAGGGACAGCTGTAAGGTTACTTAGGGTTCTTCATGGGAATCACAGGCAAAGTGGAAAAGTTCTCTAATACAGCAGGTCTCTGAATCTACAAAGCATGTATCTTGATTATCATTGATACAATTTTACCTATGATCCTCTTTCTTCCTCCCCTAGATTCTTCAGTAGAAGCCATCCAGTTATTACCATATATTATAGCAACTTTTAGCATTTGCATTAGGGTCTGTGACATTCTGTATGTTTGTTAGAGGAGCCACTGACCAAAACCACTCGCCCTGGCCAGGTACATTAGTAAGCACTTGCCTGCGTTATCTTTTAACAGGGGGTCCTGGTAAGGAACACGGAAGAGACAAGCTACCCACCAATCGGAAGAATTCAGGAAAGGTCAAAAGGAGAGGGGAGATGCCAGTCCATATGTCCTACCAACCTCCCAGAATCCTTCTCACTGGAATCCATCTTGACTGAGCAATGCATGCACCACTAGGAAGGACCCTGAGTCAGAATGACTGGCCAGAGACAACCTGGAAACTAACCCCATTGCCACATGGCCGAGCAATTCTCCTGGGTTCCCTTACGCTAGTGCTCTCTACCCAGGGGCCCCTTCCCAATAAAATCTCTTGCTTTGTCAACATGTGTGTCTCCTTGGACAATTCATTTCCAAGTGTTAGATACGAGCCCACTCTTGAGCCCTGGAAGGGATCCCCCTTCCTGCAACTTCTTGATCACAGTATGAAATAGGTCTCTGTTCATTTCATTTCACTAACACCTAGAACCAGCAATGCTGAGCTGTGCCTGCACATTGATATGACCTGCAGAGCTGATAAAAATACCAATGTCAGGGCTTCTCTTGTGGCTCAGTCAGTAAAGAGTCTGCCTGCAATGCAGGAAACTGCCTGCCATGCAGGAGACACGGGTTCATTTCCTGGGTCAGGAAGATTGCCTGGAGAAGGAAATGGCAACCCACTCCAGTATCCTTGCCTGGGAAATCCCATGAACAGAGGAGCCTGGTGGGCTATAGTCCATCGGGTTGCAAGAGTCAGATACAACTTAGCAACTAAATCACCACAACTAAGGCCCAACCCGAGACCACATAGACACAAATATATGTTAGTAATATCTAGACATTTAAACTGCATTTTTAAAGCTCTCCAGGTGACTCCAAATGTATAGTGAGACTTGAGAAATACTGATTCTCAGCCCTAGACCATGAAGAAATTGGTTATTGGTAGAAATTTAGAAATCTATGAGGGCTCTAAGACATGGGTTTGTAAATTGAATGAATGATGTGATCCACACACAAAAAATTGATACTACTATGTTTAATGGACATAGATATTTGGGGGGAAATATAAACAAATAAAATTGACTATATTATTTGAGTCATATGAATCTTTCTGTTAAGGATTTTTTTTTTAAATCAACTGATACTAGAATACAATGAAAATCACTGAAGGCTAAGATACCTTGAACCTCTAGTTAGGACCCATCTGCTACACATGGTGGCATTTACTAAATAGCTTGGTAGTGTAGGGGAGCAAAATCTGCCACCCCAAAATGTCTCTTTGGCATGTAGGTTGTTTCAAGCTGAAACAGCCGAGGTCCAAAAAAACTTGGACCTTCCCTCTAACTTCCTTAAGAATATGGATGGAGGACCTGTTCAAGGAAGGAGCCATCACCATAGATAACTGTAGTATGGACTAGGTGTCTACACAGGGAGGAAGCAGCTACATCTATTTGTTAAAATTCTTCTCTGGGTTTCATTGTCTCTGCCTGGCCCAGCAAACATTTATTTACCAAACATTTGCTTTTCTATCTCCATGTCAATTACATTCCTCCTTTTCTAAGTCCCAACCACTACCCCCAAAATCCTCTTTTGTCTTTCCCTGAAGATGGTATTTAAGAAGAGGGCTTTGGCCATTTGGGGGACTTACTCAGTTCTTCTGGTTCTCTCCCATTTGTACCTATTATTAAACTCTGATTTTCCCCTGTTAATCTGTCTCATTTAAATTTAATTTTTAGACCAGCCAGAAAAACCTAGAAGGGTAGAGGAAACTTATTTCTTTCTTGAGAGTTCAAAATACATTTGTAAACACTGCATATAATGTCTCTTTTTAACACTTAACCATGCACAATAATACATTACAAGCTCTAAGTGTCCCTGATTAAAAAAAAAATTGTTTCCTCGGCATTCTAAAACTTACTGTGTACAGAATGTTTTCCCCATTCCCAAGAACACATATTAATGTTCCAAAAGGCACTGTTTCCCTAAGCTATTTCCAATTCCCAACTGGGATCACTACAGAAGGGAAGGAATAATGAAACCCTTGATGTATGCTTTCATAATGAGTGAACTATTGCAAGTGGTGCAGTTATCTTTACAGCGAAGAATTATACACTTTCAAATGTGGTTTGCAAGGTCAAAAGGATTGAATCTTTGCTTATTACTTTTTAAAAATAGATACTGATAATAATAATAATAATGATAGATAAACTTACGTTTAGTCGTGTCTGACTCTTTGCCGCCCCGTGGACTATACAGTCCATGGAATTCTCCAGGCCAGAACACTGGAGTGGGTAGCCGTTCACTTCTCCAGGGGATCTTCCCAACCCAGGGATCAAACCCAGGTCTCCCACATTACAAGTGGATTCTTTACCAGGTAGCCGTTCACTTCTCCAGGGGATCTTCCCAACCCAGGGATCAAACCCAGGTCTCCCACATTACAAGTGGATTCTTTACCAGCTGAGCCACAAGGGAAGCCTAAGAATACTGGAGGGGGTAGACCATCCCTTCTCCAGAGGATCTTCCGACCCAGGAATTGAACCAGAGTCTCCTGCATTGTAGGCTGATTCTTTACCAGCTGAGCTACCAGGGAAACCCATATAATGCTCCAAGCATTATTCTAAAAACATTAGAAAATATAATAGTTAATGTTGTTATCATTATACTTATTTTAAAAATGAGAAAGTAAGCCAAATAAGGTTTATGAAACTTGTCCAAGTTCACAAATCTAATAAGCAACAGAGCTGGGTTTTTAACTCAAGTCAGTAACTTCAAACTCTAATCTCTGAACTACTTACATTCTATATATGTGAAATATATAAAAATAAGCTCAGTTACACACATAGACTAGGAAACCAGATTTCAAATTTCTAACTAATTTAGATCTAGATTTTACAATTCAAGAACACAAGTTCAAATCTGGTGTAACCTGCAAAGAGATGAAAACTATTTATAAATAGCACATGATGTTTTGGTAAAATGATTTAAAGAAGCATTTTTCTAACTTGTAGTGAATCTGTATTTACATTAAAACCTAAATGTAATACTATATCTAGAATTAATTTCTGTAGAAAGAACAACAATAATGATATTTATACTATTAGTAGCCAATTTCAGATATTTTTTTAAAACTTGTACTTTTAGTATATCAGTACTGCCTTCTACTATTGTTTATAGTAGCCTTATTTGTATAGAAGAAAAATCTGAAATTATCAATTGTCTGATTGCTCCTTAGATCTTCTTACAAAGGTTTAGGAGGATCTTGGAAATAGTGATCTAATGAATGATGTGAGTCCTAAAACAGTGAAATGCTTTGCCAAAGATTACACATTGAGTTTTTGGATGAGCTATCCTCAAATTGACAATTATTGACTCCTGCTTCTCCACTCTTATGCCATATGTACTTTTCAAAATCCACTTCATGTATAGAAACCACAACCTTAGTAAGATAGTTGGCAATTGGGACATATTAAATTTTAATGAGGCACCATTTTAAAAGGAAAATTTGGCAATATTTCTTCTAGATTGTATACTACATTTTCTCTCTGATTAACCTAGAATGAGAACACAGGAGCTGATAAATCCTAGTCACAACTCTATTAATAACTAATCAGGCCTAAATGTAAATTTCTGTGGTCATCCAATATGGCTTCTGCATCAACTTGTGATAGGGTGCTTTCCTCATTTGCTCACATTTTCCTGGCATTGTCTGAAGATGCTTAAATAACACATTTCAGGAGTTACATTGATTATAGACAGTGGATTAATGATTACCCATGAAAATGTTAAAATAAAGCATTTAACTCACCAACTTCCTCTCAAATCTAAACAGAATGACAAATTTAAATCACTAGTGGAAGCTTGAAGGCATGTTTCTGGTGGGAGTATAAATAGGTACCATTTGAAAGGAAAGCTGGCAATTTACTTTGCGTAAAAGCCCCCAAACATTAATCATATATCAATTGTACTCTTACTAAGTTATACTAAAAAATAATCCAATAAGGTAAAAAATGGAAACATTCCCATCACAGTTTTCATCTTATATAGCTGGGGCTGACATACAAAATACTTAAATAACAGAAATTTATTTCTCACAGCTCTGGAGGCTGGAAACCCAAGATCAAGGTGTCAGTTTATTTGTTTCCTGGTGAGAACCATTTCTTATCTTGTAGAAGACAACTTTCTTACCATGTGCTTGCATTGTCTTTCCTAGATGAGTACATGCAGAAAGTGAGAGAGAGAGAGAGAGGGTGAGCTCCCTGGTGGTTTTTCCTCTTTTTGATTAGAGCACAAACCTCATCATGTGGCCACACCCTCATGAGTTTATCTTACCCTAATTATCTCCCAAAGGCCCACCTCCAAATAGCATCAAAGTGGGAGTTAGGGCTTCAATATGTATATGAATTTGGGAAGGACATGATTCAGTCCACAGCAGGTTTATCATTAAAAAAAATAAAAACTTGGAAATAATGTTCAAATGTTTAACTAATTCATATTATATTTTAGAAGTGCAATTACTATTGATAGCAAAAAATGTTCACAAAATTTGGGCTCTTTTCCATATAAGTATGTTCATTTTGGTATACTAGTTTCATGAATACATAGTTTATATTGTAATAATCAGAGTTAAATGTATATTTTATTATATTTTACTAATATTTTTTAAACTTTTACTCTGCCAAGATTTCCCACATCAGTCATATGCTATGAAATAAAGCAGTACAATCTCATTTTGTAATATGTTTATGCATATATGTGTTAGGTTAAAAATCAAAATATAGAAAAGAATCTGCTTCATGAATCAATCTATGCCAAATATGTATGTACATTCATGTGTATATACTCACAGACATTTCTGAAAGTGCATAAAAAAATACTGCTGAAGGTAGAGTGGGGAATAGGATTGGAATGTTGCATTGCAAAGGAAACAATATTTTTAAGAATTCCTTGAATTGTTTTAAAATTTTAACATAGGAACATGTATTTCCAACTAAAAATGACTGTAAACAATCATATACAACAAAAACAAAGACTGGAGGGACTCCTGCCCAGAAAGTCTCATAGCTTCCTCCTTGAACTCATTCTGATTTTTGTCTAATGTCTCTTTCTCCATAAGTTCTTCTTTGAGAGCTCTATTTAAAACTGAAACTTTCTCCACGTACACTGCCATATTTCCAATCCTCATTCTTGTTTTGATTTTTACCAAAACAATTATAAACATACAGAAAGACTTCCTTATAGTTCAGATGGTAAAGAATCTGCCTGAAATGCAGGAGACCTGAGTTCAATCCTTGGGTCAGAAAGATCCCCTGGAGAAGGAAATGGCAACCCACTCCAGTATTCTTGCCTGGAGAATCCCATGGACAGAGGAGCCTGGTGGGCTACAGTCCATGGGGTCGCAGAGTCAGACACGACTAAGCAACTAACACACATGTATCCAGCAACCTTGTTAAACTGAAAACTATATATTTTACTTCTTTTCAGTTCAGTTCAGTCGCTCAGTCATGCCCAACTCTTTGCGATCCCATAGACTGCAGCACCCCAGACTTCCCTGTCCATCACTAACTTCCAGAGCTTACTCATACTTATGTCCATTGAGTTGGTGATGCCATCCAACCATCTCATCCTCTGTTGTTCCCTTCTCCTTCCTCCTTCAATCTTTCCCAGCATCAGGGTCGTTTCCAAGGAGTCAGTTCTTTGCATCAGGTGGCCAAAATATTGGAGTTTCAGCTTCAGCATCAGTCCTTCCAATGAATATTCAGGACCAATTTCCTTTAGGATGGACTGGTTGGATCTCCTTTCAGTCCAAGGGACTCTCAAGAGTCTTCTCCAACACCACAGTTCAAAAGCATCAATTCTTCGGTGCTGAGGTTTCTTTTTAGTCCAACTCTCACATCCGTACATGAATACTGGAAAAACCATAGCTTTGACTAGATGGACATTTATTGTCAAAGTAATGTCTATTCTTTTTAATATGTTTTCTAAGTTGGTCATAGCTTTTTTTCCAAGGAGCAAGCATCTTTTAACTCCATGGCTACAGTCACCACCTGCAGTGATTTTGGATGACACCACCCTTATGACAGAAAGCAAGGAAGAACTAAAGAGCCTCTTGATGAAAGTGAAAGAGGAGAGTGAAAAAGTTGGCTTAAAACTCAACCATCAGAAAACTAAGATCATGGCATCAGGTCCCATCACTTCATGGCAAATAGATGGGGAAACATTGGAAAGAGTGACAGACTTTATTTACTTCTTTTGCTTGTTATCTGTCTCCATTCCTTGTTAATATAAATTGACTTTGGTTGGTTTTGTTAATGCTATATCCTCAAAACCTAGAACAGTGCCTGACACATTGTATGCATTTTACAAATATGTGCTGAATGAATGAAAGAAAATACATTGTATTAGCTTTCATGGGTGGCTATCACAAAGAACCACAATCTGAATGGCTTAAACAACAGAAATTTGTTGTCTCATATTTCTGGAGGCCAGAAGTCTGAGATCAAAGTGTCTGCAGGGTTGATTCTTTCTGAAGCCTCTGAAGGAAGAATCTGTCCCAGGCCTCTTTTCTTGACTTAAAAGATGGCTGCCTTATACCCGTGTCTGTTCACATTATCTTCTTTCTATGCCTATCTCTGTGTCCAAATTTCCCCTTTTTAAAAGGATGTAACCCAAATTATATTGGGGCCACATTAAGGAACTCACTTTAACTTGATTACCTCTATAAAGACCCTGTCTGCAATTAAGATAACATTCTGAGTTACTGGAGGTTAGAACTTCAACATATGAGTTTTGAGGGGACACAATTCAACCCACAATATACATCTATGTGTTAATTGCTTTCTTTTTAATTTTTCTGTATTTTTCAAATTTAAAATAATGAGAATGGTTATACATTTGTTACCAGATAGTATAATAAATATTTTTATTTTTATCAAGTAATACATACTAGGGTAAAAAAAATCAAATTAAGCGCTTTCAATGAATAAAGAGCAAGAGTTACCTTCCCAAGATTTTGCCACCCATGCCTCTACTTTCCAGAGGCAATTAATTGCAAACTCTTAAAAAACTTTTTTTGGTTACCTTGATATATCAAAATATGGTTTAATATTTATTGATATATCAACTTTAAATATCATCCATGAACTTCCTGTTATGAAAAGAGAAATTTAGTACATTTATATCTTCTACCTCTTCTTCTGACATATCCCAGTTGAAGTCCCTCTGTTTTAAGTCACCTTAGTGACTTTAAATAATGTATCTAAAACTACATTTCTTATTCCACCAAATCCAGTTTATCTTTCTTTCTTATCTGTTTTTCTCTAATAATCACATATGTTTTGCTATCTAAAGCCAAAGCTAAAGACACTAAGGCAGTTTACTACCCTAACCACTGTGCTTACATCTGTGTAAAGCTTGGGTCCTTTCTGCTAAGATGTATAGTTGGAGAGTCCCTAGCTGTGAAATGTCATGGGCATCTGTGTTTTACTTCCAAGCTTAGCATTTTAGAGGCTACTGAATAATGTAGATCCTTTTTAGTGGTGCCGCCTTCTCTGGGGTAGGTCTAGCATTTTGATGTGCCATATGTGATGCTGCTGGAAATTTCTGAGCTTTTCTATTGTACCATCAACACTTCTGTTATCTGCCTTTGGCTAGATTCCTGGAATCTACCAGCATTTGTTTTAGTCTGGCCTGGTTGCTCTCTCTAGGTCTGCTGCAGTGGTCATTTTGGGCTTCTCACTGCTATTCCCTATAGTATCCACTGTTGCATGAATCTGTGTAATCTCCTTGCATGACTCTCTTGTCATATAGAGCACATCTTCTAGCTCCCTCCAAAGAAAGGGTACAGGAGAGGGGCATGATTAAGTCCTTTAAGTTCAGAAACTTTCATTGGTTCCCATACTTGAATATTACATTTGATGAGCACAGAAATCTAAGTTGAATTTCATTTTCCCTCAGAACTTTGAAGGCATGAACATCTTTGTCTGCCATCATCTAGTATTGCTTGTGAGAAGTCTGATAACACTCAATGCCTCTCTTTTGTGATGTTAACTTCTTTTCAAACTTCTCATTTATTTTTCCTAGTGATGGAAATTTCACCACAAGGTTTGATATGGGTATTTCTTTAATTTGCTAGAAGTTCAATGGGCCCTGTTAATCTGGAAGCTTAAATCTGAGCAAGGAAAATATACATATGTGTGTGTGTGTGTTTTATATATATATACATACACACAATAGTTAGAACTGGACATGAAACAATGGACTGGTTCCAAATTGGGAAAGGAATACATCAAGGTTGTATATTGTCACCCTACTTATTAAACTTATATGCAGAGTACATCATGCAAAATGCCAGGCCAGATAAAGTACAAGATTGAAGGCAATCAGGATTGCCAGAAGAAATATCAGTAACTCAGATATGCAGATGATACCACCCTTATGGCAGAAAGCAAAGAGGAACTAAAGAGCCTCCTGATGAAAGTGAAAGAGGAGAGAGAAAAAGCTGGCTTAAAATTCAACATTCAAAAAACTAAGATCATGGCATCTGGTCCTATCACTTCATGCCAAATAGATGGGGAAACAGTGGAAACAGTGACCGACTTTATTTTCATGGGCTCCAAAATCACTGCAGATGGTGACTGCAGCCATGAAATTAAAAGACGCTTGCTCCTTGGAAGAAAAGCTATGATCAAACTAGACAGCATATTAAAAAGCAGAGACATTACTTTGCTGACAAAGGCCCATATGTCAAAGCTATGGTTTTTACAGTAGTCATGTATGGGTTGGAGAGTTGGACCATAAAGAATGCTGAGCACTGAAGAATTGATGCTTTTGAACTGTGGTGTTGGAGAAGACTCTTGAGAGTCCTTTGGACAGCAAGGAGATCAATCATCCTAAAGGAAATCAACCCTGAATATTCATTGGAAGAGCTGATGCTGAAGCTTATGCGCCAATACTGTGGTTACCTGATGTGAAGAGCTGACTCACTGGAAAAGACCCTGTTACTGGGAAACATTGAAGGCAGGAGGAGAAGGGGACAACAGAGGATGAGATGGTTGCATGGAATCATTGACTCAATGGACATGAGTTTGAGCAAGCTCCAATAGATGGTTAAGGACAGGGAAATCTGGCATGCTGCAGTCCATGGGGTTGCAAAGAGTCAGATACAACTGAGTGACTGAAGAAGAAGAACAACAGTGTGCATTTGTATTTTTTAAATTCCTTTACTATATATATATATATATATATATATATATATATTAGGCTGCACCTCATGGAAAGCAGAATCTTAGTTCCTGAATCAGAGATCAAGCCCATGCCCCCTGCATTGGGAGCATCTAGTCTTAATCATTGGACTGCCAGTTAAGCCTCTATTATTATTTCAATATGGTCAATCTACAATCTCCTTCTAGTAGTCTACAGTGTTTATTTTAGTCCCACCATTTCCATTGAAAGCTGATTATCTAGACAATACCTTATATCTGATACAAATCAGGATTCTGATGAAATAGGTTTACATTTCATATAACTGAGTTGTTTTCCTTTAACATGGTTTATGATATTTTTATAAGTGACTTAAGTATTCTTTTAAATAATACATGTTTCTTTATATTAGAATCTCTTTAACATGAAAGGAGCATTATGCCCCTTAAATCTGAAAACAATTACATTCTTATCATTCTAGGGTTACACAGAAATTAACAATGGTTTAAAAAAGGAAAACTTGATAAAAAACAAAAAACACACCTTGTCCATCTTGCCCTCCTCAGAAATACAACTTGCTTTTCTCCTGGTGTGGCACATCTCTGAACTATATTTTAGATCATGGGGTTTTATGTGGCAACAAAATATTCCCTAACATCATTAGAGTGCTAGAGAGAAACATCAACCACACCAATTATAAAAGAAAACAGATCAGTGTTTACATCTATCTAGCACAACAGTCAAAGAAGAAGCATAATGAGAATTTGTCTAGTAGCATAATTTTTCTTCCAATGTTGGGGAATATTGTTACCCTAATTACACATGTTAAGAACTTTGAAGTTGTTCTACAACCCTCTATATGATTTCCCAAGTTAATTTGGAACCAATTCTGCCTCTAAAACCCAATCATACTTTCTCTTCTCACATTCTCATGGTAATATTTATATTCAGCCCTCATCATTTCTGTGGTAACTTGACCAGTCACTCCCTAGCCCAATTGTTACCGGAGTGGTTTTGTAATAGGGCCTGCTTGCCCACTCCACACTTATATTAAAATATGTTGACTCATTAATAATTCTCCAGGACAAAGACCAAATGCCTAAAGACAATATTCGAAGCTTCTGAAGAGTATTGAAAATAGCCTAGCCAAGTGCAGACTGAGGTTCATTGAGCAAACACTTACGATGTACTTACTCTGTGCAAGATCTTGAGATGGCTGTTAGTAAATCAAATACAAGGTACACCTTTGTTTAGAGCAAGGATTTAGTCCCAGAAGGAGGCTAACTTACTATTACTGTAAAGCCTATGATGCTATCTATATGCTGAGGATACAAGCTAAATAAAATAGCCAAAGCTCTAGACTTGCTGCATCATGTAACTCACAGTGTAAGGGAGAAGATAGACAAGAGACTACTGTGATAGAAGGCAAGGACTATGAAGATGAAGTAATAAAGGGTGTACTTAAGAGATTTCAAGAAGGGGGACTGTCTAGGGCGATAAAGAGATGAAGGAAGATTTCTTTAGGGACATGTTTGAGCTGAGACTGAAAGGTGAGGAAGAGTTTGTCAACTCAAGAGAGAGGAAAATGAGCATTCGAGGAAGAGGGGATAACATGCACACAGGCCTTGAGCAGGGAGAGAGGACGGAGTCTTTGAGAACTAGCAAAAGGTCAGCATGGCTTATGAGAAGATATGAAAGGGGTAGTGGAATAAGATGAGGCTAGAGAGCTTAGCTATTAAAATATAGAGGATGAACTGGACAAGGAGTCAGAGTGGACTCAGGAAGATGAGACACGAGCTTGTTGCTATGGTCAAGACAGAAGATGAAAGGGCAATAACACTAGAGACTGAGACAGGTAACAAAAACCACAAAATAGTAAGTAGGATAGAGAGGAATAAACAGAGAAATTTTGTGATTCAGTGAACATGGAGATACCAAGTGTTCTTCCTGATCAACAGAATGCTGGATCTATGATGGCATGACTAACTGTGATTTCTCCAAATGGTGGACTGACGTTTCTGAAATAATCTATGCCCTGGTCAGGATTTGTTTAGAAAATTATTTTGCATGTAAAGACCACTGATGGCTCTTGCTCAGAAGAAAGAATAAAAGAAAGCAGAAAATGAAAAATAAAATTTGCATTACTTGAATGTATAGGATTTACCCAAATGATAATCATTTGCTGAGAGTGCCTAGCATAGCACATAAAATGTGCTTAAGCATGATTTTGGAACCGGGTTAAGAGTAATAATCTGGAGAAATACTGAAATGGTGTCATAAGGAACCTTACTCCATTTGTGCTGTTTGCCCCACCTCCTGCCTTTCTTTCTGCTTCATGTCTGGGCCAGCTGATAGAGAGCACACTGGTTCCCTCCCTCGCCACAGAGTTAGTCAGGGTCTCTTGCTCCCACTTTTCCTCAAGCCACTCAAGCCACTCTGAGACCTGTTTAGTGCTTGCCTTGCTCTCTTCAGTACCTTGTGAGTAATAACTGTCTTCACAAGCTTGTAGTGGCCGTGTGACATCAGTAGTCTTGACATCCAAACTGATTTTGTTGGGGGTCTGTCTGGAGTCCACAGATAGAACATAACAGCTTGGAACTTGGAGAGAGTTAGTGTTTACCCAATATTTCATAATCTCCACTACAGTTTCCAGGCTTTTTGCATTTGGTTGGGAGCCATAGAAATAATTTTGGCCTAATGGACTGTGAATAAAAGTAAATGTGTCATTTCCAAGCTGAGGCGTTTAAAAATCAGACTTCTATTTCCATGTCATTGCAACCTTAGAGGCCACCCTGGGTGGTGATGAAGGAGGGCTCTGTAACATGAACAGATTCTAAGGTGAGCAAGAAATAAACTACTGTGTTAAATCACTGCAGTTTACCTGTTTCTGTAGCAAAGACTATACTAACCTAATTAATGCTTATTGAATGGACCAATTCAGCAATAGTCCACTTCTATAAGTTAATGTTCAGAATATTTCACTGAAAACCATTTATCATAAAACATGGACAGAGTTGTATGATATAAGTATTTTATTTTCATGGCATTCACTTAAAAAGGGGAACACTGATATATGTCATAAACAGGTAAATATATCTCCTCAAACGAACTTTTCACTAATTTTCCTTTGAGATACTGACATCTGAAATTGTTAGCATAAATATATGTTAAATATCTATTATACTTCATTATCAAGCTAAGTTCAATAATTGTATTTTCCTACATGGTGCATTTTGTACTTGGAGTACAAAATGAAGCAGGGCAAAGGCTGACAGAGTTTTGCCAAGAGAACACACTGGTCATATCAAACATCCTTTCCCAACAACACAAGACACGACCCTACTCATGGACATCACTAGATGGTCAATACTTAAATTAGACTGATTATATTCATCGTAGCTCAAGATGGAGAAGCTCTATAGTCAGCAAACCTGGAGTGGACTGTGGCTCAGATCATGAACTACTTATTGCAAAATTCAGACTTCAATTGAAGTACAGAAAACCACTAGGGCATTCAGGTATGATCTAAATCAAATACTTTATGACTACACAATGGAAGTGACAAATTCAAGGGATTAGATCTGATAGACAAAGTGCCTGAAGAACTATGGATGGAGGTTCATAACAATGTACAGGAGGTGGTGACCAAAACCATCCCAAAGGAAAAGAAATGCAAGAAGGCAAAGTGGTTGTCTGAGGAGGCTTTACAAATATCTGAGAAAAGAAGAAAAGAGAAGGCAAGGAAGAAAGAGAAAGATATACCCAATCGAATGCAGAGATTCAGAGAATAGCAAGGAGAGATAACAAAGCCTTCTTAAGTGAACAATGCAAAGACATAGAGGAAAACAATAAGATGGGAAAGACTACAGATCTATTCAAGAAAATTGGAGACACCAAGGGAACATTTCATGCAAGGATGGGCACAATAAAGGACAGAAACGGCGGGGATCTAAGAGAAGCAGAAGAGATTAACAAGAGGTGGGAAGAATACACAGACGGACTATACAAAAAAGGTCTTAATGACCTGTATAACCACAATGGTGTGATCACTCACCTAGAGCCAGACACTCTGGAATGCGAGGTCAAGTGGGCCTTAGGAAGCATGACTATGAACAAAGCTAGTGAAGGTGATTTCAGCTGAGCTATTTCAAATCCTAAAAGATGATGTTGTTAAAGTGCTACAGTCAATATGTCAGCAAATTTGGAAATTTCAGCTGTGGCCACAGGACTGGAAACATCAGTTTTCATTCCAATCCCAAAGAAGAAACAATGTCAAAGAATCTTCAAACAACAATTGTGCTTATTTCATATGCTAACAAGATTATACTAGAAATCCTTCAAGCTAGGCTTATGTAGTACATGCACCTAGAACTTCCAGTTGTACCATCTGGGTTTAGAAAAGGCAGAGGAACCAAAGATCAAATTGCCAACAACCACTGGATCATAGAGAAAGCAAGGGAATTCCAGAAAAAATATCTGCTTCATTAACTACTCTAAAGCCTTTGACTGTGTGGATCAAAACAAACTGTGGAAAATTCTAAAGAAATGGGAATACCAGACCACCTTGCTTGTCTCCTGAGAAACCTGTATGCAGGACAAGAAGCAATAGTTAGAACCAGACATGAGACAACGGACTGGTTCAAAATTGGAAAAGGAGTACGACAAGGCTGTATATTGTCACCGTGCTTATTTAACTTCTATGCAGAGTGTATCATGTGAAATGCCTGCTGGATGAAGCACAAGCTGGAATCAAGATTACCAGGAGAAATATCAATAACCTCAGATATGCAGATGATATCATTCTAATGTCAGAAAGTGAAGAGGAACTAAGAAACCTCTTGCCGAGGGTAAAAGAGGAGAGTAAAAAAGCTGGCTTAAAACTCAACTTTCCGAAAACAAAGATCATGGCATCCAGACCCATCACTTCATGGCAAATAGAAAGGAAAAACATGTAAATAGTGACAGATTTTCTTTTCTTTGGGCTCCAAAATCACTGCAGATGGTGACCGCAGCTATGGAATTAAAAAAAAAAAATGCTCGCTCCTTGGAAGGAAAGCTATGGCTAACCTAGAGAGCATATTAAAAAGCAGACATCACTTTGCTGACAAATGTCCTATAGTCAAAGCTATGCTTTTTCCAGTAGTCATGTACAGATATGAGAGTTGGACCATAAAGATGGCTGAGCACTGAAGAATTGATGCTTTCAAATTGTGGTGCCAGAGAAGCCTCTTGAGAGTTCCTTGGAATGCAAGGAAATCAAACCAGTCAATCCTAAAGGAAATCAATCCTGAATATTGATTGGAAAGACTGATGCTGCAGCTGAAGCTCCCATACTTTGGCCACCTGATGTGAAGAACTGACTCATTGGAAAAGACTCTGATGCTGGGAAAGACTGAGGGCAGGAGGAGAAGGGAAAGACAGGATGAGATTGTTGGATGGCATCACCGACTCAATGGATATGAGTTTGAGCTAACTCCAGGAGATAGTGAAGGACAGGGAAGACTGGTGTGCTACACAGTCCATGGGGTCGCAAAGAGTCAGACACAACTTAGGGACTGAACAACAGCAAAACATGATACTATTAAGCAGTAGGATATTTACTTATGGGTTTCCCTGGTGGCTCAGTAGGTAAAGAATCCACCTGCAATGCAGGAGACCTGGGTTTGATCCCTGGTTTGGGAAGATCCCCTGGAGGAGGGCATGGCAACCCATTCCAGTATTCTTGCCTGGAGAATCCCCATGAACAGAAGAGCCTGGCAGGCTACATTCCATGGGATTGCAAAGAGTCATAAACGACTGAGTGACTAAGCACACATATTTACTTATACTCGAATCTTATGCACTTAAAATGTTAGACACAATATTGAAATTACTGTATAGTGATTTACATGTAATGTTAAAGTCTGAGTTTAATCTTAAATTTAAGGGAAAAATTATTTTGAGAGAAGAGTAAATAGAACCAAATGCTTCTTACAATGTAATTAAATCTATTATTTGTAGTATTCTATCACAGTTTATGTTTCAACAATCATTTTTCATATTTACTTTGATGGTAAAGAATCTGTCTGCACTGCAAGAGACCCAGGTTCAATCCCTGGGTTGGGAAGATTCCCTGGAGAAGGGAATGGCAACCCACTCCAATATTCTTGCCTGGAGAATTTCATGGACAAAGGAGCCTATCCAGCTACATTCCATGGAGTCACAAAGAGTTAGACACAACTGAAGTGACTAAAACACAACACAGACACATCCAACACTGTACAATTGAAATTTTCTTTGCTTACAGAGAGATTTTTTTTTAAACCTCAAACTTACAATCTTGATCAATGATGTTCAAATGATTTGTTGATGTGTTTGACTCAAACACATTGATATATATTCTCTTCCCCAGGACACAGGGTATTGATCAAGTGCGAAATAATTATTACAATAGAGTATGTATCTAATTATTCTGATACTATTTCAACTCAATACCTGAATTAAGGAAGTAATTCTGCCTTTAGACACACATCACAAAACAATTTTTAAATGACTGTTTTACTCTGGGTTGTGTATTTTGGTGTAACATGGATTTCGTTATTTATTTCTTATCAGCTTAGCAAATGTATCTTTTTATGATATCTAGCAGTTCTCTATTTCTTCACCAAGAATGAATGTATCCACCCATGACTTCCATCTTTACATGTTATCACTATTTTTTTTTTAGCTCTTTGAGTCCCTGTTGCCTCCTCTCCTAACCTTGCCTGATAATTTTTTTAAAATCATTGTCTATCTTAACTTGTATTCTAATTCTGTTTTCATTTTTGTCATAACATTTTTCTACTTCTTTTTCACTTTATCATTTTTTTTCTGCTTTTCCTTTCCAAAATACTCACTGGTAACTAGCACGAATCACCATCTGCTTTTTGCTAGGCAGCACACTTTCATTTCTCTTATAAAAATTTTCCACTGTGGCTCCGTGTTCATTTCTTAGTCCCGCTCATATTCAGTGAACATTCTGAGCTCCTTCCACAAGGAACAGAGGTAAAATTAAATCTTCTTATTATGACCTTGTGCTTGGGAGCACATTAATTCGATTTACATGGTACTGAGATATGTAACTATGATTTCCTAAATGTGTCATACACATAGGCATCTTTACTTCAGCGTTTCTCAAACTAGGTCATAATTTCTAGCTATTATGCTTAGAAGTTATCCCTGTAGAAAAAAACTACCAATCTTTCTCAGAGTATTCCATAATCAACCCCTTTCCTGTGTAACTCTAGACTCATTCTCTACACTCTCTATGACACATATTATAGTTCACCAGATCTCTAATGGCATTTCACACCTCTGTGCTTTCACACATGCTGTCCCCACTGTGTAGCATTCCATTCTATGGCTTTCCACCTGAAAATACTCATCATTTAAGATACAATTCAAGTATCACCTCCTCTGGAAAGTGTTCCCTGTTGTTTCCTAAGTCTGGTCCGGATGTCCTTCTCTTCACCCCCAATGCATCCTGCATCCCTCCTCACAGTACTTACCACATGGTGCCATCTTTTTCTTATTTGTCTTCCCCACTAGGATTATAGTCTTTCAGGGTAGGTACTGGGCCTTTTATCATTACATATAGAAGCTAATCTGGTATATGACTCATACTCATAAATAGTAAAAACAGTTTTGAATGACTGATTTCAGACTGCCTATGGTCTTACCTGGTGGCTCAGTGGTAAAGAATCCACCTGCAATGCAGGAAACCAGGGTTCGATTCCTGGGTTGGGAAGATTCCTTTGACAAGGAAATGGCAACCCACTCCAGTATTCTTGCCTAGAGAATCCCCTGGACAGAAGAGCCTGGCCGTTTACAGTCCATGGGGTCACAAAGATTCAGACACGACTGAGCAGCTAACACTTTCACTTTCATTCTTTACTTACTTTGAAAACACAGTATCATGTCATTCTAGTGTAAAAAATAGCAGCACATGTATTCATTTTTTTAATTAAAGTGAATTAAACCATATTTGCTTTTTATTGTACAAAAACCACATCATAAATATCTCTCTTAACAATTTATATGTATCCATTACCATAATGTTAACTGTATATACACTATTGTACAAAAAATCTCGAACTTTTTCATCTCATATGACTGAAAATCTACACCCATTGAACAGCAACTCTCCATTCCTCCTCCTCTCCTGGCCTTTGGTAACCACTATCCCTTCTGTTTTTATGAGCTTTATCACTTTAGATACCTGATATAAGTGGAATCATGCAAAATCTGCCTTTTTGTGACTGACTTATTTCACTTAGCATAATACTCAGAAGCAGAATTTCTGGGTTTGCATTAGTATGCTATATTGTCAAAATTAATGAACCAGTATTGATACATTATTATTAATGTAAGTTCATACTTCACTCGCATTTCCTCAGTTTTTCCCTAGTGTCCCTTTTCTGCTCTGGAATCCCAACAGCATTCCACATTGGATTTACTAATCATGCATTCTTAGGTTTCTTGTGGTTGTGACAGTTTCTCAGACCTTCCTTGTTTTAGATGACCTTAACTGTTTTGAGGAGTACTAGTTAAGTATTAATACTTTGTAAAATGTCCTTCAATTGGTATTTTTCTGATGTTTTCCTCACAATTAAACTGAGGTGATGTGTTCTGGGGAGTTTGACCAAAGAGTTAAAGTGCCATTCTCATCACATCATATCATGGGCACATACTAGCAACATGACTAAAGGTTGATGTTGACATTGATCACCTGGCTGATGCAGTGTTTGTAAGTGTTCTCCACTGTAAAATTATTCCTTTTTTTCCCTCCCTTTATATGCTGCAATCTTCAGAAGAAAGTCACAACTCACATTTAAAGAATATGAAGTTATGGCCAAATTCTTACAGGTGGATCAGATAATTCTTACAGGTGGATTACATAAATTATTTGGAATTATTCTGCATGAAAGATTTGTATTTTCTCTGCCAAATTTATTTATTCAACCATTTATTTATGTAAACATAGACTGATGAGTTTTTATTTTATACTTTTGGGTATAATTCAGTACTAATTTATTAGTTTCTGAAACTGTTCCAGCTTTAGCCATTTCAGTTGGCTCCTGTGTCTCTGACATACCTCCATCATTCATTGTGCTTATTTATTTTTTATTAGCTCTTTCTTTACTTTTGCCACTATAAGATATCCCAGGTTCATCTTGTATATTCCCTGTACCAGTTCAAGATCTAGGCAATGGATGTGCTCATTGCTACCAAATGCTTCAAGGGCCTTTAGCTGACAAAACAAGAATGCATAACTGTATATAATAATCCATGTGTGTATATATATGTACACACAGTTCAGTTCAGTCACTCAGTCGTGTCTGACTCTTTGTGACCCCATGAACTGCAACACTCCAGACCTTCCTGTCCATCACCAGCTCCCGGAGTTTCCTCAAACTAATGTCCATTGAGTCGGTGATGCCATCCAACCATCTCATCCTCTGTCGTCCCCTTCTCCTCCCACCTTCAATCTTTCCTGGCATATATGCATACACACACACACACACACACACACACACACACACACACACACTAGTATGTAACCATGCACATATACATTAAGCTAAACATAGTTCATACTAGTATCTCCAACCATAATCTTTATTACATGGATCATCCCAGCCTTCTTCCCTTACTTACTGGTAACTTACTACTCCCAGGTGGCGCTAGTGGTAAAGAATCTGCTTGCCAATGCAGGAGACATAAGAGATGCAGGTTCGATCCCTGGGTCAGGAAGATCCCATAGAGGATCCCCGAGTATTCTTGCCTGGAGAATCCCATGGACAGAGGAGCCTTGTGGGCTACAGTTCATAGGGTCACAAAGAGTCGGACACGACTGAAGCAACGTAGCAAGCACGCACACAAGTTACTGCTCCAACATTGAGAAATCCGCCATCAACCATCCATTTACTTAATTGTTGAGTTGAAGTAAACATGTAAGGTAGCTTCAGAATCACTACATGTACCAGAAAGGAGACCAACTTTATCAAATACAGTGCGGTTCTTATGTACAGTTCCTTTTGCCTTTAGTCTTATAAAATCCACTCATTTCCAAAGTAGCTTAGCTTGTTCTTCCAGTCACCTTCCTTCAGTGAGGTTGCTTCATATATCCGTAATACATTAAATTTTTTTGTCACATTATATATTTCAGTTTGGGATTCTTCAAACTCCCAAATGACCTTCAAAATTTATATACATTAATGTTCTCTTCTAATCCTGTAAATTTCTGTAAGATTTGACACATTCTTTATGCTGTGTATTCACCATTACAATAGCCCACACAGTAGTATACTACCAATGGAAGTTCATCCTTGTTTAAAAAAATGAACCATTCTGGTGAGTGATACTGATAAAGGGGGAGGCTTTGCATTTAGGGGGTCAGAATATATGTGGGAAATCCCTGTACATTCCTCTGAATTTTGTTATAAGCCTAATTTTAAAACTGCTCTTAAAAATAGTTTTAGAAAGATGAAAACAGATAAAAACACCAACCACATACAGCTTCACTGGGGAATTCTACCAAATATCTAACAAAGAAATAATGCCAATAAAAAAAAATGCCTGAAAGTTTAAGGGGAGGGACTACTCTTCAGCATGTTGCAGCATGTTCCCTGAGGCTGACATTAACCCATTACCAAAACCAGAAAAAAAATATGCTAAAAGAAAAAAAAAACTACAGACAAATATTTAGGATTATAGACAGAAAAATATTTGACAAAGCTTTAGCAAATAGAATCCATCAATATATAAAAAAGGATAATACATCATGAATAAGTAGGATTTATTTCAGGATTATAGTGTTTGCCTAATATTTAAAAATGAGTTTTATGTAAATCATCATATTTACAGACTAAACAAGAAAAATCATATGCTTATATTAAAAGATTTATAAAAACCATATGAAAAATCAAACATACATTTTTAGAACAAACTCTAAGCAAACTTGGTGGAACTTGCTAAGAACTGTGTCAACCAGATAAACAGTATCTATGAAAACTCTACGTGTGTGTGTGTGCTGTCATATCTGGCTCTTTGCCACCCTATGGACTGCAGCCTGCCAGGCTCCTCTATCCATGGGATTTCCCAAGCAAGAATACTGAAGTGGGTTGCCATTTCCTACTCCAGGTGATGTTCCCAATTGGCAGGCGGGTTCTTTACCATCTGAGCCACCAGGAAAGCCCAATAACTACTTGTAGTCATCTTTTTAAAAGGCCACAGACTGTTTGACATTCTTCTCTTTAAGAGATAGGGTCTATGTCCCTCCCCTTGAATCTGGGCAGGATGGTGACTGCTTCAACAGAGTAGAGCAGAAAGGATGCTGTGTGATGTCCAACACTAAGTCATAAAAGACCTGAAGCTTCTACCCTTTCTGTTGGTTTACATGGACTTGAACCCTGAGCTGCCATGTTAGAATTTTGACTACCCTGAGGCCATCACTCTGTGAAGACATATAAGACACATGGAAAAGCCACATATATGTCTAAATGATAGACCCCAGTTGATATCCCAGCCAATAACCAACATCAAGCTATCAGCCATATGAAAGCCACTTTGGACATCCAATCCAACAGGGCTTTGATAAAACTAAAGTCCCAGATAACACATGATAGCAGCCACATAAGAGACACCATGAGGCATGAGGAATGCCTGGCCAAACCCAGTCCAAATTCCTGACCCACAGAATTCTTGAACATAGTAAAATGGTTGTTTCACGCCATTAAGGTGTGAATAGTTTATTTCTCAGCAACAATAACTGCATTGCTACCTCTAAAAACTGTGAAGAAATGAAATATTTTACATATGAAAATAAATAAATATTGTGAACATCTAAGCTATTCTTTAATATCTACTGCATTTATTGTTAATTACAGGTCACATATCAGTTGGTCATGATCTATTTCATGCACACTGATATTATCTTCCCAGTTCTACTGTCAACTGCTAACACTAGGGTCTAAGTCTTATAATGCATTTTCATTACTTGCAGCCATTAGGATAGAATGGGGTACAGAATCAATAAAACCTTTTGGAAAGACTGTTGTCTTATATATAATGTTGAAAGAATTCACTGAAACTTGTTTGATATATTTCCAAAGTATCTATTGAAGTTAGAATAATTCCACTATCCAAATTCTGTTCACAGTACTCATATATCATTCTCTATTTGTTGTTAAGGCTGGCTCAATTATTCTACTTACTAACTCTTACTCTAATTGAAAAAAAATAAGTTTAACCAGATGGCCTATCTCAATCACTTGCCTTTTTAAAGGGAAAGTTACACCTCAATACATAAACTATCTGAGAAGCTAATTCCTTTTGCAATTCTTCTTTTTAAGTATTCTAATTAACTTTCCAAAGTAGTGCAATATAAAATAATCAGTGAAAGCCAAAAAAATCATTAAGATTTTTAATTCTTCTTAACTTTTATTCTTAAACTTTTTCCCTCTTTGGACTCTCACTTTTTACTCTCCATTTTCCTCTATCCTATCTTTGGGAGTTTAAACTCCTACCACCATTCACTCAACTTTTATCTGTGCATGAGCCATACGAAAAACTGAAAATAAATGCAAACCACTGCAAAATACCAAGTTGGAGAAAATCGTGAATTCCATTGGATACTCAGAAATTGCTTGTCCTTTTTCTGATTTCATGTTGACTTTGTGTTACATTCCCCACAGCTGTTGCTCCAAACCTCTCCAGTCACCTGCCAGACCACTAGCAGGAGCTGACATCACTGCTTCCTTTATTTAGATGGAGGCTATTCAGAGTAAGGTCCTTCAGCTTCTCACTTACATTCACAACTGCCCTATAGGTTCACTCATCTTTATTATTTTTTCTGATTATCTTGAAGCACTAGCAGTTCCTCCACTATTCAAAGACCAGTTTCTCTATCTGATCATGGAATCTCTTCATTCCTGCCTCTTCTAGAAACCTATGCTATCAGTTATCCTTTTTCTGGCATTTTTTTTAGTCTCTGCCTGCTTTTCCACGAAACAGAAGTGTGGAAAACATCCATCAGAAAAAAAAAATAGATGTATTTCTATAGTTTTAAGCCAATCTGCCCTATCCAGGCCCTGGGAGTAACAAGTGACAGTAGAGGAAGAGCCGAACACTTCTAAAGTAAGGCATATACACCGAGGAAACCAGAATTGAAAGAGACGCGTGTACCCCAATGTTCATCGCAGCACTGTTTACAATAGCCAGGACATGGAAGCAACCTAGATGTCCATCGGCAGACGAATGGATAAGGAAGCTGTGGGTACATATACACAATGGAATATTACTCAGCCATTAAAAAGAATACATTTGAATCCGTTCTATTGAGATGGATGAAACTGGAGCCCATTATACAGAGTGAAGTGAGCCAGAAAGAAAAGCACCAATACAGTATACTAATGCATGTATATGGAATTTGAAAGATGGTAATGGTAACCCTATATGTGAGACAGAATAAGAGACACAGATGCATAGAACAGTCCTGTGGACTCTGAGGGAGAAGGTGAGGGTTGGACGTTCTGGGACAATAACATTGAAACATGTATATTGTCATATGTGAAGCAGAACACCATTCCATGTTCTATGCATGGGACGGATGCTCGGGGATGGAGCGTTGGGATGACACTGAGGGATGGGAGGGGGAGGGAGGTGGGAGGAGGGTTTGGGAGGGGGAGCACATGTGAATCCATGGCTGATTCATGTTGATGTATGGCAAAAACTACTACAATATTGTAAAGTAATTAGCCCCCCAACTAAAAAAAAAAAAAAAAAGAAAAAAAAAAATAATAAAGTAATAGTGGGGAAAATCCCATAATTTTTATACATTCCCCAATGCACTCTATCTCTGCCTGGCTTTTAACATCTACATCCTTCTCTCCCATTTTATGTCCTATGTGTGCCTTGTGGACCGAATGATTTTTGTTTCCTCTCTGTCTTTAAGAAACCTCTATGGATGTGGAGTAAAGAGAATCCTCTTGCACTTTTGGTGGAAATGTAAATTGACAGAGCCATTATGGAGATTCCTTAAAAACTAGGAATAAAACTACTGTATGATTCAACAATTCCACTACTGGGCATATACCTTGAGAAAACCATAAATTAAAAAGATACATGTACCCCAATGTTCATAGCAGCACTATTTGCAATAACTAGGACATGGAAGCAACCTAGATGTCTGTTGATACAATGGAATGTTACTCAGCCATAAAAAAGAATGAATTTGAGTCAGTTCTAGTGAGGTAGATGAACCTAGAGCCTGTTATACAGAGGGAAGTAAGTCAAAAAGAGAAACACATGTATTGTATATTAGCACTATATATGGAATTTAGAAAAATGGTATTGATGAATCTATTTTCAGGGAAGGAATGGAGAATCAGACATAGGGGACAGACTTGTGGACACAGTGGATGAGGGAGTGAGTGGAACAAATGGACAAAGTAGAATAGACATATATGCACTGCCATGTGTGAAACAGATAGCTGGTGAGAAGGCACTGCATAACACAGGGAGCCCAGCCTGGTGCTCTGTGATGAACTAGAGGGGGGATGGGAGATGGGAGGGAAACTCAAGAAGGAGGGGATGTGTGTATAATTATGGCTGATTGGCATTGTTTTATGGCAGAGACCAACACAACATTGTAAAGCAATCTTCCTCCAATTTAAAATAAATTTTAAAAGTAAAAAAATAAGAAAGTTCTCTGACTTGTCTCACTCTTTCTGCAGTAGGATTCTGCAAAGCAACTCAGTTTCTTTGGCAGCCTTCCTTTGGAGAGACTGTTCTGACACAAAGCTGATAAAAGGGCATTTCCAACCCCCTGGCCTGAGAGAGAGAGGGCTCCCGGAGTCTGGCCTGCAGTGTTCTGACTTAGGTGATACTGCTAGCACTCCTAGCTAATACTTATTGAACACTTGCAGCTAGGAATCATCCTAAGCCCATTATAGGTATTGCCTCATTCAACATTCACAACAATTCTTTAAGGTAGGATTATTATTGTCACAGTTTTATGTAGGAGGAAATTGAGTCACAGAATTATTGCCGTCCTTGCTCAAGGTCTTGCACGGCTGGTTAATGAGAGAGAAGGAAGTCAAAACATCCACCCTTTTCCAGAAACTATGCTATTCAGGCAAACTTTTCTAATGAGTTTGTACACAGTTTAAATAAAAGCTCTTAACTGCTTCAGTCATCATTTAATATCATTCTTCCCAAACTATAAAACACCTCTTGGGAGCCTCATGTTGAAAGAAGAGAATGACTAACAATCAAGTCAAGATCTAACTGGCTTGCCTCTTCTGCTGACTGAATTTCATAATCAATAGTTTCAAGCAGTGCCAACATATCTAAGCATACCAACCACAAACAAAGTCACAGGCACCAGGATATCAACTATGTGGTATAAGAATTTCAAGTGTCAAGAAAAATGATTTGAGGACAATTCCTAAATTTTAAACTTGACAAACTTTATTCATAAATTAGATTCATTTAAATGGCTATACAAATCACTGATGTTTTTTCTCAAGATCTTTTTTTAATTTAACATGCAGATTAGTCCCTGATATAATTGAATATATCATTACTGATTGAAAGAGCACATCTGCAAAGGCAGTCTGGTGAGTAGCTAAAAGAATGAGCCCAAGAGACTACAGAAATATTTCCACTATTGTATTAGGTTCATAAATGGTAAGTCATAGCCAAAAGAAGGTTCATTTAGTATTTGCCCCAAAAAAGATGAGTTAAGAATTTTCAAACTCAGTCATATCCATTCTTTATATTCATATGGCACTTCACATTGTGTAAAGCATTTTTCTTTCCATTATTACAATTGAGGCTCTTAATTACACAGGGTAGACAAGCCTTCCAGAAAATTCTGTTTCTACTTTAAAAATGCATTTTCTCTTCTGTCTTGGCTTTCAGGAAGCCTAGAGATAGACTGAATGATCAAGTGTAAAAATAAATGCAATTTTGTATCCCTTACTTATATATAATTCCAACCTTTCTTTCTCTGCTTAAAAAATGATTTTTAGTAGCTTTAAATGTTTGATTATATGTTTCCACAAGTTCTTTACAAAGTATGTGTGGTGTAAATTTCAGACAAATAAAAATTGATAAATCCTCTTCCTAGCAAAACGGTAGGCCCGAGAACTGATCACAAAGGGAACAAAGCCCTATCTAATCCCAAACTGCTTCCATCAAAAGAGCCCTGCTATCTCACACTATTGGAGAAAAAAGCCCAGAGTAACATGATATGATGAACAAAACAGATGTGCACTGAAGTCTTAAGATAAATTCATATTTCACATTTAGTTCTTCCATGAACATGTAAGTATAAAAATATCTCTATTATTTGATTAAATGGATGCAGAAAGTTTAATTTTCAGATGACTATTTAAATTTAAAATTTTTCCCAATTAATAGACCTTTACAAGAAAGGTGGAACATATTGTTATAATATCTTTTACTTTAAAAAATCTATATTTTCTGCTTATAGCTTTACTCACTTCCCTATTGGGCTATTTCCAGGATTTTCTTTTTCTTACTCATTTTTGAAGGTATATATGTATACATACATACATATATATATATATATATATATATATATATATATATACACACACACACACACACACACACACACACACACACATATAATGGATCATTTTATCTTTCTCTTGTGTGAAAAATGTTTCACAGTCTATCAGAAACCTGACGAAAATAAGTGAAAGAAGAATTCCATCTGGCAGTAGAGCATTTAGAGCACAGGAAAGGGCAAGTGACTAGACCACAACAAGGAAAGCAGTGTAATTAAATTAATATAGGAGAAGTATGGTGAGACATGAGGTCAGTCAGGTAAAGTCTATGGTAAGATCATGTAGGGCCAAGTAGGATCTTATAAGGTGTTTGGATTTTACTCAGAGTAAGGTGGGGAACCACTGGAAGATCATGAGGGACATGATCTGATTGGTGTTTTAAAATAACTTCTGATTTAAGGATGGAGTATACACTTGCAGGAGGTTGGCAGGGCAAGGGCAGAATAAGGTGGAATTGTTAGGAAGAAAGATGATGTTTTTGTGGGCCAGAGTTTTCCCAGTAAGCCTCTGTCAGCTTCTGGATACCTTTTGAAGATAAACTAAGCATGATTTGCTGATAGATTACATGTGGAATGTGATAGAAAAATAAAAAAAAAAAGAGTTATGCTTGTGGGGACCACTTGGACACCCAGGGTTAATATGAAGATTATTTTAACTGCAGATATTTGTGATTCAATAGATAGAGAAAGAAGACTTTTCAAAATTTATCTGGAACTTTCTAGAGATTATCTGACTAAAGGCAGAAACTTCTGCGAGTGAGACTGCATCTCTTTTTGGAGTAGCATAATTCACTAAAGAGAGAATTAAATAATGTAAATCTTTCTTTTAGAGTAACTTTTTCTTACAGGGAAAAGACAGAGAAGACCACATATCCCCGTATAAACAAATATTATCGCAAACTATCTTATCCCACTTGTTCCTTGAAAAGCCCATTTGTCTTTCCTAAAGAAGTCATTTGATCTTTCCATAGAAGCTTTTTCTTCCTGCTCCATTTCCTCTATTAAATTAGGTCTACTGAGCTACATATGAATGCTTCAACTGTGCGCTGCCATATGTATATGAATAAATTTTGGTTTATTTCTTCCTGTCAAGCTGTCAATTTCAGTTAAATTCTCAGATCCCCAAATACTGAACCTAAGTCTATATTGGAAAAATTTCACCTTTTAACAGATGATTCCAGAGTTTTTGGTCTGAACAACTAAGATGATAGAATCGTCATCAGTAGAGATGGGGAAAACTTAAAGTCAAGTGGGTTGCATATAGGAAATCAAAATGTCAGGTATATTTAAAATGTCTATTAGAAATTCAAGTCAATTCCCACACTATTCAGTCATCACGAGTTGACCCTGGCCCCCAGTGCTTGCCCTGGCCCATGCTACCACATGAGAGTCTGCAACTGTGCCCTGCACCTTAAGAGTAGGAAATCAATTTAGAAGCCTCAAAATAGAACAATGGTAAACTGAATTACCTTAAGAGTAGGAAATCAATTTAGAAGCCTCAAAATAGAACAATGTTCTTTTGGGTAACCATATACTTTTTCATCCAGACAAAAACATATTTGATACTGAGCAAAGCACTGAAAATAATCAACAATGATAAACCAGGATATACGGTCATCCCAATGTTGTTCAATTTATTAGAAATATTAAACTCGAGGTTTTGTTATTGCTAAAAAAAGGAAATTCTAGTAGAAAAGTCAACTGAATTATTAGAGATGAGTGCTTATAATTCAAGAGAGAGAGAGAGAGCAATCTGACCGGACATATAAATTTAGGAGGCATTTATATGGTATAGAAAAATTGGGAACTCAACTATAGGCTTGAGGAAATCAAAGAAGCAAGGGTAAATGGAGAAGGAAGGGGTAATTGTGTCAGATGCTGATTATGGGTCAAATAAGATGTAAGCTGAGAATGAACCATTTAATCTGGCAATGTCCTGCCCACTGGGGATCTTGATAAACAGTGAATGGAGTGATGGTAACACTCCAATGCAGTGATGGTAACAAATGATGGAGTAAAACAAGTTCAAGGAAGAATGGCAGGAGTAGAAGTAGAGAGGAAAGGTTGACAGCTCTTTCAAGGAGTTTTTCTTAAAGGGGAGGAAAAAAATGAAGCAGTAGTTTAAGTGGGATGTGGTAGGTATATGAGGAAAGAATTCTGATTCTTTAAATTTTCTCAGTGATCAACTTTCTCAGTGAAAAAGGCAACAAGGTCTTTCAACAGGAGGGAGAATGAGGGAAGAGGAACTTGGGACTAGAACAAGAGTAAGAGTGTTTATGGACTGAGAAAAATAGAGCATGACTGTGACACGTATTAAGGACCAACATGATTTTGGTGGCCGTGTTTTTAAAGTGAACAACAGCATGGTGGTGTGCTTTCCATGGGCCATATTCAGCTTAAGAACAAGAGTCATGCATTTATTAATTTCATTTGAAGAAAAAAATTTTATGGTGTGACACAGGAGGTTCAGACTCCTATATATTTTTTCTTCTTAAAGTATTGTCTAGTATCCCTAAGTGTCTAATTGTTTTAGAATTCTTCTATTTGAGATGTTTTTCTTCTGTTTAACTTCAATTGCAAGTTCATATTTAAGAATGAGGCAACAGATATGCAATTGATAAGCTACTTAGGAATACTGTATTGGGTGGGACTTTTCTATAGTCAGTCTTTCTTTAGAGTTGAGTAGAGTCAGGGGCAACCATTATGCCAGGATGGGTTCTAGGGCAGACGTTCTTAATCCTGACTGCACATTAGAATCTTTTGGGCAGCTATTAAAAACTGTTAGTGCAGATTTTTTCTCATAGACATTCTGATTCAAGCGCTTTCACACAATAATACATATTAGAATGTATAATTAGAGGTCTATCTGCAAATCCTTTCAAATATTAATAGCAGACATTTCAACACTCCTCATGATTCAATATTTTAGACTTGGGATGTTGTGCTATACTGCATTCGAGAGATGCCAATATTTTCCCTATACCATTCCATGGAAATTACTTGTTCTGAGCTTTCAGGGAAAAAAATCTTCAAATTTTACAAACAAAGAAAAAATATAATTACATCGACTTTTAATACAACGTTAGAGCATTCCCTACTGAGCCTATTGAAAGTCATTGACCCTTAGGAAATGTACTTTTATATGATCATCAGAGCCCAGACATGTTATAGTACCTTAAACTGTAAAACACAGAAAGAGTTGAAACGTTTTTTTTTTTTTCTTTCTGATGAAGAACTTAATACCAAAGATTATGATTTTATTTCTTGATAGAATAATAACCAGTTTTATATCTAACCCAGCAAATGTATTTCAATGTTTCTGTCCCCAATAATTCCAAGTTTCTCAAATCCTTTTGGAGCTAGCTCAATTATTCCTCTGGTTACCTCAATAATGAATTGAATAAAATTTTGACACATGCTTACTATATATTTGTATGAGAATTATGCTTTTAACAACTGAGTTATATAGTTTCACAGTTCAGGGTAGTTCTACATGGATGTGATCATAGCCTGAGGAAACGCTGGAGCAGAGAGCAAACTTCAATCAATGGAGATTGCAACAGGAGAAACTTAAGAATTCTATAAGCCTTCCTGACCACCCCCTTGTTAGGCCAACTAGTGAGTTTGAGCTGAGAATAGACAAATTGGGCTGCTTTTTAGATCACACATGACAAAGTCTGTTAGCATCTTAATATTTTAGAAATTGAACTCTGCTTTCCACATGCATTTGTGTGCTATTACCATCTGTCAGTTAGAAACTGATGGGACCTGGTGATTGTCTTCCCAGAAGTCTGAAAGACTTGTTTTATTTTTTTATGCTATTTTTTTAAATTAATTAACTTATTTTAATTGGATGATTTACTTTACAATATTGTGGAGGTTTTTGCCATACATTGACATGAATCAGCCATAGGTGTACATGTGTCCCACCATCCTGAACACCCCCCCTCCTTCCCCACCCCATCCCTCTGGGTTGTCCCAGAGCACTGGCTTTGGGTGCCGTGCCTCATGCATCGAACTTGAACTGGTCATCTGTTTTACGTATGATAATATACATGTTTCAGTGCTATTCTCTCAAATCACCCCACCCTCACCACATAGTCCAAAAGTCTGTTCTTTACATCTCTGTCTCTTTTGCTGCCTTGCTTATAGGATCATTTTTACCGTCTTTCTAATTTCCATATATATGCGTTAATTGAAAGACCTGTTTTAGATACCAGAGGTGATCTACAGATTGAGTCTGGAAGGCCTCTGCCTTTCAGTTTAAAGACTTGGCTGTGGTGTCCCAGCGTGGTGTGATACCAGCTGTTTGTATCTGAAAGTCCATGAATGTCATAAGATGAGGTGAACTGGTGGACTTGCAGACATCTGCAAGTGTTCCTTTTGTTTAAGAAATGTTATAGGTTAGTGGCTACAAAATCCCAGCATAAATGGAAAAGAAATTAGTGTCACATAGTTCTCTTATGTCTGAAGAATAGTGAAAACCTCTATTTTTTAAAATGGATTAGAATGAGCAATTATTCAGTCTCCGAGGTTCTGTTTACTTGTAAAGGTTTTTGTCTTTTTTTTTTTTTTTTTGGTCTGATTTTGCCTGAAGACATTTATCACAAGTATATATTTATACCTGTAGTTATTTTAGATTTGTGTGTGTCCATGACTCAAAAATTAAGCAATTCTAACTCTTCCTCACAGAGGAGAAGTAACTGACGATTTCCAATGATCTAGTTGTGTTTGTCGTGCTATGCATCTATGAACGGCTTCTTGGGGGGCACTCTTAGAGATTAATTGAGCATGTAAGTCTGTCATCTGTCTGTAATATAAGGATATAGAAGTCAAAAGGCAGATTTATGAGCAAATAGAAGAAAAATACAGATTGGTATCAAGCTAACAATTAGTGTCATAAAGTTGTACTAATGAAAATTGCTGTGAATCAGTTTTAATACTTGGCAAGTAATACAGAATTATATCTGTATCTAAGTTCGCATAATATTCCCAGTCAAGGTGAACCCTTGGACATATCGGATTGCTCTGAAAATTTTGGTTTATGAACACTGTATTCTCTACAATTTTGTTACACTGTGAAAGATAGTAAAAGCTGTGCTATCTTAGGTCCCGCATAGACATAGAGAAAGCAAAGGTCATCAAGTAAAGATTTACTTATTTAGACTGCTCTATTTTTGCTTTTTGTAAATCGCCAATAAATATGAAAAATTTAATGTGGTTTATGCCTTCCTGTATAATGTGCTTATATGGTTAAATATATTTTAAAGCTAAACATTAAATACTTCAAATAATATTGCCATCTGATTTTTGATTATATGTTTATATGTGATTTATATATATGCATGTTTACATTAATAAAAATAGTTTATATATGATGAAGAGGAAAGGACAGGCAATTCACAGCTGGTCTTAGAGTCTTCAATCTGATTTTAACAAAAGTGTGTTTTCTTGACCTTCCATGAAATAAAGCCATATAGTAGAGATTCTTTGTCTTACCAAAACAATCTCACTAGAGAGACTATTTTTCACCAATAAATATGATATTTTCTTTAAGTTATTCATAGATGTCCTTCAGTTTGAAGAAGGTAATACCTACAAAACCTACTTTGGTAACAGACTTTTGTTGTTGTTGTTCAGTCATCTAGTCATGTCCAACCCTTTGCGACCCTATGGACTGCAGCACACCAGGCCTCCCAGTCCCTCACCATCTCCCAAAGTTTGTCCAAGCTCATGTCCATTGCATTGGTGATGCCATCCATCCATCTCATCCTCGGATGCCCTCATCTACTTTTGCCCTCAATCTTTCCCAGCATCAAGGACTTTTCCAATGAGTCAGCTGTTTGCATCAGATGACCAAAATACTGGATTTTTAGCTTTGGCATCAGTCCTTCCCATGAATATTCAGGGTTGATTTCCCTTAAGATTGACTGGTTTGATCTCCTTGCTGTCCAAGGGACTCTGAGGAGTCTTCTCCAGCCCCACAGTTCGAAGGCATCAATTCTTCAGCACTCCACCTTCTTTACAGTCCAGCTCTCACAACCGTACATGACTACTGGAAAGACCATAGCCTTTACTATATGGACATTTGTCAGCTAAGTGATGTCTGCTCTTTAACACACTGTCTAGGTTTGTCATAGCTTTCCTGCCAAGAAACAATCATCTTCTAATTGCAGGCTGCAGACACCATCTGCAGTGATGTTAGAGCCCAAGAAGAGGAAATCTGTCACTGCTTCCATGTTCTCTTCTTCTATTGCCATGAAGTGATGGGACAGGATGCCATGATTTTAATTTTTTTAATATAGAGTTTTAAGCTGGCTCTTGCACGCTCTTCCTTCACCCCCATCAAGAGGCTCTTTAGTTCCTCTTCATTTTCTGCCATTAGAGTGGTATCATCCACATATCTGACGCTGCTGATGTAGTAAACAAACAGACTTTACCATGAATGATTTTGGATTTTGTTTAATACAAACCTCAGAGATATTTCAGGTTCGGTTCTAGACCACTATAATGAAGTGAATATCACAATAAAGCTACTCACATGAATTTTCTGTTTTTCCCTGTGCGTATAAAAGTTATGTTTACACTATACTGTAGTCTGTTAAGTGTGCAATAACATTAGGTCAAAAAATGTACATACCTAAATTTAAAAATACCTTATTTCTAAAAAATGTTAGCCATCATCTGAGATTTCAGTGAATAATAGTAACATTAAGATCACTCCTCATAGATCATCATCACATGTATAATAATAGAAAAAAAAAAAAAAAAAAAAAAAAAAAAATAAAAAAAAAAAAAAAAAAAAAAAAAAAAAAAAAAAAATAAAAAATAAAAAAAAAAAAAAAAAAAAAAAAAAAAAAAAAAAAAAAAAAAAAAAAAAAAAAAAAAAAAAAAAAAAAAAAAAAAAAAAAAAAAAAAAAAAAAAAAAAAAAAAAAAAAAAAAAAAAAAAAAAAAAAAAAAAAAAAAAAAAAAAAAAAAAAAAAAAAAAAAAAAAAAAAAAAAAAAAAAAATTGAAATTTGTGAGAATTTCCAAAATGTGACACAGAAACATGATGTGAGCAAATACTTTTGGAAAAATGGTGACAATAGACTTGCTTTGCACAGGGTTGCCACAAACCTTCAATTTGGAAAGAGATTATATATACAAAGCACAATAAATTGAAGTGCAGTAAAATAAGATATGCCTTTATTTTCTTTGTACTTAAGAAAATGACTATGTGGTTTGTTTTGTTCTCTGAATATGATGAATTATAGTGATTAGTTTTTAAATGTTAAACCAACCGTGAATTTTTGTAATTAAATCCTACTTATTCATGGTTCATTAAACTTTTAATGTATTGTTATCTATTTGTTCATAGAAATTAGACATTTTATGTCTATATTTATGAGGGATATTGGTTTGAAAGTTTCTTTTTCTGAAATTTATTTGTTAGGTTTTCAATAGTGGCTGTACCAATTTATATTCCCTTTAACCACTTTTAAGTGTACATTTCAGTGGCATTAATTGCATTCACAGTGTTGTGCAAA
This sequence comes from Okapia johnstoni, assembly GCA_024291935.2. Taxonomy (NCBI): domain Eukaryota; kingdom Metazoa; phylum Chordata; class Mammalia; order Artiodactyla; family Giraffidae; genus Okapia; species Okapia johnstoni. The sequence continues at coordinate 108,810,219 of CM044305.1, forward strand.
CTCAATACTATTTATTTCTAAAATTTTTTCATCATCTCAAACAGAAACTCTACAACCATTAGGCGGTAGCTCCCCATCTTCTTTTACCTCCAACCACTGGTAACCTCTAATCTACTTTCTGTCTCTATGAATTTTCCCATTGTAGGTTTCTCCTATGTAAGTAGAATCATATAATAGCTGTCATATCATGGCTGGTTTGTTTGACTTAGCATAATGCTTTCAAGGTTCATCCATGTTGTGGCATGTATCAGAACTTCACTCATTTAATGGTGAATAAATAATATTATTTCACTCTCAGGCTTCCCAGGTGTCGCTAGAGGTAAAGAATCCACCTGCCAAAGCAGGAGACTAAGAGGCAGGTTTGATCCCTGAGTGGGGAAGATCCCTTGGAGGAGGAAATGGCACCCCACTCCAGTATTCTTGCCAGGAGAATCCCATTGACAGAGGAAACCCCGGGAGATAGTGAAGGACAGGAAAGTCTGATGTGCTGCAGTCCATGGGGTTGTAAAGAGTCAGACACAACTTAGTGACTGAACAACAATATTTCACTATATATACAAATCGCATTTTATTTATCTATTCACTTATTGATGGATACTTGCTTCTTTTCATCTTTTGACTATTATGAATACTGCTGCAATAAATGCTGGTATACAAAGATCTGTTTGAGACCCTGCTTTCAACTCCTTTGGGTATAATATACCTGGGAATGTAACTGCTAGGTCATAACAGCAATTCTATGTTTTGTTTTTTGAGTAATCAACAAACTGTTTTCCATTTTACACTCACATCAACAGTGATGTATAAGACTTCCAATTTTTCCACATTCTTGACAGCACTTATTATTATAATGTTTTTATTATAGTCATCTTAGGTATGAAGTGGTATTTCATTGTGGGTTCCTTTTTCATTTCCCTAACTACTAATGATGCTGAGCATCTTTTCATCTGCTTATTGTCAATTTGCATATCTTCTTTGACCAATGCCTATTTAATTCTTTGCTGATTTTTTAATTGAGTTGTATGTCTTTTTGTTTTGTAAACATTGATCAGATTTCAGTCAGTCCTGAATTGTAGCCACTAGCCTCAGATTAACCCTCAAAAGGAAAAGTTAAGCTCAGATTAAAAAAAGACTACTTTTAAGTTCTCTGGTCATCAAGAAAATAGTACACACTATGGGGAGAGCAAAATGAAGAAACCACTGAAACCAGACAGTACAGTGTGAAGAAGTTACCTAAGCTTGCAGTTAGGTACCATGAGCTCCCTGAGAAAGCTATTGAAATGGATTGTGAAACTGACTGATTTAGGAGTAGCATCTTTGGTTTTGAATGCTGGAGAGTTAAAGAGCATGTTTAGGTTGATACAGTACCCACTGCTCACTATAGTACAATCATAAATGCTATAGATGATCCATATACATAACAGGTTATTCCCAGGGGAACAGCCAGCCTGGTGGACTGGATAAAAGCTACTATAAAGTTTGTTCACCCTGGGAAGAGGGACTCTCCCTAAAATTGTCAAGTGGAACTCCCTAGATAACATAGCTAATATGTTTCATAAGCCAGCCACATAGGATATTATGTTCACCTACTGAATAAGCCTGTTACACAGGTCATGGTAAACACTGTGCTTAAGGGGACCCCATTTCATGGTACCTCATGTAACCTCACTACTACAAAATTGATCAACAGTCTGTAAAGTCTTATTGAATCTGCTATCAGCTTTCTCTCATGGGTCTTACAGATGCTAATAACTACAGTGTGTAGAGGCAGAGGGACTAACCACAGTAAGGGGCTAGTCGAGGGACTGGTCACACTAAGATGAAAAATGCTAAATTGTTATTAGGAAATCTAGTGAATAAAGAAAATACTGATAGGCTCGAAACAAAAAGGAAAGATAAAGGAGAGAGTTAAGAGACTTGTCTCATCAGGGTGGAATACTTTTAATGGTTATTAAGAAATGGAATGAATAAATCAGACATTGGTGGCATTGAAGCAAAGGTCTTAATGGAGCTCCTGAGAAATCTGTATGCAGCTCAAGAAGCAACAGTTAGAACCAGACCTGGAACAACAGACTGGTTCTAAATTGGGAAAGGAATACGTCAAGGCTGTATATTGTCACCCTGTTTATTTAACTTATATGCACAATACATCATGCAAAATGCCTGGCTGGATGAAGCACCAGCTGGAATCAAGATTGCTGGGAAAAATATCGATAACCTCAAATATGCAGATGACACCACCCTTATGGCAGAAAGCGAAGAAGAACTAAAAAGCCTCTTGAGGAAAATGAAAGAGGAGAGTGAAAAGGTTGACTTAAAACTCTACATTCAAAAACCAAAGATCATGACATCTGGTCCCATCACTTCATGGAAAATAGATGGGGAAACAATGGAAACAGTGAGACTATTTTTGGGGGGTCTAAAATCTCTGCAGATGGTGACTGCATCCATGAAATTAAAAGACGCTTGCTCCTGAGAAGAACAGCTATGACCAACCTAGACAGAATATTAAAAAGCAGAGACATTACTTTGCCAACAAAGGTCTGTTTAGTCAAAGCTATAGTTTTTCCAGTGGCCATGTACGCATGTGAATTGGACTATAAAGAAAGCTGAGTGCTGAAGAATTGATGCTTTTGAATTGTGGTGTTGGAGAAAACTCTTGAAAGTCCCTTGGACTGCAAGGAGATCCAACCAGTCCATCCTAAAGGAAATCAGTCCAGAATATTCATTGGAAGGACTGAGGCTGAAGCTGAAAATCCAACACTTTGGCCACCTGATTTGAAGAACTGACTCCTTGGAAAAGATCCTGATGCTGGGAAAGATTGAAGGCAGGAGGAGAAAGGGACGACAAAGGATGACATGGTTGGATGGCATCACTGACTCAACGTACATGAGTTTGAGCAAGCTCTGGGAGTTGGTGATGAACAGGGAAGCCTGGGGTGCTGCAGTCCATGGATTCAGAAAGTGTCAGACATGACTGAGTGACTGAAGTGAACTGAACTGATCAAAGGTTGGGTGGACCAAAGGGACTTCTGGTTCCCCCAACATTAAAGGGTCCCAAACAAGTCTGCTCTATTTACTCTAACACTGAGAAATTTTAAATGCTGGAAGGCAGAAATTACTATGAGAAACCTGACCTGCAATTACTTAGGGCAATAGGCCAATTAATCAAGATTAATTAAAAACAAAACAAACAAACAAAAAAAAAACAGCCAGTATCCCTTCTCTCAACCTTCCACTACAGACTCAAAGCTTGATACACAAGAGTGGATAAAATTTGTGAGGGATGGAGAAGAGACCTTTCTTGGAATCCTTTACACAAAACCCCAATGTGTTGTGATACCAAAACATATTGCTGAAGCCCTCATGTGTGCTGTGCTATGCTTAGTCACTCAGTCGTGTCCGACTCTTTGTGACCCCATGGACTGTAACCCGCCAGGCTCCACTGCCCATGGGAATTCTCCAGGCAAGAATACTGGAGTGGGTTGCCATTTCATTCTGGGCTTCTATTAAATTGAAAACTTACAAAAGTTGGATGTTTAAACAGTCTTTATGGAAAGAAGTTGCATCTCCTTTGCCTAAATGTTTTGTAGGCTTCCCTGGTGGCTCAGACAGTAAAGCGTCTGCCTACAATGCGGGAAACCTGGGTTCGATCCCTGGGTCGGGAAGATCCTCTGGAGAAGGAAATGGCAACCCACTCCAGTACTCTTGCCTGGAAAATCCCATGGACGGAGGAGCCCGGTAGGCTACAGTCTATGGGGTCGCAAAGAGTCGGACATGACTGAGACTTCACTTTCATGTTCACTTTTGCAGGAATAAATGTTATGTCTGACGGGGGAATACTTCTTCTGCCTAGTATTGTAAAACCAAATGTGTTGATGAATTATGAATGCAAATGGTGATTGAATTAAGGTAAAAGTTTGGAGAACTGCTATGTTCGAACAGAGTTCATATGAAGGGGTTGTGTCATTTTTTACCATCATGGGGATGGATACTGTGATACATTCTGCCTCAGGAATGGTTTCTGCAAAATGGAAAAAAATATAAATCTGCCCCTCAAACAATATTAATTGGGCCTGCTAAATGAAAGCAAATAAAACATTTCAAGTCTATATAGCGTAGAATAGACTCGAGTGCTGGCATGAATAAATTCTCCATGGGAAAGTTCTACAAGGAGCTCAGACTGGTGTTTACTGCAGAAGTCTGTGAATGCTTCCCAGTGATAACCATTAAGACTTTGGACTAGGGAATTTCCATTTTTGAGGCAATTACTAGCCTGCTATTGAACATTAACCGAAACTATCCTTGTGAGTAAAGGGAAAAAATAGTTTTTAAAACTGAAATACTTGTGATATCTTGGGTGATGCTGGAGAAAAGCTTTAATGGAGACATCAATGCCCAGAAACTCCATAATAAAATGGAAATGGTTTACATAGGACCATGCTACTGAGGGAACATAAGGAAGGGATACTCATTGGCAGAGAGTCTCCTTTCCCCAGCACTGATTTTGGAAATCCATGAGGAGCTGCTGGATTTTGCTGTAACTTGGACATTACCCTATAAAAATCTCTCAATCAACCAACAAAGAACTTTGTGGTTTATAATAAGCAGGTCTAAAGTGAACAGACAGCATTCTATTTGGAAGGATGCCACTGTGACCAAGGAAGATAAAAACAGATCAGCTGGGTAGAAGGAATTGCATGCTTCATGTCATGATATTTTGGTTTTTATCTTCTCATTGGCAGTGACCAGTGCTCTGGCCATACGGTTAGGCAGAAGGACAACAGAACTGTGGCATATCAAAGGGATATTCATATGGGGCATAGTCCTATGGAAATTATTATGAAAAATTGAGAGATGCATTAAAGTAGGGCATGCCAGTGCCCATCAGAAGAATCTCCTTTCAGCATCTGAGAGTAATTGGAGTTGACAAGCATATATCTTCATATGCTCCCTTAAGATGGCCACCTGGGTGCATAAAATAAATTGGATATGTATTGCAGCAAAACAGGGATGGACTATTTCTAGATATAGTCTTCTTGCATATTCTGAGGTGTAAAATGCCCATAAGAACTGTTCTGACTTGAGAAAGAAGAACAGAGCTGGAGAGATCATGCTCCTTGACTTTAAACTATACCTCCAAGCTACAGTCATCAAAACAGTATGGTACAGGATGAAAACAGACACATAGGTCAATGGAACAGGATAAAAAGCCCAGAAATAAGCTCATGCACTAATGGTTAATTAATCTATGACAAAGGAGGAAAGAATTTACAGTGGAGAAAAGAGAGTCTCTTCAATAAGTGGTGCTGGGAAAACTGGATAGCTACATGTAAAAGAATGACATTAGAAGAAAAAAAAAAGAATGACGTTAGAACATTCTCTAACATCACATGCAAAAATAAATTCAAAATGGATTAAAAACCTGAATGTAAGACTGGATACTATAAAACTTCTAGAAAAAAACATGGGCAGAACATTCTTTGACATAAATCACAGGAATATTCTTTTGGATCCATCTCTTGAAGTTAAAAACAAAATGAACAAATGAGATCTAATTAAAAATGTTTGCACAGCAAAGAAAACCATGGACAAAATGAAAATACAACTTACTTAATGGGGGGGAAATATTGCAAAATGATATAACTGATAAGAGATCAATATCCACCATATATAGATAGTTCATACAACTCAACATCAAAACAAACAAACAATTTAAAAATGAGTCAAAGAACTAATAGACATTATTCTGAAGAGGGAATGCAGATGGCCAACAGATGCATGAAAAGATACTCAACGATGCTCAACATCACTGATCATCAGGGAAATGCAAATCGAAACCACACAATGAAAATCATCACCTCAACTTTTTTGTTCAGGATGAAACTTATCATCAAAAATAATACAAACAACAAATGCTGGAGAGGATCTGAAGAAAAGGGAGCCAACACTCATACATTGTTGGTAGGAACATAAATCAATACAGTCACTGTGGTAAAACAAACATGGGGGGTTTTCTCAAAAAATCTAAAAAACAGAAACTACCATATGACCCAAGCAATTCCAACTCCTTGAATAGTATATCAAAAAAAAAAAAAAAAAACCACCCAAAAACACTGATCTTGGAAAAGATACATGAGCATCCTATATATTCAATAGCAGCATTATTTACAATAGCCAAGACATGGAAGCAACCTAAGCATCAATCAACAGATGAATGGATAAAGAAGAGGTCCAACTCTTTGCAACCCCTGGACTATGACTGTGGTGGTAAGTCACTCAGTTGTGCCCAATTCTTTGTGACCCTATGGAATGTAGCCCACCAGGATCCTCTGTCCATGGATTCTCCAGGCAAGAATACTGGAGTGAGTTGTCATTTCCTCCTCCAGGGGATCTTCCCAACCCAGAGATCAAAACCAGGTCTCCTGCACTGCAGGGGATTCTTTACCAGTTGAGCGCCAAGAGAAGCCCAAAGGAGAGGTGGTATATATAAGAACAATCGAATACTACTCAGACATAAAAAAAAAAATCTGTTACTTGCAGCAACATGGATAGACTTGGAGGGCATTATGCTAAGTGAAATAAGTTAGAGAAAGACAAGTACTGTATAATATCACTCAAATTTGGAATCTAAAAAAATACAACACTGGAGAATATAAAAACAGAAGAAGACACAGATATAGAGAACAAACTAGTGGTTACCAGTGACAGGGGACAATTCAGGGATGGGGGAATTGCAGGTTCAAACTATTGCATTTTATCAGTGACTTTGGTTTACTAGGGAAATAAATAGGACTTAAGTAAGGGTAAAACAGGATATGGAGGTGATGTCTGTTCAAATTATCCTGTTATAAGCTGTTCTAAATCCATATCACTTGCCATAATGCCACTTGACTCTGTTGTCATTTTATACTTATTCTCTGGTCTGATTAATACTAGTTACATCTCCATTATGAGACTGTATGTATCGTATTCACTGCTGAATCTCCAAGATCTGGCATAGTACCTGGAATATCATCAGTGCTCAATATTTATTTGTGGAATAAATAAATGGATCAATGAATGAAGCAAATATACAGAGACAAAAATGGGAGGGCACTGAGGGTAGGAGAGAGGCTTTAGGTGTTGAAAATTTTTTAAAAAGCCTTCTTTAAACTGACTTAAGAAGACCCTAGAATAGTTTTACTATGATTGTAAAAAAATATCATTTATATTCTATCAGTTCATGAGTTCCTTCATAGTTTTAACTTCCAACTTTTAACTTGCTTTTCATCAACAAACAACTTGAAAATGTACCATAAAACCAGTGTGCCACATTCTACTGCTGCACTAACCACGTAAGGAACAGAAGCAGGGGAAGGTGCCCTTTATGTGGATTTTCAACTGAGAGTAAAATATTGCTTTGAGCCTTCCAAATCTCTCTGTAATACAGTGCTGACAGATTGGAAAGTTAATTCATAACCTTGCAAATTTTTGTTCCCAAAAATCACAGAAAGAAGGGACTCATTTTTAAAAACATATCTGAACCATCCAGATAGCTTTATACACTTGTAAATGGTTCAATCCCAGCTATTCCTTGTTATCAAGTATCTCTTTATATATGTAATTAAAATAATCCATCACTATTCTGACATTAACAGCAGTCTAATACAGCCTTCTCCTTCAAAGAAATAACATTTCATTTGTCAATCAGCAAATATCTTAAGGTATCTTTTAAAATTTGCTGAGCAGAACACACAATGAACTGAACATCATCCATATCTATAAACTTTCAATTAAGAGGTACTCAGAGCTAAATCATTAAAAGAATGACATAACTTGTATTGCATGTGTTTGATGATTTTCACGTTGTGCTAAGCTTACAGTAACTTTCATAAAGTAGAATAAAGAAATAAGCTTATTCTTTTAGTAAAAGATGACAAAATTATAAACGTATAGTAATGGATATAAATGATTTCTTTCTTTTAGGAAGCAAACTACTTCACATAAAAACATCTTAATAGAGAAAATGTAAGATAACTCTCAACTATTCCTAAATGACACAGAAAATAAATGATTTGCTACCTAGGGCTAGTTTCTTTTCCTGTTATTGTGATTAAAATGTCTATTATTAGAGCTGCTCATTTTACTTATAAAAAGGTATCCTAAATCTTCTGAATATTTCACTCTCCTCTTTCACTTTCATCAAGAGGCCTTTTAGTTCTTCTTCACTTTGTGCCATAAGGGTGGTGTAATTCTGCATATCTGAGGTTTATTGATATTTCTCTTGGCAATCTTGATTCCAGCTTGTGCTTCATCCAGCTCAGCATATCTCATGATGTACTCTGCATATAAGTTAAATAAGCAGGGTGACAATATACAGCCTTGATGTACTCCTTTTCCTATTTGGAACCAGTCTGTTGTTCCATGTCCAGTTCTAACTGTTGCTTCCTGACCTCCATACAGATTTCTCAGGAGGCAGGTCAGGTGGTCTGGTATGCCCATCTCTTGATGAATTTTCCACAGTTTGTTGTGATCCACACAGTCAAAGGCTTTGTCATAGTCAATAAAGCAGAAATAGATGTTTTTGAGGAACTCTCTTGCTTTTTCAATGATCCAACGGATGTTGGCAATTTGATCTCTGGTTCCTCTGCCTTTTCTAAAACCAGCTTGAACATCTGGAATTTCACGGTTCACATATTGCTGAAGCCTGGCTTGGAGAATTTTGAGCCTTACTTTACTAGCGTGTGAGATGAGTGCAATTTTGCGGTAGTTTGGGTAATCTTTGGCGTTGCCATTCTTTCGGATTGGAATGAAAACTGACCTTTTCCAGTCCCATAGCCACTGATGAGTTTTCCAAATTTGCTGACATATTGGGTGCATATTCAGAAGATTTAGCATATTAAAAAGCAGAGATATTACTTTACCAACAAAGGTCCATCTAGTCAAGGCTATGCTTTTTCCAGTAGTCATGTATGGATATGAGAGTTGGACCATGAAGAAAGCTGAGTGCCGAAGAATTGATGCTTTTGAACTGTGGTGTTGGAGAAAACTCTTGAAAGTCCCTTAGACTACAAGGAGATCCAATCAGTCCATCGTAAAGGAAATCAGTCCTGAATATTCATTGGAAGGACTGGTGCTGAAGCTGAAACTCTAATACTTTGGCCACGTGATGTGAAGAGCTGACTCACTGGAAAAGACCCTGATGCTGGGAAAGATTGAAGGCAGGAGGAGAAGGGGATGACAGGGGATGAGATGATCGGATGGCATCACCAACTCAATGGAAATGAGTTTGAGTAAGCTCTGGGAGATGGTGATGGACAGGGAGGCCTGGTGTGCTGCAGTCCATGGGTTTGCAAAGAGTTGGACACGACTGAGGGACTGAACTGAACTGAACTGCAATCTTATGAAATTTAAATGTGTGATTCGGCTAATAAAGTAAATCACCATTAGTGTCATATTATTTAGCTTTCACATAATGTAGAGAAACATGTTAAGATAATGGTGACATAGGTGGCTTCTGATGAGAAAATGATCTGAAGTATTATCCGTAGAAAGCTGTTGTTCACAGTCGCTCAGTCAACTTTTTGGGACCCCATGGACTGCAGCATGCCAGACTTCCTTGTCCTTCACTATCTCCTGGAGTTTGCTCAAACTCATGTCCATTGAGTCAGTGATGCTATCTAACCATTTCAACCACTGCCACCCTCTTCTGTTGCCTTCAATCTTTCCCAGCATCAGGGTCTTTTCCAATGTCTCAGCTCTTCACATTAGGTAGCCAAAGTATTGGAGATTCAGCTTCAGCATGAACTCTTTAAATGGATATGTACAGTTAATTTTCTTTAGGGTTGACTTGTTTAATATCTTTGTTGTCCAAGGAACTCTCAAGAGGCTTCTCCAACATCAAAGTTCAAAAGCATCAATTCTTCAGGGCTCAACCTTCTCTATGGTCCAACTTTCACATCTGTACATGACTACTGGAAAAACCATAGCTTTCACTAGGTGGAACTTTGTCTGCAAAGTAATGTCTCTGCTTTTTAATATGATGTCTAGGTTTGTCATAGCTTTTCTTCCAAGGATCAAGCATCTTTCAATTTCATGGCTTCAGTCACCATCTGCAGTGATTTTGGAGCCGGACAAAATAAAGTCTGTCACTGCTTCCACTTTTCCCATCATTTGCCATGAAGTGATGGGACTGGATGCGATGATCTTAGGTTTTTGAACGTTGAGTTTCAAGCCAGCTTTTTTCACTCTTTTCTTTCACCTTCATCAAGAGGCTTTTTAGTTCCTCTTCACATTCTGCCATTAGAGTGGTATCATCTGCATGTCTGAAGTTATTGATATTTCTCCTGGTAATCTTGATTCAAGCTTGTGATTCATTCAGCCCTGCATTTTGCAGGATGTACTCTGCACATAAATTAAATAAGCAAGGTGATAAAATATACAGCCTTTACATACACCTTTCCCAATGTTGAACCTGTCCGTTGTTCTATGTTCAATGCTGCTTCTTGACCTGCATACACATTTCTCAGGAGGCAGGTAAGGTGGCCTGGTATTCCCATCTCTTTAAGAATTTTCCACAGTTTGTTGTGATCCACACTGCCAAAGCTTTGGTGTACTCAATAAAGCAGAAGTAGATGTTTTTCTGTAATTCCTTGCTTTTTCTATGATTGAATGAATGTTGGCAATATGATCTCTGATTCCTCTGTCTTTTCTAAATTCACCTTGTACATCTGGAATTTCTCAGTTCAAGTACTGTTGAAACCTAGCCTGAAGGATTTTGAGCATTACCTTACTAGCATACAAAATGAGTGCAATTGTGTGGTAGTTTGAACATTCTTTGGCATTGTCTTTCTTTGAGATTGGAATGAAAAGTGACCTTTTCCTGTCCTAGACCACTGCTGAGTTTTCCAAGTTTACTGGCATAGTAAGTGCAGCACTTTGACAACATCATCTTTTAGGATTTGAAATAGCTCAGCTGGAATTCCATCTAGCTTTGTTCATAGTAATGCTTCGTAAGGCCCAAATGACTTCACACTCCAGGATGTCTCGCTCTAGGTAAGAGATCACACCATCATGGTCGTCTGGATCATTAAGTCCTTTTTTGTATAGTTCTACGTATTCTTGCTACCTCTTCTGATCTCTTCTGCTTCTGTTAAGTCCTTGCCATTTCTGTTTTGTACTGTGCACACCTTTGCCTGAAATGTTCCCTCATATCACCAATTTTTTTTTAACGAGATCTCTAGTCTTTCCCATTTTTTTTTTCTTGTTTCTTTGCATTGTTCACTTAAGGAAGCTTTCTTATCCTTGGTATTCTCTGGAACTCAGTTGGGTATATCTTTCCCTTTCTCCTTTGCCTTTCACTTCTCTTCTTTCTATGCTATTTTAAGGCCTCCTCAGAAAACCATTGTGCCTTCTTTCAATTCTTATTTTTTTAGGATAATTTTGGTCACTGCCTGCTGTACAATGTTATGAACCCCTGTCCATAGTTTTTCAGGCACTTTATAAGATCTAATCTCTTGAATTTATTTGTCACTTACACGGTATAATCATAAAGGATTTGATTTAGGTCATACTTGAATGGGCTAGTGGTTTTCCCCGCTTACTTCAATTTAAGTCTGAATTTTGCAATAAGGACCTCATGATCTAGCCACAGTCAGTTCAAGGTCTTGATTTTTCGGACTGTATAGAGCATTTCTATCTTTGGCTACAAAGAATATAATCAATCTGTTTTCGGTATTGGCCATCTGGTGATGTCCATGTGTAGAGTCATCTCTTTTGTGGTAGGAAGAGGGTGTTTGTTATGTACGACCAGTGTGTTCTCCTGGAAAAACTATGTTAGCCTTTGCCCTGCTTCATTTTGTACTCCAAGACCAAACTTGCCTGTTACTCCAGATATCTCTTGATTTCATACCTTTGCATTCCATTCCCCTCTGATGAAAAGGACATCTGTGTGTGTGTGTGTGTGTGTGTGTGTGTGTTAGTTCTAGAAGGCCATGTAGGTCTTCACAGATTTGTTAAACTTCATCTTCTTCAGCATCAGTGGTTGGGGCATAGAGTTGGATTACTGTGATATTGAATGGTTTGCCTTGGAAATGAACAGAGATCATTCATTCTGTAGTTTCTGAGATTGCACCTAAGTGCTGCGTATCAAACTCTTTTGTTGATTATGAGGTCTACTCCATTTCTTCTAAGGGATTCTTTCCCACAGTAGTAGATATAATGGTCATCTGAATTAAATTCAACCATTCCCATTCATTTTATTTCACTGATTCCTAAAATGTCGATGTTCACTGTTGTCATCTCCTGCTTGACCATGTCCAATTTACCTTGATTCATGGACCTAGTATTCCAAGTTCCTATGCAGTATTTTTCTTTACAGCATCAGACTTTACTTTCACCACCAGGCACATCCACAACTGAGTGTCGTTTCTACTTTGGCCCATTCTATTCATTCTTTCTGGAACTATTTCTCCGTTCTTCCCCAGTAGGTGGATACCTACCCACATGGTGGGCTCATCTTCCCATGCCATCTTTTTGCTTTTTCATGCTGTTCATGGGGTTCTCAAGGCCAGAATATTGTAGTGTTTTGCCTTTCCCTTCTCCAGTGGACCACGTTTTGTCAGAACTCTCCACCATGACCCAGACCACAGTTTGTCAGAAGTCTCCACCATGACCCGTCCATCTTGGGTGGCCCTGCATGGCATGGCTCATAGTTTCATTAAGTCACAAAAGGCCTGATCTGTGAGATCATTTTGGTTAGCTTTCTGTGATTGTGGTTTTCATTCTGGAGGCTATGAGATTATAGTAGGTCAGTAAAAAGAAGGAAGAAGGTGATAGATCTAGGACCAATGTGATAGCAGAGAGGTGTTCAATGGAAAGATGACCCAAATAGTACATGCCTATTGAGAGAGTCAATTCCTAGGCAGGTTGATAAGAAGTCCATGGGTCCCCAAGAAGAAAGGGGTTTGAAATTCTCAAGGAGGAGGAAAGGACACACATTTTTTTTGTCTACATTCCTTAGTCTTAGTCAATTACACAACTCAGTTTAAACTCTGTACTAGGGATTATACAACAACAATGTATCCTGCTTGAGGACAGTTTCTTTCCTGAAAACCTTCTGACTAATCCTGATATCTTCAGTTCAGTTCAGTCGCTCAGTCATGTCCGACTCTTTGCAACCCCATGAATTGCAGCACGCCAGGCCTTCCTGTCCATCACCAACTCCCAGAGTTTACCCAAACTCATGTCGATCGAGTCAGTGATGCCATCCAGCCATCCCATCCTCTGTCGTCCCCTTCTCCTCCTGCCCCCAATCCTTCCCAGTATCAGGGTCTTTTCCAATGATTCAACTCTTCGCATGAGGTGGCCAAAGTATTGGAGTTTCAGCTTCAACATCAGTCCTTCCAATGAGCACCTAGTGCTTTGGGATGGACTGGATGGATCTTCTTGCAGTCCAAGGGACTCTCAAGTGTCTTCTCCAACACCACAGTTCAAAAGAATCAATTCTTCGGCGCTCAGCTTTCTCACAGTCCAACTTTTACATCCATACATGACTACTGGAAAAACCATAGCCTTGACTAGATGGACCTTTGCTGGCGAAGTAATGTCTCTGCTTTTTAATATGCTATCTAAGTTGGCCATAACTTTCCTTCCAAGGAGTAAGCGTCTTTTAATTTCATGGCTGCAATCACCATCAGCAGTGATTTTGGAGCCCCAAAAAAGAAAGTCTGACACTGTTTCCCCATCTATTTCCCATAAAGTGATGGGACCGGATGCCATGATCTTAGTTTTCTGAATGTTGAGCTTTAAGCCAACTTTTTCACTCTCCTCTTTCACTTGCATCAAGAGGCTTTTTAGTTCTTCTTCACTTTCTGCCGTAAGGGTGGTGTCATCTGCATATCTGAGGTTATTGATATTTCTCCCAACAATCTTGATTCCAGCTTGTGCTTCTTCTAGCCCAGCGTTTCTCATGATGTACTCTGCATGTATGTTAAATAAGCAGGGTGACAATATACAGCCTTGACGTAGTCCTTTTCCTATTTGGAACCAGTCTGTTGTTCCATATCCAGTTCTAACTGTTGTTTCCTGACCTGCATACAGGTTTCTCAAGAGGCAGGTCAGGTGGTGTGGTGTCCCCATCTCTTTCAGAATTTCCTGATATCTTAGAATATATATTATAGGAGTGGGTCTGGTAGGATCTTTCTATTGTAAATTCTAATCTTGTTATCCTAAAATGTAAATTGTGGGAGTGGGTCTGGTAAAATTTTCACAAACTTGCGACATTCTTTTGATTCATTGTAATAACTAATTAAAAGGTATATAACTCCATTGCTCCCACTAGCAAGGGGGTAGTCTTTCTACCCCCTTCTGATGTCTATGTCAGAAGCTTTCTCTATCCCTTTTATACTGTAATAAAACTCTATTACACAAAATCTCTGAGTGATCAAGCCTCATCTCTGGCCCTGGATTGAATTCTTCTCCTCCAGAGGCCAAGAATCCTGGCAACTTTCATGGTTCAGCAACAACCTTTCTCCTGGAGGTGGAGTTTATTCCCCAATCCCTATTGAGTGTGAGCTGGATTCAATGATGATCTTCCAAAGAACAGAGTAGAAAAAAGGGAAAATGGTAACATTACAATGGAGAAACCTAGCAAAGATTACTGTCTTACTCAGTTTGGGTTGCTATAACAAGAACCATAGTAAGAGAGTTGACTTACAAATGACAGAAATCTATTTCTCACAGTTCTTGAGGTTAGAAGTCCAAGAATAGAGTGCAAACTTGGTTGGGTTCTGGTGAGAGCCCTCTTCTGTGTTTCAGTATATGAATTTTGTGGAGGGACAAATCTTCAGTCCATTGCAACTATCTTTAGTAAGTGATCAAGGATAACATCACCAGTGATGAGTCATGTTGATACAACGTTCCCCGTGATATGATGTGATGGAAAGGGCATTTTAACTTTGTGCTATTCCTCTGAAAACCACTAACTTCTGTCTAATTAGAAGAAAATAATTAGACAAATTCCAACAGAGGGACATTCTAAAAATACTTGACCAGTCCTTTTAAAAAACTGTCAATATCAAGAAAAATAAGGAAAGACTGAGAAACTATCATAGCCAAGAGCAGCCTAAGGAAATATGACGACTAAAAGAAATATGTTATCCTTGATTAAATCCTGGAACAGAAAAAAAGAAAAAGGACATTAGTGGAAAAACTTGTGAAATACAAATGACATCTGGAAGTTTAGTTAGTAATAATGTTGGTGTCTTAGTTTTTACAAATGCACCACAATAATGTAAGATATTAACATGAGGGGTTCATGGTATAAGGAAACTGTACTGATTTTTGTATTATTTTCTATAAATCTAAAATTATTCCAAGATAAAGACTTTATTTTTTAAAATAATGCAAAAAATCTATTTGAATCTTTGTCACCATTATTAAAATAAATTATAGGAGGTTTTTGTAATATAAAAGAGGAGAGGTGAGAAAAGGATTAAGAATAATAAATGGAAGGTCATAGGCTTTGGAGCATGTTTGCTGGGGCTGGTATTACAGAATACCACAGACTGTGGAGCTGAAACTACAGAAAGTTATTTCTCACAGTTCTGGAGACTAGAAGATCTGGTCAAGGTGTTAGTAAGCTTGGTTTCCTCAAAGACTTCTGTCCTTGGTGTGTTGATGGCCATCTTCTACGTCAGCCATTGTGTGGTCTTCCCAATATGTGTCTGTGTCCTAACCTCTTCTTATTATAAGGACACAAGTCATGTTGGAGTAGGTCCCAGTTTTGTGAGCTCATTTTATCTTAACTAAGTTTAGAGGCCCTATCTCCAAATATACTTACATTCTGAAGTATCTAGAGGTTAGCGTATCAACATAGGAATTTGCAGGGGAAGGGGACACAACTCAGCCCATAACATAGTATAACAGACCTGAGTTAAAACCCCTCATATTAATATATAAATTACATGCAACATTTCTTGGCACAAATTAATTTTTATATATTTGTGAATTGTTGTGGTAGTGGTAGTTATAAATATTTTCTTGGAAAACTCTGAGGTTGTACAGAGTCTCCTATTATTCTGATAAGGGGAGAGCAGTAACAATTGAGATGGAATTTCATACCAATCCAGAAGCACATGGCCTCAATGTCAACAACAAGTTGATTTGAGAGGAATAAGAAAAGTAATTTTTCTTGCATACTTGAATGTTTGGACTGAGATTTACATTTGTTATATCCGTTTATGTCAAAATTGAAGAGAACTCTCCCTTGAAAGGCCTGGCAGCTAATCTATAGGTACAGTATACAACAAACCATACAGACTATTCCCGATTATGTGAAAACTGAGCTTATAGTGGGTCAGTATGTGCAGTGAAAGAAATGGCAGTACCGACACACCTGGTGACTCTGCTGCCTTCTAGGAGGCATTCACAATTAGAGGATTTCTGTTGAATACTGTCTGGATTCTCAGGGCTCAGGCACAAGAGGAAGACACGGTGAGATCCATATAGTCTATTCGGTGCCAAGACCAAAAAAAAAAAAAAAAAGATTAGTAAAATAAGTCGCCAAATCTATAAAATAATGTTTAAATAAGTTACAGAAAAATGATTAAAATGCCAGGATGAATTTTCCTTTTTATCTCTCTTACAAAGTAATTGAAAGCAAAAGAAACATGAGCAAGATTACATGAAGCTCTCTTCTAGGTACCTGGAAAAAGGGAAGGGCTTCACCAAAGGCTACCAGCCTTTCCCCTATCCTTGAATAAAGTGCATCGCTTCCATCAATTCAACACCAGCTGCAAATAGATCCATATGTTGTCTATTGTTTCTCTCTTTCCCTCTCTATTTTATTTTTTTGTAGAGAAAACAATGTCTGTGCCAGGAGGACAGTTGTGATAACAGTCTAGGCCCCTGTATTAGTCAGGGCTTGCCATAGGAACAGAACCACTGGGAGTGAAGTGAAAGTTGCTCAGTCATGTCCGACTTTTTGTGACCCCACGAACTATATACGGTACATGGAATTCTCCAGGCCAGAATACTGGAGTGGGTAGCCTTTTCCTTCTCCAGGGGATCTTCCCTGGGAGATACATCTATATATCTAATGTGTGTGTGTGCGTGTGCATTTTCATCTGACTCTTTGCGACCCCATGGACTGTAGCCTGCCAAGTTCCTCTGTCCATGGGATTTCTCAAGCAAGAATACTGGAGTGGGTTGCCATTTCCTACTCCAGGAGATCTTCCCCACCCAGGGATTGAACGTGCATCTCCTGTGTCTCCTGCACTGGCAGGTGGATTCTTTACCTCTGAACCACCAGGGAAGGCCATTAGATGATGATAGAAAGATAGTATTGTTGGATGATAGTGGACCTAACATGATTGTACTTCTTATCACTAACTGTGAAGCATATCTTTTCCTCATGATTCTCTATGTGATTTCTAATTTCTTGGCATATCAAATAGTATTGCAGAGAAATTAGAGCTACCTCTTCTAAGAAATTATTACTTGTAGTAACTATCCCCTCATCTAACTCTTACAACCACCATATGCGGTAGGTACTATCACTATATTCAAGTTACAGATGAAGAAACTGAAATGTCCTGAGCTTCCAGAGGATTTAAGGTACTTCCCCCTGCTCACACAGCTGGGAAGTAGAAGAGACTGTGATGTGCATCCAGCAGTCTGGCTCCAAAGCCTCTGCTTATAGTACTCGAGCTGCCTCCTTTTCCCAGGGGCATCATCTCTCTCACTGTGACTTTTTTTAAACTTCTTGCAAACCATGCAAATAAATTTGTTGCACATATTGATAAAAAGAATAAAGATGATTTCATGTATTAAGATTTTACTTCTAATTAATTTTAAGCAGTTAATATTTTCCCCATGAGAATTAAGACACAAATGGAGGCTTTACTTTACATAAAGTAATACACACAGGAAACTAAAATCTAGAGAGGGAAGATCATTACTCAAGGTCGCATAAGGTGTTAGTGGCAAAGGGCTAGAGTATAGGCCTCTTGTCTAGGGCTGCTCTTTCTATGTCTACTTAGAAGAACACAGAATTTTGTTCTTAAACTTTCAAACATCATGAAGTGCACTACCTTTAGGATAAGTCAGGATATGGCTGCTTAATCATCCCATTCATGACACAGTATTCTGATTCCAAGACTCAATCCTTGTCTAAAAACAAAATTAGTGCTTCTAAGTAGCATCAAGCCCAGAAGCAAACAAACAAAAAGTTAATTCACAAAAGTTAAACATCTGTTTGTATTTGTCTACCTACCAGCAAGTGAACACTCATTTATTTCAGATGAGCTTTTGTGTTTTTCTTTGAAAATGGTAAACCTTTGGAAAATGTTCACATTTTGAAATGTTCCTTTCATTATTGTGGTGAAAACAAAGGTTTGGAGGGGACATAAGGGAAATGCAAACATTTTTTGCAAACATCTCCCACAGGCCAGCTGGTAGAGTTATTGACAAAAAGAACAGGCGGAGCTAAGTAAATTTGGATTTTTTTTTAAGTGATGCTTGTGTGTGTTTCTAGGAATATGTTCATAATAGAAATTTGCCTAATCAAATGTTGCTGAGAACTGTCACCTATCATTGTCACTCTAGCTGTGACACATTGCTAATGAGGTCAACTATTCCCTATTATTGATCTAATGTAATCATCTCAGAATACTTAACGTGGCCTGATGCTTATCACAAGGTAAACCAACCTCCCCTTGCTGGTTCATATAATATACTGGCTTCTAGCTACTGAATGTACAAGTGAATGAGTCTTATGTACTGTCCTATAGAGTTATAAACAAAGCAAGCAAAGATTTTCAAGTAAGAGTACCTCGATGATCTCTCTGTCTGAAATACAAAGAATTTTAGGTCACTTTGTTCTCTTCATGTTAACTAAACATAACCAGATGTACATGGCACAACGTGAGATGAGAGTCTGGTGCTTTACTTTTGGAAATAGTCTTAGATTGGCAAAGAGAATACATCAGAATTTAAAATGCTTTATTTTCTTTATTTTTAAAATGCTGTAAAATGCTTTATTCTCTGCAAACTGCATTCTCTGACTCACAGATTCAAGTGCTACATGTCTTTTCCAAAATACAATAAAATGATTTTATTGTTTGATACCTTATGATTGCATAAAAATTCTCTATGAGATGGCTGAAAAGGGAGCACTATCTGTCTGGTATAGAGCAATTTTTCGTAAATTAAAATTTCTATTGAACTAGTCACATGTGGCAACTCTGAACGGCAACAACTTGAACACAAGCATGGAAACCAAAGTGTGCCTTAGAATACAAGACTGCTATCATATTAAAAGATAGTTTTTCAAAACAGGTTTTTCTAATTTTGACTTACTACCACATCTGTGGATGCATGCTACCATGTCATGTTCTAAGATCATTATTTCCCAATACTCAATAAGAATAAATGTACATAGGGACCTGATAAAATCAAACATGTCTTTCCTTCTCTTCCTTCTCACTATTCTCTGTCATTAGAATTAAATTTTACTCCAATATGATTCAAAATAATTTGTGTTCTTTTCATTTCACTCACAAATATTCCCATTCAGATCCATGAGGAAATAAACATATAAAGCAGAGATGTACAATGGTTTAGATAATTATTTCAAATTACTCCAACTTTATAACAAATAGTTGCATTATACTTAATTAGAAAGCATTCAAAAAAGATTTTATAATAGATAATTTAAAAAAAAATCAGAGTAAAAATTTCCAAACAGCCTAATAGATGAAAATTATTTTATACAGCATCAGAGATTTTTTATTATCCTCCTTACTATGATTCTATGAAACATAATCCCAATCCATATTTTAATGGCAAAACACAAGAAAACTATAAATAACTATAAACATCTATATACACACACACAAAAATCAGCATATACATACTCCCTTACACAAAAAGCAGAAGGCTATTGGCAGAAAAATATTATAGATTTTGCCATTTACTAGATATATTATCACTAAGGAATTTACCATTCTGAGTATAAGTTTCTACTCTGTAAAATACTGAGGAAAATGGTTTCATGGTGTTGTTAAGATACTCAAAGAAAATAATGTGATTGTTCATTGTATAAACTATGAAGTACCGTACACGTGTAAGATTTCTGTTTTTCTTCTTTTCTATTCCAAAAGTCTGGATATAGAGTCAAGTCAAAAATATTTCTAGAATGAATCTATACATTCATAGGACATACTTTTACTCTCTATATAACTCTGAAGGCATTTTCCACATCATCTTGTGGACTCCTCATTCTATTGTGTCTAATAACTTTTACATACTGTGTAACAGATGTGAGTTAAAAGAGTCACAGCCCTGGAAATCCAGTTGAGAATAATGCTTTATTTAAAAGATGCCTTTATTTATCAACAAAGTAGAATATTATCCTGTTGATTCTAAACAGTGTACTTATTTATTACTTGTTTCCAGTTTTTTTTATGAGTTTTCAAATTTTATGCTTTCACTCACATTTAAGCTATCACTCACCATTACTAACTCATTGTCAAGTATGTTTTCTTTGTAATAACGCTATCTTAAAGTATCCTTTCCATATATTTATTTATTTTCAGTTTCCACTTTTATAATGTAATCTTCCATGTAAGCAGGAACCTTGCCTTTTCTTGTCTTTTCCCACCATTGTACTCCCAGTGCTGGTAACATAGTAAGCACGTGATAAATGCTTGAAGACATGATGAAACAATGGTCTATGTTAAGCATTTCAGGGCATAATTTCATCAGCTGTTTCTTGTGAAGCTCCACTGTGGCTTAAAATAGTTAATGTGCTTTCTTAAAAACCTCAGTATTCTCAGTAAGTCTTTTAGACACTAAGAAATGAAATCAGTGTGTCTACATCTTGTTCAGTCTTGTTTCTTTTATTCTTAGTGAATCTATACTGATGTTGTTTGCAAAAATGTAGGTTGCAAGGACAGGAATGTGACTTTTCTAATTAATTTCTGTGTCCTCTTCCCAAATACTTAGGGCAATATCACAGACACACTGGAGAGTCAAAAATTATTAACTTATAACAACAGTTTTGATGATCTGGTTCTTACAAAGAAAGAATGTCATTCTAGAAAGCTCTATAGACTTCTATTTTAATATAAATAAAACTCTGTGGTAGTAGACATTTACAGAGTTGATGCTAATTTCAGCTTCACAGATTTATTAGCATACATTTAAAAAAACAGAAAATGTATTTCTGCACAAATACATTTTCCTGAAAGGCACAAATCACAAACAGAAATAAACATTATGAATGTATCACATGGACTTCCCTGGAGTTCCAGTGGTTAAGAAACCACCTGCCAATGCAGGAGACATGGGTTCAATCCCTGGTCCGGGAACCTCCTACATGCCATGGGGCAACTAAGCCCACATGCTGCAAATACTGAAACCAACACAATGAGAAGCCCAAGAACCGCAACTAGAGAGTAGCCCTTCCTTGCCACAACTAGAGAAAGCCCACATGGAGCAATGAAGATCTAGCATAACCAAAAATAAATTTAAAAAACAAATAAGTAAATATTTTTTAAAATGAGAGTAAGGGAATGGGATCAAAGGAGAAATTATGGGATTTCTGCTTACATGGGATGGTAGATACTTAGAAGAAAAGAGATTTGATTGATTTGTACAAAGTTGATGAAAATTGATCATATTGATTATTTATGACTATTTTTGTTGAATATATTTTAATGATCTGATTATGTGGCTTCCCCAGTAGCTTGTGAATTTTTTGAGAAGTCTTATATTCTATTCATCTCTATGCCTGTTCTTGAATAGTACCTTGAGTATAATGACACATAGTTTCCACTCAGTGTAGCTTTGATCAATGAATAGATTAATTAATTCAGGAAAATATTCAGATGAAGGGAATGAATTTTAATGAGTTTTCCAAGCCATTATATTTTTTCTCATTTAGGATGACTTTTGAATCTCAAAAGCAAAAACAAAAATTAACAGGAAAAAGGGAGAGAATTACTTCATTGAATCAACATGTAATGAACTGTGTTAAGTGATTTAGGAAATACTAAAAAAAGAAAAAAAAAGAAAACATGTTCCCTAGCAATATGAAAAATGTAACCATAATAGAATATTCTGTTATGTTGAAATATTCTATTTTAATTCAAATACTTTGGTCAAGTAATAATTTCTTTATATCTGTAGATTTCTTGTTCAAGTGATTTGTAAAGTGTACAAACTTTGAATTAAATGGCAAATATATTTCTGTACTTGTATGTCTTTTTACTAAATGTTCAGTGGCTAGAGTCCATTTCAGTGACTATATTTACCATTTGACATAAAATTACTTAACCTTTTAAAATAAATGTACATGGTGTTAAAGTATACCTTGTGCTAATCTTACTTTCACTCTGTACTTTTGGTGACTCATAACATATTTTTGGAGTTAAAATATTCTTGGAATAATTTAATGGTACATTTTCCCCCATTTAGCACTTTTTTTGTTTAATTTATTTCTCAATTTTAGCTGACATTAAAAAGAACATTTTAAAATTTAACAAACATGACATTTTTCTAAAAGAAATAAGCACCTGAATGACTCAAGCACGCTTCAGTTTCTTTTCAGCATGTTTAACAAAGATAGCTAATGTCAATTCTGGTTTCTAAACAATAATGACCTAAAAAATCAGCTTCTAAATGGAAATAATCTTACCTTCAAACTATGAGCACACATTGTGATATACTGTGAGAATGTTCAGGTGGAAGATATTTTATCATGCCTATTAAACTAAAATTTTAAACAGTGAGAGCTGAGGCAATTCATTTTATCAAAAATATTTGTAAAGTTATCAAAAACTTGTCTATAGGATGCAATTGAGAGAAATGGAATGATATCCTTGAAATTCTCCAGAATAAGAGTGCCAACTGAATGGCTTACAGAAGTGGAAGATACATAAAACACTGGATGTTGCTTTGTGAGGAGTTGTTGTTTAGTCACTAAGTCATGTCTGACTCTTTGTGACCCCATGAACTGTAGCCCACCAGACTCCTCTGTCCATGGGGTCTCCAGGCAAAAATAGTAAAGTGAGTTGCCATTTCTTTCTCCAGGGGATCTTACCAGCCCAGGGATCAAACCCACATTCCTGCATTGCAAGCAGATTCTTTACCACAAAGGCACGTGGGAAACCCTTGGTAAAGTTAGAAAGAGTATTTAATATTCCCTTTATGGTGCTTAGTTGAGTGAATCTCATGAGTCCACAGAATTTATTTAATGGCTGTTAGACAGGTTTTTAAGCAGAATGGAAATCTCTGGCATGGAAAAGGGGAAATACATCACTTCAGTTAGTAGAAAGAATGTGTTAGATCAGTGAAATCAGAAATATGTACAGGTGAGATACTGGAGAACAGCAGATAGGAAAAGGAAATGGAGGTAACAGTACAGTTCAACAGTAAGTTGAACTCTTACAACCATAGGAGTAAGGTGAGTCAAGAACACAGTTGAGTTTCACTGCATTAAGCAGAAGTTATATTAATAACTGAGACTGAATTGCACAGAACCCACTTCTAGTTGCCCTAGTTATTTCCTGCTCCCTTTATATTTATAATATAATGAAAACCAAGTTTATTCAAATGAAGCAAATAGTAATCAGAAAGATGGCCAGTAATCAGTAAAATATGATCCAGTTAATTCCAGCTTCAGGAAAAAGCTAGGAAGGAATGTGGTAGGGGTCTTGTTCCATAGATAAAATATAAGATTATATAGAGACGGATTTAAATTGTACATAAAAAGAATCTGCATACAAGAGGTTATTTTAGATACCATACTGTTGTACCACTCAAATTGATTTTATCTTAGTCAATGTCAATAAACTAAATATTTCATGAGTCTATGTCACCGTATCCCTGTCACTCTTAGCCATTGCTCCCTAGGAGGAAACCCTA
Organism: Okapia johnstoni; assembly: GCA_024291935.2. NCBI lineage: Eukaryota > Metazoa > Chordata > Mammalia > Artiodactyla > Giraffidae > Okapia > Okapia johnstoni. Next base: position 108,834,129 of record CM044305.1, read on the forward strand.
GCACTCACAGAAGGCACAGCTCTTTGCCTTGATGTGGTGGCTTCTGTAAAGCAGTTTGGATTGCTAACAATTGTGGCAGCTTGCTTGTTTGATTGGTCTCCATGGTTTCTGATGCTACAAAAGAGGATTAATTCTATCCTAAGGGAATAGGATAGAGAGACGAAGAGTTGAAATGTTTAAAAAATTCTTTGTGTCAAAGATTTCAATATGTGTTAGGCCAATTTTTCACTACAGAGATTGACAGTATTGCTTATGGCATTTTCTTTACAATTACTTATATTTTTCAGATACATACATGTCAGAACAGCTCAGTTAAGGAAGGTTTTTCAAAATGAGATGGCTTTTTGCAGTTTTATAGCTGCACTGACAGGCACAAGAAGAAGTTTAGTGACAAGGTCAAGCAATGAATCAGAGATCAGCAAGGGTCCTGGGTACCATCAGATCTTGTCAGTGTAACTACTTTGCTTGTAAATCACTGTGTTTTGTACGGGAAAAGACTCAACAATATTTGCTTAAGGAAACCTTTTGAAATTATCTTTTTCTTAGACAATGTAGTAACATGGATTTTTTTTTTAACACTCTACCAGCAACTCTTAACCTCTGAGTTATTTAAAAGCCAGTCATGCATCATTTTCACAGAAAAGCTACTTGGGCATTTTTGTGCATGTGGCAATAGGCTAGGTGACTATGTGGGAATTTAACATGTGCAACACACTCAAATATTGGCAAAGAATTATTTCTAGAGCTATTTCGAATAATTATCCAGTATATGCATTGCTAAATGCAAGTATATCCTTCTCTGAGGAAAGCATGTTAATATTAGTTCATTGAGCTCTATCTCAGGTTGGTCAGGCAAGGATGAATTTAAAATCAATAAGACATGGCCCCCTGGCCTAGGGACTTGACAGACTAGCAAGACTGACATACAAGGAAGCAAACATATGAGTTTAAGGTATTGCTGGAATATGGGGAGGTGTGGTCCCTGCCTCAGACTTTTACATTCTGAGACTAAGCAGTCCAGGAGATTCCACAGGGATTACTACATTAGAGAATAGTCAGGCTGAAGTGTAGTGGCTGTAACTATAAATTGCATGTGACAATCAATGTAAATATGCTGCAGAAGAAAGTATGATACGTAGACTTCATGGTGTTCAGCAAATTCCTTTGATGTTCTGAGGTTTAAAAAAAAAAGAAATATGAAAGAAAATAAATACTTTCAAAGTCCCATCCAGCAACAGTATTCTAATCTATAAAATGTATAGTTACAAACTAAAAATTCCTAGTAATCTGAAAAATCTAAATGTTTAGGCTGAATAGTTGAGATTGGCAAATAGTACACATAATTGTTTAAAAGTGAAAAGATGTTATTTATAGTTATGGTTCCCATTTTGAAATTTTTCTTTAGAATGCAAATCCAATGATCACTTTCATTTGGAACCCATCCAATTTTACTGATCCCCAAATAAATCTAATAAATATAGTGAAAATGAAGTTGCTCAGTCGTGTCCGACTCTTTGTGACCCCATGGACTATAGCCTGCCAGGCTCCTCTGTCCATGGGATTTTCCAGGCAAGAATACTGGAGCTGGTTGCCATTTCCTTCTCCGGGAGATCTTCCCCCCCAAGGGATTGAACCCGGGTCTCCCGCATTGTAGGCAGACGTTTTACCATCTGAGCCACCAGGGAAGTCTAAATAAATATAAGCCAATTTTAAATTGACATCTTCTCAAAACCTTAAAATTCAAATTCTAAAGTCCTTTTCTACAAAACAGAATTCTTGTATTGTGATTTCAAGAATTCTCACTAATAAAATCACTACACTTTCTACTAAAAGTATTGATTACTCTATTGAGATAGTCCTTGAGATTCTCACTGAAGTTCTTTCCAGGCCAGCAGTGTTAACAGCAATGGGCCACAGTGACTTTCAACTTAATATATTCCTTTGCTTAACTCCCATGATAATTTACTTGAATAGATATGACATCTTCTGGCAATATTTATATGAATATAAGAATATAAGATATTAAAAAATATGTAACCTTTCAAACTTCTTTTACTGAACTGTTTCCATGGGAACTGAAGGCAGGTACTGAAAATTGAAACTTTTTTTTTCCTTATTAGCTAGATATGAGGCCTTTTCTTAGAGATTCTGCTGCACAAGAGCTAAAATCACTAACTTCATTAATTATAAACATTAATTGCTTAACTGAATTTCTTAAAGGTCAAGGGAGGAAACATAAAATGTATTTTAGGCAATTTGACTTTAAACACATCACCTTTATAAAAGGCCAGATCAAAAATTCTAAATTACCATCAATACAAAGTACCTGCAGATGTTTTAATTTTAATAATAACACATAGATCAAAAATTAAGGAGACTCATTCTAAATGAATCTATGCAATAGATTTCAGGCTAATTTTGTGACTATTTAGAGTTGCCCATAAAGAGGAATAAACTATTTTAATAGATTTTTCCAATAAGATTACCTAGATGTCATTCTAATAATAGGGAACATAAAGAATTCCATCTTGTCCTGGAAGAGTTTACTGTAGTTATTCTTTCCTTTTTTTCTTCCTATTTTCCTCCCAGATAAAGTTTCTTTAAGATTCTAATATTATGCCAAGCATATTAGAGAAATATAAAATGCCCTGCCTTCAGAGAGTCTACAATCTAGTGGCAGAGTCTTACAAGGTAAGTCAGTGTCTGACTGAGTTGTTGTTCAGTCACTAAGTTATGTCCGCCTCTTTGTGACCCCATGGACCTCAGCACACCAGGCTTCCCTGTCCTCTACTATCTCCTGGAGTTTGTTCAAACTCATGTCCATTGAGTTGGTGATGCCATTCAACCATCTCATTTTCTGTTGTCCCCTTCTCCTATCGCCTTCAATCTTTCCCAGCATCAGGGTCTTTTCCAGTGAGTCAATTCTTCGCATCAGGTGGCCATAATATTGGAGTTTCAACTTCCTCTTGCCTTCAATCTTTCCCCAAATCAGGATCTTTTCCAATGGGTCAGCTCTTCACATTAAGTGGCCAAAGTATTGAAGCTTCAGCTTCAGCATGAGTCCTTCCAATGATTTCTTTTAGGACTGACTGATTTGATCCCCCTTGCAGTCCAAAGAACTCTCAAGAGTCTTCTCCAACACAACAGTATGAAAGCATCAATTCTTCAGCACTCAGCCTTCTTTATGGTCCAACTCGCACATCTGTACATGACTACTGGAAAAACCACAGCTTTGACTATGTAGAAACAACCAGTCCAGGTTAGAAAACAGGAAACTGACACTTCTGGGAGGACGATGTCTAAGTTTTAAAAAAATGGAAATTTATGGGTTATATGATGTTTAAGGACATTTGGAGAAATTATTAATAGATGTTTTACTGATACATTGGAGTATTGTGAGAAAAAGGGAGCAAGAGATACTTAAAAGCCAATGCGAGGATGGAGAACAAGGAGGAGATTAATAATTTCAGAACAAATGAAATGTTTTAAGAGAAAGTTAATATAGTCAGTGTTACCAAGGCTATTGCCCAGAATCATACTCTTGCCCCTTCCCAAACTAATCATATCCTCTAGCTGTGTTAACATTGCAGGAACAACTGTCTAATCACAAGAAAACTAGTGCAAGCTGGTTCAGCTCCAAAAGTGGGACAAAGGTTGTCCTACAACTCTTTACTATCTCATTATAATAGTAAGATCTCTGCCCATCCACACCATCATAAGTCAGTCAGCTTCCAAACCAGATGCCAAAGGACCATACAAGGGCAGGAAAGAAGTGGCACCTGAGTCCCAGGAAGAACTGTGCCTTTTTCCAGAAAGCCAATACATAACCTCACTAACCTTGTCTTAAAAATCTTAAGTTGATCGTCTTTTGTTAAGAAGATGATTTGTGAACTATGTTTCCATCTCTGCATTCTCTGGCCATTGAATAAAACCCCTGCTGTTTCAGCCTCAGCATTGATTTCCCTATTGGATGTGCAAATTCAAAGGGAAAAAGAACCTCCCTGAACTTAGCCGGAGGGGTTTCTGTTTGGCTAGGGGCTCAAGAGGTGGGCCCTGAACTGCACCAGAACCCAAGTATGAGTCCACAAATCTAATTAATTAACAATAATCAAAGTATTGTTGTTGTTGTTTAGTCTCTGAGTCATGAACAGTTCTTCTGCAACCCCATGGACTGTAGCCCACCAGGCTCCTCTGTCCATGGGATTTCTCAGGCAAGAACACTGAAACAGATTGCCACTTCCTTCTCTAGGGGATCTTCCTAACTCAGGGATTGAACTTGCGTCTCCTGCTTGGCAAATGGATTTTTTACTACTGAGCCACCAGGGAAGCCAGTTCAAACTCTGGTTCAAGAATTAAATAACATTTACATCATTACTAAAGCTAAGGTGGAATACAGTTGCCCTTCTGTATTTGGGGGTTCCCTATCCATGACCGCTGATCAAAAATACTTTTTTAAAAAATGTCCAGTTCAGTTGAGTTCAGTCACTCAGTTGTGTGGACTCTTTGAAATCCCATGGACTGCAGCATTCCAGGCCTCCCTGTCCATCACCAACTCCGGAGTTTACTCAAACTCATGTCCATCAAGTTGGTGATGCCATTCAACCATCTCATCCTCTGTCATCCCCTTCTTCTCCCACCCTCAAGCTTTCCCAGCATCAGGGTCTTTCCAAATGAGTCAGCTCTTCGCATCAGGTGGCCAAAGTATTGGAGTTTCAGCTTCAACATCAGTCCTTCAAATGAACACTCAGGACTGATCTGCTTTAGGATCGACTGGTTGGATCTCCTTGCAATCCAAGGAACTCTCGAGAGTCTTCTCCAACACCACATTTCAAAAGCATCAATCCTTCAGCATTCAGCTTTCTTTATAGTCCAACTCTCACATCCATACATGACTACTGGAAAGACCATAGCCTTGACTAGATGGACCTTTGTTGGCAAAGTAATGTCTCTGCTCTTTAACATGCTGCCTAGGCTGGTGATAACTTTCCTGCCAAGGAGCAAGCATCTTTTAATTTCATGGCTGCAGTCACCATCTGCAGTGATTTTGGAGCCCAAAAAAGTAAAGTCTGCCACTGTTTCCACTATTTTCCCACCTATTTGCCATGAAGTGATGGGACTGGATGCTATGATCTTAGTCTTCTGAATGTTGAGCTTTAAGCCAACTTTTTCACTCTCCTCTTTTACTTTCATCAAGAGGCTCTTTAGTTCCTCTTCACTGTCTGCCATAAGGGTGGTGTCATCTGCATATCTAAGGTTATTGATATTTCTCCCAACAATCTTGATTCCAGCTTGTGCTTCCTCCAGCCCAGCATTTCTCATGATGTACTCTGTATATAAGTTAAATAAGCAGGGTGACAATATACAGCCTTGATGTACTCCTTTTCCTATTTGGAATCAATGCCAAAGAATGTTCAAACTACCACACAATTGCACTCATCTCACACACTAGTAAAGTAATGCTCAAAATTCTCCAAGCCAGGCTTCAACAATATGTGAACCAGGAACTTCCAGATGTTCAAGCTGATTTTAGAAAAGGCAGAGGAACCAGAAATCAAATTGTCAACATCCATTGAATCATTGAAAAAGCAAGAGAGTTCCAGAAGAAACATCTACTTCTGCTTTATTGACTATACCAAAGCCTATGACTGTGAGGATCCCAATAAACCATGGAAAATTCTGAAAGAGATGGGAGTACCAGACCACCTGACCTGGCTCTTGAGAAACCTGTATGCATGTCAGGAAACAACAGTTAGAACTGGACATGGAACAACAGACTTATTCCAAACAGGAAAAGGAGTGCATCAAAAATATCCAGAAAGTTCCAAAAATATGGGAGCTATATACACAGAAATTGCACTGTACATTTAACTATTTACAGAGTATTTACTTTGTATTAGCTATTATAAATAACCTAGAGAGGATTTAAAGTATAAAGGAGGATGTGTGTAGGCTAACTCTAAACACTACACCATTTATTACATAAAGGATTTGAGCATCAACAGATTTTGGTTTCCTTGATGGGGACGGGAGCATGGTCCTAGAATGAAATCCCACTGCAGATACCAAGGGGTAATTGTAGTGGTTTAATAGCAAGAACAAAAAACTATGATATAACCACATGAGAAAATTGGCTTGGGAAAGTAGAGAGGACTATAATATAAAAAGATAAATCTTCAAATATCATCATGTGTTTTCAATAGTAAGTAGATCATGTCTGAAGCTGATGAATCCAAAAAGAACAACTTTTGTAATTACTTATAAATATGGCAGTTAATAACAATTGAAACAGCTATAATAATTGAATTGATTGCCACTCAAGAGCAGAACTAAGGGACAGGGAGGAGTGGGACAGATGAAGACATATTATGATTATAAACCTTTTTGTTTTTTTTAATTATGTGCATGAATAAATTGGTAAAATATAAATTGATTCACACTTTAAATAATATTCATAATTTAAACAACAAAGGAATATACAAATAATGTAAAATTCCCTGAATACTCTGTCCAATTTCAATTAGCCAGAATATTTTATTAAATCTATAAGTTCTACCATAATATGTGCCTCATATTATTGGTTGAATGATCTATTGGTATTATGCTAAACACATAGTATGCTATTATCTAGTAAACTTGTTTGGAATTTTTTCTTTACTAGTCTCTGTTCTGAGTGCTTTTATATATATTAAATTATATTATTTCATTTTATTTCATTTTCGTAACAACCCTCAAGGTAGTTACATATAGTATAAAATTTAATTAGGTCATAAATCCATTGGGTAAGTAATATTCTCATTTTGAGGTTAGGAAACAGAGGCAGCAACAACCCAAACTATATAGCTGTTAAACCACTTAGGAAATGAAACCCAAGTTTTCTTGATTACAGTGTCTTTGCTGAGTGCTAGATAATATATTTATTAAGAAAGTAGCATGGATTCTGGCTCAGAGGTGGTACTCAGTGAATACTGTATATGAATATTAATCTACATAAAGAATATCAGTATATTTTTATAAAAGCCTCCTCACTGTGTATAGTAAAGGGCTGAATTTGTTAAGGTTAATAAGCAAAATTTAAAATTTCCACAGTGTATCTGGTTCTTTATTTGATATAGCATTCTCACCAGGGGCTCCCCTGGTGGTACTAGTGGTAAAGAACCCACCTGAAAATGTAGGAGATAAAAGAGATGCAGTTTTGACCCCTTAGTCGGGAAGATACCCTGGAGGAGGGCATAGCAAACCACTCCACTATTCTTGCCTGGAGAATCCCCATGGACAGAGAAGCCTGGTGGGCTATAGATCATAGAGTTGTACAGAGTCAGTCACGACTGAAGAGACATACCACATGCACCCATTTTATAGTTACTTATCTGCATTTGTCACAGATACAATTTCTACGTGAAATCTATATGACTTAGACATATTTTTACTTAGTATCTCACTGCATATTCATTTAAAAGGAGGTAAACTTCACATATACTGATTTAGAAATTAAAAGTAAAATTACTTCAGAAAAATATGGAAATAATGAGGTCTCATTTTTATACTAGAGATAGTGTCTCTGTGTGTGATATATGATTATATATATATATATAATATATATATATTAGAGAGAGAGAGAGAGAGAGAGAATTTCTAAAAGATTATGAAAGACAATGATAAAAGCATTTGTCTCCCAGTAGGAAGGATTAGAGATATCAGGAAGGCAGAACAGGAGACTCAAATTTTACCTTATACATTTCTTTATTGTTTTATTTTTATTATTGTCATGCATTACTTGTATAACTGAATAGAACTAATTAATCAAAAAAAAACCTTTTCATTATGTTTAGAACTTTTTTTGTGGCTACTCTTCAGAGCTTTTGTGTTTCCAACTTAATAATGCACAATACTAGGCAACCAGAATATACTCAATATGGTACTTAATAAAGAAAATATGCATTCTGCTTGCAAGCCATAAGATAGGGTAAAAATCAAAAGTTACTACTTTGCTCTACTCCCTTAACAAATTATTTTAAAGACAAAATATGTTTCTCACTTGCCAAAATTAGTAGTTATCCAACAATATGGCATATTAGTGACTCATGAACACCAAAGAGAGTACATAATCACTAATGTTTAATAACAACATTAAAAACCTAAATCAAAATGAAAATTATGGGAACAGTAATAACAGCAATTTGATCTTTGCTTTCAGAGACTCACATACAAAGATAAAAGCAAATTGAATATTTTTAAAAACATAGTCTGGATATGGCATAAGCTCTCTTGGAGGAGGTCACAATTAACCCCATCATAGAGCCACTAGAACTTACACAGGACTGGGGAAACAGACTCTTGTAGGGCACAAATAGAACCTTGTGCACACAGGGCACCATGTCATACCATACCAGTGAGCCATGCCATGTAGGTCCACCCAAGATGGACTAGGTCATGGTGGAGAGTTCTGACAAAACACGGTCCACAGAAGAAAATGGCAAACCACTTCAGCATTCTTGCCTTGAGAACCCACAAACAGCATTAAAATGCAAAAAGATAGGACAGTGAAATATGAACTCCCCAGGTCAGAAGGCACCCAATATGCTATGGGAGATCAGTGAAGATATAACTCCAGAAAGAATGAAGGGATGGAGCCAAAGCAAAAGCAACACCCAGTTGTGGATGGGACTGGTGATGGAAGTAAAGTCCGATGCTGTAAAGAGCAAGATTGCATAGGAACCTGGACTGTTAGGTCCACGAATCAAGGCAAATTGGAAGTGGTCAAACAGGAGATGGCAAGAGTGAACGTTGACACTTTAGGAATCAATGAACTAAAATGGACTGGAATGGGTGAATTTAACTCAGATGACCATTATATCTGCTATTGTGGGCAAGAATCCTTAGAAGAAATGGAGTAGCCATCATAGTCAACAAAAGAGTCCTAAATGCAGTACTTGGATGCAACCTCAAAAATGACAGAATGATCGCTGTTCGTTTCCAAGGCAAACCATTCAGTATCACAGAAATTGAAGTCTATGCCCCGATCTGTAATGCTAAAGAAGCTGAAGTTGAATAGTTCTTTGAAGACCTACAAAATCTTCTAGAATGAACACCCAAAAAAGATGTCCTTTTCATTATAGGGGACTGGAATGCAAAAGTAGGAAGTCAAGAAATACCTAAAATAACAGGAAAGTTTGGCCTTGGAGTACAGAATGAAGCAGGGCAAAGACTACCAGAGTTTGGCCAAGAGAACACACTGGTCATAGCAAACACCCTCTTCCAACAACAAAAGAGAAGACTCTACACATGGACATCACCAGGTGGTCAATTCTGAAATCATATTGATTATATTCTTTGCAGCCAAAGATAGAGAAGCTCTAGAACAGTCAGCAAGAGCAAGACCAGGAGCTGACTGTGGCTCAGATCATGAACTTCTTATTGCCAAACTCAGATGTAAACTGAAGAAAGTAGGGAAAACCACTACACCATTCAGGTATCATCTAAATCAAATTCCTTATGATTGTACAGTGGAAGTGACAAATACATTCAAGGGATTAGATCTGATAGACAGAGTACCTGAAGAACTATGGATGGAAGTTTGTGACATTGTACAGGAGGCAGTGATAAAGATCATTCCCAAGGAAAAGAAATGCAAAAAGGCAAAATGGCTGTCTGAGGAGGCCTTACAAATAGCTGAGAAAAAAAGAGAAGCTAAAGGCAAAGGAGAAAAGGAAAGATATACTCATTTGAATGTAGAGTTCCAAATAATAGCAAGGAGAAATATGAAAGCCTTCCTCAGGGATCAATGCAAAGAAAGAGAAGTGAAAACATTAGAATGGGAAAGACTAGAGATCTCTTCAAGCAAATTAGAGATACCAAGGGAACATGTCATGCAATGATGGGCACAATGAAGGACAGAAAGAGTATGGACCAAACAGAAGTAGCAGATATTAAGAAGAGGTGGCAAGAATACACAGAAGAACTATACAAAACAGATCTTCATGAGCCAGATAATCATGATGGTGTGATCACTTACCTAGAGCCAGACATCCTGGAAAGAAAAATCAAGTGGGCCTTAGGAAGCAACACTATGAACAAAGCTAGTGGAGGTGATGGAATTCCAGTAGAGCTATTTCAAATCCTAAAAGATTATGCTATTAGTGCTGCTCTCAATATGCCAGCAAATCTGGAAAACTCATCAGTGGCCACAGGAAAAGGTCAGTTTTCATTCTAAATCCAAAGAAAGTCAATGCCAAAGAATGCTCAAACTACCACACAATTGCACTCATCTCACACGCTAGCAAAGTAATGCTCAAAATTCTCCAAGCCAGGCTTCAATAGTACGTGAACTGAGAACTTCCAGATGTTCAACCTGGATTTAGAAAAGGCAGAGGAACCAGAGGTCAAATTGCCAACATCCACTGGATCATCAAAAAAGCAATACCATTCCAGAAAAACATTTACTTCTTCTTTATTGACTACACCAATGCCTTTGACTGTGTGGATCACAACAAACTGTAGAAAATTCTTAAAGAGATGGGAAAACCATACTACCTGACCAGCCTCCTGAGAAATCTGTGTCAGGTCAAGAAGCAACAGTGAGAACCAGACATGGAACAATGGACTGGTTCTAAATCTGGAAAAGACTACATCAAGGATGTATATTTTCACCCTGCTTATTTAACTTATATGCAGAGTACATCATGCGAAATGCCAGGCTGGATGAAGCACAAGCTGGAATCAAGATTGCTGGGAGAAATATTAATAACCTCAGATACACAGATGACACCACCCTTATAGCGGAAAATGAACTAAAGAGCCTCTTGATGAAAGTGAAAGAGGAAAGTGAAAAAGTTGGCTTAAAACTCAACATTCAGAAAATTAAGATCATGGCATATGGTCCCATCATTTCATGGCAAATATATGGAGAAACAATGGAAATAGTGAGAGACTTTATTTTCCTGGGTTCCAAAATCACTGCAGATGGTGATTTCAGCCATGAAATTAAAAGACACTTGCTTCTTGGAGGAAAAGTTTATGACCAACGTAAACAGCACACTGAAAAGCAGCGACATTACTTTGCCAACAAAGGTCCATCTAGTCAAGGCTATGGTTTCTCCAGTAGTCATGTATGGATGTGAGAGTTGGTCTAAAGAAAGCTGAGCTCTGAAGAATTGGTGCTTTTGAACCGTGGTGTTGGAGAAGAAGCTTGAGAGTCCCTTGGACTGCAAGGAGATCCAACAAGTCCATCCTAAAGGATTCAGTCCTGAATATTCATTGGGAAGACCGATGCTGAAGCTGAAGCTTCAACACTTTGGCCACCTGATGTGAAGAACTGACTCATTGGAAAAGACCCTGACGCTGAGAAAGATTGAAGGCGGGAGGAGAAGGGGACGACAGAGGATGAGATGGTTGGTTGGCATCACTGACTCAATGGACCTGAGTTTGAGTAAGCTCTGGGAGTTGGTGACAGACAGGGAATCCTGGTGTGCTGCAGTCCATGGGGTCGCAAAGGGTCAGACACGACTGAGCGACTGCACTGAACTGAACTGAACTGAACTGAACTGAACTGAAAAAGATAGCACAGAAAGACTTTTGTAAACGTTTTTATAAACCATAGTTTATAAAAGGTAGCTATTTATTACCTCAGCAGAACAGATTCATACTTTTATTTGAAATTGGCATGTTTTATGATAAACAACAGATAATGAACAATGATTAAAAGAATGAATAAAAATGCAGTTCATTTTAAACCAACATAAATAGAAATGGGTCAAAAATTTTGTTGAAATATTTGATAGTTTCATTGGCCTGTCCTCCTAACAAGTAACTGGACATTCATATCCCCTTGCTTTTACGGATGATTATAGAAGAAAAAATTTAGGGACGACAATAGAAATTCTTCAATTAAAAAACAATTGAGTGATAAGAATTAGATTTCATTCATTGTTATTTACTATAGACACATTCTGAATGTCATTACTGTTTGACCATATGCATTGAATATATTATGAATGCTAAAGATTTAGACACATTGAAGAATCAAGTTGTCTTCTTATTGTAAAGGAAACATATTTCCTCTCATTTATTTATCTGTATATTCAACGAACATTTACAAAAAGTGTAATATTTACCAAGCACTGTGGTAGATGATGGGCTTCCCTGATGGCTCTGACAGTAAAGAATCTCCCTACAATGCAGGAGACCTAGGTTCAATCCCTGGGTTGGGAAGATCCCCTGGAGGAGTGCATGGCAACCCACTCCAGTATTCTTGCTTGGAGAATCCCCATGGACAGAGGAGCCTGGGAGTTACAGCCCATGGTGTTGCAAAGAGTCGGACATGACTGAGCAACTAAGCAGTTGGTAGATGATGGGAATACAAAAATAAGAAAGACAGTCCCTGTCTTCAGTGAGTTTAGAATAAAATAATAAACTTATTGGCTACACATGCAACATCATAAAAGAAAGAAAGTATTGGAAAATATGGAACCACATAGAGAAACATCTCTTTCTACCTTAGTGGTGAGAAAGTGGAGTTATAGAAGGCTTCTAGAGATATGCCATATAAATGCTCTTCCTATTAATACTTTTAAGTTTTTTAAACTTGCCACTCTGATATAGTGTTTCCTTTTTTAGAATACAACTTTTATTTTAGAACAGTTTTAGCTTTACACAAAAGTTGCAAAGTTAAGACACTGTTCCCATATAGCCCTCACCCAGTTTCCCCTGCTATTAACATTCATATTACCATGCTTCATTTCTTGTAACTAATGAACGGATACTGAATCATTGTTGTTAACTTATTCAGATCACCTTGAAAGTGAAAGTGAAAGTGAAGTTTCTCAGTCATGTCAGACTCTTTGTGACACCTTGGACTGTAGCCTACCAGGCTCCTCCGTCCATGGGATTCTCCAGGCAAGATTACTGGAGTGTTTCCATTTCCTTCTCCAGGGGGATCTTCCTGACTCAGGGATCGAACCCAGGTCTCCCACATTGCAGGCAGACGCTTTAACCTCTGAGCCACCAGGGAAGCCTTAGTTTTTATCTAATCACTTTTTCTGTTCCAGAGTCCCTTCTGGGATACTACATTACAGTTAGACACCATGTCTCCTTAGGCTCATCTTACTCTGACAGTTTCCCAGCCCTTTTTAGCCCTTCTTTGTGTTTAATGCCCTTGATAGTTTTGAAGCATAGTGGTCAGTTATTTGGTAGAATGATCCTCTATTGAAATTTCTCTGATGTCATCCTCATGATTCAGCTGGGATTATGTGCTTTTGTAAGACCAGAAAAGTAAAGAGCCATTCTCATCACATCATATCTACAACAGTTACTATTGACTTTGATCACATGTTTGTCAGGTGTTTGTAGTGTTTGACAGGCTTCTCCACTGTAAAATTACTCATTTTTTTTCCCCTTTCTATATTGCCTCTGAGGAAAAGACACAATCCAAGGGCCACTCTCATCAAGCGGGAAGTTATCCCACTCGAGTGGGAAGGATCCACTTCCTTAAGGGCAGAGGATCTATGTAAATTTGTTAGAACTATTCTGCTTAGGAGATTTTTCTATTAACTCCAGTTATTTATTCAACCATTCATACCAGAATGGAATCATGGATATTTATTGCATACAGTGGGGGATAACCCAATATTACTTTATTTACTTCATTGGCCAACTATTCCATCTTTAGCCATTGATAGGTCTTTAAAGTTTTCCCCATGTGCCTTGAATATAACCCCAACATTATGGATTTTTTAAGCACTTAATTTCCGGCACTGCAAGATGATCCAGATTCATCATGTGTACTTCCTGTTTCAGTATTATTATCAGCCATTTCTCCAAAGGGCTCTTTTTTTGGGACAATGGCATTATAAATCAAGAACAAGGCACTAGATACACTCATTGCTCATGAGATGTCTTGCCTCTAGGCCATTTCAGAGGGTAGTGCAATAAAATACATGTCTGGATACTGGTTTAGCCTCTTCCAGAATGCCAGATAGTTGGAATCACAGTATATAGCCTTTTTAGACTCACTCCTTTCACCTAGCAACATGCATTTAAAATTTATCCATGGTCCAAGGCAATCTACAGAATAAATGCAATCTCTATGAAAATACCAATGGCATTTTTCACAGAACTAGAACAAAATTTTTTTAAATCTGTATTGAAATAGAAAAAATGCAAAATAGCCAAAACAATCTTGAGGAAGAAGAACAGAGCTGAAAGAATCATGCTCCCTGACTCTAGACTATACTACAAAGTTACAGTAATCAAAACAGTATGGTAATAGCAAATAAATAAATAAACAGAAATATAGATCAATGGAAGATGATAGAAAGCCCAGAAATTAAACCCACACACCTATGGTCAATTAAACTAAACAAAAGAGGCAAGAATGTACAATGGAGGAAAGACAGTATCTTCAATAAGCAACGCTGGGAAAACTGAACAGCTACATGTAAAAGAATGAGATTAGAACATTCTCTAACACACCATACACAAAAATAAATTCATAATGGAGTAATGACATAAACTTAAGACTGGATACTATAATATTACTAGAGGAAAACATAGGCAGAACACTCTTTGACATAAATCACAGCAATAACTTTTTTTGATCCCATGTCCTACACTTAAGGAAATAAAAGCAAAAATAACCAAATATGACATAATTAAACTTAAAAGTTTTTGCACAACAAAGGAAACCATAAACATCTAATAGACTTTGTAGTTCCCTAATAAACATGATGTCAAACACCATTTCACATGCTTATTTGCCATACAATAGTCTTCAATGGATAGATGTGTGTTCAGATATTTTCCCATTTTTAAATTGAGCTGCTTGCTTTCTCAATGTTTAGATTTAAGAAATCTTTATATATTTTGGGAGAAAAGTCCTTTATCAGATATGTGTTTTCATATATTTTCTCCCTGCCTCTGGATAGTTTATCATACTCTTAATAGTGTATTCTGCAGAGCAGAATTTTGTAATTTTAATAAAGTTCAATTTACCAATATTTTCTTTCATGGTTTGCGCTTTTAGTGCTGTATTTTAAAACTGATCTCTAAACCAAACATTACCTAGATTTTCTCCTAATTTCTTTTGAAACTTGATAATTTCATATTTTACGTTTAGGTCTATGATCCCAGGATAATATGGACTTTTCAGATGGCTTCTTTCATTCACTAATGTTCATTTAAGGCTGCTTCTTGTCTTTTAATGGCTTTATAGCAGGTTTCATTTCATTGCTGAATAACATCCCACTTAATGAATGTATCAAGGTTTTTAAAAAATCCATTAACCTACTGAAGAACATCTTGGTTGCATATATGTTCTGACAGTTATGAACAAAGCTGCCATACATATTTGTGTACAAGTTTTTGTGTGCACTTTTCAACTCATTTGAGTAAATACCAAGGAGCATAATTGCCGCATCATATGGAAATAGTCTCTTTACTTTCGTAAGACGGCCAAACTCTATTGCCAAGTGGCTCTACTATTATGCATTCCCACCAGCAATAATTGAGAGTTCCTATTGTTCCTATTGCTTCACTCTATGGATCACAACAAACTGTGGAAAAATCTTAAAGAGAAGGGAATACCAGACCACCTTACCTGCCTCCTAAGAAAGCTGTATGCAGGGCAAGAAACAACAGTTAGAATTGGACATGGAACAACAGACTGGTTCAAAACTGGGAAAAGAATACATCAAGTCTATATATTGCCACCCTGACTATTTAACTTATATGCAGAGTACACCATGTGAAATGCCAGGCTGGGTGAAGCACAACTGGTATCCAGATTGTCAGGAGAAATATCAATAACCTCAGATACGCAGATAACTCCAAGCTAATGGCAGAAACTGAAGAGGAACTAAAGAGCCTCTTAATGAAAGTGAAAGAGGAGAGTGAAAAAGCTGACCTAAAACTCAACATTCAGAAATTAAGATCATGGCATCTGGTACCATCACTTCATGGCAAATAGATGGGGAAACAAGGGAAACAGTGGCAGACTTTATTTTCTTGAGCTCCAAAATCACTGCAGAGGTGACTGAAACCATGAAATTAAAAGACTCTTGCTCCTTAGAAGAAAAGCTATGACAAACTTAGACAATGTATTTAAAAAAAAAACAAACAGAGACATCACTTCGCAGACAAAGGTCTGGATAGTTAAAGCTATGGTTTTCTAATAGTCATGTAGTATGCATATGAGATTTGGATCTTAAAGAAGGCTGAGCACTGAAGAATTGATGTTTTCAAATTGTGGTGCTGGAGAAGACTCTTAAGAGTCCCTTGGACAGAAAGGAGATGAAACCAGTCAATCCTAAAGGAAATCAATCCTGAATACTCATTGGAAGGACTGATTCTGAAGCTGAAGCTCCATTACTTTGGCTCCCTGATGCAAAGAGCTGACTCACTGGAAAAGATCCTCATGCTGGGAAAGATTGAGGGCAGGAGGAGAAGGGGGTGAAATAGGATGAGATGGTTGGATGGCATCACTGAATGAATGGACATGAGTTTGAGCACATTCCAGGACATGGTGAAGGACAGAGGACCCTAGTGTGCTGCAGTCCATGGGGTCACAAACACTTGGACATGATGTAGTGACTTAACAACAACAATTGCTCCACAACCCCACCAACATTTGATATTGTTATTGTTTTAGATTTCAGTCATTCGAATAGGTCTGCAGTGTTGTGTTATTGGTTTTAAATTGGAAATTTCCTAATGATATATGATGTGGAGCTTCTTTTCATATGCTTATTCACTATCTACATACAAGCAAAATTCAGAGATACTGTGGGATTGGTACCAGTTCATGGCAATGAAGTAAATGTTGCAATAAAGTGAGTCACACAAACTTTTTGCCTTCTCAGTACATATAAAAGCTATGCTTACATTATACTCTAGTCTATTAAGTGTGAATATCACGAACTCTTTATTGCCAAATTCAGGCTTAAATTGAAAAAATTAGGGAAAACCACTAGGCCATGCAGGTATGACCTATATCAAATCCGTTATGATTATACAATGGAAGTGACAAATAGATTTAAGAGATGAGATCTCATAGACAGAGTGCCTGAAGAATTATGGACAGGGGTTTGTAACATTGTATAGGAGGCGGTGACCAAAACCATCCCCAAGAAAAAGAACTGCAACAAGGCAAAATGGTTGCATGAGGAGGCCTTACAAATAGCTGAGAAAAGAAGAGAAGCAAAAGACAAAGGAGAAAAGGAAAGATTCACCTATCTGAATGCAGAGTTCCAAAAATAGCAAGGAGAGAAAAGAAAGCCTTCCTAAGTGATCAATGCAAAGAAATAGAGGAAAACAATAGAATGAGAATGACTAGAGATCTCTTCAAGAAAACTAGAGTTACCAGGGAACGTTTCTTGCAAAGATGGGCACAATGAAAGACAGAGATGGTATGGATCTAATAAAAGCAGAAGATATTAAGAAGAGGTGACAAGAATACACAAAAAAACTATACAAAAAAGATCTTCGTGACCCAGATAACTACGATGGTGTGATCACTCACCTAGAGCCAGAAACCTTGGAAAGTGAAGTCAAATGGGCCTTAGGAAGCATCACTATGAACAAAGCTAGTAGAAGTGATGAAATTCCAACTGAGCTATTTCAAATCTTAAAAGATGATGCTGTGAAAGTGCTGCACTCAATATGCCAGCAAATTTGGAAAACTCAGCAGTGGCCACAGGACTGGAAAAGGCCAATTTTCATTTCAATCCCAAAGAAAGGCAATGCAAGAGAATGTTCAAACTACTGCACACTTGCACTCATTCCACATGCTAGCAAAGTAATGCTCAAAATTCTCCAACTTAGGCTTCAACAGTAAGTGAACTGAGTTTCCAGATTTTCAAGCTGGATTTGGAAAAGGCAGAGGTAGCAGGGATCAAATTGCCAACATCTGTTGGATCATTGAAAAAGCAAGAGAATTCATAGAAACACCTACTTCTGTTTCACTGACTATGCTAAAGCCTTTGACTGTGTGGATCACAACAAACTGTGGAAAATTCTTAAAGAGATGGAATACCAGACCACCTAACCTGCCTCCTGAGAAACCTGTATACAGGTCAAGGCGCAACAGTGAGAACTGAACATTGAAAAACAGACTGGTTCCAAATTGGGAAAGGAGTACATCAAGATTGTATATTTTCACCCTGCTTATTTAACTTATATGCAGAGTACATCATGTGAAATGCTGGGCTGGATGAAGCACAAGCTGGAATCAAGATTTCTGGGAGAAATATCAATAACCTCAGATATGCAGAAGACACCACCCTATGGCAGAAAGCGAAGAACTAAAGAGCCTCTTGATGAAAGTGAAAGAGGAGAGTGCAAAAGGTGGCCTAAAGCTCAACATTCAAAAAATGAAGATCATGGCATCCAGTCCCATCCCTTCATGACAAATAGATGAGGAAACAATGGAAACAGTGAAGAATGTTATTTTCTTGAGCTCCAAAATCAGTGCAGACAGTGACTGAAGATGCTTGCTCCTTGGAAGAAAAGCTACAACAAACCATGCAGCATACTAAAAATCCGAGACATTACTTTGCCGACAAAGGTCCCTCTAGTCAAAGCTGTGGTTTTTCCAGCAGTCATTCATGGATGTGAGGGTTGGACCATAAAGAAGGCTGAGTGCCAAAGAATTATGCTTTTGAACTGTGGTGTTAGAGAAGATCATGAGAGTCCCTTGGACTGCAAGGAGATCAAATCAGTCAATTATAAAGGAAATCAGTCCTGAATATCCATTGGAAGGACTGATGCTGAAGCTGAAGCTCCAATACTTTGGCCACCCAATTCGATGAGCTGACTCATCAGAAAAACTCTGACGCTGGGAAAGACTGAAGGCAGGAGAAAGGGAGGACAGAGGAGAAATGGTTAGATGGTGTCACTTACTCAATGGACATGAGTTTGAGCAAGCTCAGGGATTTGCTGATGGACAGTGAAACCTGACATCCTGCAGTCCATGGGGTCACAAGGAGTCGGACACGACTGAGCAACTGCACAACAATTAAGTGTGCAACAGCATTATGTCTAAACTGTACATATCTTAATTTAAAAATATTTAATGTATTAAAAATGCTAACCATCATCTGAGCTTCAGTGAGTCATAATCTTTTTGCTGGTGGAGAGTCTTGCCTTATGTTGATGGCTGTTGACTGATCAAGGTGTTGATTGTTGAAATCTGGGGTGGCTGAGGCAATTTCTTAAAATAAGATGTTTGTTGTATTGACTGACTCTTCTTTTCACAAATGATTTCTATGTAGCACACAATGCTGTCTGATAGCATTTTACTCACAGTACAACTTCTTTCAAAATTGCAGTCAGTCCTCTCAAATCCTGCCACTGCTTTATCAACTAGGCTTATGTAATATTCTAAATATCTGTTGTCTTTTCAGCAGTCTTTACAGCATCTTCAAGAGGAATAGATTCCATCTCAAGATACCCCTTTCTCTGTTCATTCATAAGTAGCAACTTCTCAATTGTAGAATTTTATCATGAGATGTCAGCATTTTGGTCACATCTTCAGGCCCCACCTCTGATTCTAGTTCTCATTCTATTTACATCACATCTGTAATAACTTCCTCCACTGAAGGAGGGTTGGAATCAATTTCTTCCAAACTCCTGTGAATGATGATATTTTGACCTCTTCCCATGAATCATAAATGTTTTTAATGGCATCTAGAATGGTGAATCCTTTCCAGAAAGTTTTCAATTTGCCTTTCCCAAATCTATCAGAGGTATCACTATGTAAGCCAGTCAGAGCTTTACAAAATGTATTTCTTAAATAATAATACCTGTAAGTCAGGTGAGGGTGGGACGTTCTGGGACAATAGCATTGAAACATGTATATTATCATATGTGAAACAGAACACCTTTCCATGTCGATGCATGAGACAAGTGCTCAGGGCTAGGGCAATGGGATGACCCAGAGGGATGGGATGGGGAGGGAGGTGGGAGGGGGGTTCAGGATGGGGAACACATGTAAACCCATGGCTGATTCATGTTAATGTATGGTAAAAAATACTACAATATTGCAAAGTAATTAGCCCCCAACTAAAATAAATAAATTTATTAAAAAAAAATAATACCTGAAAGTCAAAATGACATCTTGATCATGGGCTACAGAACAGATACTGTGTTAGCAGGCATGAAAACATTAATCTAACTGTCCATCTCCTTCAGAGCTCTCAGATGATCAGGTAGGTTATCTGTGAGCAGTAATATTTTGAAAGAAATCTTTTTTTTATCATCAGTAGGTCTCAACAGTGAGCTTAAAATATTTAGTAAAACCATATTGTCAACCTTTGTGCTGTCAGTCGGGGTTTGTTGTCTCATTTACAGAGCACAGGAGCAGTAGATTTAGCATAGATCTTAAGGACCCTAGAATTTCAGAATGATAATTGAGCACTGGCTTCAGCTGCATTCCCTCAGGAGAGTCAGACTGTACTTTGAAACTTTGAAGTCAGGTATTGGCTTCTCTTCTCTAGCTATGAAAGTCCTAGATGGCATCTTCTTCCAATAGAAGACTGTTTCAACTCCACTGAAAATCTACTGTTTAGTGTAGCCACCTTCATATTTTAGCTAGATATTCTGGATAACTTGCCGCAGCTTCTACATCAGCACTCGTCGCTTCACCTTGCACTTTTATATTATGTACATAGCTTATTTCTTCAAACCTCATGAACCAACCTTTGCTACTTTTAGACTTTTCTTCTGCAGCTTCCTCACCCCTCTCAGCCTTCAAAGAATTGAAGAGAGTTAGGGCCTTGCTCTGGATTAAGCTTTGGCTTAAGGGAATGTTGGGGCTATTTTTATCTTCTATCCAGATCAGTAAAACCTTCTCCACATCGGCAATAAAGCTGTTTCACTTTTATATCTTTCGTGTGTTCACTGGAGTATCAATTTCCTTCAAGAACTTTTCCTTTGCATTCAAACTTTGGCTAATCATTTGGTTCAAGAGGCCTAGCTTTTGGCCCATTTCGACTTTCAACACACCTTCCTCATGAAAATTAATCATTTTCAGCTTTTGATTTAAAGAGAGAGACATAGGACTTTTCCTTTCACCTGAATGAACTCTTTGAGGCCATCATGGGATTATTATTTGGCCTAATTTCAATATTATTTTCTCTCAGGGACTATGGAGACCCAAAGAGAGGGAAACAGATAGGGGAACGACTGGTCTGCCGAGCAATCAGAACACACTCAGCCTTTGTCAATTAAGTTTGCCATCTTATGGACTTCCCATATGGCTCAGTAGTAAAGATTCTGCCTGCCCATGCAGGAGATGAAGGCAGGAGACGTGGGTTTGATCCCCAGGCTGGGAAGATCCCCTGGAGAAGGAACTGGCAACCCACTCCAGTATTCTTGCCTGGAGGATCTCATGGAAAGAGGAGCCTGGCCGGCTACATTTTTGGGGGCTGCAAAGAGTCAGACACGTCTGAGCAACTGAGTATGCACATATGTTGCTATCTTATATCTGTTCATGTCTCAGCTGCAGCACGAGGGATCCTTAGTTGTGGCATGCAGGATATAGTTGTCTGACCAGGGATTGAATATAGGCCTCCCTGCACTGTGAGTGCAGAGTCCCAGCCACTGGACCACCAGGGAAGTCCCTTCATTTTTCATTTAAATCTGTCATCAATTTTGAGTTAACTTTTGTGAAAGGTGTAAGATTGTTTTTCTTTTGCATGTAGATGTTCAATTGTTCCAACAGTATTTGTTGAAAAGACTACCCTTTCTCCACTTAATATTTTGCTCCTTTGTCAAAGATCAGTTGATTATATCTGCGTGGCTCTATTTCTGGGCTCTCCATTCTGTTCCACTGATGTATTCTTTCACCAGTATCACACTCTCATCTCCTTCTCCTCCTGCCTTCAATCTTTCCCAGCATCAGGGTAATAACCTATAAGGGTAGGAATGGGCGGGAGGTGGGAGGGAGATTCAAGAGAGAGGGGACTTGTGTGCACCTATTCATGTTGATGTATGACAGAAATCAAACCAATATTGTAAACCAATCATCAATCAATGAAAAATAAATAAATATCTTTTAAAAATAATAAAATAAAATGAATATCTCATAGGCCACATTTAGTTGGGTCTTTTGTTGTTGTTGTTTTGGGTCTTGTTTTTTGAATCCACTCTGAAGATTTCTGTTTTTGACATAAATTTAGAGTTTTCACATTTAAATATAGTATTGATATGGTTGCATAAATATATTCCCTATTTGTGGCTGTTTTTTCTTCATTGCATGTATTCTTTATTTCTTTGTTTTCTCCTCTTTTACTGAGTTCTGGGGATTTCAACTGAAAATTTTATAAGATTCTATTTTTTTTTTCATTTCTAGCATTTCTTTTTAATTCTTCCTTAGAGTTTCCATCTCTGTTATTATATTGAGCATCTGTTTTTCATGTTATCTACTTTCCCCATTAGAACTCTTATCATATTAATCACAGTTAATTTAAGTTCTTCGAGTGATAATTCAAAACTTCATGTCATATCTAAGTATGATTCTGGTACATACTATGTCTCTTCAGAGTGTGTTTTTTTTTTCTTTCCTTTTAGATTCCTTTTACTCTCTTTGTTGAAAAGTGGCTATGATATATCAGGAATACCAACTGAGATAAACAGATTTTTAGTGTCAGATTTGATGTTACTCTGGTCAGGATTTAGGCTGTGTTTAGAGTTTTCTATAAATCTAGATTACAGAGTCTCCAATTTCTTCTATTGTCTTTGTTTTTGTCCCCACTGTTCACTTTTTACTTCATCAAGTACTCCTCAAAAGAGTCTGCATTTTGAAGCCCTTTCAGCTCCCAACCACAGTTATTATACTGGAGCCCTGTCAATGTGGTGGTAAGATATTGGGTAGGGGAAGCATTCTATACTCTTAAGATTAAATCTAAGTTTTTGAGAGAGCTTGTACTGCTGGGCTGTAACTTTTGCAAATATTTCTTAGCTATCATCCCTGAATTAGGTGATATGATAAGGTGAGAGGGGGCTGGAGTGGAAAAAATAACCTTTCACTGGGTGGAAAAAGGGTTAGGTAAAGTTTTCCCCTGGAGAGTTGGCCTTTGTTATGGTTATATCTCAAAATAATTACTGTTCCCTATTTTCTGCCAGAACTATTAGAGTATCTTTCTTAGAGAAATATTCCAGATATACAAGCTGGATTTAGAAAAGGTAGAGGAAAGAGACCAAATTGCCAATATCCATTGGATCATAAAAAAAGCAAAAGAATTCCAGAAAAACATCTACATCTGCTTCATTGACTATGCTAAAGCCTTTGACTGTGTGGATCACAGCAAGCTGTGGAAAATTCTTAAAGAGATGGAATACCAGACCAACTAACCTGCCTCCTGAGAAACCTGTATGCAAGTCAAGAAGCGACAGTCACAACCAGACATGAATCAACAGATGGGTTCCAAATTGGGAAAGGAGTACATCAAGGCTGTATATTGTCACCCTGCTTATTTAACTTTTATGCAGAGTACATCATGAGAAATGCTGGGTTGGATGAAGCACGAGCTGGAATTAAGATTGCCAGGAAAAATATCAATAACCTAAGATACACAGATGACACCACCCTTATGGCAGAAAGCAAAGAATAACTAAAGAACCTCTTGATGAAAGTAAAAGAGGAGAGTGAAAAAGTTGGCTTAAAACTCAACATTTCAAAAACTAAGATCTTGCCATCTGGTCCCATTACTTCATGGCAAAGAGATGGTGAAAAATTGGAAACAGTGACAGACTTTAATTTCTTGGGCTCCAAAATCACCAGTGACTGTCACCATGAAATTAAAAGATACGTGATCCTTGGAAGAAAAGTTATGACAAACCTAGACAACATATTTAAAAACAGAGACATCACTTTGTTGACAAAGGTTGTACAGTCAAAGCTATGGTTGTTCCAGTAGACATGTATTCATGTGAGAGTTGAACCATAAAGAAGGCTGAGGGCTGAAGAATTGATGCTTTCAAACTGTGGTGCCAGAAAAGTCTCTTGAGAGTTGCTTGGACTGCAAGGAGATCAAACCAGTCCATCCTAAAGGAAATCAATCCTGAATATTCATTGGAAGAACTGATGCTGAAGCTGAAGCTTCAATACTTTGGCTACCTGATGTGAAGAGTTGACTCATTGGAAAAGATCCTATTGCTGGAAAAGATTGAAGGCAACAGGAGAAGGGGTTAGCAGAAGATGAGATGATTGGATGGCATCATCGACTCAATGGACATAAGTTTGAGCAAACTCCGGGAGATAGTGAAGAACAGGGAAGCCGGGCATGCTGTAGTCCGTGGGGTTGCAAAGAGTCAGACAAGACTGAATAACTGAAGAACAACAATATTTTATGGGCTGAATTGTGTCCCTTCTAAAATTCCTACGTTGAAGACCTAACACCCAATACCTCAGAATGTGCCCATACTTGGAGATGGGACCCTAAAAAAGGTAGTTAACTTAGATATTAGGGTGAACTCTAATCCAATTCAACTGGTGTTCTCAAAAGAAGAGGAGATTTGGATACACAAAGGAATAGCAGAGGTGCACACACACAGAGAAAAGACCCCTGTGAGGTCACAGTCAGAAGGTGGTCATCTACAAGCCAAGGAAACAGGCCTCAGAGGAAATCAACCTAATGGTACTTTTAAGTTTGGATTTATAGACTCCAGAACTGTGACAAAAAGAATTTTCATTGTTAAAATTACCTAGTCTGTGGTATTTTGTTATGGCAGCCCTAGAAAACGAATACATCACCAGAACTTGGTGAGAATTAAAGCCATAAAAGTGTGGGGGAACCATAAGACTGTGGCCCATAGGAGTTTCTCACTGTCAGAATGGTCACACTTGGTCTCTAGATATTTGTCAAAGTTTCCATTTAATTGTTTACAGTTCCAGCTGCAGAAGCTTGCACAGGTAAGGAAACATTGGCTATGACTTCAGATTCCCCTTGTCCCTCCAGATTTCAGGATGGCAGTTTGCCATGAGATATCAATGCAGTGATGGCTCCAAGAAAATTTATTGATTTTCAGTATGTTAAGCTTTTTCTTGTCATAAGGATGTAGTGACAACTTCCAAGTTCTTTACATATTGGAGCTGAAATCAGAAGTCCTGATATTTCTACACAGACTCTATTTGCAAAGATTTGAAATGTAACTTTATATGAGAAAAGGTTACATTTTATATCTTAGTATGATGTGTTAGTCAGCTTGAGTTGCTATAAAAAATACCATAGACAGGGTGGTTTAAACAACAGACATTTACTTCTCACAGTTCTAGAGGCTAGAATTCCCACATGTGGGCTCCAGCATGCCTGGGTCCTGGTCAGGGCCCTCTTCCTGGCTTGCAGCTCGCTATTTTCTTGCTACGTCTTCATGGACGGGGAGAGCTCTGGAGTCTTGGCCTCTTCTTGTAAAGGTAGTCACTGCACCTTGAGGGTTCCACCCTCATGACCTCATCTAAACCTAATTACCTCCTAAAGAACTCTCTGCAAATGCCATCATATTGAGGGTTATCTCTTCGACATATGAATTTGAGGAGGAAATAAACACCCACTCCCTAACATACAATATTCCTCTACTACAAAGATTCAATTACTCTAAAAATTATAAATGTATAAACTATACTACTATTTTTCCCTGTGAAATTCTGTCAAAAATCAACCAGTATGCTTTGAAAAAGTTTGCCATCCACTCTAGGATTCATTAGTGTCTTCTTTTAACCTTACTACTCTTCTGAGATTAGGTCATGAGATACAGAACTAAACCGGGCTTCTGTATATACCCTTTCCTTTCTATTCACTTGTCCTAATCCAAGATTTCAAATATCTCTCCACTAGTAATGTACAGTTGTTCAAAAGCCCCAAAGGACGTGAGAGGTGACAGAATATTATTTCCATAGGTCAGAGATGAAAAGGTTATTGAAGCAAAATTCATCATACTAGAGTTGGGACACTGATATTTTCAGTGACCAAATAACTCCCCTCTAGCAATTTTGGAAAAAGCTATAATCTTACCAACTGTAGTGACAATTTAATATTTGCACAAAATCAGGTCATAGGACAGTGAAATATTTATTAGAGGGTTACAAAATTAATAGGACAGGTCTTTGTTCCTTCCCTCAGAGTAGTCTTATCCATAAAAGGAAAAGGTCAAATTAATAAGACCAGAAGCAATTCAGGTCTTATACATATTAGATCACATAGAGACTAGATACAAAGTCTCAAATCATTTTAATTAGTTGGCGTAAAACATGAAATAACTACTTATGTTCAATATCAAAACATGATACATATGCATGAAATGTTTTAGGGAAAATTTGATATATTATGTGATGGAATTCTAAATGAGGTTGTCATAGAATAAGTAGTTGGAAAATCAGATTATTTCGAGCAATTTATGGGAACTGATTTGGACTTTGAAGGAGGCATAAGTTCTGCATGATGACTGTTATACCCTTTTTTCGTGATTCAGTACATCTGTCACTGACAGGGACAGGGAAATTTTTAATCATTACTTAAACCACATTAAGATGTCCCCAAAACTCCAGGTAAAGTTAGTTGCTTCCTCATCTTTGCATCCATGACACATCGTATGTTCCTTCCTCTCTCTTATTGCCTAGACTTGTTTGCTTGTATGTTCTCCATAGTATATTGAGCAAGTCTGCTACAGAGATGTAGCCTTCTATGGCTGTTGTCTACTTAATATTTTTTTCTGCCTTTTGACATATGAATTTTCTTTTGGAAAGTATCCGTGTATCATTTCTGGAAGTCTTAGTGGACGGATCAATAAAGATTGTTTGCTATCTCCTGGAAAAGGGGAGAACATGTGACTCACTGAGCTGTCGTTTTGCAAGAATTCGAATATGGAGTAGTGACACAGGGGTGAAAAACATCTGGATCTTATCTAACTGAGGTATTCTGAGGAGAGTTTTTATTAATCCCTGCAGAATAGCGTATGTGGTATAATGTCATTTTTGTTAAAAAATGAACAAGAATATGCAAACTATCAAAAGCTGCAGTTATCTACCGAAAACGGCAGTTATCTAAATATAGGTATAAGTAAGTGGTCCTAGGAAGGGCTCTGGAATATTCCAAATCATGATGTTTTAAGGGATTATGTTTGGAGAGAATTTGGATTTGGGATAAGATAGAGGTGTATTCTCACTTATAACTCTATATTGCTGACCTGTTTCATTTAAGGAGGTAAAAATCATGTGTTACTTTTGTAATTTGTTTATTTTCTTTAAGGAAGTTCAGTTTTAAATTACATTCCCCAAAAAGACAACATCTGGGTTTCTATCTTATTACTGACATAATTTGTCAGAGTTTGGTGCTTTTCTGTAACACACACAGTCACATACCGAAGGAGAGTGACATATAGTTGAACAGCTGTTTTAATTCTCGTGAGCGACACAGAACAATGATATTAACATTCTGTACAAACTGTTTTTTTAGCTAAGGAGATTTTCATGTATTCTATAGTTGCAGTTGTCACCAAGAAAAGGAAAATTCAATAGGTGTAGATTTCACAGGCTCTGCATTTCCTATCTACAAGTCATGTTTGGACACATTCACAGGCTAAGGTCAAGGCTAAATAAAGTCTGACTTAAGAATATAGCTTTCTAAACCAAAAAGTTCAGCATATGGTAAAGAGTGGGTTGGCTAAGCATTACTGCATGCTGAGAATATAAGCTAGCATTCAGTACCAGACAGACAGTAGACTTACACCTTATGGCAAAAGTTAAGTTCTAAAGCAAGCTAATAAGGCCAAAATTACAGCCATCTCCTTCCCCATCACTGGAACAGGTCTCTGTTTCTTTGATTAAGAACCAGACGAAGGAGTTGCCCTGCATTCAGAGGCAATATTATATGACATGCTTATTTTTAAATCCTTAAATCACACTCAGCATGGCAAGCTGATTACACCCTAAGAGGCATATAGGAAATGAGAGGGTCCTAAAAACCAGTGAGTGACATGGACCATGTCATGCTGACTTCAGGGAATAAACATTTTGAAGTGGCTGGTGGGCAGATTATGTAAACTGTAGCTTTGTCCTCTCTTGGACTTCCTACTGAGTACATATAGTTCTGTGAGCCAGCAGTGCTAATAAAAGGGAAAGAAATGTGGATAGTCCATGACAGCATCATTTAGGAAACACTTCTCAAAATTCACAGCATAATGCTTATTGTTTAACACATTACTAACTTTATTACATAACATTAAATTAAAAACAAAATGTTCAAATCAATTTTGGAAATTGCTGATTCTTTTTTTCCTACATACACTGGTATATGCCTGTCAAGGAAAAAAAGTAGTTTAAGTAACTCAAATAGAAGTAAAAGACTTTATTGAGCTGATTCACACCAGGAAGCACCTGAAAATCAAATAAGTCACCTATTCATTGCTGCAACTGGACTGTGCTTTTATACAGTGAGGAAAAGAAAGAGATATATATCCTTGAGTTTTAGCTCACATAAGTTTTCATCTCTAAATGTTGCAAGACTTATGGTTGGAGCAATTGGAGGTTGTCCCAGTATTCACGCCTCTTGCTCAAGAGCGTTTGTACAATCTCACACTGATAACTGCCATGAACTGTTTTTTCAGAGTCCTTCATTTGCTCAATTAGTCAAGGTTAGGGGCTGGAGAGGTAGAAAAAAAACAGGTAAAAGGAAAAAATAAGGAAAAGTAGCAATGTCTGGAGACAAAGGAGCTGGAGACCATCTATTGTACCTGGTTTAAACTTTTTACATGCCTGGGTTAATAAATTTCCAATGAATCTAGGTCTCTCTTAAAATTCTGCAACTTTTCATGACTGTTCGGTTTTGTTTGTCCACTTATCCCAGGTGCTGGGGGTATTTTCCTTACCTTCAGCAAGGATTTCAGCTAAAGGTAATGTTCAGACTTCCTGATATGACTGGCCAGGAATGGTGGGAACTGAAAAAAAGAAAAAGGAAAAAGAAAGGCTGCAATGATAAGGGCATATATGTCACATGCAAAGTTAAAGAATTCAGGAAATGACATGGGAAAAACAATTCAGGTACCAGAGGTTTAGTATAAGAAGGAATTTGGTTACTAGGACACTTGCTGGTGGAAATAGGAGCAATTGCAGACTGATGCAAAATCACTCAAATACTTGCTTCACTTCTTTAAGTTCCAGAGGACAGAAGTCAGAATTGATCCCAGAATCCAGAGGATTCTGAAGGTTGACTGGTGTCAAATGATCCTAGCTGTGAGAAAGGAAAGAGGAGAAAGAAACAGGAAAAGACGAAGAGGGGTTTCCAATAAGAAATCACGGAAATGTATTACCTAACCTGGCAAGAATATTGGAGTGGTCCCCTCCTCCAGGGGACCTTCCCAACCAAGGAAATGAACTCAGGTCTCCCATATTGCAGGCAGATTATTTACCATCTGAGCCATCAGGGAAGCCTAAGAATATTGGAGTGGGTAGGCTATCCCTTCTCCAGGAGATCTTCCTGACCCAAGAATCGAACCGGGGTCTCTTGCATTGCAGATAGATTCTTTACCAACTGAGCCACCAGGGAAACCCCTAGGGAAAATATTACCATCAGAGAAGAGCTATCCTCAGGGAAATATCTGCCCTTAGAGACACAGCACAATAACATGGACTGAGTACTAGATTTGTGTAAGATGTTCTAAGTGTGAACTGTGAATCTGCAATATTTCCAGGCAAGGGATTATTTGTTAATAAATTATAAGTCATTAGCAGATAAACATTGATTTTATTTGTCTTTATATCTCCAGAATCTAACAGAACACTTAGCTAACAGGCTCTTGTTTGAATTTAAATCAGCGGTTTGCAAATTGATGAAGCATCAGAATAAATCACTTGGGGAGTTTGCTAACTACAGATGGCCAGAGTTTTCATTCGATCAGTTTGGGGAAAGAATTTGCATGTGTATCAACTTCTCAAGGGGTGCCAAAAATAATGCTCCAGGAATCACTCTTTGGGAACTACTGAGCATTGTTTTAGACCAGAGGTCAAAAAACCATAGCTAGCTGGCCAATTCACCCTCAGCCTCAAATTATTACAGCATGATGCTTCTACATTTTAATTCAATGAAATGCTTTTACAGAATAATTGAAATTATTCTTACAGTTTCTAAAATGGATGTGTGCATGTGTGCTCAATCGCTAGGTCATTTCAGACTCTCTGTAACCCCATGGGCTATAGCCCATCAGGCTCCTCTGTCCATAGAATTTTCCAGGCAAGAATACTGGAGAGGGTTGCCATTTCCTTCTCCAGGGGATCTTCCCAACTCAAGGATTGAACTCACGTCTCCTGTATTGGCAGGCAGGTTCTTTATCACTGTACCATCTGGGAAGAGCCTCTAAAATAGATGTAAGCAGCCAAATAAGAAGTATGTATAGATATAATATTGGAAATACTGTGTGATTTAGATGACATTGAACATAAATATCTGGTTTTTTTCTTCAGTGATAAAGGTAGCTTAAGCCTTTTCTCAATTAAGTCATTTGTTTTTGCAATCATTCTATTGTTTAAAGCAGGGGTTCATAAAACATTTTCTATAAAGGGCCATGTAGTAAATAATTTCAATTATTCTGTAAAAACATTTCATTGAATTAAAATGTAGATTTTTTATAAGCATCATGCTGTAATAATTTGAGGAAAATAGGCATGGCATTAGCACTTTCAATATTTAAGCTTTTCTCTTTATTTTAACTGCATTTTAAAGCCATTAGTTTTTGGAATGTTCTGATAGGCTATTTCTTGATGCCAGATTTCTATCTGGAACATGCAAGCTTCAAATACATTTTTAAGGCTTATGGGTGCTCATTCCAAACTTAACTGTGCATTTTAGCCTTCATATTGTTGGTGCTATATATTGCCATGTCACAGTAGGTCATCAAACTGGATTTCTGTTATTTTTTATTTGCTTCGAACTGCATCCCGGGTCAAGAGGGGAATCATAACATAACTAACCTTTTAAATCTATATAGTACATCCAAAGACTCCTTTCCATTCACATACTCTTAGGTTTACCGTGGATTGACCATTTGCAGCACCAATCATGAGTGTCAGTTTCAGATACCCAGACTCAGTTTAACCATACACACTAGGGTAGTATATTTTACCAATAAACAGATGAAGTAGAATGGCCTAGAGCTGGATGTCAATGAGCAAGTGTGTGAGGAGGAAGGGAAGCCTCCTGGCATAGAGGAGCAGAGCCTGAGTTGGGTAAAGAGAGAATGCATACACAGGGTAGGGTGGGGGTCTCAATGTAGGGTGTCAGAGCCAAGCAATATGAGGATGGCTTCCATCTGAAAAGCATCCCAGTGTGAAATATGAGGAGGGACAGGGTGGTTTCCATGCATGGTGGTGGCACAAGCAGGAGTCTGGCTTAAGGTGTTGTACCTAAATGAGATATAAAAGTGACATTGATGCAAGAGGCTGGCTAGGCACAGGGTGCTGGAGCCCAAAAGGGGTGAGGAAGGCATCTAGACTAATGAGAGAATTGAGGTAGCAGTAATGGAAGATTGGTTCCATATGGAGGGATTGATCACATAAGTAAATATGTTAAAGATAATGGGACCAGAGAATGCAGCCAAAATAGGGAAAATAAAAAATCTAAAATAAACTCTGTAGTGTTGGATTGAAATTGCAGTATTGGTGTGAACCTATGGACATGTAAATATAGATATATAATCAATATTTAAGTGTGTGTGTACACACCAAGAGATCCTGAGATTGGCAATGCTCCAATAGCTGTTGGAAATACAGAGTGCTCATATCTTGGTATCTCACATGATCCTCCACTTAAAGGAACCAGGGATCCTTGTCGAAATGTTTGATTCTAGGTCTGGAAAAGGGAAAGTCAAGATGGTCCTGGAATACAGTGCATCAGAAAGTAAGCAAATGCTTAAAAAAAAAAGTGGAGACATAGCAAATGACTTAGAAGCCAATTTGAAAAGATTTGAAGCAGCAATGGAAACAGTGACAGGACTTTATTTTGGGGGGCTCCAAAATCACTGCAGATAGTAACTGCAACCATGAAATGAAAAGACACTTGCTCCTTGGAAGAAAAGTTATGACCAACCTAGAAAACATAGTAAAAAGCAGAGACATTACTTTGCCAACAAAGGTCCATCTAGTCAAGGCTATGTTTTTTCCAGTAGTCATGTATGGGTATGAGAGGTGGACTATAAAGAAAGCTGAGTGCTGAAAATTGATGCTTTTGAACTGTGGTGTTGGAGAAGACTCTTGAGAGTCCCTTGAACTTCAAGGAGATCCAACCAGTCCATCCTAAAGGAGATCAGTCCTGGGTGTTCATTGGAAGGACTGATGTTAAGCTGAAACTCCAATACTTTGTCCACCTGATGTGAAGAACTGACTCATTTGAAAAGACCCTGATGCTGGGATAGATTGAAGGCAGGAGGAGAAGGGGACGACAGAGAAGGAGATGGTTGGATTTCATCACTGACTCAATGAACATGAGTTTGAGCAAACTCCAGAAGTTGGTGATGAACAGGGAAGCCTGGCGTGCTGCAGTCCATGGGGTTGCAAAGAGTTGGACATGACTGAGTGACTGAACTGAACTGAACTGAAGTAGCTTCAACTGCTCAAAGCCTGGGCAATTTGAGTATTTAAATAATTATAATTTTGTATTATATCTTGAATGTAGTAAGAATCAATAACATGATATGTGATATAAATAAATGACTACTTTGAAAGTTTAATGAAGAATGAGATATTTACATGGTTTCTATTATGGTCTGAATATTTGTGTCCGCTCCAAAATCCATGTGTTAAAATTCTAACAGGCAATGTGATGAAATTAGGAAATGAGTGGGATGTTTGGGATGTGATTAGGTCATGAGCTCAGAGCCTTTATGAATGAAATTACTTATGGAGGAGGCCTGAGAGCTCCTGGGCCCCTTTCAAAACCCACGAAAGGATTCTCAGGCCACCACCGTGCTGGCACCCTGCTAGCAGACTCCCAGCCATCAGAACTGTGAGAACTACATTTCTGTTGTTCATAAGCCACCCAGTCGGTGGTATTTTGTTAGAGCAGGCTGAACTAAGACAGTTTCAAAATACCTTTCTACAAAAAAACTCTTTAGTTACAAAAGAGAAAATGACATAGAGCCAAGCCTAAGGGCTATTAAAGATGAGACTAGGAAAGACAGGGAAAATTTTGGTTGTTACTAGAGTAGGTAGTGTGATTAGAGATGGAAGAAACTTAGCACAAAGCATTAGGAAAGATCTCAGAGAGCAAATTGGAATGACTCCCAGTGGGAGTCCAGATACAGGAAACTATTGAGAAGTGCTTTAGGAAAGCATCAGATAAGGAGTCAAACAGTTGAGGATTTTGAGGGATAAACTCCGTTGAGGCCAGGTAAACTGTACTAGACGACCACATAAGATCTGAACAGACATCACACAATCTCTGACAAAATTTCTATCAAGGTCAAGGAGATCAAACCAGTCAATCCTAAAGGAAATAAACCCTGAATCCTCACTGGAAGGACTGATGCTGAAGATAAAGCTCCAATTCTTTGGCCACCTGATGCAAAGAACTGATGCACTGGAAAAGACCCTGACCCTGGGAAAGACTGAGGAGAAGGGGATGATAGAGGATGAGATGGTTCGATGGCATCACCAACTCAGTGGACATGAGTTTGAGCAAGCTCCGGGAAATAGTGAAGGACAGGGAAGCCTGGCATGCTGCAGTCCATGGGGTCGCAAAAAGTTGGACACAACTTGGTGACTGAACAACAGCAACAACAGCAATCCAGACTGTGATGCACATCACAGGCTAGACTGCAATATGCTGAGAGATTACAAAGACACAAGTCTTCCCTTCTCTTATAGCCAAGTAGATTCAACCTATTACATACTGTCCTCAAGATAACCAAAAGTAGTCCTCAAGTAAGAGGACATAACAGCACACTTTATCACATAGAGTTCACCCTAAATCCATGAAACTGGGGGGCAATCTGTGATTGTTAATTGGCCTTATTCAAAGAAAAAACAAACTTCTCATGTCTTTATAAGAGATAGTTTTGCAATATGGAGCAAGGAATGAATTAAAGTTAGGCTACAGAAATCTGGAGACAAGGATGCTATCTTCCTTGATACTAATATTTATCTTCTAAAAAATGATTCCCAGATCCTTGAGGGAAAAGGTGGGAAAGCTGGCAAAGTTTATTTTTGCTTTTTTTTTTTTTATTTTAAGCTTTTAAAAAGATTTACATACATTTCAAACAAACAGAGAAAAAATTTACAATTACAAGTTATCTAAAGTAAATGCTCTAAAGAAAGGGAAGTGGCACTCTCTTCCCCTCTTCTTGACAAGAAGAATTAAGCCTTATTTCCTAGGGAAGGAAATACACTCAGAGGTGCTATTTCAAAGATAATTCTTTTCCTAACTTTTGTTTGTCAAAAATCTAAATCCATTGGAGAGACTTGTACTAAACAGAGAGGAGAGGAAGTTTAGATTTGGGGAAAGGATTAAGGAGTTGGATAGAGATATAGGAAGAGAGAGAAATATTCCCCATGACTTTTGATCGGAAGATGGATAGAGGGCAAGGAAAAGTAAAGAGTTATACTCTGATCCCTTAAATCTCCCTA
Source organism: Okapia johnstoni (assembly GCA_024291935.2). Classification (NCBI taxonomy): domain Eukaryota; kingdom Metazoa; phylum Chordata; class Mammalia; order Artiodactyla; family Giraffidae; genus Okapia; species Okapia johnstoni. Next base: position 108,868,726 of record CM044305.1, read on the forward strand.
GGGAGTATGGAAGCCCTCAGAGAGGAATGGATACCCAGGTGTGATGCCTCCATGACGATGACAGTGGGCTAATGATAAAGATATAAGATCTCAGGACCTCTGAACTTCCCTGATTTGTCTGGGCCTCAAAAATGACAGAAATAGTTTTCCCTTATTATACTTATTTCCCTTATTATATTTATTTACCTATAAATAAGGTGGCAAGATGGAGGCTCTAAATTATACTAAAAATTGTGGTATAGCTTCTACAACTGAGCTTTTGTACTGAAATTTAAACTTGCCCCATGGGGAGTACCTTGTTTTGAATTTCATAGAATATATACCCATTTTCATCACAGCCTGCCACGCTAGAGCTCATCAAATTGAGGAAGATTCATTCAAGACCAAGGCTATGATTTTGACGAGCTGGCATGCAGGGGTGAATGTGGCCTCTCAGAAGTCTCTACTACTTCTACATGTGATAGAGGGCTATGACAGTGTGAAGTTGTACAGAGCACTGCAGAAGTAGGTTGGAAATATGATGTTTCGAAGGGATCCTCAGGAGAACAAGAGAATGAATGCATTCATTCATATGGGATTTTTCTGATGAGATTGACTTCCCTGTGATTCCCAGGAGAATATGTAGAAAGTCAGAGGCTATGAATTTCTGTCTAATGCTCTATATTAGATTTTAAATTTCTTTAAAACCAGAAACCAAATAAGAAATCCTTTCCTGAAAAAGGAGTAGCATATACCAGCACATGTTGGAAAGTCCTGGGGTACAAAAGATCTCTAACTGTCCCTTGCCTGGACATGCTGCTCAAGACATAGATTATCATATTTGGATAATACATTTTGCCTGCTATGGGAATCAAATCTACCCAAATTTGTTAAGGTTTGCAGCAATGTAAATTCTATTCATGGAGAAAAGACTTTTGGATCTTGCTCAAAAGATGCTATAGCAACAGTAGGCATCTAAGGCCAAGAAACTGCAGAACCCCATTGAATGCCTAAAGGTACTTGGACTCTCAAAGCATACGAGTGACTTTGGCTGAATCTTTGAAAGCTTTAGAAGAGGCTTTCCTTCCTGCTGAAAACCAGAGTGCATACTAGATAAGCCTCTTAAATACACATCAGAGAGCTGGAGAAAAAGTTGTATGCATTAACCCAGATGCTAGGGATTCTCTAACAGAGGGGATTGTCCCAGGAAATTTAGACTCAGAAAACATTTAATGCAGATTTTGGCAGGGGAAGAAGTCCTGACAGCCACTTGGCCAACTTTTTAGGAGCCAGGTGGTAGCTCGCTTCTGCACTCTCTCTAATCACAAGTTGCCAGGCAAAAAGGAACTTAATTTCTCACTAGATGGACACAACTTTGTTTCTACTGTTGTTGGGGAGGTGGGGATTTTTTCCTTTACCCTTCTTGGTTCTTCTGACTGATTGAAGAACTAAATTGACATGAAACATATTAACAGGAGAAATATCAAACAAAGGTTAATAACACGTACACATAGGAGAGACACAGCAAAACTCAGTAACTTGCCAGTGTCTGAAAACATTGCTTAAATACACTCTTTGGGTAAGGAAAAAGAGGATGTTGGGGACAGAGGTTTGGGATTTCAAAGGTGAGAAAAGCAACTGATATGGAAGTCGAAAAGCAAATGTTTAGGAAATAAATGTTTGTTGGGCCACACAGAAACAAAAAGACACTGAGTGGACTTTGATCTCTAGGTCCCATTGTCCCCACCACATCCAGCCCATATTCTTTGCAGATATCTTTGGTGATAGCCCTATTCGGGGAACAATCCCTCTGCCTAATTTTTTTTTAGGCGGTTTGGGAGATGGTCAATATTTCTTCCTGAGTCTTTTGGGCCTTGATTGTCTTCAACTTGAAGTAATCTGCATGCCAAATAGACATTTGGGGATGGCAATTTTTGTACTCCTATACCATCAAGATGGAATCAAGATTGCCAGGAAGAATACCAATAACCTCAGATATGCAGATGACACCACCCTTATTGCAGAAAGTGAAGAGGAACTAAAGAGCCTCTTGATGAAGGTGAAAGAGGGGAGTGAAACAGCTGGCTTAAAACTCAACATTCAAAAACTATGATCATGGCATCAGGTGATGACTGCAGACATGAAATTAAAAGATGCTTACTCCTTGGAAGAAAAGCTAATGACAAAACTAGACAAAGTATTAAAAGACAGAGACATCGTTTTGCCAACAATGGTCCATATAATCAAAGTTATTGTTTTTCCAGTAGTCATGTATGGAAGTGAGAGTTGGACCATAAAGAAGGCTGAGTGCCAAATAATAGATGCTTTTGATCTGTGGTGTTGGAAAAGACTCTTGAGAGTCCAGTAGACAGAAAGGAAATCAAGCCAGTCAATCCTAAAGGAAATCAACCTTGAATATTCACTGGAAGGACTGATGCTGAAGCTCCAATATTTTGGCCACCTGATGTGAAAAGCTGGCTCATTAGAAAAGACCCTGAGGTTGGAAAAGATTGAGAGCAGGAGGAGAAGGGGATGACAAGAGGACGAGATGGGTGGATGGCATCACTGACTCAGTGGACATGAGTTTGAGCAAGCACCTGGAGATAGTGAAGGATAGGGAAGCCTGGCGTGCTGCAGACCATGGGATTGCAAAGAGTTGGACACGACTGAGCAACTGAACAAAACAACATCACCATCAAGATGATAACCTACAGCACCAGCATACAATCAGCAATTAACAGCACTGCTGGGCCATTAATGGTTTAGAACAATGATAACACCTTTCTTTTTCTCTTGCTTGTGGACAGTCACTGACATTTCATTGTAGATTATGCTGATTAAGAGAACTCACAAGTAGTGACATGGAAGACAAGGCTTTCTGAAGAATTTCGGTTTATCTGGGAAGGACATACTAGTTCTTCTAGTTCTTCAAGCTATACATTGGTATAGCTTCATCCAGCCCCTATATCTTCCCCTTGGAGAAAGAGGCATGAACAGTGGATATTGGGTGAGTAGATAGGTGACTGATTCAGCCATCCTCCTTGTCTATGCCTTAAAGTTAGACATACACAAAGAAAAACAGAGAAGGTCAATAAATCCAAAGACTAGTTCTCTGAAAAGACTAATAAAATTTAAAAACCTAGCAAAATTAGATCAAGCAGAATAAACAAAGAGTACAAAAATAAGAGAAAACGACATCATTATACAAAGAAATTTTTGTTGATGTAATAAATTAGTCTAATAGTTGCCATTCTGTTTTACTCAATCTGTTTCTCTTCTCTGATGACTTTTCAGATTAATCTTTGTCAGTTATGTTTTTAAAATTTCCAACAATGTGTCTATAAGTGTGCCCAAGACTGTTTTCAGTTCGAAATGATCTGCAAGCCAAAGAGACATTTTAGGGTAGCAAATTTTTCTCCCCTACAATGTAATGGAAAAGAAATGATCCAATGTTATAATAGTTTATAGTGCAACTTCCTTGGAGTAAAACAAAAACATCCAAGAAATACCTTTAAAGAGAAAGGTATATTACACTTTCAAAGAACATAAAAGTCCTAAACAAATGGAGAATAAACCATATTTATGAATGGAAACCTCAATATCATAAAATGAAAATTCTCATGCAAATTAATCTGTGAATTTAATGCCATTTCAATCAAATTCCTACAAGGAAACTTTTGGTACCTGATAGCTAGATTGTAAATTCATAATGAGGAATAAAAATCCAAGAAATCTTAAAATAATCCTGGTTTAAAAAAAATAACAGGAAAAAGATGTGTTCTTCCATACATCAAGATTTAGGACAAAGCTATCTTAGTAGTATTGATGCTGATCAGTGAAATAGATGACTTAGAAAAAGATCTGTATATATTAATATATGATGTGGTTGACATTACAACTCAGTGAGGAAATTTGCTTGCCTTGTATTGAAAATAAAAGATCCATGCTTAATCATACCCCAAATTAGCTAAAGGCACTTACCTATGTATCGTAAATAATTAAAATAAACCTTATAATTCTACTAAGAAAATCTAAATGATATCTTTGTGAACTTGTGATAGGAAAGAATCTGTTAAATGTGGTGCAAAAACTAAGAAAAATTTGATGGGGACTTCCATGGTGGTCCAGTGATTAAGACTCCACGCTTTCACTTCAGGGGGCCCAAGTTCAATCCTTGGGCTGGGGAACTAAGCTCCCCTTGGGTTGGGGAACTAAGATTCCACAAGTCATACCCCACAAGCCAGGCATCAGAGCAAAAACAAATAAACTAGCACTCTTCCTCTGTGCTAAGAAGGAGGTTTCCTTGCCCAATGAGGAAAAAAAAAAGATTGATGGAATTGATTGTGTCAAAATTTTAAACTTCTGTATAAAAACAGCATAAAGTTGAAAGATAAACCTTAAGATTTGAAGAAATGCATGGGGTCACAAAGATTCACAACTGAGCGACTGAACTGAACTGAACTGAAGACTTGAATAAACTATTTGTGACATGTATTTAAAATAGCACTTTGCATCTGGAATATACAGAAAATCAAATCCGCGAGTAGAAAATCCACAGTAGAAAATGGTCATCTTGCAGAAGAAGGAATTGGAATGTTTAAGAATAAACAAAAGGGATGCATAACTTCAATTCAACTTTTCTTCAGTCTGAAGAAAAGCAAAACAAAACAATCATCTAAGATTTGGAAGAAATAAACTCCAGAAATGTTTGTGAAAAGTGTGTAGAAATGTAGAGATGGGTGAATTGACAATAGCTGGCCAATGCCCAAAATTTACATTTTAAATAGAGGCAGCTACTGTCATATGAATAAAATTAAGTACTAGACAGATTTAACAAATTCCTGTTAGTTATTGTCTCAGGGTAAAAAGAAGAGAAATTGTACTGCGGAGACATACAAAAAGGAGGTCAGCTCTATCTATGACATTTGTATTTTATTAAAAATAAAATCTGAATTAGATGCTAACATATATTAATTCCCGGTGGTAAGTATATGAGTGTTGATGTAACATCTAATGTTTTTTTCAGTTTTCCATCTATTTAAACTTCTTCCTACACACACCACTGTGATTCAGGTGGAACTAACTGGACTTTTTGAGCAGAGTAGAGAACAACATAGGATTTAGATTGGAAAGCTCGTTTTAGGTTGAGCTGAGGTAGGCACCAATAAAGGAAGCAAGAATTCTGGATAGATGGAAAGAAAGAGAGAGATTCAGACACACGCACACTCACACACATGCACACACACACATAGAGTGTCGGTCAGCTGGGGTGGAAGGTGGAAAGGTGACTAAGGGGAGAGAACTAGAAGGGATCTTGGATGTTAACAAGATTCATGAAGCACTCAAGAACAACAAAATGATAACGTTGAGTGATAGCGAAAGTCCTGAAGCTACAGATGAATCTGTTTTTAGTCTAATAGGCCAATGAGGGTAAAACACCATTTCTGCAGTGGTAGGTGACAAAAGCCACTTCTTAGAAAAATCACTCAGATGAGAGTTATCAGCTGGTATGACTCAGGTAAGCGCCCTCCTACTTGCCTCAGAAACAAAAGCGGAACACCACAGAAGCTTTCATTTCTGAATTCCTTCATCTCCTTGATGCCCTACACAAAAGGATCTAAGACAAGCCCTTCTACTTCTTTTCCTCCACTTTTCTATTGAAGGAATTGCACCGTTTATCAGTTTGGAGATAGTTTTCACAGATACTACTCACTGTACCAGATAGTTCATCTATAGGGTGGCACTTTCAATAAGGGCACATTCATGTCTAAGAAATATTATGAAGAATAATTTTGCTATGAGCTGGGATGAATTCATTGCTGTTGTCTGAAAGAAAGAAATTTCCCTCTACCCTTCTAGGTTCTTCTAACTGGTCTAAGAATTAAATTGACATAAGACAGATTAACAGGAGAAAAATCACACAAAAATTAAATAATGTGTATACCTGGAAGAGACCCAGGAGAACTGACTAAGTTGACAAAATGGCTGAAACCCTCATCTTAAACATCATCTTTAGGTAAAGACAAAAGGGATAGTGATTTGGGACTTCCTAAAGTCCCAAAGTACAAGGCAATTCACAAGGAGATGGAAAAGCAAATGCTTGGTAAATAAATGTTTGCTAGGTCAGGCAGAGACAATGGGACCCAGAGAGGAATTTTAACAATCAGACTTGGCTAGATCCATCCCTGTCTACACACCTAGTTCATACCACAGTCATATTTGTGATAACAGCTCCCTTCCTGGAACAGGTCCTCCATCCGCATTCTTTAGGCAGTTAGCGGGGAGATCAAAGGTTCTTCCTGAGTCCTTTGGACTTTGATTGTTCCAGCTTGAAACAACCTACATACCAAAGAGACATTGGGAGTGGCAGAGTTCCCTCTCCTGCACAGTCTATCCAATCTCTTCTGCAAAAAGGAATAAGAGAAGCAAAATATTCTGTATCCTGGGCTCAGGCAAATACCACATCATTTTTACAAAATAATTTAAAGGATTCTGGTTGTTATTTTTCTAATAAATTTCAAAAACAAAATCAATGAAGAAATGACTGTTTAAAATGTATGAATCAGAGGGACCAATATTCTATATAGTATTATTTCTTATTGCTGCCCTCTGGGTACTTGAAAAATAATCAAAGATTAATTAAAGAATAATCTATAGTTCCATGCAGAAGAGAAAATAGATTTTTTTTTAACCTGAAATTCCAAATAGCTAACAGAAGTTTTCAAGAAAGCACTTAATTAAGACTTAGGGCCTTTGGGACATGGATCCAGCTCCAACAAGATTTACTGCTGGCCCTGAATGGGGAAATGTCATTCCTGCTCCATTATAAACTTTCAAATACCATTTGAAAGCCATCTTACAGTTCATGATCTTGACAAAGTTTATACATTAAAACAAAAGAATTGAACAGAGGGAATACTAAATGTGGTAAGAGAAAAAAGTCCTTGGGTTTCACTGCAAGCTGTTGGTACTCATAATCACTTGAAAAGGACTCAAGCATCTCACCAACAATATCTGTATTTATATTAAGTTTATATATATATATTTCTGTATAAAATATACTCTGGTGCATGCCCATTTAATGCATTCCAGCATATAATGTAATTGTAGAGAATAACATTCATTGTAAGAATTGATAAAAGCTACTATGTTACAGGTTAAGTGGGATGATAATGACAGGAAATGATAAAAAATGTCCTTGCACAAATAGGAGAATGAGGAAAAGTACTTCATTTCTTCCTCAAAAGATTTCTCAGGAAAGGTGCATTTCAAGATGAGTTAATCAAATACCATCCATGAGATGCTGGAAGGCAATAATAGAAATTCTATTTATTTTTATTTTTGACCTTGTCACATTAAATTTCTATATTTCATTTGTTTTATAACTCACATAATATAGTGATATATATTTATAATGCATAAAGAGATAGCTAGATAAATAGATATACAATGCAACAACACCATTTCATGTTGTGGAGGAAGAAAAATAATATACTGTCTATCCTTCTATGTTCTTGGCTGAACTCCCATTAATAAAACGACAGAGTAATAGGAGAAAAACAAACAATTTTACTAAGAGGTACACTTCTTGTACACATGGGAGAGGCCCATAAAAATTGAGTAACCCCCTCAAACAGGCCAGTTCACCACATTAAATACCATCTCCAGCTAAAGACAAAGGAACAAGTTGAGGGGACAGGGATCCAGTTATGCCAGGTTCATCAGAAAGCACAGTGAATAAGAGTACAGATGTTTTTCAGATTTAGGTCACTACCTTCTCGATTGATAAGAGTTTTTAGAGATCTAGTCATCCTCCTTTCCCTGGGACAGAGAGGGAAACACCCTTACAAATGGAGAGTTCCATTATAAATGTAAATATTTCTTCAGTTGAGTTCAGTTCAGTCTTTCAGTCAAATTCGACTCTTTGTGACCCCATGGACTGTAGCACCCCAGGCCTCCCTGTCCATCAACAATTCCCAGAGTTTACCCAAACTCATGTCCACTGAGTCAGTGATGCCATCCAACCATCTCATCCTCTGTTGTTCCCTTCTCCTCCTGCCCTCAATCTTTCCCAGCATCAGGGTCTTTTCAAATGAGCCAGCTCTTCACATCAGGTGGCCAAAGTATTGGAGTTTCAACTTCAACATCAGTTCTTCAAATGAACATCCAGGACTGATCTCCTTTAGGATGTACTAGTTGGATCTCCCTGCAGTCCAATGACTCTCAAGCATCTTCTCCAACACCACAGATCAAAAGCATCAATTCTTCGGCACTCAGCTTTCTTCACAGTCCAAATCTCACATCCATACATAACTACTGGAAAAACCTTGACGACATGGACCTTTGTTGGCAAAGTAATGTCTCTTCTTTTTAATATGCTGTCAGGTTGGTCATAATTTTCTTTCCTAGGAGTAAGTGCCTTTTAATTTTATGGCTGCAGTCATAATCTACAGTGATTCTGGAGCCTAAAAAAATAAAGATAGCCACTGTTTCCACTGTTTCCCCATCTATTTGCCATGAAGAGATGGGACCGGATGCCATGATCTTAGTTTTCTGAATGTTGAGCTTTAAGCCAAATTTTTCACTCTCCTCTTTCACTTTTATCAAGAGGCTCTTTAGTTCTTCTTCACTTTCTGCCATAAGGGTGGTGTCATCTGCATATCTGAGGTTATTGATATTTCTCCCAGCAATCCTGATTCCAGCTTGTGCTTCACCCATCCCAGCATTTCTCATGATGTACTCTGCATAGAAGTTAAATAAGCAGGGTGACAATATACAGCCTTGACATACTCCTTTTCCTATTTGGAACCAGTCTGTTGTTCCATGTCCAGTTCTAACTGTTGCTTCCTGACCTGCATACAGGTTTCTCAAGAGACAGGTCAGGTGGTCTGGTATTCCCATCTCTTTCAGAATGTTCCAGAGTTTATTGTGATCCACACAGTCAAAGGTTTTGGCATAGGCAGTAAAGCAGAAATAGATGTTTTTCTGGAACTCTCTTGCTTTTTCAGTGATCCAGCAGATGTTGGCAATTTGATCTCTGGTTCCTCTGCCTTTTCTAAGTCCAGCTTGAACATCTGGAAGTTCAAGGTTCACTCATTGCTGAAGCCTGGCTTGGAGAATTTTGAGCATTACTTTACTAGCGTGTGAGATGAGTGCAATTGGGCAGTAGTTTGAGGATCCTTTGGCATTGCCTTTCTTAGGGATTTTAATGAAAACTGAACTTTTCCCATCCTGTGGCCACTGCTGAGTTTTCCAAATTTGATGAAATATTTAGTGCAGCACTTTAACAACATCATCTTTCAGGATTTGAAATAGCTCAGCTAGAATTCCATCACCTCCACTAGCTTTGTTTGCAGTGATGCTTCCTAAGGCCCACTTGACTTCACATTCCAGGATGTCTGGCTGTCGGTGAGTGATCACACCATCATGATTATCTGGGTCATGAAGATTTTTTTGCATAATTCTTCTGTGTATTCTTGCCACCACTTCTTAATATCTTCTGCTTCTGTTAGGTCCATACCATTTCTGTCCTGTATTGAGCCCATCTTTGCATGAAATGTTCCCTTGGTATCTCTAATTTTCTTGAAGAGATCTCTAGTCTTTCCCATTCTATTGTTTCCCTTTATTTATTTGTACTGATTGCTGAGGAAGTCTTTCTTATCTCTCACTATTATTCTTTGGAACTCTGCATTCAAATGAGTATCTTTCCTTTTCTCCTTTGCTTTTTGCTTCTCTTCTTTTCACAGCTATTTGTAAAGCCTCCTCAGACAGCCATTTTGATTTTTGCATTTCTTTCTCTTGGGGATGGTCTTGATCCCTGTCTCCTGTACAATGTCACGAACCTCCATCCATAGTTATCAGGCACTCTGTCTATCAGATCTAGTCCCTTAAATCTATTTCTCACATTCACTGTATAATCATAAGGAATTTGATTTAGGTAATACCTGAATGGTCTAGTGGTTTTCCCCACTTTCTTAAATTTAAGTCTGAATTTGGCAATAAGGAGTTCATGATCTGAGCCACAGTCAGTTCCTGATCTTCTTTTTGCTGACTGTATGGAGCTTCTCCATCTTTGGCTGCCAAGAATATAATCAACCTGTTTTTGGTGTTGGCCATCTGGTGATGTCCATGAGTAGAGACTTCTCTTGTGTTGTTGGACGAGGGTGTTTGCTATGACCAGTGCAGTCTCTTGGCAAAACTCTATTAGCCTTTGGCCTGCTTCATTCTGTACATCAAGGCCAAATTTGCCTGTTACTCCAGGTGTTTCCTGACTGCATACTTTCACATTTCTGTCCCCTATAATGAAAATGACATCTTTTTGGGGTGTTAGTTCTAAAAGGTCTTGTAGTTCTTCATAAATCATTCAACTTCAGCTTCTTCATCGTTACTGGCAGGGGCATAAAGTTGGATTGCTGTGATATTGAATGGTTTGTCTTGGAAATGGACAGAGATCATTCTTTCATTTTTGAGATTAACTCCAAGTACTGCATTTCAGACTCTCTTGTTGACTATGATACCTACTCCATTTCTTCTAAGATATTCTTGCCCACAGTAGTAAATATAATGGTCATCTGAGTTAAATTCACCCATTCCAGTCCATTTTAGCTCACTGATTCCTAGAATGTGGACGTTCACTCTTGCCATCTCCTGTTTGACCACTTCCAATTTGCCTTGATTCATGAAGCCAACATTCCAGGTTCCTATGCAATATTGCTTTTACAGCATCAGACCTTGCTTCTATCACCAGTCACATCCTCAACTGGGTGCTGTTTTTGCTTTGTCTCCATCCCTTCATTCTTTCTGGAGTTATTTCTCCACTGATATCCAGTAGCATATTTGGCACCTACCAACCTGGGAAGTTCATCTTTCATTGTCCTATCTTTTTGCCTTTTCATTATTGTTCATGGGGTCCTCAAGGCAGGAATACTGAAGTGGTTTGCCATTCCCTTCTACAGTGGACCACATACTGTCAGAACTCTCCACCATGACCTGTCTGTCTTGGGTTTGAAATGTTTCTTACCAAAGTTTAACTCTTACTTGGTTTTCAGAGTTTTTCCCATGTCTGCTGATCTGAACTGAACTGAAGGTCTCAGGTGTTCAGGTCTCCTAATATTTATGAGCTTATCTGGTCCCTTTAATCCTGCCTCAGGTGGTTTCTTGTGGCTCAGCTGCTAAAGAATCCACCTGCAAAGCGGGAGACCTTGGTTCGATCCCTAGGTTGGGAAGATACCCTAGAGAAGGAAAAGGCTACCCATTCTAGTATTCTGGCCTAGGGAATTCCATGGACTGTATAGTCCATGGAGTCTCAGAGTCAGACACTACTGAGCAACTTTCACTTCACTTTTCAAGTGGTTACTTGGCTGCTCCTTCTATCAGTTCAGTTGTTCAGCTGTGTCTGACTCTTTGTGATCCCATGAACTGCAGCAGGCCAGACTTCCCTGTCCATCACTAACTCCCAGAGCTTTCTCAAACTCATGTCCATTGAGTCGGTGATGCCATCCAGCCATCTCATCTTCTGTCGTCCCCTTCTCCTCCTGTCTTCAATCTTTCCCAACATCAGGGTCTTTTCCAATGAGTCAGTTCTTCACCTCAGGTGGCCAAAGTATTGGAGTTTCAGCTTCAGCATCAGTCCTTCCAATGAATATTCAGGACTGATTTCCTTTAGGATGGACTGGCTGAATCTCCTTCCAGTCCAAGGGACCCTCAAGAGTCTTCTCCAACACCACAGTTCAAAAGAATCAATCGTTCGGCGCTCAGCTCTTTATGGTCCAACTCTCACATCCATACAAGACTACTGGAAAAACCGTAGCTTTGACTAGATGGACCTTTATTGGCAAAATAATGTCTCTGCTTTTTAATATGCTGTCTAGGTTAGTCATAGCTTTTCTTCCAAGGAGGAAGCATCTTTTAATTTCATGGCTGCAGTCACCATCTGCAGTGATTTTGGAACCCAAGAAAATAAAATCTGCAATCATTGTCCAAAGGCCACCTGGCAGAAAGATAACTAAAATCTTGGATAAAGAGGCAATGTTCTTAGAGGAGCTCAGTTTTGAGCCATCAGCAGAAGATATTGCCAGCACTGACAATAAACAGGAGATCTGGGTGAATCAACACACTGCCCCCTGGAAAGTTCTAAAGCACAAAGTTATTTAAAGTTCACATGAAGAGAGATAAGGGAAGAATTTGTGAATGATTTTTGTTAATTAAAAGAGAGTTTCTCCTATGCACAGAGAGAGAAAAATGATGGAGGAGCACTAGCCCTTTCACTTTGACCCTGGAAAAATCATTAAGGAGATCAACTAAAAACCCTGACATAGGAGTATAGAAGGTTAAGATACGTAGTGATTAATAGTGTGGCGTTTAAAAAGCTATGTAATTTTTTTGATCTTCTGTTTCATCAATTGTAATATGTGTACAAAAATATTTACTTTATTGGTGGTTGTGAAGAGTAAATAAGTGAATGGATCTAGTTAATTTAGCACAGAATTCCTGTTGGAATAATTTATTGATCTATACTAGTTCCCTTTACATCATCTCCTAATCTTTGTTTAAATTTCACATTCTCAATGAGATCTTAGATGACCATTCTTTAAAAGTCATACCTCCCTACTCCTCATTCAAACATTTTTGCATACACTGTCTGCTTATTGTTTTCCATAGTACCTATAATCTGACACACAATATGTATTTACTTTGTTTGTTTGTTGTCTAAATACTCCCACTAGAATGACAGTGCAGTAAGAACAGAAACTTGATCTTTCTTGTTCTCTGCTAAATTCTCACTGCCTAGAATAGAGACTAGCACATAATAGGTACTCAGAAAATATTGAATGAATTAATGACTATGGAATACTATGTAGGGAAATATAATTGATTGGCACTATAACTAAATCTATTTTATACTATAACAAATTGATATTTAAAGAGTATTCGGGACTTCCCTGGTAGTCCAGTGGCTAAGGCTTTGAGCCCCCAATTCAGGGGCCGGAGTTGGATCCCTCGTCAGGGAACTAGACCCCTCACACTGCAACTAAAGATCCCCTGCATGCTGCAGCTAAGACTCAGCACAGCCAAATAACATTTTTTTGAAAAGAGCATTCAACCCAGGACTCAGGACTATAAGTGACATATATGGCAGACAGGATACTACTATTGTGAATTAACTTTACATTTCAGGTTTGGCAGGCAGAGTAGTCCTACAGGACTAACAACAAAGCTGATTGGACAGTTAAGTAATTTTACCATTTGTATTCACAAGGAGCAGACTTATTTGAACAGAGAAAGGAAAAGATGACAACGTGAATGAAGTAGACTAAAGAAACAACCCAAGGAATTTTAAAATCTGCACCATACTCCAACAATGTATAAAAATTATTATATGCCATGACCAGTGAGATTTATCCCAGGTATGCAAGGCTGGTTCAACTTTCCAAATTCAATTAATGTAATCCTTCACGTCAACGGCTAAATGAGAAAAGTCATATGATCATATCAATAAACACATACAAAGCATTTAAAAAATCAAACCCTCATTTTGGATAAAATTCTTAAGAAACTAAAAGGAGAAATTCCCCAACTTCATAAAGAGCACCTAGAAAAAGCCTGCAGGTAACTTCACACTTAATGGTAGCACCTAGATGCTTTCCCATTAGACTGGGAACAAAGAAAGCATGGTCTCTCTCTCTACTCCTATTCAACACTGTCCTGGAAGTCTTAACTAATGCAACAAGACAAGAAAGTGAAATAAAAGATATATAGACTGGGAAGGAAAAATAAACTTTGTTCACAGATTACATGATTGTCTGTGTAAAAAAATTTCCCTGACTCAGCATTAACAACAACAAAAAAATCTCCTGGGACTCATAAACAATTATAGCAACATTGCAGGATTCAAGGTTAAGATATGTACTATACCATTTTATATTACGAACTTGAGCATCCTTGTTTTTTTTTCTATCTGCAAAGAGCCCTGGAACCAATCCCCTGCAGATACCAAGAGACAAGTGTATAAAAATCAAATGCTTTTCTATATAACAGTAATGAACAATTGAAATTTGAAAATGTAATATTTAAATTAGCATAAAAAAGATGAATTGATAGTTGATAAAGAAGCAAAGTAAATTTAGCTCCACTTTTTCCTAAGAGAAACTCTTTTCAACTAATGGTGGTAGAACAACTGGAAACCCAAAGCAAAACAAAAAAAAATAAGTCTACATACACATCTTATACCTCCTTTATATCTTTCACAAGAATTAACACAAAATGTATCATAGGCTTAAATGTAAAATACAAAACTATAAAACTTCTAGGAGACAATGTAGGATAAAATCCAGGTGAACTTATATTTGGTACTGAATTTTCACGTTCATAAAATAAAAAACTAACAAGTTGGATTTCATTAAAACTAACATTTTCTGCTCTGGGAAAGACACAGTCAATAGAATGAAAAGAAAATCCAAAGATTGGGACAAAATATTTTCAAAACACAGAACTAATAAAAATTTGCATGCAGAGTATTTAATGAACTCTTAAAACTCACCGATAAGAAAAAAAAAAATTAAAATGTGGGCGAAAGATCTGAACACACTTCAACAAAGAGAAATGTAGATGACAAATAAGTCATGTAGAAATGCTCAACGCCATATGTTTTTGCAAGTTAAAACAATGAGATACTACACCTACCTACCACTACCAATTAGATGACTAAAATTCAGAACACTGACAAGATTAATGCTAGTGGGGATATAACGCAAAAAGAATTTCATTCATTGCTGGTAGGAATGCAAATGGTACAGTCACTTTGGAAGACAGTTTGGCAGTTTCTTTCAAAACTAAACATATTCTTACCATACAATATAATATTTTTACTCTTATGTATTTACTGTAATTGATTTGGAAACTTATGTGCACATAAAAACCTGCACACAAATGTTTACAGCAGCCTTATTCATAATTACCAACAGTTGACAACAATTAAGGTATTCTCAGGTTTTCCCTGGCAGCTCAGACGTAAAGCCTCTGCCTGCAATGTGGGAGACCCGGGTTTGATCCCTTGGTCAGGAAGAACCCCTGGAGAAAGAAATGGCAACCCACTCCAGTACTCTAGCCTGGAAAATTCCGTGGGCTACAATCCATGGGGTCGCAAAGAGTCGGACACGACTGAGCGACTTCACTTTCACTTTCAACAAGTGAATGGCTAAACAAACTGTGGTACATTGATACAATGGAATTTTATTCAGCCATAAAATGCAATGAGCTAATAAGCCACAAAAAATAGAGGAATATTTAGCATACTGCTAAGTGAAAAAAAATTTTAAAAAGGTACTATATTATTCCCACTGTATATCATTCTGCAATGGCAAAATTGCATAGACAGTAAAGAGATCAGTGGTTGCCAGGGGTTAAGAGATGAGAGAGGAAGGGATAAATAGGTAAAGCACACAGGATTTTTACAACAGCAAAATTATTTTGTATGGTATTATAATGATGGATATATCTCATAAATTTGCCAAAATTCATAGAACTATTCAACACCAAGTGTACACCCTAATGTAAATTATGAATTTTAGTTAATATATCAATATTGATTCCTTGATTATAACTAATATGCTATATGCCACCTTGGAAGCAAGATGTTAATAATAGAAGAAACTGTGGGTGGGGTAGAGCCAGTATATGGAAATTCTGTGCTTTTTTGCTCAATTTTTCTGTAAATCTATCATAACTAATAAATAATGTCTATTATTTAGAATGGTTTCTCTGGTGGCTAAGCAGTAAAGAATCCACCTGAGATGCAGGAGATGCAGGTTCAATCCCTGAGTCAGGAAGATACTCTGGGGAAGGAAGTGGCTACCCACCCCAGTATTCTTGCCTGGGAAATCCCATGGACAGATGAGCCTGGTAGGGTACATACAGCCCATGGGGTTGCAAGAGTTGGACATGACTTAGCAACTAAGCCACCACCACCATCCATTATTTAGAATAAAATAAAGTAAAATGGATAAAAATGCATTGAGCATCACCATGTGATAATTTTGGGTTGCATTTCTATTTTCATAGGATAGAGTTTTATAAGTAAACTCAGTTAATACGTATGGCTATATTTAAGATGCTTGTTATAGCTCAACTGATTTCCCAAAGTATTTTACCTATTCCCATGCCAGTGACCACTGTTACATCTCAGACTCTTATAGGAAGTTTTTCATCTGTCAAGCTTGTTCCTCCCTAATCCTGGCAAGTCAATTTATAAAAGAGGAGATATTTGTAATGAGAAAGAGAAGTCAGGAGGATATAAATAGATTAGCAAAAGACAATGCTCTTACAGGAAACAATAGTAGGTACTTGTCACTTCTTCATTGCTCAAAATCCAAGCCAATTTTTTAACACTTAGCTGTATCCAGACACTGAATAACTTTCTTTTCTGATTTGGAAAATTAATCAGTATAAAAGTCCACAACTTATAAACATAAACTAGCAGACCCTTATGTTTATTTACTTTTTGTCCACTTAACTGCTGAGTAGTATTCTACTGTATAAGTGCATCAGTTCCTTTATCCTTTCACCAGTTGATGGGCAATTGAGTTGTTTCCAGTTCAGGGCTATTATGAATAAATCTACTATAAATATTTGCATACAAGTCTTTGTTGGTAAACCTCAAAAGGGTTATGCTTAGTGAAAAAAAATTCAGATGCAAAAGACTAAATGCTGCATAGTTTTATTTACATGACATTATAAAAGAGGCAAAATCACAGTGACAAAATTCTGATCAATAGGGAGGAGATAACAGACTGCAAAGGAGCACAAGGAAATTTGGGGGGTGATGAAGATATTCTATAACTTGATTTGGGTGGTGGCTACATGATTAAATTAATTTGTAACACTCATCAAATTATACACTTAGAGTTGGTAAAAATTTATTATATACAAACTGTATGTTAATAAAACCAACTAAAAAAGGAAAAAGACAATCACTAATTCTCAAGGATGTTAATAGTACAGTCTCAACTGATTAGCTGGCTCATAGTTTGTAATCTCTCATATTGATACTAGTTCATTACATTATATAGAGAAGTGTTAGTTCCTCCTCTTCATTGCCTTAATACCTTTTTCCCTTTCGAATTATTTTTTTTAGCTGATTGGGAATGCAAAATAACATGGTTTCTGAGCCATATACTTTTTATGGCCTTTCCTGAAACAACAGAAAGATGTAGCTAAAGCTTTGAAAATAATGTTTATAATGACTAAATTCTAACTCAAGGATGATTCTAATTTGCAGTCTCCATCTGGCAGGACTTAAGGGGATGATTTTATTCTTTCAACTGTGTAGGGCTGGTTGTTGTATCAACAGTGTCTACCATAGTGCCTGGCAGAGTAAGCATTCCATAAATATTTATTGACTGAAAAAGTATAGTTAAATGGTTCATTTTGTTTTAGAGTTTTCTACTGAAAAAAATATTTAAGCTTGAAGAGCAAAACCTTAACTAGAATACAGTCTATAATCACAGACTACTAGCCTCTTTTGAAATTGTAGTACGTGGTGCCATTCTCCAGCCAGATATCCCCATCAAGACCAAGTCATTCTCCAATAAACCTTTTATACGCAACTTTTGTTTTCTTGGGAAACATGACCCAAGGCAACTCATATTGGTAACAATCCTAAGAAAAGTGAAGTTGCTCAGTAGTGTCTGACTCTTTGCGACCCTGTGGACTGTAGCCTGCCAGGCTCCTCCATCCATGGGATTTTCAAGGCAAGAATATTGGAGTGGGTTGCCATTTCCTTCTCCAGGGTATCTTCCCAACCCAGGGATTTAACCTGGGTCTCCCACACTGCAGGCAGACTCTTTACCATCTGAGCCACCAGGGAAGCCTAACAGTCCTAAGAAGTAGTCTCAAATATGGAATTTTAGAGCCAGATCACTCACTGGTCACATAGATAAGAGGACCTCATCTCTTGTGGTAGCTGGAATACTAACAGCTGCTGGTATGATGTAGCAGTACAACTGTAATAAACTAGAATGGGATATAGGATGAAAAGAAATGCAATAGTGTGCACAATATCTCAGGCATTGCGAAAGTTTGAGGTTAGTAGTAATTATAAGGAATACGGAACTTGATAACTTATGGGTGTTATTGATGTACTGGAGAAAAGCAATGAAAAGATGAGGGTGATAATATCAATTTAAGACAAAACATGAAAATCAAAGGGCTTTCTTGGCAGCACATAAAGAAACTCATCTTTTCAGTTGGAAGGCAGAAAAGACTGGGGATGAGGTTTAAGACTTTATAAGGGTAGAGGACATTGGGAAGCTGGAATCTCGACACTGTGTCAAAAGACAGGGCAATTATAAGAAGTGAAGGGGGCTCTGAATCTTGGGATGAGGATATTTTGTCAATACACTTGAAATTCTTCAATCCACAGATTCCTCTGAACCCCCTGAAACTGAAGAGTGGTCCACTGATCTTTGTTAAAGTAGCATTCACCTATTGCTCAAAGAGAAACAAAGGTTTCTGCCTTGTAAGTCAATTCAGGATCCTCTTGCAATCAAGCCCCACCTCTGTTTCTGACCAACAAATAACTAAGGTGAAGTCACAACATAAACTAGCTGGGAAAAGTACTGGGCTGGCAAAGGGAGGGAAAGGTGGTGATTATACATGGAATTAACTAGAGAACCTAGTAGGAAGACACTGAAGATATTGAATCAAGAGAAGCAGAATATAACTAGAAGTGGTGATTAATATTGAAGAAAGTGAAAATGAAAGCCGCTCAGTTGTGTCTGACTCTTTGCAACCCCATGGACTATATAGTCCATGGAATTTTCCAGGCCAGAATACTAGAGTAGGTAGCCTTTCCCTTTTCCAGGGGATCTTCCCAACCCAGAGATCAAACCCAGGTCTCCCACATTGCAGGCAGATTCTTTACCAACTGAGCCACAAAAGAAGCCCAATATTGGAGAAATCCACCATTATTAAGGATTGGATAATCTAGCAAGGATAGATTATCCCTGGGCTTCCCTGGAGACTGCCTGCAATGCAGGAGACTCAGGTTCAATCCATGGGTTGGGGAGATCCTCTGGAGAAGGAAATGTCAACCCGCTCCAGTATTCTTGCCTGGGAAATCTCATGGATAGAGGAAACTCGTGGGCTACAGTCCATGGGGAGAGAAGAGTTGGACATGACTTAGCAACTAAACTACTACTAATCTAACAAGGACAGGAGAAAGTGATGACATAGTATAAATGGCTCTGGGAACCTTGGAAAAAGGACCCATACTAAGTAAAAAATATGTGCTAGGACTACAGTGGTGAGAAGCAATCAAAAAGCTCAGAGAAGCAGGAATTATTTATTATATAAGGCTGGAAAATTCAATAGCTCATCATATTCTGCAGAAAGTTCCAGAGAATAATCTATTCATCAAAACAATATGGAGTGCACTGGTGAAAAAAAAAAGAATTAGGAATTTTGAAAACCTCTGTGAATGTCTATATAACAAATTATCATAAACTTAATGCTTAAAACAACACACATTCTATAAGTTTCCATTGGTCTAGAATCCAGGCATGGCTTAACTGTGTCCTCTGCTTCAGGATCTCAATCAAAGTGCCAACCAGGCAGCATTCCTTCCTGGGGCTCTGGATTCCCTTCTAAGCTTGCATAAATGTTGACAGAATCCATTTCTTTGCAGAATTTAGATCTCCAGCTTCTTACCATCAACTAGCAACCATCCTGAGGTGGTTGGTAATGGAGGCTGCCTCTCCATATAAAGTTTAGAATCGGTTTGCCGATATCCATAAAATAGCTTACTGGGATTTCGCATGGTATTGCTTTGAATTTACAGATCAAATTGGGAAAAACCGACATCTTTACAATACTCAGTCTCCCTATCCATGAATATGGAATATATACTTATTTAATTCTTTGATTTTGCTCATCAGAGTTTTGTAGTTTTCCTCATTTAGATCTTGAATATATTTGGTTAGATTTATACCTAAGTATTTCATTTGTTTTGGATGCTAATGTAAATGATACCAAGTTTTTAATTTCAAATTCCATTTGTACATTGTTGGCATATAGGAAAGCAATTCACTTTTGCATATTAACTTTGTATCTTGCAACCTTGCTGTTAACTGCTTATTAATTTTAGAAGTTGTCAATTCTTCCTTATTTTCTACATAGATAATCATATCATCTGCAAAGACAATTTTATGTGTGTAAAATATGTGCATTACAGATCTTCATACTTTAACATATTTTTTTAAAGGTTGTATTGACCTAGTTTTGAGGCTCCGGCCAGAGCCTTCTTTCTTCCTTTCTTTCTTTTTGGCTGTGCTGGGTCTTCATTGTTCTGTGCAGGCTTTCTCTAGTGGCAAGCAAAGGCTACTCTTCATTGTGGTGCACAGTCTTCTCATTGTGGTGGCTTCTCATTGCAGAGCACAGGGTCTAGGTGCACAGTCTTCAGTAGTTGAGGTATGTAGGCTCTAGGGAAAACAGGCTTCAGTAGTTGTGGCACAAAGCCTCAGTAGTTGTGGCTCATAGGCCCTACAGCATGCAGACTTCAGTAGTTGTGGCACATGGGCTCAATAGTTGTGATTCACAGGCTCTAGAGTGTGGGCTTAGTTGTGGTGCATGGGCTTAATTTCTCTTCAACATATGGAATCTTCTCAGACCAGAGATCAAACCTGTGCCCCTGCACTGGCAGGCATGTTCTTATCCACTGCACCACCAGAGAAGTCCTAGTTCTCCTTCTTGGGTAACTAATTAAGTCCACATGCAAACCACTTTCTGAAA
Source organism: Okapia johnstoni (assembly GCA_024291935.2). Taxonomy (NCBI): domain Eukaryota; kingdom Metazoa; phylum Chordata; class Mammalia; order Artiodactyla; family Giraffidae; genus Okapia; species Okapia johnstoni. The sequence continues at coordinate 108,889,489 of CM044305.1, forward strand.
TGTGCTCTCACGCTCTGAGTCACTATGAACATGCTCTTATCACCCCTGGGCTCAGGTACAAGACAACTAGGGATAGCCCTGATATCTGAAAGTATGGGAAGTTATTCAAATCAGCCAATCCACAGGGAGCCCACAAAACCTAGCTAACCCTACTCCACTTGCTATACATATGGTTACCTCTAGAGCTCAAGCTTGCTCTTATCTTTTCCCCAGATACAACCAACCTGCTGTGTGTCCCTGACTGGTGGCCTTCTCTCATTCAGAGCTGTAAGTAACAAAGAGTTCAGCCTTTCATCTATCTCCATGTCAGTGTGTTGTGTTCCACGATCAAAAGAATCTTTAAATCTTATAACAGACTATTCTAGCTTTACATAGGAAAGATAAAGCTAGGTCATCCTTTGACTTGTTTTTCTTTTTTAATCACCCATAACTTGCATAGACCATTAAAAGTTTCTTTAAAATCTCACAGCTCTTATTTTATTTTGATCTTTCTCTTCATACTAACCCACTGAGAAAGGCAGAATATGAATTATTGTTTCTACTTTACAACTAAGGAAAATAAAACTTCAAGCAGTGAAGTGACTTGCCTAAAACAGAACAGTTAATAATGGACAGAGCTGGGAATTAGAAGATATTGCAATTCTAAGTACTGTTCCCTCATGTATTTCCAATCGCCATCTACTTATCCATCCATCAACCCATTTATAGAACATATATTATATTCATCCAACATTTATAGAACATATATTATAAACTAGGTAAACCCTAGGCTCTGAAGGATATAGAGATGAATCTGGCACACTCTGTGCACTTAAAAGATCACAAGAAACAGATATGGAAAAGAAAATTGTAATATAGTACATTGTTGTTGGTAGTGTTATTAAGTTGCAAGTCCTGTCTGACTCTTTGTGACACCATGGACTGTAGCCCACCAGGCTCCTCTATCCTTGCGATTTCCCAGGAAAGAATACTGGAGTGGGTTGCCATTTCCTTCTCTGGGGGACCATCCTGACCTAAGGATCGAACCCTCATCTCCTGCTTGGCAGGCAGATTCTTTACCACTGATCCATCTGGGAAGCACAGAACAGTGCATTAGGTTCTATTAGAAAGTACTTGGTGCTCTATAGGGTTGTAGGTGGGGTATTTACCCCAAGCCAAAGGAATGTTTTGCATTACCACTGAAGACTGAACTATGTGACAGTCATTTATTAATAGAAGCCAATTACATGATGAGAGAGAGCAACATTCAATTTATTTCCCCAAACACTTCATAGGAAACATGCTGAGCATTTAGTTTCAAAGATTAACACCAGGGATCCTTTCTTCAAGGAGAGTATTAGTTACTAGGGGAGACATGTATGTAAAAGAACATATTACAGTTAAGTGTCCTCTAGCCTTGCCTGGTAAAGAACTGGTTGTAGGTTTTTCTTTTCATCACTTTAAATATTTTGTGCCACTCCTTTCTGACCTGTAGTTCCTGCTGAAAAGTCAACTGATAGTATTATATGTGTATGTGTGTGTGTGTAATTATCATATATATATATATATACCAACTATGAAAACAACCACCAATTAACCAAATGGAAACGCATACTTATCTACCAATAATTACTTTAAATGTAAATGGACTAAATGCTCCAAACAAAAGACATATAGTGGCTGAATGGCTACAAAAACAAGACCCATATGGGTGCTGCCTATAGGAGACACTTCAGATCTAAAGACACAAACAGATCAAAAGTGAGGAGATGATGAAAGTTATTCCATGTAAATGGAAATGGAAAAAAAGTCAGGATATCAATACTTATATCATACAAAATACACTTTAAAACAAAGACTGTAATAAGAAACTTCCCTGATGGCTCAGCAGTAAAGAATACCCCTGCAAAGCAGGAGGAGCTGGAGATGCGGGATCAATCCCTGGGTGGGGAAGATCCCCTGGAGGAGGAATTGGCAACCCACTCCAGTATTCTTGCCTAGAGAATCACATGGACAGAGGAGCCTGACAGGCTACAGACCATATGGTTGCAAAGAGTCAGACATGACTGAAGCGACTAAGAATGCACATTCATAACAAGAGACAAGAAGGATATTGATATTACACAAGGATCAAAGGATCAATCCAAGAAGGGGATACAACAGTTATAAATATATATGCACCCATCCTGAATACATACAGCAAATAATAACAGACATAAAGAGAAAAAGTGACAATAACACAATAATAGCAGGGTGAGACTTTAACACTCCTTTAACAATTTTAATAATTTAACATTTAACTGTTAATGGACAGATCACCCAGACAAAAAAATCAATGAGGAAACACTGACTTTAAACAACACATTAGACCAGACAGACTTAATAGATATAGAAAATACTTCATCCAAAAGGAGAATACACATTCTATTCAACTGCGCATGGAATATCTTCCAGGATACATCATATACTAGGCCATAAAACAAGTATCAGTAACTTTAAGAAGACTGAAATCATATCAAGCATTTTTTCTGACCACGGCAGCTTGATACTAGAAAGCAAATAAAAGAATAAAAACTACAAAAATGCAAAAATGAAGCCTAAACAATATACTTGGCTTCCCTTGTGGCTCAGCTGGTAAAAAAAAAAAAATCCTGACCTACAGGCCATCGTGACCTATAGATCAAACCCACATCTCATGCTTGGCAGACAGATTCTTTACCACTGATGCAACTGGGAAGCACAAAACTGTGCATTCAGTTTCATTAGAAAGTATTTGGTTCTCTATAGGGCTGTAGGTGGGGTATTTACCCTAAGCCAAAGCAATGTTTTCCATTACCATTGAAGACTGAACAATATGACAATCATGTATTAATAGAAAGGCAAAGGAGAAAAGGAAAGATATACCAATTTAAATGCAGAGTTCCAAAGAATAGCAAGGAGAGATAAGAAAGCCTTCCTCAACGATCAATGCAAAGAAATAGAGGAGAACAATAGAATGGGGAAGACTGGAGATCTCTTCAAGAAAATTAGAGATATCAAGGGAACATTTCATGTAAAGATGGGCTCAATGAAGGACAGAAATGGTATGGACCTAACAGAGGCAGAAGATATTAAGAAGAGGTGGCAAGAATACACAGAATAACTGTACAAAAAAGATCTTCATGACCCAGATAACCACGATGGTGTGATTACTTACCTAGAGCCAGACATCCTGGAATGTGAAGTCAAGTGGGCCTTAGGAAACATCACTACAAACAGAGCTAGTGGAGGTGATGGAATTCCAGTTGAGCTATTTCAAATCCTAAAAGATGATTCTGTGAAAGTGCTGCACTCAATATGCCAGCAAATTTGGAAAACTCAGCAGTGGTCACAGGACTGGAAAAGGTCAGTTTTCATTCCAATCCCAAAGAAAGGCAATGCCAAAGAATGCTTGAACTACCACACAATTGCAGTCATCTCACATGCTAGTAAAGTAATGCTCAAAATTCTCCAAGCCAGGCTTCAGCAATACGTGAACCGTGAACTTCGAGATGTTCAAGCTGGTTTTAGAAAAGGCAGAGGAACCAGAGATCAAATTGCCAACATCCGCTGGGTCATCGAAAAAGCAAGCGAGTTCCAGAAAAACATCTATTTCTGCTTCATTGACTATGCCAAAGCCTTTGACTGTGTGGATCACAATAAACTTTGGAAGATTCTTAAAGAGATGGGAATACCAGACCACCTGACCTGCCTCTTGAGAAACCTGTATGCAGGTCAGGAAGCAACAGTTAGAACTAGACATGGAACACCAGACTGGTTCAAAAGGAAAAGGAGTACATCAAGGCTGTATATCGTCACCCTGCTTATTTAACTTATATGCAGAGTACATCATGAGAAACGCTGGACTGGAAGAAGCTCAAGCTGGAATCAAGACTGCCAGGAGAAATATCAGTAACCTCAGATATGCAGCTGACAGCACCCTTATGGTAGAAAGTGCAGAAGAACTAAAGAGCCTCTTGAGGAAAGTGAAAGTGAAAGTGAAGTTGTATCCGACTCTGTGTGATCCCATGGAATTTTCCAGGCAAGAGTACTGGAGTGGGTTGCCATTTCTTGGGAGAGTGAAAAAGTTGGCTTAAAGCTCAACATTCAGAAAACTAAATCATGGCATCCAATCCCATCACTTCATGACAAATTGATGGAGAAACAGTAGAAACAGTCAGTGGCTTACTTTATTTTGGGGGGCTCCAAAATCACTGTAGATGGTGATTGCAGCCATGAAATTAAAAGACGCTTATTCCTTGGAAGGAAAGTTATGACCAACCTAGACAGCATATTAAAAAGTAGAGACATTACTTTGTCAACAAAGGTCCGTCTAGTCAAGGCTATGGTTTTTCCAGTATTCATGTATGGATGTGAGAGTTGGACTATTTATAGCTGAGTGCTGAAGAATTGATGCTTTTGAACTGTGGTGTTGGAGAAGACTCTTTAGAGTCCCTTGGACTGCAAGGATATCCAACCAGTACATCCTAAAGGAGATCAGTCCTGGATGTTCATTGAAAGGACTGATGTTGAAGCTGAAACTCCAATACTTTGGCCACCTGATGTGAAGAGCTGACTCATTTGAAAAGACCCTGATGCTGAGAAAGATTGAGGGCAGGAGGAGAAGGGGATGACAGAGGATGAGATGGTTGGATGGCATCACCGACTCAACGGATATGAGTTTGGGTGAACTCCGGGATTTGGTGATGGACAGGGAGGCCTGGCGTGTTGCAGTTCATGGGGTCACAAAGAGTCGGACACAAATGAGCTATTGAACTGAACTGAACGAAAACAAAAGAGAAAATTTGAACACAAAATATGGAAACAGGAAAGATTGTTTTTCCAAGCAAGAATGCTAGAGTTGGTTGTTACTTCCTTCTCCAGGGTATCTTCCTGACACAGGAATTGAACCCAGGGACTGAACTCTCAGTTCCTGCCATGTCTTCTGCATTGCAAATGCAAATTATTTACCACTGAGCCACCTGGGAAGCCCATAGATAGGAGATTTCGCTAATAATGGAGACATTCTCTAGTAAATAAATTACTTGTGAGAATATAAAAACTATCAAAATTGGAACAAGAAGAAAACTTAGAACGACTAACAATCATGAAAGGAATAGGAAATACTATGAAATCTCCTTTAAAAGGCATCAGGCCTAGACAGTTATTGGTAGAGTTCCTTTATACCAATGGTTCCTGATTGGTAAGTGTGTGTTTGCGGGATTTGACCCTCAGGGGGCAAGTTGGAAATGTCTGCACACATTTGGGCTTGTCAAAATTTGGGGGTGGGGGAAGTGCTACTGACATTTCATGAGTAGACACCAGTGATAACGGTAAACATCTTTCACTGCACAGGACAGATCCCACAACAAAGAATTATCCAGCCCAAAATGTCAGTAGTGCCAAAGCTGAGAAACCTTGCTGTACACTTTTAAAGAAAAAGCAATTTCTATACTATATGCAACATTTGAACATATAAGAAAAGGAGAGCTTCTTAAAGCAGCTTTTAATGCAAATATTACTCTGATACTCAGATATGAGAAAGATAGTACCAAAAATATATAGGCCCCAGGATACTGATTTTTTACACATCCATATAGACACACACAGACATACACACATATGTACGTATGTATGTACATACGTACATATGTATGTATGAAGAAAAAAAAACAAGTAAAGGATCAAATCTAAAAGTATATATAAAACATATTTAATAATGGGTTTTGTTAGTTGTGGTAAGACCACATGATATGAGATCTACCCTCTTAAATTCTTGAGTATACAATACAGTATTATTAACTATAGATACAATGTTATATATCAGATCTCTGGAACTTGTTCATTTTGCATAAGCGAAACTTTTTATCTGTTAAACAGTAACTCCCCATTTCTGTCCCCACGAGTCCTTGGCAACCACCACTCTACTCTCTGTAAGTTTGACTAGCTTTCTCATATAAGTTGAATCATGTAGCATTTGTCCTTCTGCCTCTAGCTTACTTCACTTAATATAATGTTTTCCACGTTCACCCATGTTGTCACAAATGGTAGGATTTCCTCTTTTAAGGCTTAATAATATTACACTACATTTTTCTCTATCCATTCATCTGTCAGTGGACATTTAGGTCATTTCCATAACTTGGCTATTATGAATTATGCTGCAATAAATGGGAATGTAGGTATCTACTTGAGATTCTGATTTTAATTCTTTTGGATAAATACCAGAAGTAGGATTGGTGGTTAATATGAGAATTCTTATTTTAATTTCAGTATTTTATATACTTAAATTTATTTCTGTATATTTAGTTTTTATACTCTTGTCCATAATGGCTGTACCATTTTAAATTTCTACCACAACATAAAGTGGTTCTAATTTCTTCTCACCAGCAACACTTGTTACATTTTGCTTTTTTGATAATAACTAAACTAACAGGTGTGAGGTGATAGATCACTGGTTTTTATTTGTATATCAATGATTTTATAAATTACTGAGATATAGTTATTATATAATGTTAGAAAATTTACTAGTATAATTAATTATTGATACATCACTAGGAAATTTTAATTCTTTTTTCAGTTAATTTTATAGTGGTTAAAATATAACATCAAATTTACTATATTAACCATTCTTAAATGCACAGTTCAGTAGTATTAAGTATAGTCATATTGTTGTACAACATATCTCTACAACTATTCATCTTACAAAACTGAAACTCTATACTCATTAAACACTAGTTTTCCCTCCTTCCTACCCACAGCTTTTGGCAACCACCTTTCTAATTTTGTTTCTATTATTTGACGAGTTTAGACATTTCACATGAATAGAAGTATCTAAAGGACAGTATCTGTCCTTTCATTTTGTTTTGTTTTGGTTGCACCACACAGCTTGTGGGATCTTAGTTCCCCTACCAGGTACTGAACCTGGGCCCCCGACAGAGAAAGCACTGACTGGACCACCAAGAAATTTCAAGTATCTGTCCTTTTGTAATTGGCTTATTTTACTTAGCATGATATCCTCAAAATGTATCCAAATTTAGCATGTGACAAGATTTCCTTCTTTTCTGAAAGTTTAAAGTAAAAGTTTAGTTGCTCAGCCGTGTTCAACTCTTTGCGACCCCATGGACTGCAGCCTACCAGGCTCCTCCGTCCATGGGATTTTCCAGGCAAGAGTACTGGAGTGGGGTGCCATTGCCTTCTCCAGAGGATCTTCCCAACCCAGGGATTGAACCTGGGTCTCCCACATTGTAGGCAGACGCTTTACCGTCTGAGCCACCAGGGAAGTTTTCTTTTCTGAGGTTGTATTATATTTCATTGTGTATACATATATACCGCATTTCCTTTATTTTCCCCAATTTTACTGAAATGTAACTGACATTTAACATTGTGTAAGTTTAACATGTATGTGATGACACATTTGAATACTGTGAAATGATTACTATAGTAGGTTTAGTTAACACCTTCATCATATCATATAATTATCTCTTCTTTTGTGTAGTTAGAACATTTAAAATCTACTTTCTTAACAATTTTCAAATGTATAATACAGTATTGCAGCACAGTGGTAAAGAATCTACCTGAGAATGCAGGAGACACAGTTTCAATCCTTAGGTCAAGAAGATCCCCTGGAGTAGGAAATGATAACCCACTCCAGTATTCTTGCCTGGAGAATCCCATGGACAGAGGATCCTGGTGGGCTACATTCCGTGGGATTGCAAAGAGTTGGACACGACTGAGCGACTGAGCACACAAGTATAATCACCAGGCTGGAACTTTGTACCCTATGTCAAAATCTTCCCATTTCCCCTATCCCCAGCTCCTGGAAACCACCATTCTACTCTCTTGATAGAATTTCATGATGGAGGCTGAGAAGCAATTAGCAGGATCCATTTCCCTCTACTGTCCTTTGAGAGTGCTATCTGCTGCTATCCCAGCCTCTTTCCACCCCCCAGTTATGCAGCTCATGACTTAGGATTCTGGATACTGGGATAAGATAGAAATAGGCCTCTTTGGCTATGTCCCATATATCTAGGGGAAAGCTCAGTCATGCTCTCACTTTCCCAAGCAGGAGAAATCACAGGCTGAGAAAGTCTTGCTTGGCACTGAGCTGTGCCACCTTTGGGGAGGGGTGATATGGATAAAGTCAAACTGGTGCCCTTGCTCTCCTCCAATGGGTCCAAAGTTGTCTGGGTGTGTTTATTTGGTTGGTTTTGGGGGGAGTTTTGGCTCCAACTGTGTGTTGAAACTTCTCTGATGCAAACCAGGACTTCCACAAAAGCTCTCATCTGTATGTGATTGTCTAAGACAGTGTTCTCCAGGGGTTCCTGTACGGTGACTGAGAGGGGCTGGAGCTGGTTCCTGGGTCACTGCAGTGTCCACAGCCAGGACTGAGGTCAATGCACAATTATTCAGTGCATAAGTGAGTGAGATTCTTCCCAGGTCCCTTGGTGTATGGTGCTAGATCCCACAGTTCCCACAAAGACTTCTGTTTGTCCCTGGATAGGTGCAGAATTGTTGATGTTGGAGAGGGGGGATACACTGCAGGTTGTCTTCTTCAGCGATGTTGCTGACACTACCCCCATAGAAAATTTTAAAAGATGAGAAAACCTTCTCAATAAATAGAGAAAATATTTTTGGTAAAATTAAAAAAAAAAAACATGTTCCTGACAAGTTTTTAGTAAATGGGAAATAAAAAGGCACTAACATGATAAACCACAGACAACATCACAATTCTTTGTGGAACATTATAATATAGACAGACCCATTAGGCTAAACAGTATTTGAGCAGCAGCCTGGATGAAAGGATTAAAGAAGCTATCAGAAAGTTTTGGAGAAGAGTATTCTAAGAAGAAGGAGGACAGCCAGTGCAACAGCCTTAAGTGTGGCTAGAACAGTTAAGAAAAAGCCAAAAGATCAGTGTGGCAGAGTGTAGTGACCAAGAGGGATAGATTTTATTCTGAGTACAATGGGCACCTGGGGAGGGTTTGAGCAGAGAGTAATATATGATCTATATTCAATAAATTCTGGTTTTCTTCTTTAATTAACAATACTACCAATTAACCACAAAGGAAACATCAAGGCATCTTCAGCAACCCCGTGAACATTACATGGTGTCAGCAAGGTTTGCTGATTCTGCTTCTCCAGTAACTCTTTCAAGTGGCCCTTTCTTTTCAGTCCATTGCTACTTCCTGTGTTCACGCCCCATAATCTCTCATCTGGACCACTGCAATTACCTTTTTAATGGGTCTTATGCCACCAATCCAGACATCATGCTGATGAGCATTATCTTCTTGAAATACATAAAAGGTACCCTATTTCAAAAACTTCAATAACTAATACTTCACAAGAAAATCCAAGCTCTTTGGACTTCCCTGGCGGTCCAGTGGTTAAGACCCTGTGCTACCAATGTAGAAGGCATGGGTTCAATCTCTTGTCAAGGAACTAAGATCCTGCATGCTGCATAACGTGGTCAAAAAAAAAAAAATCCAAGCTCTTTAACTTGACATTCTAGGCCCTTCTTAACCCTTGCTTACCTGTGCAGCTCCATTTCCCCCGTCATACCAAGGATGTGAATCTCTTCTCTGGACTAATTGTTAATTTTTTAAACACTTTCCACTGTTTCCTGCCTCTGGTCCTTTGCTTGTTTTGTTACCTTAATATCTCTAGGACTGATTTTTGGACTGACAATTTCTGAAAATGTCTTACCATTTTTCTAATTATCAAGGAGTATAGCATCTTTCAAATGTTCTCCAAAGAAGACCTGTTTCACAGTATATTACAAAAAAAAACACATATTCTGTTCTTAAATATGTTTAGAAAACACTGGGGTAAAGAAGGTTGGCAGCTTTCTCTGCTGCAAAAACTTCAAAGATTCTAACATGTATCGACAACATCAAGAAGGGTATTGAACAAATGATTTTCTATTTAAACCATGAAACTGTTAAAATCATGAAACAATTTTTTAAATGAAATATTATGTAGAACTAGTGTTCCATTGGATGTATTTGGTGAAATAGCGAAAAGGTGATTTCTTCTTTTCTTAAATGAAGATTCTCTTATTCTCTTTGATTCTTTTAAAATGAATCAAAGTTTCCATGGATTTAAACCTACTCGATGAAATGATAAGCCTCAACAAAGCTACAACCATCTCTAATATTTTGAAGTCACCAAAATTCATTCACACTTCATTTAAGAGAATTCCATTTTACAGCTCTCAGTAAGTTCAGTACAAAAGCAATCTCAGACAGTAATCATCTCTCAGATTAATCCAAAAACTTACTAGAAGATACTTATAATGACATATACAATGTGTTAATGTTGCTACTGGGAGTAAGCTCAGAATTATAAAAACACAGTGCATGATTTTCATCCCTTATTTCATCAAATATATACAACAGCCCACTTCTGTTGGCTTTACTCACTCAGATGAGATTCTCAAAGCCATGTAAATTCATGCAGAAAGGAACAGAAGGATCAAATAAGATTAAATGAGGGATTGTTTGACCCCAACATATCCCTACATATGCTGATAAGCATCTCCAAATAAGAACAGGAGCAAATTCCCTCCTAAGCCCTGTGTACTTCTGAGTGTGTGTGTGTGTGTGTGTGTGTGTGTATGAAAATACATTTTGGTGGCTTTCCAACACAACCTTTAAATGGCAGCCATTAAAATAAACTTTCCAGCTGGCTGAACCATTTCCTGTAAAGTCTCTTTGTATATGAGGACATTGTCTTTCATTACTCTTTGTTCATAATAGACATGCACTCTGAACTCTGGTTAGCAATTTTGCTGATTTATACAAAACTCAGTGTTCAATACTGTAATAACTTGTTTGGCTCCTTGCCAATGCCACCCCAGTCATTATTCTTGGGCAAAGTAATCCAGATCCTGACACCAAACACTTTTCAGACAGGGAAAATATAAAGAGGGTTACATCCTGATCTTTTAAACTCAACTTAAAGTCAGCCATGTTGTACAAGGCCTTCTGATATTCATTCCCCCTTTCCTTGGCCAAGATATGTGATGGCAATGTACAGGTCCCAGGCAATGAAACGTGATCTAAGACAATAAGTTAGCTCCATACCTCTTTTGGCAAGGCTTTCCAGGTGGCACTAGTGGTAAAGAACCCACTTGACAATGCAGGAGACATAAGAGACCCAGGTTCGATTCCTGGGTCATGAAGATCCCCTGGAGAAGGGTATGGCAACCCACTCCAATATTCTTGTTTGGAGAATCCCATGGACAGAGGAGCCTGGTGGGCTACAGTCCATACGGTCACAGAAAGTTGAAGCGACTGAAGCGACTTAGCATGCATGCATGCATACCTCTTTGATAGTGATTAATGTTGAGGTTGGTATGTTCTGGCCAATGAAATATAAGGAAAGTCTGCAGGGGCTAAAGGGTTAGAGTGTTCCAGAAAAAAATTCTTCGTGAGGATAGAGTAGTTCAGATTCAACTTCTTTCTTCTGTGGCAGGCATCTGTTGTGCATGAGGGGAAAGCAAAGATATTCACAGAATAGAAGAGCCAGTCAAGAGCTCTGAAATCATTTAGCTAGATTAACCTGAAATTGCCTACCCCCCAATTCCAGTTATGAGATTAACAAACACTTATTGTTTAAGCTACTTTTAGTTGGGTATTTGATCACTTGCTGAACTAATAAAACTAGATTTCACAAATGGGGCTTCCACCTTGTTGTCACGCCAAGCCTTCATCGCATACCTAGTTTGGAAACCAGGATGCAATATGATTGTTTTGTCAGAGCACCCTCTTCTGTTCACTATCAAGTATTTCAGTCCCTCCAGGTATGCGATTACACTGTTGCTCACTTATTTCACATTGTCTTCTTTACGCCAATATTTTTTCAAGTCCTTTAAGCATTTTCAGATCTGGGAATACTGATTCGATATCTGTATGCAAATATGGATCACCATAACTTGTGCCAGTCTACCCTGGTTTCAGGCAAAACCTTGATTATACTTCCTGCTGCTACAAGCTATCAGGGGCATGCTTGTCTATAGGATAAATTCCAATCACTCTCCTGCCAGGAGGAAGTCATGGATCACTGGTTTTCAATCTAAGGGAGTAGGTTTAAATTTTGGATGAATATTACAATCACCTTGGGAGCTTAAAACTCATCCAGTATCTGGGCCACACCCAAGAAAAATTAAATGAGAACCTCAGGGGCTGGGGCCCAGATATCATTCTTTTTTTAAACTACCCAAGTGATTCCATGTGCAGCCAGCATTTAAATGTATGGATTTAGGAGGTGTGAAATGCATGTTAAATACAACTGGGAAATTCATTTAAACTATGATGCCTCTCTCCCCAGTTATGTTGAAAACACTACCTTATAGGTCTCTGTCCTCCAACCTATCCCCACAAACAACTTAAAATTTGTTCTGTTACTTACTACAGCACACCTATCAAATGAGCCAGAGCAGTGATCGAAGAGTTCTGGGACTGTATTTGGTCAGGCAAGAAGCTGTCAGAAGTGAACAGCTAAAACTTCTCCTCTCTAGACTCAGGGAAACTCAAACTTAAGGAGTCAAACTGAGGTCTGTTTGACTATAGAGAGGGTACTCATGACTACCACAGTGTTCTCCAAAATTGCTTGAAGATAAAAATGACCTATTGTGCTTGTTATGGACTCCTAGGCCCCAACCCAGAACCTACAGAAGTAGAATTTCCTGGGGGAAAGGTCTGGTAACTTATGTAAGTTAACAAGTTGTCCCAGGTGATTCTTAGCAAACACATTTTGAAACACTATATTACTGCATATTTTGCCAATTTTATTTGTTATAGATAACAGGATTCAGCTTATCAGGGGTATGGTCAAACCCCAGAAGGTAGCACTGAATTCTGAATTCTGAGACTTGTTAGAGGCCCTGAAAGCAATCTGAAAATTAAATCCCCTTATTTAGAAAAATGTGTCCATTAAAATGTGTGTATCTAGCCTCATGATCTCTGCAGACTCAACAGAGCCTGACTCACTGCTGCCTGAGCTGTATCTGAGTCTACACATACCCCCCGCTGCCCTTATACACAGCTTGCCTGGAAATATCCTGCTCAAACTGTGTCACAGAGCTGGTGGGCCTTGCTGAAGCACTGAAAATCACCATGCCACTCTTTCCAGATTCCGTGCAACTGAAGAGGGCCAAGTGACCAGTTCTCTCATAGCTCAGTTGGTAAAGCATCTGCCTGTAATACAGGAGACCCGGGTTCAATTCCTGGGTTGGGAAGATCCCCTGGAGAAGGAAATGGCAACTTGCTCCAGTACTCTTGCCTGGAGAATCCCACAGACTGTAGCCTGTCAGGCTCCTCTGTCCATTTGATGGCAAGAGTCAGACATGACTTGACGACTAAACCACCAACCACCACCAAGTGACCAGTTCTGGTCAATCGAATGTAGGCCAGTCATGTCCGACTCTTTGCGACCCCATGGACTGTAGCCCACCAGGCTCCTCTGTCCATGGGATTTTCCAGGCAAGAATACTGGAATGGGTTGTCATTTCCTTCTCCAGGAGATCTTCCTGACCCAGGGATCCAACCCGGGTCTCCCACATTGTAGGCAGATGCTTTACTGTCTGGGCCACCAGAGAAGTCCCTTTCACTTTAACTTTCATAGTGGTGGAAACAATCACCTAGCACACAGTGCTTAAAACCAACCTATTACTTCATTTCATCAATTCTAAAACATAGTCAGTAATGTATCATTCTTCTGTGAAAAAATTGGCGACCCTAAAGTTGGAAATGTTTGCTGTGGCTTGTTGTTGTTGTTCAGTCTCTATGTCGTGTCTGACTCTTTTGCATCCCCGTGGACTGTAGACTGCCAGACTCCTTTGTCCATGGGATTTTCCAGAGAAGAGTATTGGAGTAAGACTGAACTAATAAAGACTTTTTCACCTTCAAAAAAAAAAAAACAGTACTGGAGTGGATTGCCATTTCCTTCTTCAGGAGATCCTCCCAACCCAGGGATCGAATTCACGTTTCCTGCTTGGCAGGTAGATTCTTTACCACTGAGCCACCTGGAAAGCCCACTTGCTGTGGTTACTGTTGAGTTTTAATAGTATATAGCTTAGTCGCAAGTCAACACTTAGTTATTACTTATCCTTTAAGAAATATTATATTCTACATGGAAGTTATTTTGGGAAATTGTCTGGTATACAGTCAGCTCTGACACACAGACTCAGCTATACAAATTCTTTTCAAGGAATTTGTCAGAGTCTGGAATCATCGGAGCTTCTCAGAGCACAGTTCTTGTCTCTTGTGGTATTATTCAATACACATCCCTGTGCTTAAGCAGCGGATACCAAATAAACCATTATAGCACAGTAATTGTGAAGACAGACTTAAAACCTGAGTTATCCCAAATCTCTCATTCTGTGTGACCATGGACATTTTAATTTTTGTTTAAAACTTTTTTTGACTGAAGAAATACTAAAAGGCTCATGGAATCAATCCTAAAGGAACAAAGACATGGATAATATTATAATCTCCACAATTTACTGTGAAACTAGATTTTTAAAATCTATACCAAACTTATCCTTATATTTAAGACATTTCCTGATTGTGTATAAACCTGCCATTTATTATTTAAGTTTTAAAACTGAAGCTAATAAATGTTATTCTTGAATCTACGAGTAAACATAAATATGAGAAGTTTGATTTTGATGAATCACTCTTTTTCAAAAGTTATGCTTGTATAAAAATGAAGTATTAATCCCTGATTTTTTTTGTTTTTTACAATAAAATATTTTACTTTGTATTTATTTATTTTGACTTGATATGAAAATCACAAAAACAAGTTCACTAGCTGCTTTATTTTCTGGCCATTTTTCTTATTGTTTTTATGCAATCATTTTTACTGAAAATAATTTCAGAATTATCCAATTCAGGCATTAAATATACTAGGTAAACCACTGCTGTGAGCAGGAGTAAAGTGCATTGTCCCTTTTGAATTGGGAAGTGAAAAGCCTTTGCTTGGTTTTAACCCTCAGTGTGATCACAGAGGTTTCCTGTTGAAATGGCAGAGTCACAAGATGGAAACCAACTGGCTCTCTGAAGTACTTCTGGAATGGAACTGGTCTGCAGAGTGGATGGAGCATATGCAAATGAGATGAACATATGTAAATGTTTCATATGTAAATAAGAATACATGTATGTGTTAAGCCACTGAAATTTCAGGATTTGTTTGTTACAGCAAAGCCCGGACAATCCTAATAGAGAGCTGAATCACATCTCTTCCTCAAGTAGGAAGATATCAGCAGGTTTAGTGTGCCAAAGCAAGGAAAGCAACCCAAATTTTCATTTTCTTTGAGCAAGTCTGGAAGAGAAAATACTATGCAAAGAACATATTTACAGTATGTAGGTATGTTTTAAGCATAAGAACTGCAAAGTTCTTGCTTATTATTAACCCTCAGTTTTGTATTGGCCTGAGAAAATGATACCTCATTCATCCAGAATCATTCAGAATCATTCATTTAGAACCATTCTGAAAAGAGGATTTCCACACTGGGGGAGAGGATGTGCATCTAGCTATAGAGACCAGGCTGGTGATCAACAAACTGTCATCCTCTCAAGTTTTTAACTACTCATTTTGTGACTTTAATCAAATCACATTCATGCCCTGAGGCTTTAAGGAGCTTTGCTGCAATTCATTTAAGCAGCTTTGCTGCAAACAAAAGAAACAGATTCTGACTAACTTAAACAAAAATGATTTATTGGGAGGTACTGGGATAACTCACCAAATTAAAGGAAAATAGATAATCCAATCTTGGGAAGGATGGGAATTAGAGTAGCATTTTTCATTCTAATCCCATAGAAAGACAATGCCAAAGAATGCTCAAACTACCTCACAATTGCACTCATCTCACATGTTAGTAAAGTAATGCTCAAAATTCTCCAAGCGAGGCTTCAGCAATACGTGAACTATGAACTTCCAGATGTTCATACTGGTTTTGAAAAGGCAGAGGAACCAGAGATCAAATTGCCAACATCCACTGGATCATCGAAAAAGCAAGAGAGTTCCAGAAAAATATCTACTTCTGCTTTATTGACTATGCCAAAGCCTTTGACTGTGTGGATCACAATAAACTGTGGAAAATTCTGAAAGAGATGGGAATACCAGACCATCTGACCTGTCTCTTGAGAAACCTGTATGCAGGTCAGGAAGCAACAGTTAGAACTGGACATGGAACAACAGACTGGCTCCAAATAGGAAAAGGAGTACGTCAAGGCTGTATATTGTCACCCTGCTTATTTAACTTATATGCAGAGTACATCATGAGAAACGCTGGGCTGGATGAAGCTCAAGCTGGAATCAAGTTTGCTGGGAGAAATATCAATAACCTCAGATATGCAGATAACACCAGCCTTATGGAAGAAAGTGAAGAACTAAAGAGCCTCTTGATGAAAGTGAAAGAGGAGAGTAAAAAAGTTGGTTTAAAGCTCAACATTCAGAAAACTAAGATCATGGCATCCGGTCCCATCACTTCATGGTAAATAGATGGGGAAACAGTGGAAACAGTGGCTGACTATTTTTTGGGCTCCAAAATCACTGCAGATGGTGATTTCAGCCATGAAATTAAAAGGCACTTACTCCTTGGAAGGAAACTTATGGCAAACCTAGATAGCGTATTAAAAAGCAGAGACATTACTTTGCCAACAAAGGTCCATCTAGTCAAGGCTATGGTTTTTCCAGTAGTCATGTATGAATGTGAGAGTTGGACTATAAAGAAAGCTGAGCACTGAAGAATTGATGCTTTTGAACTGTGGTGTTGGAGAAGACTCTTGAGAGTCCCTTGGACTGCAAGGAGATCCAACCAGTCCATCCTAAAGGAGGTCAGTCCTGGGTGTTTCATTGGCAGGACTGATGTTGAAGCTGAAACTCCAATACTTTGGCCACCTCATGCGAAGAGCTGACTCATTTAAAAAGACCCTGATGCTGGGAAAGATTGAGGGCAGGAGGAGCAGGGGACGACAGAGGATGAGATGGTTGGATGGCATCACCGACTCAATGGACATGAGTTTGGGTAAACTCCAGGAGTTGATGATGGACAGGGAGGCCTGGCTTGCTGCAGTCCATGGGACACAATGAGTTGGACACAACTGTGTGATTGAACTGAACTAAATGGGCTTCCCTGGTGGCTCTATGGTAAGGAATCTGCCTGCAGTGCAGGAGACCTGAGTTCGATCCCTGGGTCGGGAAGATCCCTTGAAGGAGGGCAAAGTGACCCACTCTGTATTCTTGCCTGGAGAACCCATGGACAGAAGTGCTTGTCGGGCTACAGTCCATAGGGTTGCAAAGAGTTGACATGACTGAAGTGACTTCGCATGAATGCACGCATGGAGATTAGCTCAAAAGGAACTCATGAAGTTCCTCTCTAGGGTACTGCTATCTGATGACTTACTTCTAGCCACTTTCTATCTCTGTATACCTCTATGCAAAATATAAATTCTTGAGATAGAGAATCTCCTTGGCCCATCAAGTCATATGCTCAGCCTAGTGATGCTAGAAACTAGTCTAGTGGCCCAGCCTAGTCGTCAAAGGGAAACAGGGAGCAGGTGAGGTTTGCAGAGCAACAGAAAGTGATTGAACCACATCATTGCTTAGGTAGATAGATAAATAGATAGTACATATGACATGTGGCATACATGCTGTATATTATATATGACACATATATATGTATGTATATATACACACACATACACTGTGTGTGTGTGTGTGTGTGTGTGTGTGTGTGTGCATGTAAGTATTTGGAACCGTTTCATCAAATGAAAGCTTATATGGAAGCTGTCATCAGTGGCCTCCCAGTCACTTAAAAAAAAAAAAAACAACTGAAAACTACTTGACTGGATTTGTCCAATATCCTTTCCAGTGTCATGTTATTTTAACCATTTTGATGAAAATTTTTCTGACTTAGAGTTTTTTGTTTCTTTAAAATGTCCAACTCTATTTTTAGAAGACCCAGGGTCATGATTGTGAGCATAAGAGACTGTCATGGACTATAAGAATGCAATGTTTTTGCTTCCTTATTTGAGCCCTAGATGTCAACTGTCACTACTGCTGTCAGTAAGTCTGACTCAGGTACTGTTCAGCTTGCCTTCAATGTGCTGTTTCTGTGGACTCATGAGCTAAATAACAAACTGTTAAGAGTTTAGGGGAGGAAAAGATGGAATTAATGTCAAGAAAACTGCCTGAACTTATTAGAACATCTATATCTTAGTGCCACTGTCATTATGTATTAACCATGTGACTGTGAGCACACAAACTTTCCCTCCTCGGCCTCTGTCTCTTACAGTGCAGGTTATATTATCTGTGCCTGGCACAGTGCCTGGCATATGGTAGCTCCTCTAGACCTCTTTCTTTAACTTGCAGAAGGTCTGAAGAAACAAAATTAAATAATATATGTGAAGGGGATTTCAAAAGTGAAAATGAAATAAAAGCAGAGGGTAGCATCATCATAATTACTCTCATTATATGTGAGATTGTAAATTAAGACAGGAAACTTTCTTGAGTGACGGCCTGGGGGGCTCTACTATAGAATAAAGGGCTCTCTGACAACTAAGCTTCCTTAGACTCTCATTAATTTATTTTTGCATCTAAAGAAGATGAAAGACCCCTGAGAGCCACCTCTGAGTTTACAAAAGACCACGTACAAATATGCAAGTCCTGCCTGCAGCCTACTTATTTCCATCATGCACACTACCTCTGGGGGACACCCCAGCAATAAGTAGAAAATGACAAATCATGCTCCATCCTCTGCCAACAGCCCCTGACAGACATGGTGACACTGTGCTCAAATAATCAACTAATCAAATTCATTGGAACTGAGTTCATTTGAAGTTTGCAACGAAATCACCTCTGGCAAAAATTAATTTTGCAAAACTACTCCACATTGAAATTACTTGCAAGTAAGCTCTAACTTTGACATTTTTGTCTACCCTGAGAGATCTCCCTAACATTTGAATCTTGGGGAGCAGAAGATGGACTAAAAATCTTTCCTTCACCAGCTGGCCTGGGCTCTTTATACAAATGAGTGCATGTCTGTAACAGGAGGGAAAGGGGCAGAGTACAACTTCTGAAAGAGTGACATAGCCCAGGGACACAGCGTAAACCAATTAGAATCAAATGCATCCAAAATGGCAAACAAGTCCTTGATCCTCAATCAGCAAGCTAAATGACACACCCAGAGGCACCATGACAGTTACAGGCACTGTCAAAAGACCAAGAAGCTGGTTGTAGTCCAATTTCTGGAAATCTCCAACCCTTCCCAAAAATAGTTGGAAGAATCCTGCCACTTATTAGCATATGAAATTACCCAGCCCATAAAAACTAACCACACCATATTTTGCAGCCACACTCGCCCTCTGTGATGGCCCACACTCTGTGTGTGGAGTGTGCTTCTCTCCAAATCTGAATAAATCCACTTCTTACCTATCACCTTGTCTCTCACTGAATTCTTTCTGTGATGAGACATCAAGAACCTGAGCTTCATTAGGTCCTGAAAATAGGTATCTTGGATTTTGGCTGGGTTCAAGTCCCAGATATGTGGATTCAAGTTCCAATCTGAGGTAAAGAGTTTCACTGCCCCCACTAGTGACCTGATGGCATGCAAAGGCTGGAGATAACTGTTGCTATATCATTTTTTAAAACCATGTTGCAACCTTTTTCTAGACATGTACTGAACAATACGGCAACCCCAAGCTCTCCAAATGTGGCTAATCCAAAGCAAAATGTGCTCTAAGTATAAAATGCACATCAGATTTCAAAGACCAAGTAAAAAAAATGATACATTTTTTGCTTATACTGATTACATGTTGTAACGGTAATACTTTACAGATATTGTGTAAAATAAAATGTGTGTGTGTGTGTGTTAGTCACTCAGTCATGTCTGACTCTTTGTGACATCATGGACTATAGCCTGCCAGGTTCCTCTGTCCTGGAATTCTCCAGGCAAGAATATTGGAGTGGGCTGCCATTTCTACATCATTAAAATATTTCATTTATTTTATTTATTTCATTTCTTTTTAATTTTTAATGTGGCTATCAGACAATTTAAAATTGCATCTGTGATTCACATTATTTTTCTATTGGACAGGGCTGCTATAAGATAATGGATACCTACTTGCCTTATTTCCACCTATTACTTTTGTAGGACAAACACAGCCTTCTAAGAACAAAATCCAAAGTCAAACAAAACAAAAATATATCCCCAATATCTTGGTATACATAAAAGAGCTTTGCAATGGAAAAATAAGCAAATAGGCTGCTGTATGAAAACCAAAACCTGTCACATAATATTTTGTATAATAAAGAGCATTTACTTATCATGAACCTGCCATTACTTTGGCCTTCCCCTTAATTGTGTTCATCCTTCTATTTAAATGTGTCCAGAAGAAAATAGAAAAAAGGTATTATTTGACCTAACTAGTATTGCCCATATAAAACTTTCTTTTAAATTGACTTTTACTTCAAGATTCTGGAATCGTTTTTACCTTAGTTTATCAAATAAGAGATGAGCTGGTGTCAACCCATTCCTTTTTATATGATGAGATGGAGAAGTAGACAAAGTAAGCAAATGACTCAATATCACCTAGTTAATAAATGATAGAGACACAATCTCAATTCAGTTCTGTCACCCGATCTGAATTTCTTCTTACCAACATGGCACACTTAAAAACTATTTCTCAGTTATTCTTTTTATTACCATAGAAACATAAGCTTATTTGTTTCGAGAACATCAAACAGTTGAAAACGAACAACTAGTTAATTTTCTCTTATAAAAACTCATGTCAAAAAAGTCCTCTTCACTGTACAATATATGGATAAGACATGAAATACAAGGAATTTTCACACAATTAGACATAGACTTGGAAGTAGCCTCGATAGCATTCTTTCCTGCTGATTCATAGCCTGCAATTCTAATGGGAACGGTGCAAATGTAGTACGTCTGTTTTGCTTGCCTTTTAAAATTTAAATGCATCTTTCTCCTCAAAATGCTGAGATTGTCAAGGTGTATGACCCTTTTCTGCTTGACAGTCAAATGAATTTAAAACTTCTACACACATAAAAGCATGCATTTCTTGTTTCCAAATTACTTAAGTGGATCTGGGTTGTATTAATTCATTGATTTTAATATGGTAGCTCTACTGGTAAAGAACCCGCCTGCCGATGCAGGAGACATAAAAGAATCCCAGGGTCAAGAAGATCATCTGGAGGAGGAAATGGCAACCCACTCCAGTATTCTTGTCAGGAGAAGCCCATGGACAGAGGAGCCTGACGGGCTACAGTCCATAGGGCCACAGAGAGTCAGACACGACAGAGGCAACTTAGCATGCGCAATGCAATGCATTGTGATATCATTGGTCAGTGAATTAATGAAGTCCCCATGCCCAGAAATCTTAAACTTTCCCAAATTGAGTGTTTTTGCTTTCCAATAGTGTATTTCTTTTATACTTCTGAATAAATCTACAATTGATATCTATAATTTTGAAACATTTCAAGAATACAGAAAATACAAATAATATAGAACCCAAGTTATCATTATTGTTATTCAGCTACTAGGTCGTGTCCAACTCTGCAATACCATGGACTGCAGCACAACAGGCTCCTCTGTCCTCCACTATCTCTTGGAGTTTGGTCAAATTCAAGTCCATTGAGTTAGTGATGCTATCTAACCATCTCATCCTCTGCCACCCCTCCACATTTTGCCTTCAATCTTTCCCAGCATCAGGCTCTTTTCCAAGGAATCAGTTCTTCACATCAGGTGCCCAAAGTATTGGAGCTTCAGCTTCAGCATCAGTCCTTCCGATGAATATTTGGGACTGATTTCCTTTAGGATTAACTGGTTTGATCTCCTTGCAGTCCAAGGGACTCTCAAAAGTCTTCTCCAATACCACAGTTCAAAAGCATCAATTCTTCTGCACTCAGCTTTATTTATAGTCGAACTCTCACATTCATACATGACTACTGGAAAAACCATAGCTTTGACTAGATGGGCCTTCATTGGCAAAGCAATGTCTCTGCTTTTTAATATGCTGTCTAGATTGGTCATAGCTTTTCTTCCAAGAAGCAAGCATCTTTTAATTTCATGGCTGCAGTCACCATCTGCAGTGATTTTGGAGCCCAAGAAAATAATGTTTTTCAGTTAGGAGTGGAATTTGTAGGTCATATGGTAGTTCTATGTTTAAATTTTAAGTAACCATCAAAGTTGTTTTCCATAGTAGCCACTCCATTTTAAATTCTCACCAGCAATGTACAAGGGTTACAATTTTTCCACATCCTTGCCAATATTTGTGATTAATATTATAGCCATCCTAGTAGGTATGAAGATGCTTTAATTTGCATTGTGATTTTGATTTATACTTCCCTAATGACAAATGAAATTATCTTTTTGTGTACTTGTCAACATGTATACCTTCTTTGAAGAAATATCTATATAACCCCTTTACCCATTTTTAAATTGGGTTGTTAGCCTTTTTGTTGTTGTGTTGCAGGAGTTTGCTTGAGATTTTTAATGAAATAAAACGTGAAAAATCTAGTTGAAACGTTCTTTCAGCTGAATTCTAGTTGAATTTATCTAGTATAAATTCCTCCCTAATCCCATAATCTCATTCCCTAAACTCAACCAAAAATGACCACCACAGTGGATCCTTGAATAGCATAGGTGCAAACTTCATGAGTCCACTTATACAAGGATTTCTTTTACTAAATACATACTGCAGTCCTACACAATCCACAGTTGGTTGAATTCGCAGGTGCAAAATCACAATTTTATCACTTAATTTTATGTTTTGAGATCTGTGTTAATATTTGTAGATCTACTTCATTAATTTAAATTTGCATGTGGTGTTCTATCATATGATGATTAACAACTTATTCAGCCATTTTATACTAAAACATTTTGATAATTTTCTTAATAACAATAGTTATTATTATCACTATTATTATCACCAACAATGTTGAACATTTGTGTGTGAAAGATAATCTGATAGTGCTAGCTAAGAATGCAGACTTTGGAGCCAGACTTCTTGTGTTTTAATTCCAGGTGTTATTAGCTAAGTACGTGTGTGTTCATGCTAAGTTGCTTCAGTCTTGTTCCACTCTTTGTGACTCTATGGATTGTAGCCCATCAGGCTTCTCTGTCCATGGGATTCTCCAAGCAAGAATACTGGAACGGGTTGCCATGCCATCCTCCAGGGATCTTCCTGACGCAGGGATTGAACTCGCATCTCTTATGTCTCCTGCATTGGCAGGTGGATTCTTTACCACTCGCACCACCTGGGAAGCCCATTAGCTAAGCATACCTGGGCAAGTTATTTAATCTCTTACTTCCTTAGTTTGCACTCTGTAAAATAGGGACAGTAACAGTGCCTATCTCATGCAGTTGCTGTGAAGGTTAAGTGAGAGATTCATTAAGCACTCAGAATAGTTCTTGGCACATAATCATCCCACTATAAACTTTTACCTGCAAGAGATACCTAGAAAAGGAAGTGCTGAACCAAATAGTATCTGTATCTTCAACTTAACAAGAAACTGGCGTATTATCCTTCAAAGGAAGTATCAGGTCTTCTCATTTTACCAATCTGATGACTATGAATGGTACTGCATTGCTTTAATTTGCTTAGCATCTCTTCATAAATACCAACAAATACACACCCACCACTGTTCTTTTATGCAATGTCTAATTATGTATTTTCCCCCTATTTTCTTTTGGCTTGTCTAGTATTTTCTTAATTTTTTGTATGAGCTTTTTTATATATTGTGGTTACTAATATTTATCTGTAATATGCTTCACACAGTTCTTTTCCAAGTTTGTGGTCTAACCTTTCATTTTCTCAAGATTTTTTTTAATTGTACAATGCTTTCAAATTTTCATGTAGTCAAATTACCAATCTTTTCCTTGGCAGTTTGTGCTTATTCTGCTTAAGAAATTTTTTCAGATGTGGAGATCATGGAGGTTATTGACAATCTTATTTTTTCTCCACTGAGTTTTACTGCCACCTCTGCTAAACACCAAGTTTCCTGGTGTTCAGTTCCCTCCCATCAGTTGCTGGGCTCTCTAACTCTACTACATTGTCTTGTCTATCCCTGCATTGATAATACATCATCTTAATTACTACCATTTATTATAATTTGTGATATGTAATAAGACTCAATCATCTTCAAAATTATCTTGGATCTCATTGGTTCTTTTTGTTTCCTGGTGCCTTTGTGTTTTATGTTGGCTGGGGCATGTGGGTTCTTAATTCCCTGACCAGGGATCAAACTTGTACTCCTGCAGTGGAAGCTCGGAGTCTTAAACACTGGATCACCAGGGAAGTCCTCTCTGGTTCTTTTTAATTTCAGATGTTAACATATGTTTAACAAATACAATGTACTTACTATGTGACAGGTTCTCTTCAATGTGCTTTAAAAACAGTAACTCATTTGTTCTTCACAGCGAACAACACTATGTTGTACTATTATTATCATCTACATTTTATGAATGAAGAGACTGAAAGCACAGAGATGTTAATTAATTGCCCAAGGTCACACAGCTTTTAAGTGAGAGGCTGGATTTGAAGCCAGTCAGTCTGGCTCCCGAGTATGTGATCTTAATCACTATGCAGTGTTCTCTCTCATGTGAATTTTTCAATATCCATGAAACGAATCCAATTATAAATTTAATTAAAATTGCACTGAATTCATATATTAATTAGGCCAGAATTAATATCTTTTTGATAGTGAGTCTTCACATGCACAAACTAGGAATAATTTTCCAGTTACTGACTGTGGCATGTGCCACTGGTTCCTGTTCAATATCCATACTGCTTTCTTCCTAAGCAACAAAATTACAGTTTTGTTCAGGGTAGCAATATCCTTAGGGAAAAAATTACATTTCACAGCCTCCTTGCAGGTAAGGAGAGCCATGTAACATAGCTCTGGCCAATAAAATATAAGTGCAAGTTGCTGGGCAAGACAGACTCTACTGGCATCGACTCTATGGACATGAGTTTGAGTAACCTCGGAGTTGGTGATGGACAGGGAAGCCTGGCGTGCTGCAGTCCATGGCGTCACAAAGAGTTGGACACGACTGAGTGACTGAACTGAACTGGCACCAACTTTTGTTCCTCTTCATTCTTCCCTTTCTTCAAGTTGATGCTATGCTGGATGCTGAGCAGCCATCCTTTGAATATGAGGATGATAAAAGTCACATGCTAAGGATGGTAGGATGGGAAGCTCAAGGTAGCGTAGGTCCCAGAGAACATTATGGAGTCAGCGTACAAGTCCTAATCAACCTCCTCCAGAGTTCATTTTATAGGAGAGGAGTAAAAGATTTGCCTTCATTTTTTTTTTAAATTAGTTCACTCAGTGTTTCCTGTCATTGAACACCTGAACACAATCCCTAACTGATATAAGAAAGTCTTCTTTTATGGCCTGTGAGGATTGAGTGGGTGAGGAAGTCGCTCAGTCGTGTCCAACTCTTTGTGACCCCATGGACTGCAGCCTACCAGGCTCCTCTGTCCATGGGACTCTCCAGGCGAGGGTACTGGAGTGGGTTGCCATCATGCATTAACCTGACTGGGCTAAGGCATGCCCAGAGATCTGATAAAAACATTATTTCTCAGTGTGTCTGTAAGGGAGTTTTCCAAAGAGATTAGCTTTGAAACAGTAGTCTGAGTAAAGAAGAATGTCCTCAAACAAATGTGGTAATCTTCATCCAATATCTTGAAAGTCTGAAGAGAACAAAAAGATGAAGCAGACGTGAATTTGCTCTCTGCTTGAGCTGGAACATACATCTTCTCCCGTCCTCAGGCATTTGTACATTTAGTTCTCAGACTTCAGGACTTGCACTAGGCTTAACACTGTAAGGTTCTCAGGCCCTTAGGCCTGGGCTGGAACTATATCATCAGCTTTTCTGAGTCTCCAGCTTACATGCCACAGATAGTGGGGCTTAGCCTCCATAATCATGTGAGCCAATCCCTCAAATCCTGGAGAAGGAAATGGTAATCCACTCCAGTATTCTTGCCTGGAGAATCCAATGGACAGAGAAGCCTGGCCGGCTACAGTCCACGGGGTCACAAAGAGTCAAACACAACTGAGTGACTAACATAAGAATCCCTCAAAATAAATCTTTTTCTGTATGTATTCCATTACTTCTATTTCTCTGGAGAATCCTAATACACTGCCTTCAATCATGTTTGTAATTTTCTTCATAAAATCTTCCAAACTTTTGTTAGATTTATTACTAGGCACATATAATGTTTTGCTGTTACAAATAGGATCTTTTTATTATGAGAGCTTCAAATTGGCTGATGCTAATTCAGTATACAGCAAAGTTATAAAGTATTTCAAATATTATATCCCCAAAACATTGCTACTTTCTATTTACTTCTAATAATTAGTAAAGGTTACGATTGTTTTTTTTTTCTCTCTTAATCTTTTAATCTGTTAGCATGGTGACTTAAAATGACATTTTAGAGGCTGAAACATACCAAAAGCTTTGGACAGATGGCAAGCTTCCTCCTGCTTTCACAAAATCCTCAGGGCACTAGTGAAGGGTATTGTGGTCTATTTTATCAGATAGGAAAGTTCTTGAAGGCATTTTGCTTCATGGAAGAGTTAAAGTTTCTCTTCCTCCTGTAGATTCTGGGTCACATGTCTTGCACCCATTTGTGTTAGAACCATCTTCCTACTAAAGCATATATGGAGCATTGAGAACTTTACAGGCCACTATAGTATCAGCTCATATTTAATTTAACACCAAACTTTAAAAGTATCTGTAAATTTCTAGTACTTGGAGTGTTTTTAACTTACCAAAAGAGAAATTTTTGTTGTGATATATTAATTTCATAGTCCTATGTGTTTTGGAGCAAACTAAGCTCATGCACCACAACAACGGAGCTCACATGCTGCACTACTGAAGCCGGTGTGCCTAGAGCCTGTGCTCCACGGAGAAGCCACCACAATGAGAAGCCTGCACACCACAACTAGAGAGTAGCCCTTGCTCATCACAATTAGAGTGAGCCCTCACACAGCAATGGAGACCCAGTGCAGCTAAAAATTAAATAAATAAATTGAAAAAATGTGTATGTCAAATCTTTTAAAAGCATTACCTCTTTTTATTCTAATCAAAACTCAGTGAGATAGATATTGCCATTCTATGTGATAGAAAAAGAAGCTGAGTTTCAACAATATTGAACCACCTGTTCTCTAAAACCAGATCTGTGTGTCTCCATAGCTGTATTCTTTTAATAAATCTATCTTGCAATATGAACATTTTATTTTATTTTCTGCTTAAAGTACCCAAGTGCTGTTATCAATAACTCACTTTAAGTGGAGTTGGGAGTCATTATTCTTGAGTTATAGCTTTTGCTAAATTCTATCAACTATTTTCATGATTAAAATTAATTAAATTCAGAAGCTATATTCCTAGTGGTCTTTGATACCCAGAATTTCATTTCTTATCTTTCCATAAAGTAAAGGAATGGATGGGATGTAGATCATATTCCTGGATGTTCCTGATAATAGTCAGGGTCTTACAGGAGGATTTGTAGCTTAATTCATAGTCCAGTTCTCCCATATCACTATCAGGTTAATTTTTGTTTGAGGTCTGTCAAAATGAGTCTCTGGTACTAAAGCTGAAAGCACTGGGGAGTGGTCCTCAGAGGGGAGCTTTGCCCTTTCACTGCTCAGAGCTAGATTCTTTCTGCAAAGTCAAACAAAAAGGCTGGAGGTAAAGAAAACAGAGCAGCAAGATGGATGAAAAGTACTTTTCAGTTAAGATTTTGTCTTTTCACAAACTTCAAACAAAATAACTTTTCTTGATTTTTCAGAAAGACATGACACTTAAGATGTATTTTTAATTACAGAACAGAACTCTATAAAGCAAAGAATACAAAAATTAATTTAAGTTTTAGAGAGAAAAGAGAAGGAAAGCTTTTAATCTGAAAAATAATAAAAAATGAAAATGCCATTTTTTAAAATAAACATTAAGGGAAATAAAATAAATTCAATCAAGAATATGGCACAATGATCTGATTAATATTATAGCCATATTAGTGGGTATGAAGATGCTCAGATGATGGTAGAGTGAACTGGTACATAATGATTCAAGAATAAATCTAAATGTTGCCTCTTATACATGTTATCTGTGACTTTTAGCTAGCTTTAGTAATCTCAGCTAAATCAATTGTTCAGTGGTTTACTAACACCAACACCAAATCCAAAGCATCTTTGTAAGACTTAAATTGCATGATATATGCATATGTTCTTGTTTATTTCATTGTAAGCAACTGATAAATGATTTTCTTAGACCCTTTCCCTCTCCTTAGTGTAAACAAATACTTTTACAAATGAGACATCATAGTATAATTGATAGAACACCTGATTTGAATTTAGAAGAACTGATAAATGACCTTGGGAAAAGTCAGTTCACCTCTTTGACCTCAGCTGAAACTCCTTCAGGTATTTTCTGCATGTGACCTGGGCTTCCTGCCAGTCTGGCAGCTGGGCTCCAAGGGTGAGCAGAGAGAGAGAAGTGAGAGCAAGAGAGAAGGAGCACCAGGTGGGAGTTGTTTCATCTTTTATGACAGTTTCAGAAGTCACAGAGTATCACTTCTGTCATACTTGATTAGATGCTGCAGTCACAAAAGCACACCTAGTTTCAGGAAGGGTCACAGCTTTCACCTTTTCACGGAAGAGTGACAAGATTCTCTGAAGCTCATTGACCCTAACAGTACATATACTTACTACCCCTCACATAATCATACATATGTATTAATACCATCATAAGAGGATGCATTTTAAAAGTATGCAATTGACTCTACTTAAGAGAGTTAAGAGAGTAAGCAAATACACATTGCACACCTATATACCTGGTATCTTTGCAGTGCCAACAAGGTAATATTAGATTTTCAATTCCTCATGGCATGTTAATTTAAAAGACTATGATTCATTTTCTTCACTAAAGATACTGCTCAAAAGCAGTGTTTATGCAGACCTCTCAGACAAAACAAAAGAGAACATGTTCATTTGTAACTGTCAAATTAATTGCAAATTATTTTTCATTCAACTGAGAAAAAGAGAATCTCCTAATGACAGCAAAAATATGCTACATTGCAAAGTCATGGTGAAAGAAAGGCAGGACTAGATAAATTGAACCAGGTGCCACATGCTGACAAATTTAGCAAGGAAATGGACAGGCTAGTTGGATTAATATTCTTTCTTTTTTATATACTTAATTGAATATTTTATTTTAAATAACACAACAACACAGAGCTGTTCTCAAAATATTTGCCTAAGAACAAACATCACTGCCATTGAAAGGAAATATATAATCTACTCATTGAAAATAACAATCATCCATAGGTGGTACTTTGTATGGCTGAAGGAAATACCATTATTCATGTAATACTCTTTTTTAATATGACAACTTTCATTTTGTTTCTGCTACTACAGAACCTGGAAGCTGGTCCTAGAATGGGAAAGGCACTGCTGTCATGCTTTTTCCCTAAACAATGTTATATATATGACCTTCACATATATACATATATATGTATACACACATATACATATACATATATATATATATAAAGTAACTATACATAAAATATTCTTCATCTTGACTTGAGTTCATATATGCATGTATATTATATAAGGCAATCAATCTTGACTTGATCAGGTGGCCTAAGCTGATGTTTTCAAGTTTTCAGTAAGTATAAACTCATTAGCCATATCAACTAATACTCCAGTAGAAACAGTCCTACAATCACAGATTAATTATCTTTACTAATGATTTAACTGTTGGAAATTTTATCAGTCAGGCTGTATTAGGGTACTTTTCAGCAAAACAAGGAATGCCCCAGATCTCAGTGGTTTAAGGTAAGAAATACTTCTAAATGCCCATGACATGTCTAGTGTGGGATAGCTGGGCTGTATGTATGTTTTAGTTGCTCAGAGATTTAGGCAAAATTTGCTGGTTGTTGTGTCAGACAAAATAAACAAAAAGCAGCTTTGGAGGATCTCACACTTCCAAAGAAGGCTCAGACACATGGGCCAGTTCAGGTCAGTCCCATCCAACCCAAAAGAAGCCAGAAAATGGCTCTGTGTACCCAGAATGGGGATGAACTAGAAACATTTGGCGCACACTATTAATGAGTAGCATATTAAAAACTTAAAATTAAGATCAAATAAATTAGATCAAAAGAGCCAAGGAAAAGAGAGCAGAGATGAATGACTGAAGCAGAGAATCATAAGGAAATTTCTAGGTAAATTCATCAGATAGAAGCCCTATCCAAAGCTCTGTGCAGTATAATAGGTACGTTATGTACTCTTTATAGCATAGGTAGAGTAGATACATTTGGAGCATTGGGGGTGGAACAAGATAAGCATTTAAAAGATAGCTAGCCAGGTAGTGTGTCACTCTCTTATAGCGCCATATGGCTCCCCACATTTGTAAAACAAATACCAAAATGATTCTACAATCAAGACAATATAAGCTATTATATTTTCATTGTGGAAATAATTTTTCAATGTTTCATATTTAACTAGTTTTCAACCTACTACTAGATACTATATTTGTTTTGCTTTTGTTTTTGGACTTAAGTAAAGACAGTTGAGTTATTAATCATATTAGACACAGCAAGACACTCCTTCTGTTTCATTTATTTTTCCATCTTATTTGTGTTTGTTTTCCTTTCACCTCCTCCACAGGGAAACTATTCTAATCTACCTAATAGAATTCTTTTTGCTTGTATGATTTTGCAAAAAGGCCATTTTTGTTCTCTGTGCATGAATTCTGGATTTATGAAAATTTTTACCATACTTTATTTTGTCTCTTTTTTCACTCAGTGCTTTGTTTTCTGAACCATCCATGTATCTATCTACATTTAGTGGAGAACTTCTTACTGTTGCATAGTATTACGAGAATGTCATGTTCTACCTATCAACTCACCCAGCAATAAATATGGAGACTGCCCCCATCTCCCCACCCCAAAACATCACTGCAATGGACATCCTTGCATATATTGCCTTATGGACCTACATAAACATTTGTTTGAATACACACACATGCAAGTGAGACTGCTAGGTCAAAATGGGAATATATACTTAACTTGACCAACTAACTGCAGATTTTTTGGCAGAATGGTTATACTTTAGTATATCTAATCTCTCTTCTACCTTATTTTCTCCTTTCTCTCTCTCTCTCTCATACATATATGTATATATATTTGTGTGTGTGTGAGTGCATCTGTTATTTAGGTACCCACATGTATATGAAAGTATCCATTATATTGACCATAATGTTTCAGAAGCAGTATAGCCCTGTTGTGGGGGCTAGTCATATTGCCTCCATTCAAATTTCCATTCTGTCAATTACTGCTTGTATGACTTTGGGGAGTTACTTACTTAGTCTGTGTTTTAGTTTCTTCATCTGTAAAATAATAACACCCAGCAGATAAGATGGTTGAGGAAGTTAAAGGAATACTTAGCAGAGCTTCTGGTCCATAGTAAGCACTCAAAGTCACCTATTATTATTATTATCTTTACGTACTGATAAAGCTCTGATTGTGATACTGAGTATGTTATTATCTTTCTGTTTCAACTCCAAGAAGTTTATGAGATATTCTTGTCCCTGCTAGCTACATACAATTGGTTAATGCAGAGATTGCAAGCTCACCAAGTACTCTGGACTGTTTGGGCTTGCTGGCTGAGGAAAGGACTTTACAGACGTGTCTACTTTTAAGCTTGGTAAATAATATATTCTATTATAGGCCTGACTGGAAGGTATTCCCCCAATTACCTAAATGTCCTATCATCTATGGACTTTCCTGAACTTTCACTACAAATATCCCAGACTGTGAAAATGCAAATAAATACCTTCTGAGGATCAAATGACATATATCACTCTGAGACTATAAGACTGTTAAAGACATTTCACCACTGGGCTGGGGTGATACTTCTTACAGGAATAACACATTAAGTAGAATCTTAGTTCCCATTAAGCACTAGGGACAATGAAAATAGTCAATAAATGCCAGGCATTTGAATACTGTGATTGAAAGATTGAGTTCACCTCTAAGAGCTACCATGTTAAAAATTGTCTGGGTCACTGAGGAGAATTAAAATTCAAGATTACATCTGAATCCCATGTCTATTCTTTTAAATTTAAGGCATTTACTCTGAAGACAACAGAGCATTGTGGCTAGGGATCTTATTCTTGAGCAATGATTTTTCGACTGATGGTTTGCTCACCAGGGAACATTTGGAAATGCCTGAAGATACTTTCAGTTGCCACAGTTGGGAGATGCTACTGGCATATAATGGATACAGGCCATTGAGGCTGCTCAACATCCTACCATTTACAAAACAGCATCCACAACAAAGAATTTTCTGGCCTTAAATGTCAGTAGTGCTAAAGATGAGAAACTTGGTTCTAGAGTCTGAGATGCCTGGGTTTAAAACCTAGTTCCACTAGTTATGAGCTGTGTGATCTTTGATGATTACTCAACTTTCTTTACCTATACAGTTTGGTTCATCACTGTAATGTTTTATCTGGCATACTGATGGTATTCAGTGAATGCTAGTTTCTGTTTTATTATTATTATTAAAGTAATTCAAGCATTTAAATAATCTGTGAAAGCCATTAATTAAATATGCACAATGAAATGCATAATGTTTTAACTACTATATGGGAATTATGAAAATTATTACTCTTTTCCTTTATTATCCTAACATATTCAATACATCAGTGCTTTTGGTATTATGCTGTCAATCTTCCAGAGGACTTTAGTACTCTTGTTCTGAAATAACAAACAATCTTAACACTGAACAAAAATAAGAACTGGTCATAACATAACATAGATGCCCTGGAAAACTTAGAAGTGAAAGGGTCAAAGTTTCCCATTAGCTTTTTAGGATCATTTTCTTGTTTTCATATTCAACTTTTTCTCATGAAAAGGAACTTTGAAAAATGAACCTAAAACTATGGTTTCTCTTATCTTTTTGATCAGAAATATTCCAGCATTTTTTGTGGAATAATTTCTTTCAGAATCACCAGTTAGTTCATCTGCCATGTCACCTTACATTTTATCACATTAGCAAAGATCAATATGACAGAAGTAACCCACTCAAAATCACTTGCTCTAAGGAGATTCCTCAAACCACAAGATCAATCCATCTTTTTTATTCCAATATGTGGCTCTGCTTTTATTTCTTAAGGCAGCACTCTATTTCATTTACTGTAATTTACAGAGCTGCCTTGGAAGTACTGGATGACCAGCCAAGCATTTTTTAAAGGGTGCAATTGTTTTGAACTGGAAAGCAATTTTTTTCAAGGAATATGAAAGATCAGTGCCTTTCATTCGCTTATCACTTCTTTTAATTCCTGTTTAGTGAGGGTCTATAAGGTGTTAAAGATGCTGGTTTAAAAGAAACAGCCGAGCTTCAAGGCACTCATTACCGAGGGAGGAAGGTACACAATTGCAATATCGTAAGTTTAATACAAACATGTCACAGTGAAAATGGTAAGAACTGGGTGCTGTGGTTGCACAGGACATCTAGATTGAAGGAGTCAGGTAAAGATTCCTGGAGGATACTGGCTAATCAGCATTCACAAATGTGTAGCTTTCACTTTCCAAGTGCTTCCTAAGATGTCTCTTGCCATCGTCACCAGCGAATGGTATATTGCTATATGCAATTGGCCCATCAGTAGCATTTGCCTCAGATGCTCCCTTCCTACTTCTTGAGATACTTTCTTCACTTGCCTTTGAGAACACTAACTTGTCTGTTTTTTTCTTTTCTCTCATTTCACTTAACTGCTCCTTCTCAAGATCATTTGCATGTTTCTCTTTATCTCCCCAACCCAGAATGTAGTTGAAGTGCCTCAGAATTCAGTCCTAAGATGTCTTCTCTGTCTCACTCCCTCTGTTGCCCCATTCACTGTCATGCCATTAAATATCATCCATATGCTAATGATGCTCAAACTCATGTGTCTAATCTACATCTCTTCCTGATGCAACAATTACCAGTTCATCATGTCCACCCGGATGTCTTAATAGGCATTTTGAATTAGCTATGTCCCAAACTAAACTCATAGTATCACTGTTCCTCCCCCCCTCACCTGCTCCTTTTGATGTATTCTCCAGCTCAGAAAATAGCAACTTCATTCTTCAGTTGCTCAGGCCCAAAACCTTTGAGTCATCCTTGACTCTCATCTCTTTCCCACAGATGATCTGTTACAAAATCCTTCCTGCTCTATCTTCAAAATAGATCACACCTCAAAATATATCCACAAATGATCACTTCTTACCATCTCCATTGTATCACCTTGTCCCAGCTCCTATCAATTCTGGCCTGGATAATTGCAACAGCCTTCTGATTGGGCTCTTATGCCATCTTTATTACCCTACAGACCAATTTTTCCACAATGTACCCCTCTCCCTCTGAGTATAGGAATAGTCTCTCCTTTGATTAAATAATGTTCTGTAAGATTCCATTAGAGCATACTGAACTGGAGCTTAAAAGTCAGAGATAAGTTTCCACTGTCTTGGAAGAGAGTAAATAGCTCTAGTGTGAAATGGCTATGGAGGTGTCACTTGAAAAAGAACTTGAATGGTCTTTAGTTCCTGAGAGTGTTTCTTGGCTCCAACCTATATAATTCAGAATAATCTCCCCATCTCAAAATCCCTAACTTAATTATATCTGCAAAATACATTTTGACATGTAGGGTAATATATCCACAGCTTCCAAGGATTCAGCTGTATACATATATGAGGTGCTATTGTCCAGGCTACTACATCTTATTTAAACAAAAAATACCATAAAGTGCTTCCCAAATATTTCCTATAGTTTTACTTCTGACTGCCTACTACTATCTATAAAACTGTACTTAGCCACTCAGTCATGACTGACTCTGCCACCCCATGGACTGTAGCCCACCAGACTCCCCTGTCCATGGGGATTCTCCAGCCAAGAATATTGGAGTGGGTTGCCACTTCCTTCTCCAGGGGATTTTCCCAACCCAGGGATTGAACCCAGGTCTCCCACACAGCAGGTGGATTCTTTACCATCTGAACCACCAGGGAAACCCATGTAATATGCTATTTTACTAAGTTATCATCTCTCTCTGCCACTGAAATATAAACCACTAAAATGGACCAGAATGGGTGAATTTAATTCAGATTAACATTATATCTACTACTGAGGGCAAGAATCCCTTAGAAGAAATGGAGTAGCCCTTATAGTCAGCAAAAAAGTCCAAAATGAAATACTTGGGTGCAATCTCATGAATGACAATATGATCTCTGTTCGTTTCCAAGGCAAACCATTCAATATCACAGTAATCCAAGACTATATCCCAACCACTGATGCTGAAGAAGCAAAAGTTGAATGGTTATAAGATGTCTACAAAACCTTCTACAACACCAAAAATCAATGTTCTTTTCATCATAGGGGACTGGAATGCAAAGGTAGGAAGTCAAGAAATATCTGGAGCAACAGATAAGTTTGGCCTTAGAGCAGAAAATGAAGCAGGGCAAAGGTTAGCAGAGTTTTGCCAAGAGAACACAGTGGTCATAGCAAACATCCTCTTCCAACAATACAAGATAAGACTCTACACATGGACATCACCAGATGATCAACACCAAAATCAGATTGATTTTATTCTTTGCAGCTGAAGATGGAGAAGCTCTATCCAGTCACCAAAAACAAGACCGGGAGCTGACTGTGGCTCAGATCATGAACTCCTTATTGCAAAATTCAGACCTAAATGGAAGAAAGTAGGGGAAACTACTACACTATTCAGGTATGACCTAAATCAAATCCCTTACGATTATACAGTGGAAGAGACACATATATTCAAAGGATATACCAAGGATACCAAGGGAATATTTCATGCAAAGATGGGCACAATAATGGACAGAAATGGTATGGACCTAATAGAAGCAGAAGATATTAAGAAGATGTGGCAAGAATACACAGAAGAACTATACAAAAAAGATAATAATGACCCAGATAACCACAATGATGTGATCACTCACCTAGAGCCAGATATCCTGCAGTCTGAAGTCAAGAGGGGCTTAGAAAGCATCACTATGAACAAAGCTAGTGGAGGCGATGGAATTCGAGCTGAGCTATTTCAAGTCGTAAGAGATGATGCTGTGAAAGTGTCGTACTCAATATTCAAGCAAATTTGGAAAATTCAGCAGTGGCCACAGGAAAGGAAGGTCAGTTTTCATTCCATCCCAAAGAAAGGCAATGCCAAAGAATGTTCAAACTACCAAACAATTGCACTCATCTCGCACACTAGCAAGTTAATGCTCAAAATTCTCCAAGCAAGGCTCCAATAGTACAGGAACAGAACTTCCAGAAGTTCAAGCTGGATTTAGAAAAGACAGAGGAATCAGAGATCAAATTGCCAACATCCGTTGGATCATAGAAAAAGCAAGAGAGTTCCAGAAAAACATCTACTTCTGCTTTATTGAGTATACCAAAGCCTTTGACTGTGTGGATCACAACAAACTTGAAAATTCTTAAAGAGATAGAATACGAGACCACCTTACTTGCCTCTTGAGAAATCTGTATGCAGGTCAAGAAGCAACAGTTAGAACTGGAGATGGAACAACAGACTGGTTCCAAATTGGGAAAGGAGCACGTCAAGGCTGTATATTGTCACCCTGCTTATTTAACTTATATGCAGAGTTCAGTTCAGTTCAGTTCAGTCGCTCAGTCGTGTCTGGCTGTTTGTGACCCCATGGACTGCAGCATCCCAGACCTCCCTGTCCATCACCAACTCCAAGAGTTTACTCAAACTCATGTCCATTGAGTTAGTGATGCCATCCAACAATCTCATTCTCTGTCATCTCCTTCTCCTCCTGCCTTCACTCTTTCCCACCATCAGGGTCTTTTCAAACGAATCAGCTCTTCGCATCAGGTGGCCAAGGTATTGGAGTTTCATATGCAGAGTACATCATGCAAAATGCTTGGCTGGGTGAAGCACAAGCTGGAATCAAGTTGCCGGGAGAAATATCAATAACATCAGATATGCAGGTGACACCACCTTTATGGCAGAAAGTGAAGAGATAGTAAAGAGCTTTTTGATGAAAGTGAAAGAAGAGGGTGAAAAAACTGGCTTGAAGTTTAACATTTAAAAAACTAAGATCACGGCCTCTGGTCCCATCACTTCATGGCAAATACATGGGAAAACAAGGGAAACAGTGACAGACTATTTTCTTGGGCTCCAAAATCACTGCAAATGGTGACTGAAGCCATGAAATTAAATGACGCTTGCTCCTTGGAAGAAAAGCTATGACCAACCTAGACAGCTTATTAAAAAGCAGAGACATTACTTTGCTGACAAAGGTCCATCTAGTCAAAGCTATGGTTTTTCCAGTAGTCATGTATGGATGTGAGAGTTGGACCATAAAGAAAGTTGAGCGCTGAAGAATTGATGCTTCTGCACTGTGGTGTTGGAGAAGACTCTTGAGAGTTCCTTGGACAGCAAAGAGATCCAACCAGTCAATCCTCAAGGAAATCAGTGCTGAATATTCATTGGAAGGACTGATGCTGAAGCTGAAACTCCAATACTTTGGCCACCTAATGTGAAGAACTGACAAAGACCCACTGGAAAAGACCCTGATGCTGGGAAAGGTTGAAGGCAGAAGGGGAAGGAGACAAACAGAGGAAAAGATGGTTGGATAGCATCACCTACTTGATGGACATGAGTTTGAGCAAGCCTGAGAGTTGCTGATGGACATGGAGGCTTGGCATGCTGCAGTCCATGGGGCGCAAAAAGTCAGACCTGACTGAGCAACTGAATTGAACTGATTGTGTTGCTGTCAATTTATCCCTTTAGTTCCTATCAATAATTGTTTTTATATATGTTGGTGCCCCTACATTAAGTGTATATATATATTAATCACTATTAGATATTCATGATTAATTGGCCCTTTTATTGTTATATGCTGTCCATTTTCATCTCATGTTACCTTTTTTAGCATAAAGTGTACTTTGTAAAGTATGACTGTATCTGCTTTCTTTGTTTGCTACTTGCGTGGAGTGCGTGGAGTACTTGGAGTATCGTCTTACATCCCTCACTTTTAGCCCATGTTTGTCTTTAGAATCCTGATATGTCTCCTGAGGGTAGCATATAGTCAGACCTTGTGTTTTAATCCATCCAGTCACTTTGTCTTTTGATTGGTGAAATCAATCCATTTAAATTTAAGGTGATTATTGATAGATAAGGACTTAGTATTTCCATTTTATATTTTGCTTTCTGATGGTTCTATATCTCCACTGTTCCTTTTTTCCTGTATTTCTGCCATTTTGATTTTATTGTTTTCTATATTTTTCTGTTTCCTCTGTTTTATGTTTTGTGTCTCTGCTCTACCTTTATATTTTATGGTTAGCTTGAGTTTTGTATAAAATATCTCACAGATAAAAGTCCTTTTTCTGCTGATACCACCTTGTCTCCATTTACCCATATAAATTTTATCCTATTCTTCTTTCCTTTAATGTTTTTTTGCTGTCTTAAATTATCCCTTTCTATACTGTGAGTTTATTAACAAACTTACACAGCTTTTTCTGCTCTCTTTAACCTTCATACTATAATAACATGCTTAAAAAGCTATTTTGATGGAGAGTTGAAAATTCCTGATTCTCTGTATCACTTTGCTCAGTTTTATGTACTTTTGCTGTTTTGTTTCAGGTAGAAGAGCTCCTTTCTGTACTTCCTGCAATTCAGGTCTAGTGGAGATGAACACCCTCATCTCTCTGTTCCCTTCTCCCTCTCTTCTCTTTCTAGGATACCAATTATCCTAACGTTGTCATTCTTAAAAGGTCGGATAGCTCTCATAGGATTCCCTCATTTTTTAAAACGTATCTTCATCTTTTTTCTTGTGCTTATATCATTCCCAGATTTCTGTCTTTAGGTTAACTAATTCTCTCTTCCATATGGTCTGCTCTATTTCCAATGGTTTCTAATGCACTTTTTATCTTATTTACTGAGTTCTCTAGCTTCAGACTTTCATTTTTATACTTTGAATCTCCTTGATAAAGCAATCCTTTTGTTCATTAATTTTATTGCTGAGCTCATTAAACTGCCTTTCTGTTTTTTCTTGTATCTCATTGAATTTCTTCAGGACAGCTATTTTTAATTCTCTATTGACTAGATTGCAACATTCTGTGATTTTAAGTGTGGCTTCTGGAGAACTGCCGTTTTCTTTTTTTGTGGTGTACTGTACTATGGATCTTCATGTTGTCTGATGAATGGGTCCTCTGTAGGCATTTCAAAGTGAAATGACACGTTAGGAGTTAAGAGTCCTCTCTTCTGTTTTCTGGTAGGTAGTACTATCACAGAAGTTTTTTTTTCTTTCTCTCTTATTTGAGCTGCTTCTGAGTAGATTTGTGAGTTGGCACTTTCTAGCCTCTACCATGTCCATAGTGTGGCTCTGTGCCTTCCCTGTTGATTCTTGTGCCTTCAGGGTCATTGCTGCCTTGCTTATGCCAGAGCCCCTGTCATCACTGGGATGGTGACCTCTTCCCTTGTGTCCTGGATCCCCTGAGACAAGGGTTCCAGTGTGGGGGCAGGGGGGCAGTGGTGGGGTGGCCAGGGACACACAGACACGTCTGTCACATCAAGTTTTGTAAGGTTCACAGACTCAAACATGGTGGCTTGAGGGAAAGGATTCCAAGCCTCAATGCAGCTACTGCTCAGTTGCCTGTGACTGTGGGTGCTTCTGCAGTCAGGAGGGCAGAGTCACGTGTACTGCTTCCCCTGCTGTTACTAGGTTCTCTGAAGCTGTTGACTAAGCTGCAGTGGTCAGAGGCCCTGGATTGCAGGCACCAATTCTGCTGTTCCCTTATTTCTACCTTCTCTATGTTTCCTCAGTTTCAGTCCACTAATCCTTAGATGTACAGATGTGTGGAATTGTCCAGCATTCTGTTGTATTGGGAGAGGCACCCTTGTTGAGTTGCAGATGCTTTTACTGGTTGTAGACTGAAGGGAAGAGACAAAAGTAGCTTTTCACTCTGTCGTGTTTCTGACATCACCTCTCTTTTTATTTTTTCTTATTGTCTAATTTTTATAGTAAGCATGTATCAAGCTAAAATAGAACCAACAAATATTTAAAAAATGAACCAACTCTATGCAATTGGAAAAAAGAGCAACAGATAAAAGCTAGATAAGGAAAAATAAAATAGAAAGATAAAGATAGAAACTAAGGACAATGACAAATAAAAAGTTTAAAGAAGATTAAAAACAGATAAAAGTGGTTCTCTGGAAAAAAATGAATTAAATGGATAGATTTCTGATAAGACTGATTACTATAAAAATGATAAAATATAGATAAATAATGTAAAAGGAAAAACAAATATAAGCTTTAAAAATAATGATAAAATATTTAAGAACCTAGAGTAAACATATAAATCATTGCAAAAAATATAAAATATCAATATACTGTAAGAGGAAAGAAAAAACTAAATAGATCAATATCCACTAAATTAATAGAAATGGTAGTCAAAGAACTCCCTTCAAAATTAATTCCCAGGCTAAGAGTAAGACAATTTTATAGGTGAATTGTATTGAAGTATAAAAGAATAGTTTATTCTAATCATCTATGCTATTTTTTCCAACAGAGAATAGCAAGCTGACAGGTTATACTGGGAATCTCTAATCTTGATTCTAAAACCAGATGATGATAGAAGGAAACCCTAAGCCCAATTCAGACAGGAATGTAGATGCAAAATAAAAAAAAAGATCCTAAATAAAATAGGAACTAAACAAGTTTAACAGTGTAAGGTGGATGCAATACATAATGATTGACTAGGATTTTCCCCCTG
Organism: Okapia johnstoni; assembly: GCA_024291935.2. Lineage (NCBI taxonomy): Eukaryota > Metazoa > Chordata > Mammalia > Artiodactyla > Giraffidae > Okapia > Okapia johnstoni. The sequence goes on from CM044305.1 coordinate 108,930,307, forward strand.
GGAATAAAATGATTTCAACATCAAAAATAACTGCAAATAAAAGCATTAGTAGACTGAATGGAGAAAAAAAAACATATGTTCATCCATGGGCAAATAGTTTTGAAACCTATCTAGGATAAAAACAAAATTTTCAGCAATGTGGGAAATCATAGAAACCTCCTAACTTGGTAAAATTTACATGGAAAATGCCTACATCAAATATTAAATTTAATGGAGAAACATTATATGTAACCCATTAAGATCAGAGACAAAATATATGTTCACTATCAGTATTAATGCTTAAAATATCAATTGAAGTATTGGCCAACTTTATAAGAAAAGAAAACAAATGAAGAGTATAAAAATTGAAGGGAAGAGATAAAACTGTCAAAAATTTAAATCTGATACAATCATCTACTTAGAAAAAAAAATCAACAGGTACAAGGTATACTAGATACAAGATCATAGTTAAAAAAATCCCAGATCTCAACACTCATGGAATTTACTATATAATGAAGAAGACTGTCTAATGTCCTGTGGTGGAAAGTGGCATAAAAAAGTAAAGCAGAGTAAGCAGGTACAAAAAATGAAGTGGATCCTATTTACAATAGAGTGGCCAGAGAAGATGATATCTGAAGAGAGACTTGAAGGAGATATAGACTTAGGGCAGGAAAGGGGTATTTCAGGCAGAGTGAACAGCCAATATAAAGGTCCTAAGCTGGAACCTTGCCTGATGTGTTCCAGGAACAGCAAAACAGCAAGTCTGGGCTAGAATGACTGAAGATTGAGTACTAGGAGATAAAGTTGGAGATTTGGAATGTACTTTCAAGCTAGAGCTTATAGATTTAATGACACATTTGATACAGAGTATAAAAGAAGTTATCAAAGATAGTTCCAAATTTTGTGGTCCTGGTAAGGATGAATGTGGTGGTTTCACTTACCAAAATTGGGAACAGTGAGGTTTAGAGGCCAAAGAATTATGCTTTAAACAAGTTAAAATTGAGACACTTATTATAATTCTAAGAAAATAAGTCAACTAGTCAGATACATATAGCAATCTGGAGTTTAGGGAAAAGATTGCAGACGTTACTGGTAAACTTGATAAGAGCTGTTTTGATAAAGTGGTGGAGTCAGAAGCCTGAGAAGACTGTATTCATAAAAGAATGATAGGAGAAGGGATCAAGAAATATTAGAAATAGTGGGAAGGGTCAGAGGGAGATTTTTGTTAAGTTCGCATTTGGTGAGCGTTAATGTGGATATTGTGTTATGTCGGTATTGACTAATAGAGGAGGGCCATTGGTGGTGACTGATCAATTAGTAACTCCTTTGCTTATTATATGACTATATTCTACCCATTATGACAAAATGTACATTCATATACACTTTTTATACTTTTATATATATATATATATTTATATAATTTCATTTTGTCCACTTACCTCTGCAACTTCCCTGTTCAACTCATTTTGATGATTTATTGTTTTTCTTTGAGTATTGTCTTGCTGGATTCTCATTCCTATTAAATTTTTTAATGAGAGGTGCTTTTCAGGAACATTCTTTTATTGGAAAGTGAGTGTTTTGCATATTCACGTGGTTTCTACTTCATGGTTTTCGAGAATATGTGTTCATCTAGTTCACACATAGGCAACTCTGTCTAGACTTTCTATTATTTTTAATACATTTTCTTTACTTCTCCTTCAAACATTGCATTGTACATATGTATTATCTGCCTAGCTCCTGAAGGCATTTGAATTTGCTAATACTGGCATAATGTACTAGTTCAAATGGACAGAGCTGCTTCAAGATACTTTATTGAATAACCTATCAAAACAATATAAAATGCTACCTTCATCTAGATGAAACATTCATATCCTTGGGTCTTTCTGTATTTGTTACTCTTTTCAGGAGATTTCTCTGCATTTCCTAACCTAGCATCAAACCTTCAGAATGGTTTTATGACTAAATTGTTTTTAAATATCTGCTAATGTAAGTCATCACTTATCACTGCTCAATTTTAAGATTTTATTGATTAATTCACATGAGTATTTTTCTAGGGGATTCTGACATCATTTTGTCAAATTTTAAAAATACTGTTGGAATTTTAATTGGAATTTCATAAAATCTGTTCTTAATTTGAAGTGGTCTGACACCTTATTAATTTCTATTCCTGGAGTTGTTTTTGCTTTTTTTTTTTAAAGTTACTAGAGAATTTATAGCCTGTCTTTAAAGAAAAAACAGGTCATATATCCCTTTATCAGTCTACTGAATTTTTTATATTATTGTTTTATTTGGTATTTAATATCTTTATCTAGACTTTCCAAGTTTTATCTTTTTGCAACTTTTTTTTAGAATTAAATGATTAATTTGTTTCCATCATTATGTTTGATATTAAACTATATAAGAATATAAGATTCCCTCTGAGTATAATTTGTTTTTCAATTCATCACTATACAGGAGACCTAGAAAACTAATGTGGAGGGTATGAGCACCTGTTTGGCTAGAAAATGTGTATTTCCAAGGAAACAGTAACATGAGAGGACTTAAACCAAGGAGCCAAGAAATCCAGGTTATGTTCAGTTTAAAATGATATCTGGCAAACAAATGAATCTTTAGGACCATGATCCCATTTTATTTCAAAATGATATGCTTTAAAAACCAAGACCAACTGTTCAGTTATCTGGTAGGTATGGATCCTAGATTTGAGACTTAGAGTACATACCATGATGAAGATGGGAAATTTCTTTCTCTTTTGAGATGTGATGTGTGCCTTTATCTGGTTGCTTTTTATATAATTATGCTCCACTTGTAAAACTTATTTGGCTATATAATTATGTACTGTACATTTTTCTGTATTTATATCATACTTTAATTTTAAAAGCTTAACAGCAAAATTAATGTGTATTCACTAAAACTTAGAGAATTCAGAAAATACACAGGGAGGAATTTTAATTTTAAAAAGCCATAATCCCACCACTAAAGACAACTACTGAGATATTTTTATTTGATTCCTTCCAAGTATCCTTTTCATGCATACATACACATGTTCAAACGTATGTGTGTGTATGTGTACTATATAGACATATAAACCAATTTAAAAAACATGTTTTGAGTGTCAGTCAGGTAATGTTTTAGACCAGGTGTTGGCAAACTACAGCCCATATGCCAAATCCAACTACTTCCTGTTTTGTAAATAAAGTTTTATTGAAACACAGATTTCTCAGTTTCACACTCATTCACTTACATATTTTTTATGACTATTTTTGTGCTATAATGGAAGAGTTAGTAGCTGTGTCAGGGACTGTATAGCCCACAGTCTAAAATATTTAATATCCTACTATTTACCAAACAAAAAAAAAAATTCTCAATCCCTGATTTAGACTCTGAAGACCTAATTGTGAACAAAGCAAAGTCTTGGCTTCCTAGGACTTAATAGTTTGATGAGGAATACAGACATAACCAAGTAGGTTTATAATATAATGTCTGGTTGTGATATGTACTATGAAGAAAGACAAACAAGAGTATGCGGACTGCCGAAGGCCACAGTTTTAGACATGATGGTCAACAGAAAAGTGGAGCAGGTCCCTAAAATAAGTGAAAGATGGAGCCTTGCAAATATCTAGGGTAAAAGCAATTGAGACAAATGAGAAAGCACACAAATTGTCCCTACGATCTATGTGCACCTGGTGTGTTTAAGGTAGAGCAAGGAGGCACATGGAGCTAGAGTACAACAAGGAGAAGAATAGCAGGAGAGATGAGGATGGAGAAGCAGGCAGCTGCCAGGACATGAGTTAGGGTTTCATTCCATTACAGTATATAAGTTAATGTTGTGCACTAGTATTACGCAGCAGTGAAAAGTATGAGGTGTTGGAGTGTAACATATCTGATTCAAATCCTGACTGATACTTGCTATATGAATGATCATGAACATGTTATATAAACTCTTTAGGCCTCCTTTTCCTTCAAATGAATAGTGCAATTAATAATATCCGCCTCATATGACTGTTATAAAGTACTTATAGCCCCAATATTTGGCACAAAATAATCATTCTATAGATGGTAGCAATGAACTTATCTATATCTATGAGGTATAATGAAAACGTAGGCACATACTCTCAGAACTACAAATACATGAGGCAGTAGAGCACAGTAAAAGGGAAGACATTAGACTATTAAGAATCCAACTTTGGCTCCACCTTTCATAAGTTGTGTGATCTTTTGTAAGCTATTTAACATTTCTGAGCTGCAGTCTCTTCATCTGTAACATACTGAAAATTATGGTACTTGCCTCAAAGAGTATGCTCTGAATATTAAAGGAATGAGCACATGGCAAGTTCTTAGGACATTATCTGGCATATAGTAAGTACCATGCACAGGGCAGGCACTAGCAAATATGGTGCCTTGGTGCAAACTAGGAAAACGCCCTCCTTCTTCAAGACATTTTTCTCCCATCTGTTAGAAAATCATTCTAATATGTTGACTTGGCTAGAATAAGACATTTTGCTACTGTTGTTTTTTAAAATTATTTGAAATAAAGTGTAACATATTATTTTAATTTGCATTTCTTTAACTATTCATGAGATTATTTTTCTTTATACTCTGGCTGCCAGATTCCTTATAAGTTTATGTGTTAATCTCTGCATAATAATTAAAGCATCATTCATTCCAAGCATAGGTAAAAACAAGTACTTTGGCAGAGCTAAAGCAGAGTTTTGCAAAGGGGCATGGGGTTAGGGAGTGGTAGGAAAGGAGAGAGGAAATTATGAAATACACTGTAATGTGTTGAGCCTTGTATTCTTAAAGTGTTTGGATTTTATTCTACAGAGAATAACAGACCAAGGAAGAATGTTAAACTGGGAAGTGACAAGCTCAGATCGAAATCATCTTGCCAGCTAGTGTGAAGAATGGATTGGTAGGGAGACTAGAATATTCACAGCATAGGTAAAGCTGTCTCTCAGTGTAACAGCTGTTCACAGTAGCAAAAACAACCAATAAACAACAGAGCATCCCCCAGGCTACAGCTAATGAATGGAATAGGGCCAGAGGAGAACTCTGCTTTCCATCAGAAACCATATTCAGCAGCACCTGTGGCACCTCTAGCATCAACTGAGGTAACATAGGTGACATCTGTACCAAGAGCAGCAACCACAGCAACAAGCAGTCAGGCAAATTTAACATGAGGTCATCTCTGCACATTAGCCAGTGCTTACACAGGAAGGAAAGTTATGACCAACCTAGACAGCATATTAAAAAGCAGAGAAATTACTTTGTCAACAAAGGTCCATCTAGTCAAGGCTATGGCTTTTCCAGTGGTCATGTATGGATGTGAGAGTTGGACTATAAAGAAAGCTGAGCGCCAAAGAATTGATGCTTTTGAACTGTGGTGTTGGAGAAGACTCTTGAGAGTACCTTGGACTGCAAAGAGATCCAACCAGTTCATCCTAAAGGAGATCAGTCCTGGGTGCTCATTGGAAGGACTGATGTTGAAGCTGAAATTCCAATACTTTGGCCACCTGATGCGAAGAGCTGACTCATTTGAAAAGACCCTGATGCTGGGAAAGATTGAGGGCAGGAGGAGAAGGGGATGACGGTGGATGAGATGGTTGGATGGCATCACCGACTCAATGGACATGGGTTTGGGTGGACTCTGGGAGTTGGTGATGGACAGGGAGGCCTGGTGTGCTGCAGTCCGTGGGGTCTCAAAGAGTTGGACACGACTGAGCGAGTAAACTGAACTGAACACAGGAAGTGTCAAAACAAATAGCAAATTCTTGTTAGGCTATTAAAGACAATTGAGATTTTGACATCAAATGACTTTGGTGAACTCTCCTAATACAACCTCCAATATAGCTTTGGCCTCCTATGAATTCATCTATATACTGATCTCAATAGTATTATCTTATAAATGGTCTGCATTGTGTCTCATTTTTCTCATTATTGTCTCATAATTTCCTTAGAAATGCATTTAAAAATTTTGTTCACGTTGATGAAAAATTGTTACCTGCCATGTCAGGAAAAAAGTGATGCTGTGGCTATCAAGCCATAGTCACTATCCTCACCCCAATGGTGAGCCCCAAGGGAACCAGGAAGGAGACCAATGGGCTGAGTTTTGTCTTGGCCACTGCAGCCATCTGTCAGGGAGCATGCTGAGGGACTCAGGATGGGAAAGGACAGGATACTGGCCACAGAAAGCTAAGATGCACATCCAAGGAATGACATCAATGAGCCCAAGTGCTAATTTCATTAACTTGATATCTATGGCTTTCTTTAATTAACAGTAATCTTTTGTTGTTCTGACTACCTGGCTTTTGTGGCAAAAACTATATATACTGGCTCCTCCCTTACATCTTTGGAGCAGTCCCTCAGAGATACCTGAGAGGTTGTCTTCTAGGCTTAAATCTTCAGTTTTGTTCAGTGAACAAAACATAATTCTCAACTTTTAGCTTGTGCATATTTTTTCAGTTGATATTATTAATATTCACTTTCATAGTTTATTATATTATTGATAAAAAATGTAGTCTATACTATTTCTATTTATAACTTTTTTTTGTGCCTTCATAAATGATCAACTTTGTCAAGATTACATGGTTGTTTGAGAAAAAAAATGTTTTATACATGTCAGAGATGTCTGCTATGACTAACATCAATATAGTGAATCCAGTGATTCTTTTATTTTAAAATAGTTAAATGTTCAATTTTTTGCTTTAAATTTTCATGAGTCACTTTGTTTGTAGTATGCCCTTGTAGACAGCATACTGTACCTGGAATTTATATCCACTTAGTATGATAAACTATTATTTTAATTACTGAATGCATCTAATGTGTATAAAGTATTTTCTGTTTTTCAGAGTTTTTCGTTCTCACCCTTTTGTCTTCAATCTTTTGCTTTTATGTAATGTTTTCACTTGCAGTCCTCTCCACTCCCAAGTTAATTTGGAAGGTAGACAGTAAACTTTTATTTCAACTGGGTCTTATTTTAGCTTTGAAAATGCACACTTAAGCCTCCATTTCTCTAATTATAAATAATTATAATAAACCATTTCTAATGATGTCCCCTAGGAAATGAGCACATTCAATTCTCAGCCCCTCATGTCACCCAAGATCTGACACTTTCCAGTTTTTGTTACTGTAATCTGGAAAGTTTGTCCCAGTTACATGTTATAATTATACTATTTTTTCATTATCTATTTTCTTTCAAGAATTATATTTGCATTATTTTGTAACCATAATTACATATTAATTTTGGTTTAAACCTATTTTTTATCATTTTTCAGTTGGTTGGTTTATTTTTTCAAATATTTTTCTAGGAAACACATATCTTGACTTCCCCCATCTATAGAAAACCTGATTTTTCCTTAGCTGCTTATATGATTATACATTATACCTAACACTGTGCCTGGTGAATTACAGACAACTCCATAAAGATTGGTTTTACTTAAAATTACTACATGGTGCTCTAACTTGAACTACTTCTTTCCTTTGTCCAGTCTTGTATAACCAGGCCAGGCTCTATCTTCTCTATGGTAAATTCATTCTTAGAAACCCACTGTACTTCTCACAATGTTGCTTTTGGTCAGTAGTCTTCCCCACAGCCCACCACTCAGGGTCTGAGTCGTTTAGAAATGGCTGTATGTATCTAACCCATCCTGTTCATGTGTTCATTTGTGTTCAAAGACTACAAATGTGTAACTCTAGACTGGACCTCTTTGCAGAACTCCAGATGCCGAGATATAGCTGCATACTTGATATCTCCATTTGATATCTACAAATAGGTATCTCAGGCTTAACATGACCAACTCCAAACTATTGATTTCCACCTACCCACAAATTTGCTCCTACCACCTTCTTCTCCATCATGTTCCCCATGTCAGTAAACACCACAAGCTAATGTTTTTGTTGGTTTTATATAAGTACTCCTTCCCAACTATAGCTCATCTTTTAACTTCATTTTTGGTGCCTCTTTTTCACATAATTTTGTAACTGTAAACTATATTTTTAATTGCTGGCTTTATGGGTAGTTTTCTAGCTCTTTTAGTTCATTGACTCTTCATCTCTATATTGTCCATTGAGGTTTCTAATTTCATTGGCAATATATTTTTCCTTTAAGATATATAATTTGACTCTATAGTTTCTCATTCGTAAAGGATTATTTAGTCAGACATAGTCTGCTTTCATCCTGGGATTTGAAATTCCTCTAAAAGTGGCTTTACACTTGATTATGTGATGTACCAGATGTCAATATTCCTAACCAATTTTGTTAATAATGTCTTAGATTGTAGAACTAACACTATAACAATGAGCTCAATTTGGTTGCCACGAGTAAAGGGCACAGTTCGGGAAGTACAAACATTGATGTACTTGGAAAGAAAAAGGGGAAAGTGAATCTTCTCAATGGCTGTGGGGAAAGATGACTTGCCACAAAGCAAGCCCATTATTTTAAGCACCATGGAATCTAAGAATGCAAAGCTGAAAGTATACTAGAGATTGATTACTTTTGTACAAAAATAAACCTTCAGTTAGATGGATGAAGAAACATTTTTCAAGTTAACATGCATGAAATTTGAAAAATATGATAGGGATATAAAATATTCTTTAGGATCCCAGGTCTTACTAGCCAAGTTTCATGCTATTTCCATCCATAATTCTTATAGAAGAATGCTGTTACTAAGCAAGGAGTTTCTACCTCCTTTTCAAGCATTCACTTTAAAGGATGCATCTACCACTCTGCTAGCCCATATTGCCTGGCATACATACACAGCAAGTTGATCTTCATGCCTATCAAGATCTTAGAGAAATCAAGTAGAAGAATCATTTTAAAAAGAGATAAGAAAAAGAGTACACATACTTGCTGTAATAGTCTAGAAAATGGTCCCCAAAGATATGGTTACTTATGCTTGGATCTATAAATGTTATCTTACTTTTGTGTGTGCATTCATGCTAAGTCTCTATAGTTGTGTCTGACTCTTTGAAACCCTATGGACTGTAGCCCACCAGGTTCCCTTGTCCATAGGATTCTCTAGGCAAGAATACTCAAGTGGATTGCCATGCCCTCCTCCAGGGGATCTTCCTAACCCGGTGATCAAACCTGCATCTCTTATGTCTCTTGCATTGGTAGGCACATTCTTTACCACTAGCGCCACCTGGGAAGTCCATCTTAGCTGCAAAGGGGTCTTTTCAGATGTGTTTAAGTTAAATATCTTATCCTGTTATTATCTAGGCAAATTCTAAATACAATTACATCTGTTCTTATGAGAGAAGCAGAGAGAGATTTGCCTCAGAGAGAAGAGAAGGCAATGTGACCATAGAGGCAGAGAATGGAGTGATGGCTACAAGCCAAGTAGTGCTGGCAGCCACCAGAAGCTAGAAGATAAAAGAAACATTTTCCTCTGAAGCCTCTGGAGAGAACATAGCCCTGCTGACATCTTAATTTCTGACCACTGAAAATGAGCTCATATTTATGACCTCTAGAACGGTGAGAAAATACATTTATTCTTTTAAGTCACCAATTTTGTGGTAGTTTGTCAGAAAGTCCTAGGAAACTACAATACCTGCACATAACCTATTCACATAGAGCAGGAAGCAATAAAATCAGTGAAAGTGTTTAAAGTGTTAGTTGCTCAGTCATGTTCAACCCTTTGTGACCCTATGGACTGTAGCTAACCAGGCTCCTCTGTCAATGGCATTCTCCAGACAAGAATACTGGAGTGGGTAGCCATTCCCTTCTCCAGGGGATCATCCTGACCCAGGGGTCAAACCTGCATCTCCTGCCTCTCCTGCATTGCAGGTAGATTCTTTATTGCTGAGTCACCGGGGAAGCCCCTCAATGTTGTAAGGGTGCAATAAGAAGAAGGCCATTTGTAAAGTAAGATGTGGGCCCTTACCAGTCACTGGATCTGCTTACACCCTGATCTTGGACTTTTTCAGCATCTAGAATTGCGAGAAATAAATGTTTGCTGTTTAAGTCACATGCCACACAGTCTATGGTAATTTGTTATAGCAGCCTGAAGTAAGACAACAACCGATGACCATATGTGAGAGTACAAATGAAGAAATAGGCAGCAGGAAATGAGATTGCTGAACATCAAATTTTGGAAAAAACGTAGAAATAGTTCTTGGGAAATTCAGATTCATTGAATCTTCTGGTCAGAATAATTCTGCTGTAGTATGTACTAGTTTACACTCTGGAAGTCAAAAGCGGTTTTTTTGAAAAGGAACCTAAAATCTAACTGATACAGAATGATAGCATGTTGCCTTATGAAAGCACTATTGGAGACCATTTAGTTTACCATGCCATTTTAGAAACTGGGAAACTAAGGTGCATAAGGGCAAACCAATTTGTCTAATGTCACCTAGTTAGCTAGTTTCAGAGCTGAAGATAGTAATTTAGATCTCCTGACTCTTTAGTTTAGCACTTTGCTGACATATCAAAATGTGGAAAGCTGAGGAATATGAGAAATGGTCTCAGAAATATTCTATTAGATATTATTTTGGCTCTCTTGTTATGGTCATCTTAATTTGAATTCCATTTCCTTATTTTGTTTTGAATATGTACAGTTCTGTGGGCTCCCATTCTGCATGGGGGTAGAAAGAGAAGAATAAGGGGTCAGAGGAGAGTCAAATAACTGGATGCTCCATAACAACCTATTAGAAATCTGAAAAGACTTCTCTCTATTAGACATGATTACAGTTTGTTGATTCAGCTATTTATTCAATTCAAATTTTTGCAGCTCATTTATTATATTTATATATATATATGTGTGTGTGTGTGTGTGTGTGTGTGTGTGTCACTGATAGAGTAGTATTTATTTGAGGAAAACAAGGTATTATTGAAAATATGATCTTGCTTTCCCTAGAAGATACACCAGAGGTAAAATGTCCAGATTTTACAAAGCAATACTATAATTTTATAGCAATTAATGCCACAAACAAAAAGAGACAAGTAGAAATTTTGCCATGAAATGATGAGTCCTTTGGAGTACTCGTGCAATAAACTGATTATATAATCCCAAGATGAAAAGTGGATCAAATGAATCTAGAAAAGGGTTGTACAGCAAAAATAATTGTTTTACTCAATAATAGAACACATTTATTTGTCAATAAAAACTATGTTGTCTCTGACTCCTGACATCTGTGTGACTAAATTCTGAATGGACTTATCTATATTAACCATCCAGGGGTGGCAGCAACCCTCAGATTACATTCTCTGTGTCTCCCTACAGCGACTACTTCCTAAAGGTTTCTTTAGATATTGTCCTTCTTTTTCCTCTTTACCTTGCTCAGGACTGGAGCAAGACATGACTGGAGGAAGGACTGATCATGAAATAATGAAAACAGTGACTACAGATGCCACTCTCTAGTCTAAAATCAGAAGCAGCTCCATCCGAGCCCCAACTCTTCACTAGTCTCCTATCCCTCACCTCCTGACAAACAGATGCACACGAGTACAATCATCCTGCTCATCTCAGAACCTAAATTCCTTTTCTAAAAATATCCCCAAATAGTTAGATCCAGTTTTATCAATAATAGTGTGTGCTCAGTCGCTTCAGTCATGTCCATCTCTTTGCAACTCCATGAACTATAGCCCACCAGGCTCCTCTGTCCATGGGATTCTCCAGGCAAGAATTCTGGAGTGGGTTGCCATTTCCTTCTCCAGGGGATCTTCCTGACCCAGGGATTGAACCCGGGTCTCCTGCATTGCAGGCAGATTCTTTACCCACTGAGCTACGAGGGAAGCCAACAGAATATTGTTGATCAACTATAGTTCAATAAAAAAAGAAAAAAATATATATATATATTACTTGATTTAATCCTTACCATGATACACTGAGGTAGATTTTATCATCCTTATTTGATATTATTATGTCATGTGTTTTACATTTTTGTGTATCTTGTCACAAATTACCAAAAATGTTGTGGCTCAAAACAACAGAACTTTATTCTCTCACAATTCTGGAGGCCAGAAGTCTGAAATCATTTTCAGTGGTCAGAAATGAAGATGTCAGCAGGACCAAGCTCTCTCCAGAGGCTCCAGAAGAAAATGTTTCTTTTCTCCTTCAGCCTCTGGTGGCTGCCATCACTCCTTGGCTGTGGCCACATCACTCCAGTCTCTACCTCCATGGTTACCTCTCCTTCTCTTCTTCTGTCATCAAATATCCCTCTGCTTCTTTATAAGAATGCATGTGGTCATATTTAGGGTCTACCTGGATAATCCAGAATAATCATTTCACCTCAAGACCTTTTACTTAATCACATCTGCAAAATTACTACTTATGGGAAATGAAGAAGGTAGTAAAGTTCCTGGGGTCAACAGCACACAAAAAAAGAGACATATATATTGATACTTGGAAGTATGAGTCAAGAAATAGAAAGTGTCATCCTTCTTAAGCCTCTTAAGAGGCAGCTGCTGCTGCTGCTGCTAAGTCGCTTCAGTCGTGGCCAACTCTGTGACACCCCATAGACAGCAGCCCACCAGGCCTTCCCGTCCCTGTGATTCTCCAGGCAAGAACACTGGAGTGGGTTGCCATTTCCTTCTCCGATGCATGCAAGTGAAAAGTGAAAGTGAAGTCACCCAGTCGTGTCTGACTCTTAGCGACCCCATGGACTGCAGCCTCTTAAGCCTCTTAGAATCCTTCTTTACTTGCTCCTAGCCTCCACCCTGCTGCAGCCTATGCCATAAGACCTGGAGACATGTCCAACTGTTTATATTTGAAGGTATACTCCCCACCATAACTGTATTGCAAGAAGATTTTACTTAGTGTTATAGGTTTGTGTTCCCCCAAATTCTAAGTTGAAGTCCCTAATATCCCAGAGTCTGACCTTATTTTGAAAGAGTTGAATATGTAGCTAGTTAAGATGAGTAGGTAGCCCTAATCCAATAGACTGTTGTCCTTACAAAGTTGGGTGAAGAGAAAGGGGCAGAAACAGAGAGAAGATGATGTGAATACATACAAAGAACATCATCTGTAAGGCAATGAATGCCAAAGATTGCAAGCAAACTCCCAGAAGCTAGGAGAGAGGCATGGAAAAGATTTTCCTTCACAGCCCTCAGAAGCGCTGTGATCTCAGATTTCTAGCCCACAGAGCAGTGAAACAATAAATTTCTGTTGTTTAAGCCACTCAGTTTATTATATTTTGTTATGGTAGCCCTAGGAAACTAACACAGTTAGTGCAGATTTAACGTCTATAGAAAATAGACCCTCAAATATATAAACACAATAGAAATTTATTTCTCATTCATGTGACATTCGAAGGTGAGTATTTCTGGTTTGAGGCTGCCTCTCTTCCATGTAGTATTTCAAGGACCCAGAGACCTTCCATCCTTTAATTCTCATTATGTCTCATTATTGTCAGCAGACAGCTACCCAAAAGGGAAAGAGAATGGAGGGGAAAACCCACTTCTTAAAAATGTTGGTCCTAAAATGTCATACATCATTTCTGTATACATTCGATGGTGAGAACTCAGTCACACGGTAACATTTAACTGCAAGGAAGGCTGGAAAAGCAGTTTATCTGTGTTTATAGAATGAGGAAGAGACTGAGTCCAAAGAAGGTTCTGGGGTTGGCCTCAAAAACTCATTCACATAGTTAGCTTCCTTTTTATATGACTGATATACAGAATTTGGGGAAACAAGCCTCAAAAGACCTCCCTAAAGAAAATTTTCTTTAAGAATTTTGTTTTACTACTTGATTCATTCCTTTAAGACTTTTTGATCATCTACTATGGTCAGGCAATACATAAACAGCCAAGAACAAGGTAAAGTTCTTGACTCCATAGTCATTACTTTCTAATGGCAGGAGAAATTTAATAAACCAGCAGATATAGAATATGTCAGGTGCAGATAAGTACTGTGTGGAATAATTAAAAAAGCAAGCTAGGAATACAGGAAATGACAGAAGTAGAATGCTGTTTTATATATGGTGGTCATAGAAGCTGTCTCTGGCAAAGTGATAGATGTCTGAACAAAAACAGAGTTAGCTATATGGATGCCTTGGAGAATATATCAAGTTAAAAGAAAGCTATGTACAAAACCATGATATGTGAGTGTGTTTAGGATATTTGAGGGCTAGAAAGAAAAAGGAATGGAGTGAACAAGAGGAAAAGACATAAGAGATACACCCATGGTGGATTCATGGCAATGTATGGCAAAACAAATACAATATTGTAAAGTTAAAAAACAGATAAATAAACTAATTTAAAAAAAAAGAGATGAGATCAGAGAAATACGTAAGGGACAGACCAAGGAGGGCCATAGAAGTCATGTTAAGAGTTTTGCAAATTAGTCTATGTGTGAAATGGAAACTACTTATGAGCTTTGAGCTGAAAAGCGGCAAGCTCTGACATTTTAAAGGATATTTCAAGGTACTGTGTGGAGAAGAAATAGAGGCACTAAGATGTAAGCAGAATAACCAGTTAGAAAACCAGTTATTGCTATGGCAATAAGCCAGGGGAGATATGACAATGGATTAAGTCAGGATGGTAGTAGGGGACCTGGTAAGAAGTGATTACATTTTGGATATGTTGTCAAAAGTATAATGTAATACATACAAAAGTATTTTACCTAGATCCCCTCTGCAACCCAATGCACTCATTTCCCAGCTACTGAGAATACTGATGACTGAAGGCTCATATTAGCATTACCTAGAGACTCATGAAATTGGGCTTCCCAGTTGGTGCTAGTGGTAAAGAGCCCACTTGCCAAGGCAGGAGACGTAAGAGATGCGGGTTCAATTCCTGGGTCAGGAAGATTCATTGTGGGGGGGATGCATGGCAACCCACTCCAGTATTCTTGCCTGGGGAATTCAATAGACAGAAGATCCTGGTGGGCTATAGTCCATAGGATCACAAGGAATGAGACATGACTGAAGCAACTTACCATGCACACACACAGAGACTCATGAAACTACTTGCCTCAGGGTCACACCCCCTCCTAGGTGCTGGTCTGCAGACAGTGCCTGAGCAATGTAGGGATACAAGGCCCTTGACCCCCTTTATATCTACTACATTTCACCTATCCAATCTCCAACTGACGAATATCCACATTGCTTCAAACTCTTTGCTTTTATATAAGTACCACAGTGGACTGACTGCCTTGTATGTGCCCTTTGAAGAGCCTGTATAGGGAATATTTTGGGATTATATCCCATAGTTGAATTTCTATATTAGAATAGACTTCCTTTAAATTATGTCAGACTTCTGTACAAAATGACTACAATAAACTATCTGGACATCAGTAATGCCTGAGGGTTCCTATATTTACTTATTTCTGTCAATAAAAAATGGCCACCCACTCCAGTATTCTTGCCTGGAAAATTCCACGGACAGAGGAGCCTGGTGGGCCCCAGTACAGGGAGTCGAAAAGAGCTGGACACAACTGAGCAACTGAGCAGAACAGAAAGTGACAGATCCTTGTCCTTTCATGTTCTTTCACTACTACAAGGTTTTTAAAGAAATTTAAAATGGATTTTAATTAGGACTGAAATTTATAGATTGAGGATTGATTAGTCAACACTGTCCCATGCCACAAAGTCTGTAAAAATAGTTGGAAACTAAGACAAGAGCATTGGCTTTGGTAATTATAAGATAATTATAATAAGCAATTACAATAAAATATTGATAAATCAATCCAGGTTTCAAAATTGAATGCTAAAAAACTTCCGAGGTACTAACATTTTCAAAAGTTATAGAATAAAGGTACAGAAGCCTCAGCTAAGTGACAAAGTCACAGAATTTGTAATGAAGAGAATTACACTGTCTAGTAAAAATAAAGGAGAGCACAAATCTTTGAAGAATCTAAATGTATCAATGGTTTGTTAATAATAAAAGGGGAAAATGGACACTTGATTTCATCTTATGAAAGGAAAAAAATGAAGAGGGTATCTGAGAAAACGGAACATGCTAACTTGTGGAAACATTTTGCATTTGGATGTGTCAATTTAAGTCAAAGTCAAACAGCTGAGGACCATTTGAAATGAAAGAAAATGTGCCTTTGCTTTTTAGGATAAATAGTATGGGATTTGATAATATCGCAAGTCCACCACTCCTACCAGTCTCACTGTGGTTCCATCTTTATGTCTTTAACTATGCAGTATCTTTTCTGGTAGGTCTCAGTCTTTTTCAGCGGTGGTTGTTCTGTAGATTGTCATTAAAGGAGACAAGCTTAGGCCCCCTCTACTCTACCATCTTGGCCACTCTCCAGAGCAAATATGAATTGTCTGCATTGCATTCATTTTCAGCATGGATTTAAGGCTTTATTATATATAATATATATATATATATATATATATATACACTCCAAAAATAATATTTCAATAAAATCATAGCGTTGTAGTGTCGAGGAAACCAAGATATTAAAATGTATCTAATATTCTTGTATCAGATTTATTACTGTGGCTCTCAAATTGGTACTCTGGCCTCTTCTGATCAAGATCATGTAGAAGGCAGGAAAATACCATTAGTACGATCAAATAAGCTCTTGTCATTTCTGTGTTATTTAGACCTTCTGTGTGAAAAATTCCTATAGACCCCTGAGAATCATACAGAAAATTTGCAAGAAACCATATGGCACTGTCCACTGAAATAAACCTTCCCAATTTTATGTACCCTTGGGGCTAGCTATATTTTTGCTGCATTTTTTGTGATTATTGTCTAGAAAATAGGAGAATGCTACCACTCATAATTTTCATAACTAGTAAGTCATATTTTTTGCTATTCTAAACCTTTTCAGTGTAAATATCATGAGTCAAAATGAATGCTATTCTGGAGAAAAATTGGAAACTTCATTGCATTCCTTTTCTAAAATCTACTTTTTAAACAACATTCATTTTTGCTAATGAAAGGAAACAATCATAGGCCAATTAAGGTTATGAAGAAGTGTATATTCTAAGTCCAAAATACATCTTGATTAATGAAAGGAGGCCTAAAATTGTTCACGAGAGCATGACTATTTCAAGTAGCAGAATAAATTTCCTGGGTTTTTTTTTTTTATTATCAAAACTCTGTGCTCAGGACCAAGGAGAAAAATCCAAATATGTTTTCCAAACCAATCATATATGACATCCCACTTCTAGTTAGCCCACTTCCAGCTTCCCTATGCCAACAGTCTCTGATCAAAATATAGGCGAAGGTTTACTTTTCCCCCACTCTGTAAAGCTTTTCCACTCCTGACTACTTTTGGGTCTCTGTAAAATATGAGTGATGGCAGCTGACCCCTTTGCTATGGCAAACTCTGAATAAATATTCTCTGCTTATTCTTATTTGGGTGGTCTCAGTTATTTCCACAAAGCAATGAGTCTTGATTTGGTCCCTCATATCAAGTGGGCATTTTTAATTTAATGCCTTTTACCCCAAGGGAAAAGCAATCCTATACACTGCAGTCTGCTCCCAGATCCAGATGCTTGGTTTCAAGTTTTACTTACAGAGAGATATTTATCTTGTTTCTCAACACAGTTATATTGTTCTCATTTTTCTCTTTTATCGATTCTATCTATGTATCTGGAATAGAGGACTCCAAAGCATGAGCATGTGATACCATCTTAGCTAGAACTTCTACCCTTTACTCCAAAATTCTGGGGGGAGGGTTATCTAACAGTAATGGACAATAGGGAGAGTTCATGGCTGCCTCATTTATGAGATGACATACAGATAATAATCATATTAATAAAGGTACAAGATGCTGACTTTTTAAAATAACTGTTACACTGGTGATAACCACCATGAAATAATGGCTAATAGTGTGTGTTCAATAACCACTTAAATAAGGTGAAAGATGATTTCTTTTTGCTAATTGATTAATCAGAAAAATTTTTAAGATTCAGAGTTGTTAATAAATAGTCAATGCAAAATAGTTAACATGTAAAAGTCAATATAAAACCTACTAACAATCAGTTTTAACCACAAAACATGGTTGACAGTGTCAACACAAAGAAATTCATATAAGGACCCTGAAGACCTCTTGACTATAGCAAAGAAGCAAGCAGAATACCCTGACAGTACAAGATACCCAGTGGGAATGATATTAGGACTTTATGTCAATTTCTTGTAAAAATTAATGAAAAGAAAATATCTCATAACATTCCAAATAAAGCACTCTTGTAGAGCAATGTTAGCTAAATACACACACACACACACGAAACATGTTTGTGTGTGTGAGCTCCTGTGCAAGTGTGCACATAAGGAGGGTGGAGTGGGAGGGAGAATGAACACCAACAGATGAAACTATTAAGACAGGGATTCAATTGGAAATAAAAGCAAAAATAAACAATTGGGACCTAATTAAAATTAAAAGCTTTTGCACCACAAAGGAAACTATAAGCAAGGTGAAAAGACAGCCTTCAGAATGGGAGAAAATAATAGCAAATGAAGCAACAGACAAACAATTAATCTCAAAAATATACAAGCAACTCCTGCAGCTCAATTCCAGAAAAATAAACCACCCAATCAAAAAGTGGGCCAAAGAACTAAACAGACATTTCTCCAAAGAAGACATACAGATGGCTAACAAACACATGAAAACATGCTCAACATCACTCATCATCAGAGAAATGCAAATCAAAACTACAATGAGGTACCATTTCACGCCAGTCAGAATGGCTGCTATCCAAAAGTCTACAAGCAATAAATGCTGGAGAGGGTGTGGAGAAAAGGGAACCCTCTTACACTGTTGGTGGGAATGCAAACTAGTACAGCCACTATGGAGAACAGTGTGGAGATTCCTCAAAATACTGGAACTAGAACTGCCATATGACCCAGCAATTCCACTGCTGGGCATACACACTGAGGAAATCAGAATTGAAAGAGACACGTGTACCCCAATGTTCATGGCAGCACTGTTTATAATGGCCAGGACATGGAAGCAGCCTAGATGCCCATCAGCAGATGAATGGATAAGGAAGCTGTGGTACATAGACACAATAGAATATTACTCAGCCATTAAAAAGAATACATTTGAATCAGTTCTAATGATATGGATGAAACTGGAGCCTATTATACAGAGTGAAGTAAGCCAGAAAGAAAAACACCAATATAGTATACTAACACATATATATGGAATTTAGTAAATCGGTAAAGATAACCCTGTATGCGAGACAGCAAAAGAGACACAGATATATAGAACAGTCTTTTGGACTCTATGGGAGAGGGCGAGGGCGGGATGATATGGGAGAATGCCAATTGAAGCATGTAAATTATCATATGTGAAACGAATCGCCAGTCCAGGTTTGATGTATGATACAGGGTTCTCAGGGCTGGTGCACCGGGATGACCTGGAGGGATGGGATGGGGAGGGAGGTTGGAGGGAGGGTTCTGGAAAGGGAACACATGTACACCCATGGTGGATTCATGTCAATGTATGGCAAAACAAATACAATATTGTAAAGTTAAAAAATAGATAAATAAACTAATTTAAAAAAAAAACAGATATTCAGTATACATGAATTATTTTTCTTGCAAACCTCTCTGAGCTCTCCTACCATGAAAGCAATGAGTTGTTTAATGTGACAATCACTTTTCCTTCCAGTTCACTGAAGCCTGAAAATCACAACAGAAATGAATTCTTATGGCCTAAAGGCTTTCTTCACTATTAAAATGCAAGCCCCAGGAAATCGTACCACTGTAAAGGTACTGAAAAGAACTTAGGCAAGTAACGTAACTTCTCTGAGCCTCAGCTTATTAAAATATAAAATAGAAATTATGCTATCTGCCTAATAAAGAAGTTGTAAGGATTGAATGAAATAATGCATGTGTATACATGTATCTCAGAGAAGGCAATGGCACCCCACTCCAGTGTTCTTGCCTGGAGAATCCCAGGGACGTCAGAGCCTGGTGGGCTGCCGTCTATGGGGTCGCACAGAGTTGGACACGACTGAAGTGACTTAGCAGCAGCAGCATACATGTATCTATAGACATATGTATGCTATAGACTGAATATTTGTCAGTTCAGTTCAGTCATGCCCAACTCTTTGTGACCCCATGGACTGCAACATGCCAGGCTTCCCTGTCCATCACCAACTCTAGGAGCTTGCTCAGACTCAAGTCCATCAAGTAGGTGAATATTTGTACCCCTCCCCCCAAATTCACATGTTGAAACCTAAAACCCAATGTGATTGTATTTGGAGATGATGCCTTAAAAAGGCAATCAGGTCATATAAGTCATTAAGTCAGATAAGGCCCTTATAAAATAGAGCCCAGAGGGTCCTTTGTCCCTTCTATCATGTGAGGTCCATTTCCATTTATGACAAGGAAATAGGCCTTCCTCAGACACAGAATCTGATGGTGCCTTGATCTCAGACTTCCAGCCTCCAAAACTACGAGAAATACTCTTGTTTATATGCCACCCAGTTGGCGGTATTGATACAGGACCCTGAATGGACTAAGATAGTGTGAATCACTATTCGCAGAGTGTATGCTCAGTAAATGGTAACCTCAAATGGTGCAATTTTGCTCAACTGTTTACCCTCCTCAGGCATTTTCAAATATGTAAATACTCTTGAATTTTGCATGCAACAAGCTTTTAACTTGCTCCTGCCTTCTTTCCTCTGTTATTACCCCATATTGTGTATGAGTTCAAATCCTTTTCTAAGAAGCTATACTGATGATGGATTAAGGCTGTGAGAATACGGAATGTCTTCAGGGCAGAAAAGCTACTAAGGGAAAGGCCAGGACACATAAAGCCTACATGGACTTAAAAAGTTTGCCTTGTAATACATAAAAATATCCTCAGATTTTATTTTTTTCCATACAACTGCTTTCTAATCACATGGCTTTCTTTGTATATTCTATAACAGAAACTGTGATATATCTAAGATAACTGTCATTCCACTATAAATGTGGTTAGTTAGCTTACAATATACCTTAACCAGGAATTTACACTCCAGAGGAAGTTATTTAATCATCTCCAAAATGGATATAAATATCTATATCCTGAGGGTATGTTAACCAACATAAGGAACATTGACAAAATTTTTTATCGATGAAATAAATGCTGTTCAAGATATGCAAGTGGTTAGGACATTGCTTAGGTCCCACTGCCCATGCAAAAACAATATTTCAAAATCTGGCAAGCTCAGCAACCTAATAGTTTTGATGCAATCCTTAAGGAGTAAAGTTCCAAACATTGGTTCTGTGTCACTTTATTTCATGTAAGACTCTTTCCTGGGCTATCTACAAAGCTGGCTGATCTAGCCATCATGTAATAGCCAGAAGAACTAACAGCAGAGAGTGGGGCTCCCCCTGAACTACAAGAACAGGTAAAATAATTGTTTCTGCCTGTTCTTGTTGACAAGTGTATCTTTGGCAAAATTGGATCTGAGGTTTGCTTTCATATCACCTGACAGAAAGATTATGGGGAAGCAAACATATAAAGCACCAACTACTTCTAATTTCCAAAGGCTAGTGGAAAATGACAAAAGACCCTAACAATTGCTGAATGGATAAATTAACTTAGGTCAGTTTGTAATACCTGGTGCAACCAAGGGGGTAGTTTTTACCTGGGTATAGATCAAAAGGAGGAAACCAATTGCTTCCCAAAGGAGATAAAATCTGGAAGCTATTAAGGGTGAATGAGCTTATTGACATTGCTAAGTTTCCACATTGTATAAAGGGGAAAAGAAAGCATCTTGGAGGGTATTAAGTTAGTCCACAGGATCACATTGTTAAAAGCAGGAAGAAGAAGGGAGACCACAAATTCAGCCTAACATAGGAGGATATTTATGACCATTCTGCTGAAGTTTTTGGCTTGGCTTTAAGATTTTTAAGAGGTAGGAAATAGGGGCTTATACCTTGCTCAAGGTAAAAATCATAGGAAATAATTTGACAAAGTGATAGAAAAAGGAACTGTGGCTCAGTTAACAGACAATAAATGGGTAGACATCACTATATATCAAAAATAAAATTTGAAATTTAGGCAGTCTCCCCAGGAAGTAAGGCTTAGAACATACATAAAGCAGCCTAGAGTCCCCTTCAAGGATGAAGAAGCCCTCTCCTGCTCTCCATGAAATATTAATAGATATTTACAATCTGTTGAAAGAGGTGGCTCACAATTAATATAGTGGATTTGATGGTAAATGAGAGAAATTATTCTTGAAGCTAAAGATGAAGCTAGCTAACCATGGCTGGAAGGGTTTGTCAAGATGCATCAAACCCCACTGAAACTGCAGTAGAGTCAGAATACCATAGCAAATGGAACTCATAAGCACCTCTCACTAAAAGGACTGCTCTGATTGACATATTAGGGAAATTAGAGAGCAGGAAAGGGTAGTAGATGCCCTAAACTTAGTAGATAAATGTTCATGTGAGAGTAGGTTTGTTTCAGTCACTCAGCTGTAGAAATTGGGGCAATAAATTAGCTAGAAGAAAGAAGGGATAATTTTTGAGAGAAAAAAAAATAGGTCTTGAAGGATAAAACTAGCAGGCAGTCAGATGAGATAGTTAAGAAAGTACCAGGAAAACAACCTTGGATTCCAGAGGCAATCCCTGATAGGGCAATCATAGAAGGCAGTGAGGCTTAGAGATGAGGTCTCTCCAGGCCAAATCAACCAAGCTGAGCTTGTCCCTAAATATCTCATGCTGAAAGGTAGCAGCCACCTAAATTACAGAACTGGCAGTCTGAGAGTGAATAGGCCCTGATTACCCTACGAAATCCAAAAGGTCAGGAGAGGGAATTAGTTTTCCTGTGGCTCCAAAGTGATGACTACTCTGCAAAAGACAGAAATGTTTAAAGATTTGGGTAATATGGATGCAATGGTAATGAAAACTAAGATTAAACTGGAAGCAAGTAGCCAAGCAGGGAAACTGAACTGGTAGAAGCCAGGACTTTAGAATGAATAATTGGATTGGATAGATTAAAAAAATACCTTCCACTATCCTAATCTGATAAATAAGTTCAATATTTTTATGATTATGGTCAGAAGGCTAAATGCCAACACATCAAACTGCCTACTTCAAAGCATATATTTAATGCAACTTCTATGGAAAGTGATATGGCAAGTCCTGGAAAAAATTAAATATAAAATTATCATATGATCCAGTAATCTCACTTCTGGGTAATTATCCATAAAAATTTAAACCAGAGTCTTCAAGAGATATTTGCCCATCCATATTCATAGAAGCATTATTCATAATAGCTAAATGGTGGAAGCAATTCAAGTGTCCATCAAAGAATAAATGTATAAATAAAATGTGGTCAATTGAAACAAAGGAATAGTATCCAACCTTAAAACGGAAGGACATTTCGATGCATGCTATAACATTTATGAACCTTGAGGGTGTTATGTTAGGTGAAAAAGCCAATCACGCCTACAGATGGCTAGTAAACACAAGAAAAAATGCTCAACATCACTTATTAGAGAAATGCAAATCAAAACTACAACGAGGTATCACCTCACACCGATCAGAATGGCCACCATCAAAAAACCTACAGATAATAGTTGCTGGAGATGATGTGGAGAAAAGGGAACACTCTTACACTATTGGTGGCAACATAAATTGATACAGGCACTATGGAGAACAGTATGGAGATTTCTTAAAAAATTAGGAATAAAACTACCATACTACCCAGCAATCCCACCACTGGGTGTATGCCCTAATAAAACCACAATTCTAAAAGACACAAGTACCCCAATAATCACTGCAGCAATATTTACAATCGCTGGGACATGAGAGCAACCTAGATGTCCATTGACAAATGAATGGGTAAAGAAGATGTGGTACATATATAACAATGGAATATTGTTGTTGTTGTTCAGTCGCCCAGTAATGTCCGACTTTTTGTGACCCCATGGACTTCAGCATGCCAGGCCTCCCTGTCCCTCACCGTGTCCTGGAGTTTGCCCAAATTCATGTTCATTGCATCAGTGATGCCGTCCAGCCATCTCATCCTCTGACACCCTCTTCTCCTTCTGCCCTCAATCTTTCCAAGCATCCATCACAGACTTTTCCAATGAGTCATCTGTTCACATCAGATGACCAAAATACTGGAGCTTCAGCTTCAGCATCAGTCCTTCCAGTGAATATTTAGTGTTTATCTCCCTTAAGATTGACTGCTTTGATCTTGCTGTCCAAGGGACTTTCAGGAGTCTTCTCTAGCACCACAGTTTGAAGGCATCAATTCTTTGGCATTCTGCCTTTTTTACAGTCCAGCTCTCACAACCGTACACGACCACTCGGAAGACCATAGCCTTGACTATATGGACCTTTGTCAGCAGAATGATGCCTCTGCTTTTCAACCTAGACAAACCTGTCTAGGTTTGTCATCGCTTTCCTGCCAAGAAGCAATCATCTTCTGATTTCATGGCTGCAATCACTATCCACAGTGATCTTGGAGCCTGGGAGGAGGAAATCTGTCACTACTTCCACATTTTTCCCTTCTATTTGCCATGCAGTAATGGGGCTGGATGTAATGACCTTGTTTTTTTTTTTAATATTTAGTCTTAAGCCAGCTCTTTCACTCACCTCCTTCACCCTCATCAAGAGGCTCTTTAGTTCCTCTTCGTTTTCTGCCATTAGAGTGGTATCGCCCACATATCTGAGGTTGCTGTTCCTCCCACCTATCTTGATTCCAGCTTGTAACTCATCCAGCCCAGCATTTCTCATGATGTGCTCAGCATATAGATTAAACAAACAGGGTGACAGCAGACAGCCCTGTCATACTCCTTTCTCAATTTTGAAGCCAGCAGTTGTTCCATACAGGGTTCTAACTGTTGCTTCTTGACCCACATATAGTAAGTTTCTCAGGAGACAGGTAAGTTGGCCTGGTCTTCCTATCTCTCCAAGAGCTTTGCACAGTTTGTCATGATCCACACAGTCAAAAGCTTTAGCAGAGTCAATGAAAGAGAGGTAGATGTTTTTCTGGAATTCCCTAGTTTCTATATAATGCAGCGAATATTGGCAATTTGATCTCTAGTTCTTCTTCCTTTTCTAAATCTAGCTTGGACATCTGGAAGTTCTTGGTTCACATAATACTGAAGCCTAGCATGTAAGATTTTAAATATGACCTTACTAGCATGGGAGATGAGTGCAATTGTCTGATGGTTAGCACATTCTTTGGTACTACCTTTTTGGGGAATTGGGATGAGGATTGATCTTTTCCAGTTCTGTGACCACTGATGGGTCTTCCAGATTTGCTGACATAATGAATGCAAAGTCTTACAGCATCATCATTTAGGCATTTGAATAGTTCTCCTGGAATTTTGATAGCATCCACTGGCTTTATTAACAGCAGTGCTTCTTAAGACCCCCTTGACTTCACACTCTAGAATGTCTGGCTCTGGGTGACTAAGCACACCATTGTGTAATCTGGTTCATTAGGATCTTTCTTCCATACAGTTCTTCTGTGTATTCTTTCCATCTCCTCTTGATCTCTTCAGTGTCTACTAGGTCTCTACCATTTTCATGCTTTATTGTGCCCATCTTTGGACAGAATGCTCCCTTGATGTTTCCAATTTTCCTGAAGAGATCTCTAGTCTTTTCCCTTTTGTTTTCTTCTTCTATTACTAAGCATTGTTCATTGAAGGCCTTCTTGTCTCTTCTAGCTATTTTTTTTTGAACTCTGTGCTTAATTGGATGCCTCTCTCCCTTGCTTTTCATTTCTCTTCATTCTTCCACTATTCATAAAGCCTCCTCAGATAACCACTTTGCCTTGTTGCTACTCAGCCATAAAAAGGAATGAATTTCAGTCAGTTCTAGTGAGGTGGATGAACCTAGACCCTGTTATACTGAATGAAGTAAGTCAGAAAGAGAAAAACAAATATCGTGTATGAACGTATATATATGGAATCTAGAAAGATGGTACTGATGAACCTATTTACAGGGCAGCAATGGAAATGCAGATACAGAGAACAGACGTGTGGACATGGAGAGGGGGAAGGAGATGGTGGGACAAATGGAGAGAGTAGCGTGGAAACACGTATATTACCATGTAAAATAGATAGCCAGTGGAAATTTGCTGTATGATGCAGGGAGCTCAACTCAGTGCTCTGTGACAACCTAGAGGGGTGGGATGGGGTGGGAGGTGGGAGGGAGGCTCAAGAGTGAGTGGACATATATATACCTATGGCCGATTCATGCTGATGTAAGGCAAAAACCAACACTGCAAAGAAATTACTCTCCAATTAAAAATATTTATTTAAAAACGAGTAAAACCAAGTCGCAAAAGAATAAATACTATGATTCCACTTGTGAGCCACCTAGATTAGTCAAATTCATAGTAACAAAATGTACAATGGTAGTTGCCAGGGGTCAGGAAGTTCGGGAAATGGGGATTTGTTTAATTTGTACAGAGTTTCATTTTGCAAGATGTAAACTTCCTGGAGGTCTGTTACACAACAATATGAATCTACTTAACAATGCAAAATTATACACTTAAAATGGTTAAGATAGTAAGTTTTATGTTATGTGCATTTGATCACAATTAAAATGAAACTCAAGGGGTAATTATCAAGTGAACATCTGCGTATTTACCATACAAATTAAGAAATACAATGTTCCTAGAAGAGAGTGAGAGAAGAAAAATGCATATATCTAATAATCAACAAAAATGAATTATATGGGAAACAACCTGAAACCTCTCAAAATATAAAATATTTGAAAGAGATAGAGGTGATCTGTAAAGCTTTATCTCCATTTAATTCTCTAAGATATATGTTTAAAAAGACTTGCATTAATTTTTAATTGTTAAAGGAGTGGGTGTGCTGGCTACACTGTCCAAATCACTAATGAATCAATTAAAGCTCCTGAAAAATATTAGCTGTAATTGACTTGCCTATATGTTTCTCAACATACCAACTGAAAAGGAAAGTGAATTAACCTGCCATCATTTTTGAAGGAATGTGATATGCTTTCATCTTCCTCCAGTAGGGTTATCAACTTTAAAAAGCAAGTATTTTATTGGAGAGAATGGATAAAGGAAGGAGGCAACAACAGTCTAGCAGAGTATACAATTAGTGACAGCCCAGTAGTCCAAGCATTTACTTTAGACACGTCAATACCAGGCATCAGGAACTCTGTATTTTAGTGTCTGGAAGGGGTCCCTGCAGAGCCAAGAAAGAACCAGCTGTGTATCAGTCAGGATTTAACTATAGATTAACAGAAATCTCTCAAGCTATTAAAAGCAAAAATGTATCTACTGCAGAAAATTAAGTGTTTACAGAGTTGTGGGAAGCCTAAAGAAGCAGGGCCTAGGCTGCATCTCGGATTAATTCCCAGAACACCACCACAGAACCAACCTGTCAAGGAAACTACTATCCTTGTTCAGTTGGAAAGATGGCAAATCAAGAAGCTGATATAGAAGGCTGCTGTCTAAACTGCTGGATCCAAGGGCACACCATCATCATCCATGAATTAGAAGTTGCTGCTGCAAACGTGGCTTTCAGTTGTGCCTTGGCTGTGACTGGGGGATTATGAAGGTCATTATGAGCCATTCCACATCTGCTGGATCTGTATCAGCAAACTGGATGCATCACTGAGCACAGCCTCTCTCCCACTTCAATCAATTCCTAATTAAGATGTAATCTGAAAAATCTAAATCTCATCCAAAACAAGGGAGTTTAGAAAGTATAGGTTTTGGCTTTCTAGCTGCTGTAGATAGAAAGGATGTTAGGGTCAATGTGGGATGAACCTGCCTCTGGTATCCTCCAGAAACCAGCATGACTTAAGTGCAAGAAATTCCAAGGGGTAAAGGTGACTCATACCCTCGTGCATGCATGTGTGCATGCTCAGTTGCTCGGTCGTGTCTGACTCTTGCAACCCCCTGGACAGTAGCCTGCCAGGTGCCCCTGGCCATAGGATTTCCCAGGCAAGAATACTGGAGTGGGTTGCCATTTCCTTCTTCAGGGGATCTTCCCAACCAAGGGACAGAATCCACATCTCCTCCTTGGCAGGCAGATTCTTTACCACTAAGCCACCAGGGAAGCCATTAGACGAAATAAAGAATTAAGGTAATTTCAGATATTCCGGGGACTTGTACTAAAAACAAGAGACAAATAAAGGAAGAAATAAAACATAACTATTATTCCTAGAGAGCAGTGATTTCCTGGTATAGTGGGAATATCTACTGGGTATAGACTATGAGAACACTGAAATCTACCCAAGCCTTGTGATTACAATGCCCTCCTCCCCAGTTTACCTAGGTCATATACAAACTCTCCAAGTTCCCACTTTTTACCTCATAAGCAATTCATTGTACTGTTCTGTCCCAACTGATCAACTGGAACAAAACATGGGTTATCATTCTCCCATCCCTCCAGGTCCTTGAACTTTGGCCCACCCCCAGTCTGAGCCAGCATACAACCTTAACAGCCCTTCTGAGAATAGACTGGCCTCAGTGTAAAATGTTCTCTGATCTATTGTCTGATCAAGCCAGTCCCATTCATCCCACTTCCGTGCACCTGGTTGTTTCTAGACTTGTTTATTTCTCCCTATAAAAGGGAATCTCTTCTCTGCCTGATCATTTAGACATCTGCAGATCTCATGGTCGCAGCCTTCTTCCTATTGTAATAGTCCCCTTTTGCCCTCTTACAATAATCCTTTCAAATAAAGTGTCTCCTTAATCTAAGTCCAGATTTTTTTTTAAACAAAAAAATCCCCGCCTCTGGAGCAGGAAGAACTGGTATCAATTGCTCAGGTGGATTTCAGAACTTCTATGAACCAGTGAAAGCTTGGTACTTCCTGCCTCATATCCCATCCCCTTTTGGAAGACAGTTTTCCTATTGCAATTATCACGATCCTGTCTTGCCACTGTACGCTAGGTATGTAATGGAAAGGTTACTTGTTTTATTAGTTCACAGGTCTCTGAATTTGAGGAGTTATAACAAAGTCTCTTCATCTGCACCTGCACATTATTTACATAACAAGACTTCAGATTAAAATCTAAGGCCAGTGCCTTGATGGGATAATATGTATATACCGGGACATGAATCACAAAGAGAAAGATGGCAATCTGATAGAAGTAAGTTGGTGGCCTCCTATCAAGCACACCTTTTGGTATTCACACCCTTTTCTAGCCTCTTCCCACACTGACTCTGGGCTTGGTCATGAAACTTACTTTGGCTAATAGGAGATGTATTACTTTCCTGCTGCTAAGTTGCTTCAGTCGTGTCCGACTCTGTGTGACCCCATAGACGGCAGCCCACGAGGCTCCGCCATCCCTGGGATTCTCCAGGCAAGAATACTGGAGTGGGTTGCCATTTCCTTCTCTAGTGCATGAAAGTGAAAAGTGAAAGTGAAGTCGCTCAGTCGCGTCTGACTCTTAGCGACCCCATGGACTGTAGCCTACCAGGCTCCTCTGTCCATGGGATTTTCCAGGCAAGAGTACTGGAGTGGTGTGCCATTGCCTTCTCCGATTACTTTCCTAGTGTAACAAAGTATACAAACTGGTTGGCTTAAAAAATAAATGTATTCTCTCCCAGTTCTGGACTTCAAAGTCTGAAATTATGGTGTCAATAGGGCCATGCTCCCTTTGAAGACTCTAGGGAAGAATTCTTTCCTGCCTCTTCCTAGCTCCCTGTGGCTCCCTGTAGGCCTTGAGTATGTTAAAACATACTCTGGGGTTTCTTCCAGCTCTATAATTCAATGATTCAATAAATGCTGCTGCTGCTGCTGCTAAGTCACTTCAGTCGTGTCTGACTCTGTACGACCCCATAGACGGCAGCCCACCAGGCTCCTCCGTCCCTGGGATTCTCCAGGCAAGAACACTGGAGTGGGTTGCCATTTCCTTCTCCAATGCATGCAAGTGAAAGTGAAGTCGCTCAGTCGTGTCCGACTCTTCGTGACCCCATGGACTGTAGCCTACCAGGCTCCTCTGTCCATGGGATTTTCCAGGCAAGAGTACTGGAGTGGGGTGCCATTGCCTTCTCCAGATTCAATAAATGAGGGCTCGCTAAACAAACAAACAAAATTAAATGGCAATATCCTGTCAAGCTTGGATCTCTCTTGAAAATGAAGTAAGACTAGTATAAGGACAGGTCATGTGTAATAGCACCAAGAGCAGAATATTTGTATGACATATTATTTCTTCAAAAGGGGTAATATTTTTCACTTATACTCACAGGTATATGAAAAGTCAGAAAAAAGTAATTCTAAAAAACAAAAACAGTCTCCCTCTCTGTTAGTTTCTCCCTTTTCTAAAGTGACTCCAAATCAAATCCTAATATAACAAAAAGTATTATAATGTCACTCTATAGCAAAGCCTATAACAAGGGCCTTCCTGATAGCTCAGTTAGTAAAGAATCCACCTGCAACGCAGGAGACCCCAGTTCGATTTCTAAGTCGGAAAGATCCCCTGGAGAAGTGATAGGCTACTCACTCCAGTATACTTGGGCTTCCCTTGTGGCTCAGCAGGTAAAGAATCTGCCTGCAATGCGGGAGATCTGGGTTCAATCCCTGGGTTGGGAAGATCCCCTGGAGAAGGGAAAGGATACCCACTCCAGTATTCTGGCCTGGAGAATTCCATGGACTGTATAGTCCGTGGGGTCGCACAGAGTCAGACATAACTGAGTGACTTTCACTTCACTATAACAAAGCAAATGCCAAAGTTCCCATTGACATGACACTAATATCAAACAATTTTAAGTACAAGATCACTGTATACAACAGGATAATTGACAATCTCTTGGAGTTATTTCCAACAAAATTTGACCAATAGATAGATATATTCCCCAGCATGCCACAAATCAAAGCAATAAGGATAATAATTAAATTTTAGTCACTACTGGGAGGACCTAAGATTAATGGTAAAACAACTATTAAATCATGTAGCTATCTACCATCCAAGATTGCCTGTGAATTTCAGAGAATCATCTATAGCCAAATTGAATTATAACACCCAATCCCTATGAATACCACCTGAAAGTTTCAGAAAGAATACATTGAATTAAAAGAAATTATTTCTCTTCATTAGTGTTGAGGAGTCCTGTTCCAGGCCAAAATCCTAAATCTGAACTTTCAGAACTGACCACAGGCAATTACAAAGCTTTGCCTCCCAGTTCTCATGGGGAAAAGCTGCCCTTCCTATACCAGACAAGGTGCAGATAGTGCTTTGCAACATTTTGTAGGGAGCTGGAGCTGCAGTCAAGGACTCAGGCCAATCTGATACACCATGCTCATACACATATCTGCATCTTTCACCCGGGTGCTTCCAGAGGCCTCCTTTTCAGAAGCCTCAAATGAGGCCTTTCCTAGG
This sequence comes from Okapia johnstoni, assembly GCA_024291935.2. Lineage (NCBI taxonomy): Eukaryota > Metazoa > Chordata > Mammalia > Artiodactyla > Giraffidae > Okapia > Okapia johnstoni. The sequence goes on from CM044305.1 coordinate 108,961,452, forward strand.
TGCATCCAGTAAGCCATGGTTAATTGGGGGGAGCCTTGAGTAAAGTGCTTTTTCCCACTCTGACTTAGTACTTCGGCTCCTGCCCCTCCCTCTCTCCCTGACCCCAGCAAACTACATCCATAGAAAGGAAAGGGCAACCTACATCCACAGGAGGGGTTTGTCTGCAATAGGAGGGTCACCCTTGTTTGCACTGAATGTCACCTAATCCTCATACAGTGTCACTCTGGGGAAAAGTGAAACACTCCGTAGCTGGCACTTTTAAATGCTTTCTCTCTCACCTGTTCTGTTTCAATAAATGAATAAAGGCTTGATTGTTATTTTCAGTTTGGCCCGTTACCCTAATTGATCACTGACCTCTTCAGCACTGGGCAGGCTGACAAATTGGTGCAGTGAGCATGGTGGTCATCTGAGCACAATGCTGTTCTGAAAGAGAAAAAGGCCTAAGGGTCCCACAGGATCCTTGAGGTGTGCTGGAGAATTGTTTGCAAGAGACTGAAACACTTCACCAATCGGTCTTGAGGAGAACTAGTGGATTGTTCACAGAAACTTTTTGGTTTTGAGGGTGATCCTTCTCTTTGGCCCTTGATTGATAAGCTCACCCAGTGGGTGGGTGAACTTAGCAATCAAACAAAAGATCTCTAAACAAGCTAGGGAAGCAGTTCCCTAGCCACAGCCCAAGTCCTCCAGAAATGGGACAAGACTGTCAGATGCCCTGGGAGCTGAGTTGTGTGCAATAACTACTGTTAACTAGAAGGTCTGTGGCAAATAATTTTGTAAGTTTAAGATATAAAATGACGATTTTTGATACACTTATTTATTATGAAATAGTTACCACAAAAGAGTTGGTTAATAACTAAATCACCTCAAAATCATTAATTATTTTTTGTGGTGAGAACATCTACTCTCTCAGTAATTTTGAAGGGTACAATTTTCTTAACTATATGGTCACTATGCTGTACATTTCAGCTCCAGAATTTATTTCTCTTACAAATGGAAGTTTGTGTCTTTTACCCACACTCCCCTATTTCCCCCAATCCCAGCTTCTGGTGACCACCATTCTATCAATACTTTGTTTCTATGAGTTCAGCCTTTTTGGTATTCATATGTAAGTGAGATGATACAATATTTGTCTTTCTTTGTTTGACTATTTCACTTAGCATAACACCCTCAATATTTACCCATGTTTAACAAATAGCAGGATTTTCTTCTTTCTCATGGCTGAATAATGTTTATATATATATATATATATATATATATATATATATATATATATGTATGTATACACACACACACATACCCATATATACCACAGTTTCTTGCTCCACTGACAGACACTTGGCTTGTTTTCATGTCCTGAAAGTTGTGAATGCTGTTGCAGTAAACATGGGAGTGCAGGTATCTCTTAAAGATCCAGATTCCATTTCCTTCACATAGGTACCCAGATTGCTGGATCATATGGTAGTCATATTTTTAACTTTTTGAACAACCTCTACACTGTTTTCCGTATTGGATGTACCATTAGGATATCAAGAGATACAAACTTTCATTTATACGATAAATAAGTCACAGGACAGAAAAAGAGACACAGATGCATAGAACAGTCTTTTGGACTCTATGGGAGAAGGTGAGGGTGGGACAATCTGAGAGAATAGCATTGAAACATGTATATTATCATATGTGAAACAGAACACCATTCCAGGTTCGATGCATGAGACAAGTGCTCAGGGCTGGGGCAATGGGATGAACACACACACAGCTCCCCAGAGATTTTATCACCAACCTAAGGGGGATCGAACCTGGGTCTCCAGCATTGCAGGCAGACTCTTTACTGTCTGAGCCACCAGGGAAGCCCCTAGCATATAGGGAAAGAGAGGGCAGGGAGACGGGAGAGAGAGAAGGGGATAAGAGGGAAGAAGAATATAAAGAACTTAAGACTCTCATTACGATTTCCTTGGTTCATAACATCATAATGGATATAGAGATCTTTAACATATTATTTTTCTTTTTGAAAGTGAAAGATCGCTCCAGTTGTGTCCATCTCTTTGCGACCCCAAGGACTATATAGTCCCTGGAAATTCTCCAGACCAAATACTGAGTTGGTACTATTCCTTACTCTAATGGGATCTTCCAACCAGGTTGGAACCCAGGTCTCTCACATCGCAGGCATATTCTTACAAGCTTAGCCACCAGGGAAGCTGTTTTTGTTTTAAAATAAGGGAAATAAAAGCTACCACTTATTGGGGAGCTACCAGTTACAGATATTGAATGAGGCACTTTATGCTACATAAATATCATCACTTTATTATCTCATAGCAACCAATATATATTATTCTTGATATCTTCATGTGTAAAAGGTGAAGAAATATGCTTTCAAGAGATTTATGAACGTTCCCAGGAATCATACAGTTAGTCATTTATAGAGCAGAATTTGAACTTAGTTTTTTCTGACACAAAAAATCATTGTAAAAGTCTCACATTATAATAAACAGTGTTATTCTCCAAGGCATAATCACAATATAAGTCCTGGAAACATACACTTTTTATGAAGCCTGTAGTTTTTCTAATTGCATTGCAGTATACAGGTACTTAATTCTTCTCATTAAAGATTAAGTACCATTTGATAAATACCTTAAAGGAGAGAGGCAAGTGAGTGAACTGTTAGCCTTGAATGACCTGCAGGGGGCATCAGAGGCCCACTGATCATTAGTGTTACTCATCAATGTCTTCACCCTATGGATTTGTTGCCTGCCAGGCACCCTGACCTGGATTCTCTGCAAGAATACTGGAGTGGAGTTGCATTCCCTTCTCCAGGGGATCTTCCTAGCCAGGGATCAAACTGTGGTCTCCTGCACTGCAGGCAGATTCTTACCATGTGAGCCACCAGGGAAGCCTATTGAACTTTAAGACTCAGCATCATTCAGAAATGAAGCCCAAAGGGCACTGTGACCAGGAGTGTTGCTGCTTTGAGTGGAGAATGAGGGCAGAAATAAAAGTGCAGTGAGACCTTAACAGAATGGAAGGAGATATATTTCACTTTGCTCCCTGCTGTTACCCACCACATTTCACTTCCTCTTCTTTTTGTACTTTTTGTTTTGTTTTCATGCTCTTTCAACTTCTTCCTAATCCTGTTCCACCATAATTGCATTTTACTCTTTCCCTACCCTATTCCCCCCTGTAACCTTAAGATTATTTCTCTCTCTCTCTGTTCCTTCTTTTTTCGGCTGTGCCACATTCCCTTGTCAAGATCTTAGTTCCCCAGCCAGGGATTGAATCCACCCTATCCGTGAAGTACAAAATTCCAACCACTCAGGGAATTCCTTCACTTCTTTTTAAGAACTACAGATTGTCCTTAAAATTTGCCCTCATACAGGGCACAAAAGAGACACATTTTTAAAAACAGACTTTTGAACTCAATGGGAGAAGATGAGGTGGAGATTTGAGAGAATACCATTGAACATGTATGGTACTAAATGTAAAAATAGAGACCGTGCAAGTTTCATGCATGAAGCAGGGCACCCAAAGCCAGTGCTCTGGACAACCCAGAGGGATGGAGTGGGGAGGGGGGTTCAGGATGGAGGGACACATGTGTACCTATGGCTGATTCATGTCAATGTATGGCAAAAACCATCACAATATTGTAAAGTAATTATCCTCCAATTAAAATAAATTTAATTAAGAAAAATAAAAATGTCTTGGGCTTCCCTGGTGGTCCAGTGGTGAAGAATCTGCCTTGCAATGCAGGGGACACAGGTTTGATCCTTGGTCATGAGAAAGATCCCACATGCTGAGAGGCAACTAACCTTTTACCACTTCTCCCTGAACAAACTCTCAGGAGCAGGTGAGCTGCAACTACTGAAGCCCACGTGCCCTAGAGCCCATGCTCTGCAACAAGAGAAGCCATGACAATGAGAAAAGCCTCCACAATCACAACTAGAGAGTAGCCCCTACTCACTCAACTAGAGAAAGTCCATGCAGCAATGAAAGACCCAGTGCAGCCAAAAATAAATAAATAAATGTTTAAGAGATATATGTACAAAAATTGTCTCTATACATTGTAAGTTAAATGTAAATACAATGGCAAGCATCGATATTCTAAAATAAAATAAATATTAATACCAAGAGAGAAGAGTACTAAGTGCTAAGGAGGTGCTTGTTGGTTTTTGTTTTGGTTATCAGGTGGTTGGGATGGGGCGAGTGGGGGGTGGTGAGGGACACTGAATTAAAATCAAAATGGAGAATTCCCTGGCAGTCCAGTGGTTAGGACTCAGTGCTTTCACTGTGGGGGGCCCCAGGTTTCAATCCCTGTTCAGGAACTAAGATCCTGCAAGCTGTGTGAGCTAAGTTGTTTCAGTTATTTCCGAATTCTTCAATGAACCTCTGGCGTATCTGGCAGGCTCCCCAGTTGACAGGACTGTGTTCCTTTCAAGAGGCTTCATGGGAACAATGTGTTTGTTTGTCCTTTCACAACTTCTAGAGGCTACTTTGCATTCCTTGGGCTCATGGCCCCTTTCTCCCAACTTCAAAGCCAGCAGTGTTGCATCTGTCTGTACCTTATCTTTTAATAATCACATCTTCCTTGACTCTCACACTTCTCTGCCTCCCTCTTCCACTTTTAAAGATTTTTGTGACTACATTGGGCACACTTAATAATTTCCTAAGCATTTAAAGTCAGCTAAGTAACCTAGTAACCTTACATTCCACCTGGCAATCTTAATTCTCCTTGGTTATGTTATCTAACATATTGATAGATTCTGGGGATTAGATGTGGACATCTTGTTAATGGGGGCAATATTCTGTCTGCATACATCAATTACCAATATAGTTGACATACTTAACACATCTATCAACTAATTAAAAGAATTCGTTATTTACATAATCCTGTCAGATTTTATGAATTCTCATTAAATTGTGGCTCAGTTAGTAGGGTTTCTTCCATCACTTATGGACCAACATCCACCTTTCATAACAAATACTTTTACTCCCTTTACTTTCACCAACGAAACAAAATTCATTAGATAATATAACATCTAGGGGCTTCCCAGGTGGCACTAGTGGTAAAGACTTGCCTACCAATGCAGGAGACACAAGAGATGCGGGTTTGATCCCTGGGTCAGAAAGATCCCCTGGAGGAGGGCATAGCAACCCACTCCAGTATTCTTGCCTGGAGATCCCATGGACAGAGGAGCCTGGTCAGCTACAGTCCATGGGGTCACAAAGAGTTGACACGACTGAAATACTTAGCATGCATGCATGCATAACATCTTATATGCATAACCTAAAAAAAAGAATCTGATATTCCAAATAGTCATATCGAAGAGATATAAAAGGACACACTAATTTATAATAAGGACACTAAAAAAACAAAAAATTGATAAAAAAAAAACCCTGCTGAATCAATCCAATAGGTAATTGCTCAGAAGTAGCTCCTTGGAGAATCACCACGATGGAGCTGGGTAATCCTCCTAAGTACACATAGGATCCCCTGTGATTCTGATAGCTACTGATACTGGCTGACACAGGTAGGCTGATTGCCTCAAATTGTTGTTGGTCATCTAATTTTGCAAAATGAGAACTATTCTTCGGAAGGGTCTGAACACTATTTTCTTAGGGAAGGTTCTGAGGCAACAAGAAGTTTGAACTTCACTTGGTTTACATGATAGTTGTGTCCTGGAAATTTAGTAATATTTAAGCTGTGCAAAAAAAATATTTTGCATTTATATGTAAAATGGAATTAAGGCTTCATTTTCAGATAATACAAAGTTTTTTTTTCTTTTTTTTTACCTACATGAAGACGGGAATACATAAAGCTGTGTATGAATGTGAGGCAGTTCACCATTTGTGCAGACCCAGTTAATTGTAGAACATCTAGTATCATAACCTCAACCCTAAAACTAACCCACTGAGTGTTGGCAGTGCTTTCCAATCATTGGACAAACCAAGCCAAAACCCCTAACAAAAACAGAAACATCATCACTTTTGAATTTCCAGACTAGTGGTGACGTCCCATCCTTGATGATAAACACCAATGGTTCAGCATTTTGAGTTACCATGTTTTCATATGAGAGATGATAGCATTAAAGTTGATATTGGTTGAGTTCTAATTATGTGACCATCCACTGTTCAATATAATTTTTTTAATCTATTTAGAACTTGTTTAAATCCTCACAACAACCCTATGATGTAGAGTCTACTATTACTCCCAATTTAATAATAGGGAACTAAAAACTTATCAGTTTAAAAGAGCAATGCATGCAGAAAACCTAGCTAGGGAATTCCTATCGTGGGCCTAGAGTTTTTAGGACCCCATGCTTTCACTGCATGAGGCCCTGGTAAAATCCCTGGTCGGAGACTAAGATCCCATAAGCCTCGTGGCATGACCACAAAGGCAAAAAAAAAAAAAAAAAGAAAGGAAGAAGAAAAAAGAAAAGGAAACCTAGCTAGTAATTAAAAAATTCGAATCAAATCTGGCAGTCTGGTGCTAGATCCCTTCGTGAGTAACCATTGCACCCCCACTGCTTTATGGCAGAGGGCTGCTCAGTCCTTTAATCACTTTCCCCCCATCTAATAGTGATCCTATTAAAATAATATCAGCAGTCCTAAACTAATGTGACTAAGCCTGCGCTGCAGTAATTGATCAAAATATTTGACTCCCTTTTCTAACTGGCTCGCATCCATTTCTCTCTCTCTCTCTCACACACACACACACATACCCCCAGTACACCCACTTTTTCAAATCCTATGTTCACTGAAGAAATGATGATATCAAAGCTGCTGCAGATACTGTGATGATGATAGAAAAGGATTGGAGAAATGAATCAGGGGCCTTTCATTGAAAGAGATGTGTGTGTGTGTGTGTGTGTGTGTGTATTGTAATTTCCACCACGGATGTAGTAACTTGGTGACAGTTGCCTTGGTAACTATTTACTGTTATAAGTAATTAAAAAAAAAATGGACCTTGGCTTCTGGTAAAATTCCACACAGAATTTTCCACCCCCTTTACCAGTCCTCAGTTCTCACGTAACTGTCATGGTAAAACAAAAATCCAGTAGTGCTCCATGCTTTACCTTTCTCTTATTCCTGCCACTAGTGTTGGCAGCTTCTCATAGCACTCTGTATGCCAAAATTTTGCCAAGTTTCAGACATTTGAATGCATAGCATGCCAATTTGCTTCAACAGTAGCTTTTTGACTGACTAGATTTATAGATATTTGTTGGCAAAACAGTAAACACACAAAACTGTAACACTCTTTCAACTAAAGGAAGAAAGACTTAAAATAAAATTTTGTATCTGGAGTGGTCAACATCCTACCCACATGGGATTTGAATGTAGTAATACTCCTAGTCTGAAGTGGCTCAGTGGAATTCCAGGACTTAGGTGCAAGGAGCAGTAAGCCTCATGCTGAGGAGGGGCATGACTTGCCCCGTGACAGATCCCCAAGGTGGGACTTGCTTTGGGATCTTGGGTAAGTTAAACTCAGACTCTTTGAGACTAGTTTTCTCATCTGGGGACTGAAATAGTACTAGTCCTTAAATCAGTGATATTGTAGGATGAAATAGATAATGGATGTAACAATAGCCAAGGCCTTTTAGGTACCATACAAATATAACATGGGACAACTAAAATAATATTCATTATTGCTCCAAGGTCACCAACCTTTCAAGAGGTCAAGTGCAAATGTTCCAGGTTGTCTTCTATGGTCAGAGATTGTGAATTTACCTCTTGTTCATGCCATGCTGTCCTTTGAAAAACATTTTAGTAATTTGCCAACATTAAAAATCAGGATATATTGTACAAACACTCCTGAATTTCTGGCTTCTTGTGGAAAATGTGGGAATTCTAAAAATCTCCTGCCTTTCCTACACAGCACAATAAATGCATAGACTGATTTGTTGATGTACCCTAGGGACTCTGGCCTTGTCATCTAACCAGCTCCAAGGCATTTGAGTCTAGCCACGACTGGAATGCAGAACATCTAACCATCACCCGTACCTAGAAACAGTAACATCATTGTGTTCCAGCCTCTTCCAGTGTTATAGGAGCTGGGAAGCAAAGCCCAGTAAAAAGCAAAGTTACTAGAAGTCCCATCACCCAAGAACTCCTGTAACTGAACTGGATCATCACATAATCCACTAGTTTTAGCATTTTAGGCCATTCTTCAAGAAACATTTCAAGCTAGTGGAATAGACATGCCTGTTACATTGGGTATTTAGCTGAAAATTCAAAAGGAAGACTTTCCTAAAATCAGGAGAATGGCTCTGGTCAAATAGCATTTTCATGTGGCCTGCCTTTTCCCTTTCTAATATCACCTTAGACAAAACCTAATTTCGAAATATTCCAGGATGCCTCATTGATCTTGGTGGGAAGGGAGAATGGAATATAAGAAATTCTCAAAATACCCTTAAAGCATAATGATAGCAACATTCTTAATGTGTTAATAATTTGCCACTTTGCCAAAGAGTGGGAAATTGGAGAGAAGTGGCAGTCAAGCAAGGAGCCAATTGGGGGGACATATGATTGGCCCCAGTCACTGTCCTCATGAGTACCCTTCGCACTGGCCCTGCAAGTAAAATAAGTAAATATGCCACTAAGTAGAAACAAATCTTTATGCTATTGATAAATGAAACTGCAGGCAGGTACACATGCTCCCTCCCACACAGTCCCCCAGAACCGTTAATCATTAGAATCCATTCTTTGTAGGAATTCTGGAAGAAAAGTGGGAATGTTGAAGGCAGCTTGCACCCCTCTCACTAAGTGTATTGTTAGTTAACAAATGGGATTGGGTCCCATTCCGTATAGAGCTGGCCATGCAAGCATTAGAGTGGATTCAACAGCAACGAAACTTTATGGTTTGTTTTTTATGAAATTCGTTTTGACCCCTCTGCTGTGCCCTGCTCCCTGCCCTTTGAACTTGATCCAGGTGCTTGGTTGGGACTATGATCCTAATTAACAGGATTTTAAAAAGAAACTGAGCTTGACTGTTGCACTGTTAATGTATTATGTGTGTGCTCAGCTGTGTCTGACTCTTTGTGACCCCATGGACTGTAGCCTGCCAAGCTCCTCTGTCCAGATTTTCCCAGGCAAGAATACTGGAGTGGGTTGCCATTTTTCTTTTCCAGGGAATCTTCCCAATCCAGGGATCAAAATCCACATCTCCTTACATCTCTTGCATTGCCCGTTAGGGCTCACGATATCTGGGAGGCCCCTTTGGCTGAAATACTTTTAGAAAAACTGACATGAGCAAAAGAAGACAAATTGATAAAATTTGAAAGACAAACTTTTTTATACAGTGTCCTCCCTCAGTTCATAGGCTTCCCAGGTGGCACAGTGGTAAAGAATCTGCCTGCCAATGCAGAAGATGCAGGAGACGCGGGTTCAATCCCTGAGTTGGGAAGATCCCCTGGAGGAGGGAAATAGCAACCCACTCCAGTATTCTTGCCTGGGAATCCCCATGGACAGAGAATCCCTCCCCAGGCTACCGTCCCAAGAAGAGCAAAGAGCTGGAACACAACTGAATGACTGAGCCCATAGCACAAACTCCCAGTTTTAGCAGATAAACTGACTTTCCAAACAAAAGCATATTCAGGGGTCAGACTGAGCTTAGATGGAAATAAATTATGCTCAACTGAATGACAAAGTTCAAAAAACTAAGATTTGAAACATGTGGCAGGGTGTCCAGGAAGCACCCGTGTCAGTTTAGTGTCCTTGATCCTCAGAACCATCATTACAAGGTAGGAGCTATTACTATCCCTATTTTGAGTAATTGAAACTGAGGGACAGAGAATAAAGTAACTTACCGATCCCAGAGGCAGTCAGCGCAGAGGTGGGTAATGAGCTTGGACAGTCCAGTCTGTAGGGTGTGCACTGTGATGATGAGATAATTTCCTGACATCACAGGTTGCTGAGCCTCTCCATGACAGGTTCTCACAGTAATAGGATAGTGCCCCTGCCTTTCTGTGGATAGCCATTTTGCATTATGAACCCAGCATAAAGCATTAAGCCCCATAGTTACTGACTTCAATGTTACCTTTAACGACCTGACTAGGTCCTAAAAAACCTGCTGAGTACAACAATTGACAAAATGCTTAAATTATTATCAATGCCTAAAAATAAGTGATTGCCATTTAGATCCTCATTTGCATTTGAATTTATGTCCAACCAGAATCTCTTAGTTGTGAGCATTAAATGAATGTGGTCATTGTCTCCCTTTTTAATCTTCTCAAATAATGGCTCTGACCCAAGCTATTAGCCCTTTCTGAGTCCAGCAATATCAAGCAGCGAGTGGGGTGTCCGGCAAATGAGACGTTACTTCAGCGTGCATTATGGTGTCATGGGTGGTCCCTGATGGCTCTCTGTTGGTAGGATAAGTTCTGGTGGTTTGTGTTTCCATTCATGGCGGTGGAGTTGGTCCCGATCCGTCCCCAGCAGAAGTTCCCCTTGTGAGATAGAGAGAGCTATGAGTTTGTAAGATGCCTGGTCAAAATGGGTGAGTCCTTGCTGTGGAACGTAACACCGAGCATAAGGAGGGAGCATAAGGAGAATTTAGGTTGATTGGCAGCAAACAGAAACTTTCTCCATGCATCTGTGAGTGGAATATGTCCCATCCTACCAGCTGGGACCCTCTACTCTACTAACTCTACCACTTCCTCAGTTTTTTTGCTTGTTTATCATTTAACTACTGACAAATTAGAAATCCACCCTATTTTAGTCTTCAAAGCCTTGATATAATCTGACTTTAGTTGGCATAAAAACCAACAAATTAACACAACCAGATGACACTGAGGATCTTCCTCTCTCCTCATTAACCTTTGGTCATCAGATTGTAGTGTTTTGTTGACGTGGGTCCCTTGGATCAGACTTCCAGAGTATGAGATCCTTGCTCTGTAACTTACCTGTTGAATAACCGTTAATCTCATCTCCGATGTCTCAGATTCTGCATCTGTAAAACAGGAATAAAAATAAGTGAAGCTGTGAGGATTAGGGCACCTCATAGTAAAACCTCAGTAACTATCATTATCTCTATTTTCCCATCTTCCTTAGGTGGTTCAGTGTTATGTGTGGCTAATTTCACAGGAGTAGACATACGATTTGTTAAACAAAGTTAAAAGAATTATTATCTATTTATTTTTGGTAAACCAAAAAAAATGTGTTGTTTTGGTCTCCTTCTTTTCTTTTTTGCTTCTGCTTCATGCTATGGTGGACAGCTCTCTTGTACCAAATGGCCTCTTTCCTGTGATTATTATTTCATAATCTATAACTAGTCAAATCAGATACCCAAAAAAAAAAAAAATGGCAGTATTATTCAGTCTAACCCACCCCCAAAGTGGAGAGCATATATTTGACTGTTGCCATGGTGATGTAGAAATAAATTTGTATAAAACATTTGGCCCTGGGGGCAGGTGCATGAGTCATTCTTTTGAGGCTGGGTGGGGATAGGGCAACTGCTTTCAAATAAAACCACGCCCGCCAGACCCATAGTTGAAATGAGAGACCCCACTCTTTTCCTGCAGTAAATCAGAGACATCTCATTCTGGGGAATTTGTTGTACATTGTGGTTCATTTGTTTCGTGAGAATGTTTTTTCTCTATTTTCTTCCTCAGGTAGGACGGAACTATTGAATACTCTTTTGCTCTTCCTACTGCATATTTCTTAGGACAGCAAACTTAGTTTTGATAAAAAATATGGTCCTGTTTGTCCCATTAGTGTCCCTGACAAAACTAAACCTATAATTGTGAGCTGCTTCTCTCATTTCCGTGCCTCTCCACACATACTCATTGTCCATAAGTGGTGGCATGCTGAAATATTTATTCAGCATTTTCTTTCCTTCCCATAGGAGTAAAGCACACAGGAGGAGAGTTTCAGACAGAAGTGTTGCAACAACGTACAGGCGATTGTGATTTCAGATGGAAAATCAGTACCAATACGCTGTCTGGAATTTACTAGCTGGCTGAAGTCAGTAAATCAGCATCCCGAAATCTGAGAAGCAGAGTGACATGCTATCCCCTGATAAAAATGTTGTCCCAATGGTCTCAAGTGCCATGGGTTTGTTTAAAATTAATACATTGGCTTAGTGTCCTTGACCATCATACATAGTTGGGCAGGAGCAGAATTTACACATGCCCTCTTGTCTTACTCAGCCTGTCGTCAATGCCCAAGGTACCAATGCTAGGCCAGAAGCCGAGATATAAATGACTGAAACACAGCTTGTAACCCTTCTAAAGTTTTCTAAACTAGGTAAGAAAAATACAGGGAAAAAAAAAAGCAGGGAAAAATTATCTAGCAATAATATGAGGTGGCAAGGTAATATAAATTGAATAGTAATCAGCAATGGTTTGGCACATGTTGGGAAGAGAGAAGATCACCCTGGACTGTGTGAAGGCAGTGTGGGATCTGAATGAGACTTGATGGGTGGGTAAAGACAGTGAGAGGCAATAAAGAAAGGGAAAGAAGAGCAACATGCAAGAGGTCGGGATCCCCAGCAACAGGAACTTGGTCTAGGAAGGGGTGTTAGCATAACGCGCTTGTGCTCATACAGTGAAGAATCTACCAGTCAATGTGGGTGACCTGGGTTTCAATCCCTGGGTCTGGAAGGATCCCCTGGAGAAGGAAATGGCAACCCACTCCAGTATTCTTGCCTGAAAATCCATGGACAGAGGAACCTGGCAGGCTACAGTCCATGGGGTCACAAAGAGTCAGACATGACTGAGCAAACTAATACTAAAGGAGGGTCAAAAACTTAGGGACAAGACAAGGCATTGGTGTGGATGCTGTTAGCCAATGATGCGTGGGTGTGGGTGGAGGGTGGTCAAGCCAAGAGCCTAAAAGACTACAGATCAAACAAAAACCAGGAGAGCCGTGTAGAATTCCTAAGAGAGGCTATTTAAAAATGTGTGAGTTATGCCCTTCGGCCAAAGAAGATATGACAGAATTTGCTCCACTCAAATCCAGCAATAAGGTACAAAAGTTTACAACATAATTCTATTCTGCTTCAAAAGATTCTGATGAATTCGGCATAAAATATAGTGACTTGAGAGTCCAAATGGAAGGTCTCAATAACGGATAGCAAAAAAATTAAAAGTAGAATAAACTAAATCTACAAAGTCAGTTTTAAACTATTTAGGCATTTAATTAATTTTGTGAAGGCACATCTTAAAAATGATGTTGAATTGGGCCAACTTGATTAATAAGTTATGAATATCAAGATGTAATACTAGAAAGTACAGGGACTTTAAAAGTTATCTTTGAGTAAACCAAAAGTTAATCTTGAAAAATTCAAAGTTGACATAGGACACCTATTCAGGATAAATCTGTGTGAAGATAAAGCACGTTTGGATGAGTTTCACCGCCCCCTTAGGTGAGTGTTTTGACCGACAAGCTGCTAATAATCATTGTTCTTTGTACAACCACCACTTTGGTGAACACCAATAACCTGACTTGGCGTTGGCCAAGTTTCAGAAGCAACCTTCTGTGGAGGAGGAGGAGGGCTGGCTTGCAGCCCACCCAGTGTGGCAAGGACCCTCTGTATGCTATAAGAGGTTCAGGCAGCCAGGTGGTGAGCATCAGGAAGGGGCCGTCAACCCTTTTGGACTGGGTTTGAAGGAAGGAAGTTTAGTTCCAGGATACCGGAGAGGCACAAGAATAGGCCGTGATAGCATAGGATCCCCGGCATGAAATGGAGTCCAGGCGTGTCAAACCAGTCAAGGTTGGCAAGAAAGTCTTCTCTAACAAGGTTAAATGAGCACAGGGAAAGAGAAGAAACTTTTAGAGAAGAACAAGGTGGAAATCCCAATTAAGCATTATGCTTTTGCAAAACCCTATGTAACCAGGATAACACTGGTACTAACAGGTCTCTTTCTTAACATTGACATTTAATATCATTAATCTGGCGCTTTTAAGTAGAATTCAGTGTGCACTGTGAGATTGGGGGCAGAAATCCGAGCCTGATGTGAAGCACGTTAGAACAGGAGTGCTTTTTAAAAATAATATACTGTTTTATGGCCCTGCTGGTGACCAATTGGAATCAAATCCCCTGGGTGGGGAACCTGGCATCACCCTGTTTTTTCTAAAAGCTCCCTCATGATTTTATGCACAATCCAGGGCTGAATTCTTTGAACCAACCAGAGTGATGGAAACCATAATCCCAACTGTAAGCCAAAGACTAGTTCAGAGTCCCAGTCTGAAATAAGCTCCCAGGTATTCCCCCAAGAAATCAATTTTAACTGGGCATCTGTTTTACTTCAACTAAATAGGAATTGTCCCCTCACTAGTTACGAACATTCTGTGATCACACTGAGGAGAAATTGCCTTCTTTATAGCTCAGATACTAATCAGTCCACAACCCTGGCGGCTCACATCATCTGGAGGAATTTCACACGAGAAAGAAGATGCTAGCACTCCACTGCAGAGCAGGCCAGGGCTGGGTCAGCAGACAAAATGATGAAAGAGCAAATAATAGCAACCACAAAAAGCCGCCTCACTTCCCTTGGCCCTGCTGAAATCCTTGTTTCTAAAGTGAACTTAAACAGTCAAAGAACAATTAAGATCTCAGGTGGTGGCTTACGTCATTTGTATTCACTTTCCCATCTTGCTGTAACCAGTTTTACCACGAAACTTCAGCAAGTTTAAACAACACAGATCATTATCTTATGGTTCTTCCTAGAAGTCTGACCTGTTTTCACACGGAGCTAAAATCCTGGTGTCCACAGCTGCGTTCCTTTCTAGAGGCACTAAGGGGCACTTGTTTCCTTCCTCATTGGATTGTTGACAGAATTTAGTTCCATTGCTTGTTTGTAGGACTGTGATCCTGAATCCTTGCTGACTGTCAGCTGAGGGCTGTTATCCAGAGACCTCTCCTTCAAAAGCCAGGGGATTGTAGGCTGAGTCCTCCCTTACCCTTCCAGTCTCGCCTTCTTCCCCTTTCTTCATTTCTAACACAGCCAAGAAAATTTCTACTTCTAAGGACTACTGTGATAGAAGGGAGCCCTCACCCAAATAATCCGGATAATTTCCCTAATTTAAGATCCTTAACCATCATCAACACATCTTCAAGGAGGTCTCTTTTTCTGTTTGAAGTGACATATTCATAGGTTGCAAGCGCGGGATGAAGACATGGGGTGGAGGACATGTTATGAATACGGCATTATTCTGCCCACGACACTCTGGCACTCCAGTGAAGATTTTTTAAAAAGATAAGAAACCGAGTGGAGTTTGTGGTACAGTGTAGTTCTAAAGGTTTATTTCAGAATCACTGCCATACTGATCCTGGAGGGTATGAAAATGTCTAATTATCTAAATGATTTCCCAGAGTAGGGTAAAAGGGGAATCCCAGATCTGAGAGTGAAAGGTCGTTGTCTTTCTTTGATGCCTGAAATGAAGCTCCAGTACTTTGGGCCACCGATGCAAAGTAGCTGACTTAATTGGCAAAGACCCTGATGCTGGGAAAGACTGAAGGGCAAAGGGAGAAGGGGGTGGGTGGCAAGGATGAGATGGTTAGATAGCATCACTGATTCAATGGACATGAATTTGAGCAAACTCCAGGAGAGTGAAGACAGAGGAGCCTGGCATGCTGCAGTTCATGGGGTCACAAAGAGTAGGAACGACTTAGTGACTGAAAGAGCAACGAACAAAATACAAAATAGCATGTCTATCTATTAGTACATTCTTGAGAGCAAGCCAATAAGGCTGAAAAACTCCCTTCTGGGCAGAGCTTTTTTTCATCCCTGTCCCATGGAATTACATGCTTTTTCTAGAATCCGTTTGTAAGAAGGAGGTCTGATGACCCTGCTGGTTATGCTTAGTTTGCCGCCAGTTTATCTTCTTAAGGCACTAACATCATAAAGAAATTGAATTTGGGGCACTGACAAAGTGAATGACAGAAGCTTCAAAAAGAGGTGAAAATAATTTCTATTTTTCAGAATCCTCCATGTACTATAAAAACTGAATTCCAGGTCACAAGGCTCTGAAACTCTTAATATACAATGCAAAGATGTATTTGTTCAATAAAGCGAATTATTTGGGTCCCACTGTACGAGACATCAACCAAACCAAAGATCTCTGGGAGGCGAAGCAGGGTGTTTGTTCTAATCAAAACAGGCATGGAGCCAATTTCCATGTTCTTAGTGAAAGGGCTGCCTTGTTGACTTTGGAGCGTGTACAACTCGCACAATTGTTAATGCAGAGAGGAATCTGTCCCGAGTCTCCTTGAGTTATTTCCCTTAATTATATTGTAATTAATTAATTATTCAAAGAATGGTTTCTACTTTATAGCAAGAGAGGACAAAAGATACTGTATTTTGACTTTTTCTTGCGTTTTCTTGGAACTTTTTTTTTTTTTTTTTCTGGCACACGCTGGCAGGGAAAGGAAACAGGTTTGATTTTTGAAAGAGGATGGAAATTATTGCATTCCAGGCTTTCCACTCTGGTGTTGATACTGGATAAGGCGGAATTTGGGAAAACGTCCGCTGGAAAAACAGTAATTTTTTCCTGATCTTCCATTAAAAAAATGTGCATGACTGTTTTCGGCATTTACTTTAACAGTGTCCTTTGATTTAAGTATTTCAGTTCTGCATATGAAAGTGTGCCACAGTGGAAGAGCACGAGATGAGAGAGACCAGTTCACCTAGATCAAACCCTGCCCTGCCACATCCAGGGTTTATATCTTATATTGTAGGTCCTTAGCCCTTTCTTAAAAGTTTTATTTCCCACAATGGGGGAAATGCGATAGGGTGTGGAAAGTGATATCCACCTGTAATCAGCCAGGTTCCTTAGTTTATAACAACAGAAAAATCTCATATTTAATTGCACAGTTAGCCCATAGGGATTTATTAAAATGGTGATTGGATACTCCGTGAATCTAGAGAAATGAAAATCCATAGAACAGGGGAGGCCAGCTAGCGCCAGGACTTCAGGTGAAGTATTTACAGAACTTGGTCCAACGAGACCAGCAGTACCATACACTGACTCTGCTGAACACAGAATTTTAGGTGGCACCTCTCAGGCTGCTGCCTCCTGCCCAGGCACCGATTCAGTGGATTCTCTGCAGTCTCTAACTATGTACAACTAACTTTCCAAATTAATGTTTGGGCAAGGCATTTCTGCTTGGAGAACTAGAGGTCCATCTGCTACTCTTAGGCAGTAAAGGAAATCTGAGAATCCAGTAGTAATGTTTCAGTTGTCAGCAGTATAGGTGGGCCTCTGCCCGATTCAGCCAAACTCCCCAAGAGTGGAGAATTTTCCAAATACAGTGTAATAGAGGATCCAGAAGCCACATGACCAACAAAAAAAAAAAAGACGCCCACAAAAAGCCCACAAACAACCTCCCCCCCAACAACAACACAAAACAATCAAAAAATCTCAAAAAAACCGAAATCCACCAAAATAACCCCTACTTACTGAGGTCCATCCTTCAGTGACCTACAGTGCCTACCCTCCTAGGTTCCCTACATTGATATATTCCAAAAGAAAAAATTTCTCTATTCACTGAGTGCAGCTATAATTAGTAATAATTTTAAAATGCTCTCACTTCTTCCCCAAGGGAAGTCCTCATCTGCAAAGTCTCATGCAAAGTCTCACAGCTCGTCTTTCACATTCAAGATCTTCTAGTTGTGTCCATTCCTTCTCAGGTCTGGCAAGATCCCAACTCAATGTTCCTTAATGTTATAGCTGAGATTAAAGCTAATCATCACAGTGCATGATCCTTAAGTAAGAGAGAAAGAGAAAATAATTTAAATAGTGGTATTTTTACATATGGTTTTTCCAGTGGTCATGTATGGATGTGAGAGTTGGACAGTGAAGAAAGCTGAGCGCCGCAGAATTGATGCTTTTGAACTGTGGTGTTGGAGAAGACTCTTGAGAGTCCCTTGGACTGCAAGGAGATCCAATCAATCCATCCTAAAAGAGATCAATCCTGGGTGTTCATTGGAAGGACTGATGTTGAAGCTGAAACTCCAATACTTTGGCCACCTCATGTGAAGAGTTGACTCATTGGAAAAGACCCTGATGCTGGGAAGGATTGGGGGCAGGAGGAGAAGGGGACGACAGAGGATGAGATGGTTGGATGGCATCACCGACTCGATGGACATGGGTTTGGGTAGACTCCGGGAGTTGGTGATGGACAGGGAGGCCTGGCGTGCTGCAATTCATGGGGTCGCAAAGAGTTGGACACGACTGAGCGACTGAACTGAACTGAACTGAACTGATATATATAGTATAGAATTATATAATAAATTTATATATATATACACACACACACACATATCATTGCAAAAAGAAGGTGTGAATAAATGCTAAATTCCACATGCTGCATCAGGTCACAAGCCAAAGTAAATATTTGACTTCATCATTCCCCTATTCCATATCCTTTTATCTTGGCAACTGAGGTTCTTTTTTTTTTTTTTTTAATTTTTGGCTATGTAGGGGCATGGTATGTGGAATCTTAGTTCCCTGACCAGAGATCGAATCCATGCCCCATGCAGTCCAAGTGTGGAGTTTTAACTGCTGGACTGCCAGGGAAGTCCCTCCTGATGTTACTTTCAGACAGGGTTGGTGTTGACCCAGACCTCCACTCCTGGATCCAAGCCCTCGCAGTCCTATCATGTATCTTCTTCATTCTGGTCGTTGGAGAACATGGCAGTACCTAGAGTTATCCCCAAGGAAACTCCTGAATCCATCGGAGTCCCCTTTCCACCTCATTATGTAGCAGCATCCCAATTTCCTCCTAATATTCAGGTCAACCATCCCTAAACACTGAATAACCGGCACAAAGCCTGTTTCACTCAGTGGCATCAGAGTCTGAGACCTTGTAGTTGGCTTTTCAGCACATGTTGTGCTCTTTTCTGATCAAAAGGCCCGGACATGTGGGTTTGATTATGCTTCTCCTTGCACGTTGCCTCACTCAAATGAACAGAATCATCAGGAGAGGCTGCAACAAGTCTGACTGGACAAAGAGGGAGGGCAGCCTTTTGGTTGATGAGGAAGGATTCATTGAATTAGTTTTATGATGCTCCTGAGATGATCCAAAATTGATACCAAATTTTCCCAATTCCAGAATAGAATACCTTGGGAGATATTGGGGTTCAGTTTCAGACCAACCACAATAAAGCATATATCACAATAAATTGATTCACACACACTTTTTATGGCTTCTCAGTACAATAAAAAAGTTATATTTTAACATTATAAGTATGTAATAGATTATGTCTAAAAAGAAACTATATATATCTTAATTAAAAATGCTTCATTGCTAAAAAATTTTAACTATCCTCTGATAATGCATGATGCCACAAACCTTCAATTTGTAAAATATATATATATATATATATATATATATAATATCTGTGAAGTGTTAAAAAGCAACAGTGCAATAGAATGAGTTATGCCTGTACTTAGGGTTAAATTCTTATGCACAGTACCCTGAATATCACACAAAAATGGTCATGCCAAGGTCCATGAATTAAACAGTTAATTTGGTGATCCCCAGAGATCAAACTTTGTGTGTTATTTGACTTATCGCAGTGTTTTGTGGCACCAATAGATATGAGGTTTATATTTATTTTTGAAGAACAATTTTAAATGTGGTAAAAAAACATGAGAGCTTTAATTTTCAAGTTATAATAGTTTTTGGATTTCAGTGATGCTTGCGTGGGTAAAAATGTAAGAATTTTGTTTTTGCTTATTACTGTCTTCATCCTGACCAGTGCAAATGAGAAGAAACACTCTTTTATGCAGCCCTGGAATGGATTTACCCCATACTGGTTTTCGTAGTGTGGTCGATGATTGTTTTGGCTGTCATACATCCCTTAATGGTTCTTTTATTCAATGTGACCACAGGTAAGGAATTAATTAGCAGAGATTCTTTCATTGTTCCTGTTTCTTCTCTCTGGGTCACTAGCTTCTGATTCAAGTCTGGATCACTCTATCTGATAGGTGGTACATGTGTGCGTGGCTAAGTCACTTTGTCGTGTCTGACTCCTTGTGACCCTATGGACTGTAGCTGCCAGACTCCTCTGTCCATGGAATTCTCCAGACAGAATACTGGAGTGGGTTGCCATTTTCCCTTCTCCAGGGGATCTTCCTGACCCAGGGATGAAAACCCAGGTCTCTTGCATTGCAGGCAGATTCTTTACCACCTGAGTCACTAGAACCTGTGAATACCAGATGGCCGACTATAATCATCTTTTCCATAAAAATGTTCATTAATAAAACTACCTCACCTAATTTCCTATCTGGTTCTATTATTTTAAAAAATTTAAAAATTAAACAAACTTTTAATCCATCTTCATCCACATAAAGCTGTTGAGACCTGGACATAGTCTACCTTGTTTTATATCTTACTATCTTTTTTATCTCCCTAACAACCTCACGACGAATTCCAGTAAATCCCAGACATGTTTTGAGGCTGCCCAGCACCTGAACTTGCAAACGATTGTGAGAATTCTCTATCTTAGTAAGTCATTGCTGGAGGCAGCTTGACTTCCTCTAAAGAATGGAAAGCCAGGTACTCACTTTCTAAACTCCTTACGAGCTAGGAAGTTAGCAGGAGACCGGTGTCCATCAATACAGGAGATGTAAGAGACACAGGTTTGATCCCTGGGTCAAGGAGATCCCCTGGAGGAGCATGGCAACCCACTCCAGTATTTTCCTTCTGGAGAATTCCATGGACAGAGGAGTCTGGCGGGCTACAGTCCATAGGGTCACAGAGAGTCAGACACGACCAAAGTGACTTGCCACGCACACATGTACCACCTATCAGAAGAGTGATCCAGACTTGAAATCAGAAGCTAGTGACCCTGAGCAAACAGGAACAATGATTAATCTCTGCTAATTAAATCCTTACCTGTTGGTCACATTGAATAAAGAACCAATGAAGGGATGATATGACAGCCAAAACAAACATCGACCAAACGCACATAAATGGGGTAAATCCATTTCCAAGGCCTGCCTAAAAGAGTGGTTTCTTCTCATTCACTGGACAGATGAAGACAGTAATAAGCTCAAATTCTTACATTTTACCCACGCATCATACACAGAAATCCAAAAACTATATAACTTGGAAAAATAAAGCTCTCATGTTTTTTACCACCATTTAAAAATGTTTTCAAAAATAAATATAAAACTCATATCTCTTGGTGCCACAACACAGGAGAATAGTCAAAAAACACACAAAGTTTTGATTCTGTGGGTCCCAAATTACATTTTAATTCAAGGCCTTGCAGAGACCTTTTGTGTGATATTCAGGGTACTAGTGCCATAATGGAAATTAACCCGAAGTACAGGCATACCTCATTCTATTGCACTTTGCTTTATTACACCTGTCCACCCAGATATTATATATATAATATAAATATATATATATTTTACAAATTTGAAGGTTTGTGGCAACCTTCATTATCAAGGATAGTTAGAATTTTTTTAGCAATGAAAGCATTTTTAATTAAGATATATATAGTCTTTTTAGACATAATGCTATTACATACAATATAATTTAAATAATAAACTTTTATATGGTACGAGAAGCCAAAAAGTGTGTGTGACTCAATTTATTGTGATATCTGCTTTATTGTGGTGGTCTGAAACTGAACCCACAATATCTCCAAGGTATACTAACTGGAATTGGGAAATAAGGTATCTATTTGGTCCATCTCAGAGCACTCAAAAACCTCATCACTGAATCCTCCTCATCAACCAACGGCCCTCCCTCTTTGTCCAGTCAGACTTTGTTAGCAGCCTCTCCTGATGATTCCTTGTCATTTGAGTTGTGGCACTTTGTGCAAGGAGAACATAATCAAACCCACACTGGTCCCGGGCCTATGATACAGAAAAGAGCACAAGACATGTGATGAAAGCCAAGTGTATTTCTACAAGGTCAGACTCTGAAATGCCACTGGAGTGAAACCAGGCTTTGTGCCTGTTATTCAGTATCTTAGGATGGTTGACCCTGAATATTAAGAGGAAATAGGGATGCGCTACATAATGAGGCTGTAAAGGGACTGCTGGATCCAGGAGATCCTTGGGGATAACTCCTAGTACTGCCATGATCTCCAACGACCAGAATGAGAAGATACAGATAGGACTGCCGAGGGCTTGGATCCCTAGATGAGGTCTGGGTCACACCACCCCTGTCCAGAAGAACATCAGGGGAACTTCCCCTGTCAGTCCCAGCATTTAAAACTCCACACTTGGGATTTTTTGTGTGTTTTTTTTTTTTTCCTGCATGGGGCAATGGAATCGTTCACTGGTCAGGAACTAAGAATTCCACATACCCTGTAGCCAAAAATTTAAAAAAAAAAAAAAAGAACATCATATTGCCAAGATAAAAGGATAATGGAAAAGGGGAATGATGAATCAAATATTTACTTTGGCCTTGTGACCTGAAATGCACATGTGGAATATAGCATTATTCACACCTTCTTTCATGCAATGATATGTGTGTTTTGTGTAGTATATCTGATATATATATATATTATAGATATATAAATATCAGTTTTTCAATTCAGTTCAGTTCAGTTGCTCAGTCGTGTCCAACTCTTTGCGACCCCATGAATCGCAGCACGCCAGGCCTCCCTGTCCATCACCAACTCCCGGAGTCTCACCCAAACCCATGTCCATCGAGTCGGTGATGCCATCCAACCATCTCATCCTCTGTCGTCCCCTTCTCCTCCCGCCCCCAATCCTACCCAGCATTAGGGTCTTTTCCAATGAGTCAACCCTTCGCATGAGGTGGCCAAAGTATTGGAGTTTCAGCTTCAACATCAGTCCTTCCAATGAACACCCAGGATTGATCTCTTTAGGATGGATTGATTGGATCTCCTTGCAGTCCAAGGGACTCTCAAGAGTCTTCTCCAACACCACAGTTCAAAAGCATCAATTCTGCGGCGCTCAGCTTTCTTCACTGTCCAACTCTCACATCCATACATGACCACTGGAAAAACCATATGTAAATACTCTTTTAAATTAATTTTTCTCTTTCTCTCTTACTTAGGATATGCAGTTTAAGAAAAAAAAGATGATTAGCTTTACAACTCAGCCTATAAATTAAGGTAACATTGATGTATTGATCTGCCAGACCTGAAGAGAATGGGACAACACCTAGAGAATCTGAATGTTAAGACGAGCAAGAACTTTTGCATGAGACTTTGCAGATGAGGACTACCCTTGGGAAGAAGTGAGAGCATATTTATTAAACAAATAATAGCTGCAACTCAGCTGAAAAGAGAAATTTTTTCTGTTGGAATGATAAAGTGAGGGAAAAGGAGGTAGGTCACTGTAGGTCACTGAAGGGAATGGACTCCAGGAAGGTGATATTTGGGGATTTCGTTTTTTTTGAATTTTTATTGTTTTGTTGATTGTTTGTTGGGGGGAGGTTGTTTTTTGGGGCTTTTGTGGGGTCTTTTTTTTTTTTTGGTCCATGTGCTTCTGTACCTCCTCCTGTAAATTGGAATTCTCCACTCTGAGTTGGCTGAATGGGCATAGCCACCTCCTACTGCTGACACTGAAACATTACATACCTTGATTTCTCAATTCCTTTGAGCAGCTAACAAGAGTAGCAGATGACCTAATTCTCCAAGCAAGACATTGCCTCCCCAAACATAATTTGGAAGTTAGTGACACAAGATAGAGACTGCAGAAATCCACTGAATCAGTGCCAGGCATGAGGCAGCAGTCCTGAAGTGCCACCTAACATTCAGTGTCAGCAGCGTCAGTGCTTGGACACGCTGGTCTCCGTAGGACCAGTTCTGTAAACATACTTCCCCTGAAGTCCTGTCCGCTTCCTGGCCTCCCTGTTCCTATGGATTTTCATTTCTCTAATTTCAGAGTTATATCGCCAATACCATTTTAATAAATCCCTATGTGCTTAACTGATCCATTAAATATGTAGTTTTGGTTTCTGTTGTAAAAAACTAAGATCACTGGGCTGAAACAGGTGGATAATATCGTCATTTCCCCCATGTGAAATCAAAACTTTAGAGAAGCTAAGTACCCAACAAAATAAAAATAACACCAGGAGTGGGCAGGGCTGGTTTGAATCTAGGTGAACTGGTCTCGTCTCATCTGTGTGCACTTCCACGGTGGCACACTTAATATGCAGAACTGAAATACTTCAAATCAAAAGAGCACTGTTAAGTTAATGCAGAAAATGTCATGCAAATATTTAATGAAGATCCGAAAAAATACTGGTTTTCCCCAGCGACGTTTATTCCAATTCCGCCTATCAGTATCATCCACCAGAGTGGAAAGCCCACTGAATGCAATAATTTCCACTCCTCTTCAAAACAAACCTGTTCCTTTCCCCGAGCAGAGTGTTCCAGGATAAAAAAAAAAAAGTTCCAAGAAAGCCCAAGAAAAGAGTCAAAATACAGTATCTTTTTTTCTCTTGCTATAAAGTAAGAAACCAGCTTTGAATAATTAATTAATTACAATATAATTAAGGGACATAACTCCAAGGAGAACTCGATTCCTCTCTGCCATTAAACAATTGGTGTAGTTGGACACGCTCCAAGTCAACAAGCCCAGAGCCCTTCACAAGAACATGGAATTGGCCTCCATGCCTGTTTTGAATAGAACAACACCCTGCTTCATTCCTCCCAGAGATCGCTTTGGATAGGTTTGTCTCGTACAGTGGGAGCACCCAATAAATGCTTATTGAACACATACATCTTTGCCATATGTAATTTTAAGAGTACAAGCCTTGTCGACCTGGAGATTCAGTTTTTAAGTACATGGAGGATCTGGAAAAATAGAAATTATTTTCACCTCTTTTTGAATCTTCTATCATTCACTTTAGTCAGAGCCCCAAAATCCATTTCTTTATGTTGTTAGTGCTTAAGAAATCAACTGGATGCAAACTAAGCATAACCACAGTGTCAGAGCCTTCCTTCTAAAACGGATTACTAGAAAAGCAGAGAATTCCATGGGACCGGGATGATAAAGCTCTGCCCAGAAAGGAGGTTTTTCAGCCTCTATTGCATTGCTCTCAAAGAATGTACCTAATAGAATTAGAACATCTAAATTTCTTATTTTGTTGTTGCTCATCAGTCACTATTCCGTATCCTACTCTTTGAGACCCTATGAACTGCAGGCAGAGGCCAGGCTCCTCTGTCCTTCACTCTCTCCGGAGTTTGTTCAAATTCATGTCCAATGAATCATTGATGCAATCTAACCATCTCATCCTCTCCACCCACCCCTTCACCTTTCGCCTTCATCTTTCCCACTTCATGGTCTTTTCCAATTAGTCCACTCTTTGCAATCAGGTGTCCAAAAGTACTGGATCTTCAGTTTCAGAATCAAAAGAAAGACAACGACCTTTCACTCTCAGAGTCTGGGATCCCTTCTACCTAATGCTGGGAATCATTTAGATCAATAGACCATTTTCATACCCCCTCCAGGATCAGTATGCAGTGATTCTGAAAATAATCCTTAGAGAACCAACCCTTCCCACAAACACCCCACCTGTTCTTATCTTTTTAAAAATCTTCACACTGGAGGGCAGAGTGTGGGCAGATAATGCCGTAATCCTCACATGCCCCTCCACCCCATGTCTTCATCCCAGCGCTTGCAACCTATGAATATGTCACTCACACAGAAAAATGAGACCTTGAAGATTTGATTATGGTTAAGGCTCTTAAAATAGGGAAATTATCCTAGGATAAACTGGGTGGCTCCATTCTAACACAGTAGTCCTTAGAAGTAAGAAATTTTCTGGTGCTGATGTTTAGAAAGAAAAAGTGAAAGGAAGGCGAGACCTGGAAGGTTAAGGGAGACTCACGCCAACCAACACCTAGCTTTGAACGGAGATCTCTGAACAGCCTTCAGCTGACCAGTCAGCAAGGATTCAGGTATCCCAGTCCTACAACAGGCAAGGAACTAAATTCTGTCAACAATCCAAATGAGGAAGGGAAACAAGTGCCCCTTATTGCCATCTAGAAAGGAACGCAGCCTGTGGACACCAGGATTTTAGCCCGATGAAACTGGTCAGACTTCTAGAGAACCATAAGATAATGCATCTGTTGGTAGTTTAAACTGCTGATTTTTGTGGTAAGAAACTGTTTACAGCAACGATGAAAGTGAGATACAAGACGTAAGCCACACCTGAGATCATAATAGTTCTTGCCTGTTTAAGTTCACTTTAGAAACAAGGATTCAGGCAGGCCCAGGGAAGTGAGGCGTCTTTTGTTGTTGCATTATTTGCTTCTTTCCCTCAATTTGTCTGCCTGACCAGCCCTCCTGCCGTCTTCATTGAGTTCAGCATCTTCCTTTCCTGTGAGAAATTCCTCCAGAATGAGTGGACCCCAGGTTTGTGGACTGGATTAGTATCTGAGCTAATAAAGAAGGCAATTTCCCTCCAGTGAATCACAGAATGTTGTAACATTTAGGGACAATCCTATTTAGTGAAGTAACAGATGCCCAGTTAAAAATGATTTCCTTGTGGGAATTACCTTGTGAGCTATTTCAGACTGGGACTCTGAAACTAGTCTTTTGGCTTTCCAGTTGGGATTATGGTTTACCATCACTCTGGTGGTTCCAAAGAATCAGCCCTGGATGTGCATAAAATCATGAGGGAGCTTTTAGAAAAAAACAGGGATGCCAGGTTCCCACTCCAGTATTCCTGATTCAAATGTCAGCAGCAGGCCTAAAACAGTATTATTTTTTAAAAGCTCTCCAGTTCTAACGGTGCTTCACATCAGGCCCGATATTTGCCCATCTCATGCACACTGAATTCCGACTTAAAAGGCCAGATTAGATGATAAATAATGGTCCAAAGTAAGAAATGAGACCAGTACCGAGTGTTATTCCTGGTTACATAGGGTTTTGCAAAGCAAAATGCTTTAATTGGATTTCCACATTTTCTTCTCTAAAATTTCACTCTTTCCTCTGTTCTCATTTAATCTTGTTAGAAAGACTTTCTGCCACTAGAATGTTTGACAGCTTGACTCATATCCTGCCTGGATCCCTATGCTATTCACTGTATCTTGGCTCTCCGTGTCCTCCTGGAACTAAAGCTTCCGCTCCTCAACTCAGTCCGCAAGGGTTGACAGCCCTCTCCTGATGCTCACCACCTGGCAGCCTGAACCACCTATAGCCAACAGAGGACCTTTCCACACTGTGCTTGGCCTGCAGCCAGCCCTCCTCCTCCTCCAGAATGCTGGCACTGAAACTTGGCCCGCACGCCAAGTTGCAGGTTATTTGGGTGTTCACCAAAGTGGTGGTTGTACACAGACAAAGATTATTATCAATTCTTTGATTTTTAAGATTAACATTTGGTTTAATCAAAGATAAATTTTAAAGCCCAGTAATTCTAGTATAAATCTTGATTTTCTAATATTAATCAACAAAATTCAACCATCAATTTTTTAGAGATGTGCCTTCACAAATTAATTAAATGCCCTTAAAAAGTTTTTAAAACTGACTTTGTAGATTTCGTAATATACTACTATTAATTTTTTTTTCTATTAATGAGACCGTTCCATTTTGGCTCTCAAGTCACTTATAATAATAATGCCAATTCATCAATCTTTTGAACATAATAGAAATTATTTTTGTAACTTTTGTACTCTATTGCTTGATTTGAGTTGAGCAAATTCTGTCAACTCTTCTTTGCCAAGGCCATAACTCACACATTTTTAAATAGCCTCCTTTGGATTCTACTCGCTCTCCTGTTTATGTTTTGACTCTGTATCTTTGGCTCTTGGCTGACCACCCCACCACCACCACCACCATCATAGCAAACAGCATCTCCACCAATGCCTTGTCTAGTCCTCAGTTTTTGGACTCCAGGGTCTTCCTTTAAGTAAATTAGTTTGCTCAGTCATAGTCCTAACTCTTAGTGACCGCCGAAGCAACTGTAGCCTGCCACTTCCTCTGTCCATGGGAATTTTCCAGGCAAGAATACTGGATTGGGTTGCCATTTTCGCTTCTCCAGGGGATCTTCCCGACCAAGGGATTGAACCCAGGTCTCCCTCATTGCAGGCAGATTCTTCACTGTCTGAGCCACCCAGTCGTATGCTAACACCCCTTCCTAGACCAAGTTCCTAGTGCTGGGACCCGACCTATGGAAGTTTGCTCTCCTATCCTTTCTTTAATGCCCTCTCCTGTTTCTTTACCCACCCATCAAGGCTCATCTCAGATCCCACCTGCTTCACCACAGTCAGTGATTTCTTCTCTCTTCCACACATGTGCCCACCATTGCTGATACATTCAATTATATTACCTTGCACCTCAGTATTATTGCTTAGTAATTATTCCTGCTTTTTTTTCCCTGTATTTTCTTACGCTATATTTGAAACTCTTATTATAAGAAAAATGGGTTAACAGCTGTTGTTTCAGAGCTATTTTATATCTCGGCTTCTGGCCCTAGCATGGTACCTTGGGCATTGACGACAGCTGAGTAAGACCAAGAGGGCATGTGTAAATTCTGCTCCTGCCCAATAGCTTGGATGGTAATGATAACTAAGCAGAATTAATTATAAACAACCCTTGGCACTTGAGACCCATGACACATGCCCCCCCCCCCCCCCCCCCTATTATCAGGGATAGCATGTCACTCTGCTTCTCAGATTCTGGATGCAGATTATTACTGGACTTCAGTCCAGCTAGTTAGATTCCAGACAAGCCGTATCTGGTACTGATTTTCCATCCTGAAATCACAATGACTGTAGTTGTTAGCAAACACTCATTTCTGAAAAATCTACCTCGATGTGTGCTTTTACTCCTACTGGGAAGAAAATGCTGAATTAACATATTTCAGCATGACCACACTTATGGACATGAGTAATGTGTGGAGAGGCAGGAAATGAGAGAAGCCAGCTCACATTCTAGTTTAGTTTTGTCAGGACCTACATTGGAAAAACAGACTCCATATTTTTTTTATCAAAACATAAGTTTGCTATCCTATAATTATGCAGAAGAGCTAAAAGAGTATCAATAGTACCGTCTACCCAAGAAGAAATAGAAGAAGAACATCACACGACAAAAGAACCACATGTACAACCAAATCCCCAGACCTGAGATGTCTCTGATTTACTGCATGAAAGAGGGATCCCCTCTCATTTCAACTATTGGTCGGCTGTCGTGGTTTTAATTGAAAAGCATTCCCTCCATCCCCACCCAGCCCCAAGAAGACTCATCACCTTCCCCCCAGGCCAAAATGTTTACAAAATATTCCTACATCACCATGGAAACAGTCAAAAATCTGCTCGCACTTTGGGTGGTGTTAGACTGAATACACTGCCATCATTTTTTATTTGGTATCGTTTTTGACTATTTATAGATTTGAAATATAGATCACAGGAAGAGGCCCATTTGGTACAAGAGAGCTGTCACCATAGCAGAGCAAGAAGCAAAAATAAAAGAAGGAGACCCATAACAACCCAATTTTTGTTACCAAAGAAAAATAGATAATAACTTTTTAGTTTAACTTGTTTAACAAAACGTATGTCTCTCCTGTGACATTAGCCACACATAACACCTGAACCACCCTAATGAAGATGGGAAATAGATATAATGATAGTAACAGAGGTTTTACGTATGAGGTGCCCTAATCCTCACAGGCATCACTTATTTATATTCCTGTTTTACAGATGCAGAATCTGAGACACACGAGATTAAGGTTATACAACAGGTAAGTTACAGAGCAAGAATCAAACTCGGAAGTCTGATCCAAGGACCCACGCGTCACAACCACTACATCTGATTACCACAGGTTTATGAGGGAGGGAAGATGCCTCAACGTGTCATCTGGTGAGTTGAATTTGTTGGTTTCTTTGCCAACTAAAGTCAGATTCTATCAAGCTTTGACAGACTAAAAAAGGAGTGTATTTTCTAATTTGTCAATAACTGATAAATCGATGCAAAAACTGAGGAAGTGGTAAGTAGAGACCCAGCTGGTAGGAATGGACATATTCCACTTCACAGATGCATGGATAAAGGTCTTTTGCTGCCAATCAACCTTAAAATCCCGCCTTATCTCCTCCTATGCTCGTGTTTACGTTCCACATCCAAGTGACTCCACCCAATATGAAACCAGGCATCTTTACAAACCCCAGCCCACATCACAAGGGACTCTGCTGGGACGAATCGGCACAACTGCCACCGCAATACAGGAACACAAACCACAGGAACTTACCTACCACAGAGAGCATTCAGGACCACCCAGTACAAACCTAATGCCCCTGAAGTAACTTCCTCATTTTTGCCGTGACACCCCGACTCGCTGCTTGAAGATTGCTTGACCTCAAGAAAGGGCTACTAGCTTTTGGGTCACGAGAGCCATATTTGAGAAGATAAAAAGGGAGACAATGACCACATTCCTATTAATGCTCAACAAATAGATCTGGTTTGAACCAAAATCAAATGCCAACTGAGATTAAATGGAATCACTTTTTAGGCATTGAAATAAATTTAAGCATTTTGTACATTGTTGACTAGCAGTTTTCTTAGACCTAATTCAGTCCGTTATAAGGTAACAAGCAGTAACAATGGCTTAATTGCTTTATGCCTGGGTCATAATGCAGAAATGGCTATGCCACAGAAGCAGGCACTAACCATATTTACTGTGAGACCTGGTCCTGGAGAGGTCCAGCAACCCAGTGATGTCTAGTAAATCATCTCATCATCACAGTGCACACCCTACAGCAGTGACTGTCCAAGCTCATTACCACCTCTGGCAGCTGACTGCCTCTGGGACTCGGTAAGTTTACTTTATCTCTGTCCCCTCAGATTCATTACTCAAATAGGGATAGTAAATAGCTCCTACCTTTTTAAGATGGATCTGAGGATCAAGGACACTAACGACACCGGTTGCTTCCTGGACACCCTTCCACATGTTTCAATCTAAGAATTTAAGAACTTTGTCCATTCAGTTGACTTACTTATTTCCATCTAAGCTCAGTCTTGCCCCCTGAAATGATGGCTTTGTTTTGAAAGTCATTTTATCTGCTAACTGGGAGTGTGTGCACCATGGGCACAGTCATTCAGTTGGAGGTCCAGCTCTTTGCTCTTCTATGGACGGTAGACGCCCAATCCCAGAGAGGCTTCTCTGTCCGTGGGATTCTCCAGGCAAGAATACTGGAGTGGGTTGCTATTCCCTCCTCAGGGATCTTCCCAACTCCAGGGATAAAACACCTCGTTCTCCTTGGTCATCTCCTGCACTGGCAGCAGAGTTCTTTACCATTGTGCCACCTGGGAAGCCTATGAACTGGGAGGACACGGTAAAAAAGTGGTCCCTTTCAAATTTATCAATTTTGTCTCTCTTTCTCAAGCTCAGATTTTTTCTAAAGTATTACAGCCAAAGGGGCCTCCCCAGAATACGGAGCCCTAACAGGCAATGCAAGAGCTGTAGAGATGTGGATTTGATCCCTGGGTTGGGAATATCCCCTGGAAAAGGAAAATGGCAACCCACTCCAGTATTCTCTCTGGAAAATCCCCTGGGACAGAGGCATCTTGGCAGGCTACAGTTCGTGGGTCACAAAGAGTCAGACCCACAGCTGAGCACACACATACATACATTAACAGGCAAAGTCAACACAGTTACTTATTTAAATCCAGTAATTCTGATCATAGTCCCCAACCAAGCACCTGGATCAAGTTCAAAGGCAGTGGAGCAGGCAGAGCAGAGGGGTCAATCGAATTTCATAAAATCAAAACCAAAAGTTTTCTTTTGCTGCTGAACCACTAATGCAAGCAAGGCCGCTCTACGGAATTGGGACCCAATCCCCATTGAGTTTAACTCACATTAGCACTTCAGTGAGAAAGGGGTGCAAGCTGCAATCAACATTCCACATTTCTTCAGAATTCCTACAAAGAATGGAATCCTAATGGATAACGGTCTGGGGACAGTGTGGAGGGCAACGGGTACCTCCTGCAGTTTCATTTAAATAGCAAAAAAGATTTGTTTACTTAGTGTCATATTAGCTTTATTACTTGCATGCCACGATGCAGGTACTCATGTATGAACAGTGAGGGGCCAATGTCCCCCCAAATGCTCCTTGCTTACTGCCATTTCTCCACAATCCCACTCTATGCAAAGTGGCAAATTATAACACTTAAGAATGTGCAATCATTTATCTTAAGGGTATTTTGAGAATTCTTAAATCCCATTCTCCCCAGTCCCACCAAGATCAATTAGGCATCCAGGAATATTTCGAAATTAGGTTTTTGGTCTAGATGTATTAGGAAAGGAAAAGGCATGCCACAGAAAGCTATTTGACCAGAGCCATTCTCCTGATATGTAAAGACTTCCTTTTTGAATTTCAGCTAATACCCCAATGTAACAGGCATGTCCCTCATCCACTTAGCTTGAGAATGTTTACTTAAGAATAGGCCTAAAACTGCTAAACTATGAGATTTAGTATGCTCCAAGTTCAGTTACAGGGAGTTCTGGGTGATGGGGGATCTTCTAGTAACTTTGCTTTACAGGGCTTTTTGCTTCCCAGCTCCTCTACAGCAGGAAGGGCTGGAGCACACAATGACTGTTACTGGTATCTAGGTACGGGGCTGGTTAAATGTTCTGCATACCAGGAAGTGCTAACTCAAATGCCTTGAGCTGTAGATGACAAGACAGAGTCCCCCTAGGGTACATCCCCAACTCAGTTATGCTTTATTGCAGCTGTGTAGGAAAGGCAGGAGATTTTAGACATTCCCACATTTTCAGCAAGAAGCCAGAGAAGTTCATGAGTGTTGACAATATCACCTGAATTTTAAAAGTGGCAAATTAATAAAATGTTTTTCCAAGGACAGCATGGATGACCAAAGAGAAATTCACATCTCTGACCATCAGAAGACACCCTGGAACATTTGCACTTTACCTTTAAAGGTTTTGGTGACCTTGGAGCACTCATGATATTATTATAGTGATCCCATGTAAATATTTGCTTAGTACCTAAAGGCATTTGGCTATTGTACATCCATATCTCATTCATCCTCACAATATCACTGATTTAAGGGACTAGTACTATTTCCGTCCCCAGATGAGAAAACCTAGTCTCAAAGAGTCTGAGTAACTTACCCAAGATCGCCAAAGCAAGTCCACCTTGGGGATCTGCACGGGGCAGTCATGCCCTCCACAATGATGGCTTACTGCACCTGCACTAAAACCAGGTAATTCCACTGAGCCCACTCTCAGACTAGAGTATTACTACCAATTCAAAATCCCATGTGGGTAGATGTTTGAACAACTCCAGAAACAAAATTTTAATTATTCTTCTCCATTTATTGAAAGAGTGGTTACATTTTTGCAGTGTTTACAGTTTTTGCCAAAAATATCTAAAACTATTCAGTCAAAAAGCTATGTAAGCAATTGCATGCTATGCTTCAAATGTCTGAACTTGCAAAATTTGCATACAAGTGCATGAGAAGCTGCCAAACAGCAATGGAGGAATAATATTAAAGGTAAACACATGGAGTACTACTGGATTTTATGATTTTCCATGACAGTAGTGAGAACTAGAGCTGGTAAAGGTGGTGGAAAAATCTGGTGGAATTTTTACCAGAGCCAGTTGACCATTATTTTTTAAATACTTATAACATATATAGTTACCAAATCAACTTTAACCAAGTTACTACATCCGTTGAAAATACAATACACACACACACACCCACACACCATCTTCCAATGAAATGCGCCTGGATACCATCTTCTCCCAATCCATACAATCATCACTTCACAGATCTGCAGCAGCATTGATATCATCATTTCTTCCAGTGGAACCAGAGGGAAAGAAAAAGTGGTGTGACTGTGTAAGTGGTGTGTGAGGAGAGAGTAGAGAGAAATGGGCGAGACAGGTTAGAAAGGGAGTCAAATATTTTGATCAATTACTGCAGCAGCAGCGCTTATTCACATTAGTTAAGGACAGTCTGATAAATTTTAAAGTAGGATCACTATTAGTGGGGGAAAGTTAAATAAAGACGTGAGCAGCCACTGCCATAAGAGCAGTGGGTGCAATGGTTACTCACGAAGGGATCTTAGCACCAGACTGCCAGATTTGGATTCCAATTTCTTTACTTACTAGCTAGGTTTCCTTTTCTTTTTCTTTTCATCCTTTCTTTTTTTTTTTTTTTTTGCCTTTGGGGTCATGCCACAGGCTATTGGATCTTAGTTCACCGACCAGGGATTATACCAGGCCCACAAGCAGTGAAAGCATGGGTCAAACCTCTAGAGCACGAGGAATTCCCAAGCTAGGGTTTCTGAATGCATTGCCTTTTTAACTTGATAATTTTTTAGTTCCCTATCAATAAATTGGGAGTAATAGTAGACTCTACATCATAGTATTTTTGTTGTAGGATGTAAACATAGTTTAAATAGATAAAATTTAGAACAGGGATGGCACAAATTAGAACTCAACATATCAACTTTTAATCTATCAATTCTCTC
This sequence comes from Okapia johnstoni, assembly GCA_024291935.2. Taxonomy (NCBI): domain Eukaryota; kingdom Metazoa; phylum Chordata; class Mammalia; order Artiodactyla; family Giraffidae; genus Okapia; species Okapia johnstoni. The sequence goes on from CM044305.1 coordinate 108,995,812, forward strand.
CCAGAAAAACACTGGTAACTCAAAAATGCTGACCATTGGTGTTTCTCATCAAGTAACGTCACCACTAGTCTGGGAAATTTCAAAGTGAGATTGTTCTTTTTGTTAGGTTATTGGCCTTGGTTGTCACAATGATTGGCAAGCACTGCCAACACTCAGTGGGTAGATTTAGGGTTGGATGGTTAGATACTAGATGTTCTACAATTAAGGGTTCGCACAATGGTGAACTGCCTCCATCCCTACACATCTATATGTAGTCCTCCAGTCTTCATGTAGTAAAAAAAGTAAAAAACTTGTGATTATCTAAAATGAAGCCTAATTCCATTTTACATATAAATCCAAAATATTTTTTTCCACATGCTTAAATATTACTATATTTTCCAGGAACACAAATATCATGTAAAACAAGTGAAGTTAAACTTCTTGTTTGCTCAGAACCCTTCCCTAAGAATAGTTGTTTCAGAACCCTTCCGAAGAATAGTTCAAACATTTTGAAAAAAAAATTAGATGACCAACAACAATTTGAGGCATCAGCATACCTGTGTCAGCCAGTATCTGTAGCTATCATAATCACAGGGCTCCTATTGTACTTAGGAGATTCCAGCTCCATCGTGATTCTTTCCAAGGGATCTACATCTGAGTCAATTACCTATTGGAATTGATAGCAGGGTTTTTTTTTCATTTTTTTTGTTTTGTATAGTGTATTAAAGAATAACTTCCCTTTTATATCTCTCTAATATGACTATTTGAATATCACAGATTCTTTTTTTAGGTTATGCATGATAAGATGTTTTATGCATGCATGCATGCTAATGTCTTTCAGTCGTGTCCAACTCTTTGGTGAACCCTATGGACTGTAGCCTGACCGGCTCCTCTGTCCATGGGATTCTCCAGGCAAGAATACTGGAGTGGGTTGCCATGCCCTCCTCCAGGGGATCTTTCTGACCCAGGGATCAAACCCATCTCTCTGTGTCTCCTGCATTGGCAGGCAAGTTCTTTACCACTAGTCGCCACCTGGGAAGCCCCTAGATGTTTATTATCTAGTGAATTTTAGTTTTCGGGAAAGTAAAGGGAGTTAAAAGTTTTTTAGTTATGAAAGGGGATGTTGATCCATAAGTGATGACAGAACCATACTTCACTAGAGCCCACACTTTAAAGAGAATTCATAAACTGTACATGATAAGTAAATAACGAATACTTTTAATTTAGTTTGATAGATGTAAGAATGTCAACTTTATGGTAATTGATTACAGACAGAATAATGCCCCCTACCAGATGTCCACATTCCTAATTCCCGCAGAATCTATAATATGTTGAGATATCATAAACCAAGGAGAATTATGATTTGCCAGGTGAATTAAGGTTACTAAGGTTACTTAGGCTGACTTTAAGCTAGGAAATTATTCAAGTGGTGGCGCCATGTAGTCACAAAAATCTTTAAAAGTGAAGAGGGAGGCAAAGGAGTGGGAGTCAAGAAGGATGAGATTATATTAAAGAAAGGTACAACAGATGCAAACACTGCTGCATTGAAGATGGAGAAAGGGTCCATGAGCCAAGGAAATGCAGTAAGCCTCTAGAAGTTGAAGAGGACAACAAACACATTTTTCCCCAGAAGCCTCTATGAAAGGAAACACAGTCCTGTCAACTGAGGAGCCTGCCAGACTACAGCCCAGAGGGTCATGAAGAATCGGAAATAAATGAAAACAACATAGCTCACACAGCTTGCAGGATCTTAGTTCCCTGACTAGGGATTGAACCTGGGCCCCCCAGCAGTGAAAGCACTGAGTCCTAACCACTGAACTGCTGGGGAATTCTCCATTTGATATTAATTCAGTGTCCCTCACATCCCATGCACACCCCCCACTGCCCCACCCCAGCCACCTGAACCAAACCAACAACCAACAAGCACCTCTAGCACTAGGTTACTCATCTCTCTTGGTAGTAATTATTTATTTTAGAATATCGATGCTGCCATAGTATTACATTTAACTTTACATGTATAGAGACAATTTTTGTACATATATCTCTTAAACATTTATTTATTTATCTTTGGCTGCACTGGTCCTTCATGTACGTGCATGGACTTTCCTCTAGTTGCCAGTGAGTAAGGCTAACTCTCGATTTGGAGATGTGAGATTCTCATGGCAAGCTTCTCTTGCTGCAGAGCATGGGCTCTAGGGCACGTGGCTATCAGTAGTTGACAGCTCACCTGCTCCTGAGTATGGTACAGAGAGTGGTACACAGTTTAAGTTGCCTCTCAGCATGTGGGAATCTTACTGGACCAATGATAAAACTGTGTCCCCCGCATTGGCAAGCATTTTATCTTTCACCACTGGACCACCGGGGAACCCAAGACAATTTATTTTTTTTAATCAATTATTTTAATTGGAGGATAATTATTACAATATTGTTGTGATGTTTTGCCATACATCGACATGAATCAGCCACAGGTATACATCATTTTGGTTTGTCCCTACCATCCAGAACCCCCCTCCCCACTCCATCCCTCTGAGGTTGTCCCAGAGCACTAGCTTTGGTGCCTGCTTCATGCAATTAGAACTTGCACTGGCTCAACATTTTTACAATTCGTACCAACAAGTATTCAATGGTATTTCTCTCAAAATCACCCACCCTCATCTTCTCCCATTGAGTTCAAAAGTCGTTTTTTTACAACTGTGTCTCCTTTGCTGCCCTGTATGAGGGCAAATTGTTAAGACAAATCTGAAGTTCTTAAAAAGAAGAGAAGGAATTCCCTGGAGTGTTGGAACTTGGTACTTTCACTGCATGGTGGATTCATCCATGGCTGGGGAACAAGATTCTTGCCAGTGGTGTGTCACAGCCCAAAAAAGAAAGGAAAAAGAGAGAGAGAGAAAAATCTAAAGGTAAGGGGGGAAAGGTAGGGGAGAAGAGTAAAATGCAATTATGGTGAAACAGATTAAGGAATGAAATTGAAAGAGCATGAAACAAAACAAAAAGGTACAAAAGAAGAGGAATAGAAATGTGGTGGGAAAGACAGCAGGGAGCAAAGGAAAATATCTCTTTCCTTCCATCGTAAGGTTCACTGCTTTTATTTCTGCCCCTCATCTCCACACACAGAGCAACACTCCTGGTCACAGTGCCCTTTGCTTTCTTTCAGAATGAAATGCTGAGTCCGTTAAAGTTCAATAGCGCTTCCCTGGTGGCTCACATGTATAAGAAAGCTGCCTGCAGTGCAGGAGACCACATTTGAAGTCCCTGGGTCAGGAAGATCCCCCTGGAGAAGAGGGAATGGCAACCACTCAGTAAAAATAGAGATGGTTAAATGATATTACAAGGTTGAATAATTAACAAAGAGATCTCTGTGAAGAGGTCACAAGGGTAGGATTCTGGCCACAGGAGGAGTAAGCATTGTGCTTAGAAGGAAAAAGGGAAAGAGAACTTCATATGTAAATGAATTTGCAGGTAGAGGCTAGGTGTGTGTGTGTGTGTGTGTGCTCAGTTGCTCAGACTCTTTGCGACCTTATGGACTCTACCCCTCCAGGCTCCTATGTACATGAGATTTCACAGGCAAGAATACTGGAGTGGGTTGCCGTTTCCTTCTCCAGGGTATCTTCCAGACCCAGGCTTCGACTCATGCCTCCTGGGTCTCCTGCATTGCAGCCAAATTCTTTAATACTGAACCACCAAGGAAGCCCCAATTTATTGCTTCTGAAGCATTAAAAGAAAAGGATCAGATATCAGATTTTTTAAGGTTTTAAAAATATGCAAAGTTGATATTTGGAGTTGAAAGGAGAAAGTGTTATTACAGAGTAGATTTTCTTGTGCAACTGAAAATAACAACAAGGATACAGACACCCAAGACTGCAAGAAAATTATTTGGCCATAAAAAGCCTTCAATAGATTCCCTGCTATAAATCAAAGCATAGATTTTTCCAGAGTCTCAGCAAACACATAAAGGCCATTTCTAACTATTTTTATCCAAAATATTGAATCATATTAATGGAAACATCATATTAAGATGTGTTAGCTATTAGAATTTACACTGTGGCCTTACGAATTTCAGGACAAAGATGAAGATGCTTTGAGTTACTCTCCCTGCTAAGGATGCTGAATGATACAGTATAACAAGTTTTGAATCTGAAACTTAGTAACCAATGTTATCTTAAGTCACTTTAGAATTCTATATCTTTTTTTTGGTTGATTATTAAATGGGAACAATAATGATTCTTCTCTAGGGATTTTGTAACATAAATGATAAGGTGTATATGCAACATTTCTATAAAGTACTGTACATCTGTAAATTTTCAGTGCTCTGATAAATAGTATTTAGGTTTTCTTTACTATATATGGTTATAAACTTTAAAATTTGGAAAAGACTTTTCCAAGGACCAGCTTTGCTAACTTTCCCCAGCTATGCACCAGACCTACTGACTTGTTTTCACCAACTTTAACTGCTATCTATTAAATATTGTTACTTTCATTCTGTAACAAAGCCTGCATAGTTTTATTCATTCCATACAAATTTATTGCTCACCTATCCTGGGAAAGAATGTGTTATGTGCTAAAATTTCAAAGGTGAATATAATGAAATACTTGTTTTCAAAAAGTCAGGGTTATAGTCATGGAGATAAAGTCATAAACAATTGTAATGCATTGTGTTCAGGGAAATGAAAGTAAGTCACACTGTTGCTGTGGGAAAACAGATGCCTAAGACACTCAACCTGGGCTGGTTAGGGAAAGCTTCCTGGAGAAGGTAAGATCTGAACGTCATCATTCATTCATTCAGCAAATGTGCATTGATACCCTACAGTTCTAAGCATTTAAGATATATGGTGAGCACATTTTGGATTGTTCCAGCCCTTAAGCGCTTATATTCTATCACGAGAGACAAACAATCCAATAATAGCTCAAATAAATATAACATTACAACCATGGTAATTAATGGAAAAGGAGAGATACCTAGCACTTGGAGAGCTCCTAATAGGCATATTTGTTCTAGTTTCAAGTTAGGTTGGGGGAACACTTCCCTCATAAAGTAACTGATATCTAAAGGATGAATAGGAGTTCATTGGTTTAGGTTGGGCCATAGACTGATTCCTGGCAGAAGAAATAGCCTATTTAGGAGGAATGTAGTCATTGGAATCTTTGAGAAGAACCCAATAAATAGTAACCCTTTTCACTGTCTAGGTTTTGAGTATGCTCAGGAGAAAAAACAGTAGGAATGACTCAAAAGTGTCATTTATTAATAAATGACAAAGTTGTTACTGGAGAATGTTGCATATGTGTGAGTCAAATTCACTTCCTGCTATTGAATACCAGAATTAGTCATATTTACTTGCCTAGTTAAACAAGGTTATAGATCACTTATGGTCTCATGGAGGAGAAGCTTTTGGAGATATTTATAACACATGCTAAGAAACAGAGCAAGACTTGAACATTGTGCAGGGTGAGTGGAAAGACTATGTAGAAGGGAGTGTCTGAAGGTAATAGAAGTGGGATGAATGATGAATCAAGGCTCTGGAGTAGGGAGGTGGACAGGGGCTGGATTGGCATGAAACACATGAAGGATCCAGGGCAAAGAGTTTAAGGACACACTCATTCTCGGTGTCATTCAAGTAAAGAGTTGGCATCTGAAAGTGAATGCTGCTTAAGTCTTGTGCCCTGGGCACCTCTCTAGCCTTATGCTAGTCCTTGTCCTGCTTAAGGGCCTGATATTGAAAGTCGAGAGGAGGCACTGGTTCTGAGAAAGGAGCAAAGATATGGCATCCTCTGAGACTGGAAGAATGATGACAGGCAGATTCACTTCTGATTATTGGAGATGTGTCCAGGTAATGGAATAGTGCACAAGGAGTTAAGAGAGAACAGGTTGGATAGTTTCATGTTTCTTGATGATGAACTAGGAAACAAATTCAACAGCTTAGAATAAGTATGGAGTGTGAGAGTTGTGAATATTTAGAGAATGCTGACAAAGGAGGGGTACTCACAGGCAGGCCTTTGTTAAGGCTGAAAATTAGTATCATTGGTTATCTCCACTTGTGTACAGCTGCTGTGTTCATGAGTGGCTGAGGCATGATATAGCACCAGTGCAGGGTAGATGTGTTACAGACTATGACGATGGATAGGAATGAAAATGAAAGCGGAATCCAGGTGGTAAACCTTCGGTGCCAGGTATATTGCAAAAACAGGAGAGGCCAGTACAGTGATAATTGACTGTGGGGAAATGGTAAAATCAAGGGAGACAGTAATGGTTTCAGTGAAGCTGAAGAAGAGAGATGAGTGGAGTTGGGTTGGGTGTATAAGAACTGTGAAGAACATCAGTGATTTTTTTTTTGTATTCTTTTCAGCAGATGAGTTTGTTTCAGTGTTTCTGAGTGAAGTCCTAGATAAAGATGGCTCTGGATGTATAGCTGTGAAGGTCAATGAAGTTTAAAAGATGAAGGAACTGAGAAGCTCAGTGGTTGCATGGTAAGTCCACACAAGCCTTGAATTGCCCTAAAATGATGGATGAATTAGATTGCACGTATTGTAATCCTGATTCCAAAATGACTGTTGAATATTAGCGAGTGCCTCAGGAGGAGGCCTGTAGATGACAGTAATGAGTGGGGTTAGAGTATGATTCATTGAGGTGGCATGAGTTTCAAAGAAGAAAAGCCTTTTAAAAAATGTGAGTATAAAAATATGTGGAATGTTGGATAATAATTTGTCTGAGATTAAGGAAGATTCAGAGGGATGGTGGCCTCCAAGGAAAGTCAGGTTTCAGTTGACTTCAGTGAAGAGTTTGAGTATGTAGGGGATGTAGGAGTGTACTGCTGAATAAACCCATGGAGGACTTGGTGGAAAGATCTTTTTTGAGGAGGGAAAGAAGAGTAATAGGGATGCATATGGACTCTGTTATCTCAATGGCCTGGCTTAAATCCTAGCTCCGCCAGTTAAAAGCCCTGTAATTGTAAACAAGTTATTGACTTGAGTTCCTTGTTTGTAAAATGGAGTTATAATACATGCAGTTCATAGGTTTATTGTAAAGAGTAAGTAAAGTATGTTTACTGCTTAGCACATAGCAAGTGATAAATAAGAATTAGTATTATAAGGATCAGTAAGGAGATGGCCAAAGATAAACAGAGTCATGAGGCCTAGTGGAATTAACTGACTTTAGTTCTAGGGTCTAATTAGAAGTCTGGGGATATATGCATTGTGGTCTAGTATGAGATACACAGGCCAGCACTTTGCAGCATGGTGACTGGCCATCAGTGCACATGCCAGAGCTACCAATTTGGTTCATTGGCTTTTCTCCTACTGGTCATATCTAGGTGAAGAGTTGCGGACTCTGAAAAAAAAATTAATTCATTGTCACTTAAAATATGTTTTATTTGTTTCCTGGGAAGTCTCACTTTGGATTGAATCAAATAGAATAGAAAAGTCTCCCTCCAGTGTCAGATTTGAGCTGTATGACCTAAACCTCTAAATTCTTAGCCCTATTCTGTTATCTTCCTCCTCTATTTTTAAATACTTTTTATTTCTTTTTAATTATGAAATACAACAAAGATGGAAAAAAGTTTAGAGGAGAATATTAGTAGTTAATACTCATGTGTTGACTTTGTGTTAGGCACTGTTTTATGTGCTTTGCATGTAACAACTCATTTAAGGTATAAAACAGTGCTATGAGATAGGTTGTTACTATTATTCCTATTTTGTAGATAAAAAAGTCTCAGAGAGATAAATATGTAAATAAATATGTGATTTATTCAGGATCACACAGTTGATAGGTAGTTTCTCTCTTGACTACTTACACTATACTGCTTTTCGTGTGTTATCTTTAACATATCTTTAATATTTTACAATTTGCTTCAGATTTTTTTATGGAAAAAAATTACAGAATATAGCTCAAGTTCTCCTCCCATTTCCTCCTCTTTTGTCTGCCCAAAGGTAACCACTATCTTGAATTCAATGTTTATTAATTCTATGGATGTTTCTATAAGTTTTCTGTATGTATAAATATATGCACAAAGAATGCATAGAATTATTTTACAGACTTTTTATTGTTTTTTTACTCTTAACTAAACAAATTTTTAGATACCAAGACCTTAGGCTTGATGAGATCACTGATTACAGAGTGTGCACATTCTCACCTTTACAAGGCACGGTGCTAGTCTCCTCTGCAAATGAACTGTTTCTTGTTTGTTTCTCCACCCCCTCAAGAACAATGAGTAACTTTAAAATTTTATTTGTTTACTGTTCTGACAGGTATGCAATATCTCATTTGACTTTACATTTTCATGATTACTTATGAGGTTTAACATATATTTTATATTTATTGACCATTTGAGTTTCACCATGTGTGTCCTCTATTCCTGTCCTTTGCCCATTTTTCTATTTTACAAGATTTTTAAAGTTTTGCTTTTTCATATCCATCTACTCTTATTTCACTTATCCCATTCTCAGTAATTTCTTTTTTTCACTGGATGTAATTGCTTTGCCTTTTTGATCACCCTAAAATACTTGCTTTAAAGTCCTTCTCTAAATCAGGGATCAGCAAACTTTTTCTGTAAAAGACCAGGCAGTAAATATTGTAGCATTTGTGGACAAGACTCTGTTACAAGTACTGTATCCTGCCATAGTAATTCAAGAGGAGCCAGAGATCTTACATACATGAATGGGCATGGCTGTGTTTCAATAAACTTTATTTATAGCAACAGGCATGCAAATGTAGCATGAGGGCCACTAGAATGGCTGTGCTCTATAGCTAATTTCATCTGGAATAAATTCATGTTCAAATGGTTGATATTATTGATTAGTCTTATCTGTATATCTCTTAAGTATTTTTGACTTAATTTCTCTTTAAGGGGAATGGCATCTGGTCCCATCACTTTATGGCAAATAGATGGGGAAACAGTGGAAACAGTGGCTGACTTTATTTTGGGGGGACTCCAAAATCACTGCAGATGGTGACTGAAGCCATGAAATTAAAAGATGCTTACTCCTTGGAAGGAAAGTTATGACCAACCTAGACAGCATATTAAAAAGCAAAGACATTACTTTGTCAACAAAGGTCCGTCTAGTCAAGGCTATGGTTTTTCCAGTAGTCATGTATGGATGTGAGAGTTGGACTATAAAGAAAGCTGAGCACTGAAGAATTGATGCTTTTGAAATGTGGTGTTGGAGAAGACTCTTGAGAATCCCTTGGACTGCAAGGAGATCCAACCAGTCCATCCTAAAGGAGATCAGTCCTGGGTGTTCATTGGAAGGACTGATGTTGAGGCTGAAATGCCAATACTTTGGCCACCTGATGTGAAGAGCTGACTCATATGAAAAGACCCTGATGCTGGGAAGTATTCAGGGCAGGAGGAGAAGGGGACGACAGAGGATGAGATGGCTGGATGGCATCACCGACTCAAAGGACATGGGTTTGGGTAAACTCTGGGAGTTGATGATAGACAGGGAGGCCTGGTGTGCTGCGGTTCATGGGGTCACAGAGAGTCGGACACGACTGAGCAACTGAACTGAACTGAACTTTTTCCCTCCAACAGTTATCTCCACCCAGTCACAGAGGCCTCCACTTCAGTCTAAAGTCAGGTGATTTCTGTGATATCTCACCCTAACAACAAAGGCGACACCCCTTTCCTCTAGACTGTTTATGTTATGCATGATTCTACCACTGAATACATTGTATTCTTTGTGGCAGGGGAAGAGGTCAGGGGAGGAATTAAACATGTTTTTCCCTAGAATGTTTTTAGTTTCTTGGGAACAGATTCTGTGTAATATTTCTGTGAGCCTAGTGACTAGCAAAATATTTGCTGAACCTCTTGGTGTGTTTTTCATTGAGTTTTAGAGGAATGAAAATTTAAAGAAAACAAAAAACTTGAGTCAAAATATTTGATCTAAAAAGGTATCTTACCTTCTAACATTACACATTGTTAATTGTAAAGCAGAGAAACTTAGAAGATATTTATAGGTTCTTACTTTCTTACTACTTGATTAACAAGAATAGACCTAAAATGAGTTCTTACACTAATGAGTATTCTGACAGACTCATTTAAAGAAAGTTAATAGGAACAAGATTTTTCCTTTGGTATAAGAACAATGATTATAATTAATAATTGTACATACACTTTATCTAAACATAATTAGAATCCATTTACTTGAGAACCCTTGTGCTCTGGAAAAATATTAAAGTGAGTGAAAAGTTAAAAGTCTCAGAAGAGTTTCAAATGAAGTGATTAGTAATGAAGGTATAATTGAGAGGCTGTTAAAGGGAATATTTCAAAGAAATGCCTTTCAGATGAGTGTCTTATTGAATAGTAGTAAATTTTATTTTCTAACCTAAAAAAAAATAACTATTGAAGGCTTGCTTGTACGCGGTTGATTTTCAATTTACTGCTTAGGTCTAATTGCTCATAATCTGTATTCTCTCTTTGCTTAATGCCAGTATTATGGAGTGGACCTTGCCTATTTTTAAGTGGTTTTCACATCATAATTTCTCTTTTATATTTTGTTAAAGATAATCCACTTCTCTTTCTCTGTTATTATAAGTTAAAGGCTGCACTATTATTTTACACCAATGTGATCACAAGTTGAAGAGTTTGTGCAAAATTTAAGACATCATTTGATAAAGAGTATTAAATTAGCACCATACTCGAGTTTAGGATTTTTCCTTATTTCTCATTTCAGTTGCAGTTGTCCTATATTTATTGTGCTCAACACATATAAGTTAGGCATGTGATCTATATGTATCTGTGACCAAAGGGTAAAATGTAGAGTTTTCAATTTGCATTCTCACCCTTGAATAAACCCCATTATTTCAGAACAAAAAGATGTTATAGTAATTCTTGACTTTAGGGGGCAGTGTAAAATAAGAAATGATAAGGCCTTACCCAGTTGCAGTTTAATGTAATTATCAAAGCCAGAAGGAAATGATGGATTTTATGAAGCCAACCAAGATTTCACTGTTTAAGTTATATCATTCTGAGGTGCCTCTTTAGGTGCAGGAGCCAGAGTATCCATTTGAATCCTCATGTGGAGGCTAATAAGTGCTCTCCTGTCTTGTTTCAGTGTTCTCATCTACAGTCCTTTCATGATTTTAACTCAGACAACGTGGTTCCTCTAAATGACTTGTTAAAAAATTCTCTATGTATCAATGGACCTTTCCTGTGTATGTATACATGTACACATGAACAGGCAGGCTCACATACATACATATCCCCTAGATAGCCAGAGAGATAAGAAGCTGTTAGCATACCATTATGGATATACTTAAGCAGGTGATATACTGAAATGGTGGTAACAAAAACTATTTTTTGATTGTTACTCAATGGCAGGCACTGTGCTAAGAGCTTTGCATATTAAATCTCATTTAACCTTGTAACAAAATCTCATTTTTGCAGGTAAGGAAATTGAATCTCAGTAATTTGCACAATGACTGCCAGCTAGCAAATGACTAATGAGGATTCAAAGGCACATGTTCTTTTTATTATGGTAACCTATATGCCTATACCGTACATGACATATATTTTGTTTGAGAAGTAATAAGTACCAGTTGAAAACAGATTTTATGATCCCATTCTGTATGTCTGTTTTAGTGCCACGGCAGTTAATTTAAAAGATGCTCAGCTTTTCTTTGAGAATAACAATTTTACCACTTCAATATTTTCTCTTTCTTGCTAAAAATCACATCTGCAGACTAATGAATTTTAAGAGGCTACCTTGCTCAACTCCTAAAGCAGTTATGGCTCCCCAGCATGAGTTCTGGTTGTGCAGGCTAGACTTAGTTGGATCATCATATAGAAAGACATGTAAAGAACATTTCTGGCTAAAGAACCAAAGAATTAATATCTGGCCTTCATTTTTCTATGATCAGTTCATCCTGCCTTATCTACTTCACAGAGGAGTGCTAGGGACATCTGAGAGGATAAACATTTTCAGTTCTTTTTATTAAAAAAGAAAGACAAATTTAACTCCACCTTCATTTATGCCTTTACATTACCAAAGATCACCTACAATGATAATTTGACCAGAACGGATTGAATTAAGAATTAAGATTAATAACTGGTGATTACAAATCCCTGAAGATCATGGGGGCTGTAAGATAACCATTGTATATAAATATTGTAAATTGCTTTTCAGTGCTTAGAATGATAGATTGTTAGACCTGATGTAGATCATAAATTTTACTTACTCTAACACCTTCCTTTCTCAGATGTGAAAATTTATCCATAAAGAAGCTTTAAATTGCTGATATGTGTGCAATGTGTAACATACATGCATAAGAGTAAACATCATTATAGCATCATTTCATAACAGACACTCCTTACATGACTTTGATGATCCTGCCCCCAAACCTGAATTAGAATTACTAGTTATATATTGTGTGCTCAGTCACTCAGTCATGTCCAACTCTTTGGGGCTCCATGGACTGTAGCCCACCAGGCTCCTCTGTCCATGGAATTTTCCAGGCAGGAATACTAGAGTCGGTTGCCAGGCCCTACTTCAGGGGATCTTCCTGACCCAGGGATTGAACCTGCATCTCCTGTGTCTCCTGCATTGGCAGGTGGATTCTTTACCACTAGCACCACCAGGGGAGCCCCAGTTACATATTACTCATCTAGACATATATGTAATAGGAAAATTTGAAGGGGCTCTGTAACTTGTAATTTATAAAGCTAATAAAAATGATTGAGAATAAAGCAGTGTTCAGGTATTAGTTTATAATTCCCATTCAACAAGTACTGAAACCCCAAGGAAGATATGTCTTCATTCTTTGCTCCTTAACTCTTTCTCAGATTCTTTATCCAGGTATTGCTTAGCATCCTCTTGGATCTCACACTTTCGGGTAATCTTACTGGCTATCCTGGAATGATCTCTTTCTTGTAGTAGGACCTTAATTACTAATTACAGAGGAGTCTTGGTCTCTTTAGCATCTGGAATTGTTTAAAGTTCAGATTTTTAAATAACAACTCTTCCTCAATTGATTCTAAAGAAGGCTGTTTTACTTTAAATTGGATCTGCAAGATAACTTCTCATTACCCAGGAAATGGCTCATCTCTGTGTTTGTGTGGATCTGCAGATTTCTCCTTCTCTGAACCTTTCCTCTACTGCTAGTGAGTTCTCCCTGCTGAGACATTTGACGGGAAGGTTATATTCCTTTAATTTTTGTGAGTAGCCTGACATCTAGAGTGGGATCTGATCTACAAAGTATTTTCCAGTGGAAAGAGGCATAGACACTGTAGGACTTAATGTAAATGCAATTCCATGTCCTCTGGCTATCGCAGACCTGAAATTTAGTTTTGTAACCACTTCATTTCTAGTTTGTCTAATAAACATTAGGATTTTGACCATTCACAATTGTTTATTTTTAATATCAACTGAATAAATAAAAGCATTCAGAAGGGAACTCCTCTGTCTTCTTACCACCTAGTCACCCAGGCAACTTGTCTATATGCACATATTCCCTATCTTCTGTCCAAGTATAATAAAAATCTCATCAGTCCTATTAAAGATCCTCTGTTCCACTTATACCCTGTATCCCATACCTTCCTGCATGTTCAAGAATAGTTTGACTCCCAACCAACTCCTCTCTCTCCCACAACATCAATTTCTCATTCTCTGTTGGATTGTTCTCAGCAGCAAACAAATATGCTCTGACATCTCCCATTTTAAAATTAAACTCTTCATCCCTTGCTTCTAAGTTCTGTCTTTCCTTAATATCAAAATTTGCATGTTTGTATTTGTCTCCATATTCACCATTATCTCTTTAGCTGCCACACATTTACCCTTGTGTTCCCTCCACTCAAAGTCCTCAACAACCTCCATGGTGCCAAATGCAATGGCTACCATTCAGTTATTCTACAGAGTTGGCCAAGCCCTCTATAAAATTCATCTCCTTTTGCTTTCTGTGAAATCACACTATCCAGCTTTTACCCTTACCTCACTGGTCACTGTCTCTCAGTCTCCTTTCGTGCTCTTCTTCATCTTTCTAATTTGTATAGTTTGGAGTGTGTAAGGCTTCATCTTGGGTCTCTCCCCACCTCAACTACACTCACTCTTCAGTTCTATGCATGCATGCTAAGTCTCTTCAATTGTGTCCAACCCATTGTGACCCTATAGACTGTAGCCTGCCACTCTCCTCTGTTCATAGGATTCTCTAGGCAAGAATGCTGGAGTGGGTTGTTGTGCCCTTCTCCAATTTCAGTTCTATAACTACATTCTGTTTATATTGTTTCCATTTGTTAATTTATAATTTTAACTTGAATTCTTTCCAAATTCCACTCTTATATTTTAAGCTGCCTATATGTTATCTCTACTTGGAGAGCTTTCTTAGATTTAACATGGCCAAAAAGAAAGTTTTGATCTCTGACCTTTCACTGTCACCCCACAACTACTCCTGTCCTATTCTTAGCCATTTCAGTAATAAGCACAGCCATTTGTACAATTGCTCAAACCAAAATATTAGGTGTCATCCTTGGTTACTCTCCTTCCCTCATCCCCTATATCTAATCCATAGCAAATCCTGCAGGTTCTCTTTTGTCTCTATCTGCCTCGATCTATCTATGTATGTAATCTTTCAAACTTGGCCCGTTATCTCCATTTCTACTGTTTGTCACTCTAGTTCCAAATCACCATAATTTGTATCTCAAGTTTAACTGGTTGCCTTGTTTCTCTTCATAGCCAAAGTGATCTTGGTAGAACATCAAAACGGGTAATGCGACTCTTCTGCTTAAAACTCTCTGGTGTATCCCCATGCCTATAGCACATTGCATACTTGCCATTCTCGTCTTCCTTTCATTTCTCCATCCTATTAAGCTACATTCTACCTCAGATTTTTGTACTTCCTGTATGCTCTTCTGGGTGTTATTTTCCTGAAGATTTTATTAGGCTTCCTTCTTCCCTTTTATCATATTAGCCCCAGCACTTTGTGAAGCTGCATTTCTCTTACCTGTTACTCTTTATCATATTATGGTTTTACTTCAAAAAAAAATTCTTCTTATCACTCATCTCTGAAATTATCTTAGTTATTTGTATATTTTCTAAAATGCTCTACTGAAACCCACTAAGCTCCATGAGAAGGGGATATCACTCTTTCCTTTGACCTAGAACAGTGTCTGGTTAAAGTTACTGAACGATATTTGTTATATGATTTAATATTGCATTGAAACACAGGCTTCCCTGGTGGCTCAGGCCATGAAGAATCTGTATGAAATGTGGGTGACCTAGGTTCAATTCCTGAGTTGGGAAGATTCCCTGGAGAAGAAAATGGCAACCCACTGCAGTATTCTTGCCTGGAGAATTCCATGAACAGAGGAGCCTGGCGGGCTCTAGTCTATAGGGTTGCCAAAAGTCAGACACGACTGAGTGACTAACACACTTTCATTTAAATTTTGCATGATTTTCAAGCTATTAGTTTTTCCTTTTTGATAAAGAGGTATAACCAAATTCAATTCAAAGAAATAGATGAAAACAACAGAATGGGAAAGACTAGAGATCTCTTCAAGGAAATTAGAGATACCAAGGGAATATTCCATGCAAAGATGGGCTTGATAAAGGACAGAAACGGTATGGACCTAACAGAAGCAGAAGATATAAAGAAGAGGTGGCAAGAATACACAGAACAACTGTACAAAAAAGATCTTCAAGACCCAGATAATCATGATGGTGTGATCACTTACCTAGAGCCAGACATCCTGGAATGTGAAATTAAGTGGGCCTTAGAAAGCATCACTATGAACAAAGCTAGTGGAGGTGATGGAATACCAGTTGAGCTATTTCAAATCCTGAAAGATGATGCTGTGAAAGTGTTGCACTCAATATGCCAGCAAATTTGGAAAACTCAGCAGTGGCCACAGGACTGGAAAAGTCAGTTTTCATTCCAATCCCAAAGAAAGACAATGCCAAAGAATGCTCAAACTACCACACAATTGCACTCATATCATACACTAGTAAAGTAATGCTCAAAATTCTCTAAGCCAGGCTTCAGCAATACGTGAACAGTGAACTTCCAGATGTTCAAGCTGGTTTTAGAAAAGGCAGAGGAATCAGAGATCAAATTGCCAACATCTGCTGGATCATCAAAAAAGCAAGAGAGTTCCAGAAACATATTTATTTATGCTTTATTGACTATGCCAAAGCCTTTGACTGTGTGGATCACAACAAACTGTGGAAAATTCTAAAAGAGATGGGAATACCAGACCATTTGACCTGTCTCTTGAGAAACCTGTATGCAGGTCAGGAAGCAACAGTTAGAACTGGACATGGAACAACAGACTGGTTCCAAATAGGAAAAGGAGTACGTCAAGGCTGTATATTGTCACCCTGCTTATTTAACTTATGTGCAGAGTACATCATGACAAATGCAGGGCTGGAAGAAGCACAAGCTGGAATCAGGATTGCCGGGAGAAATATCAGTAACCTCAGATATGCGGATGACACCACCCTTATGGCAGAAAGTGAAGAGGAGAAAGTGATGAAAGTGAAAGAGGAGAGTGAAAAAGTTGGCTTAAAGCTAAGCATTAAGAAAACTAAGATCGTGGCATCTGGTCCCATCACTTCATGGGAAATAGATGGGGAAAGAATGGAAACAGTGTCAGACTTTATTTTTTGGGGCTCCAAAATCACTGCAGATGATGATTTCAGCCATGAAATTAGAAGACCCTTACTCCTTTCAAGGAAAGTTTGAGCAACCTAGGTCGCATATTTAAAAGCAGAGACATTTCTTTGCCAACAAAGGTCCATCTAGTCAAGGCTATGGTTTTTCTAGTAGTCATGTATGGATGTTAGAGTTGGACTGTGAAGAAAGCTGAGCACCGAAGAATTGATGCTTTTGAACTGTGGTGTTGGAGAAGACTCTTGAGAGTCCCTTGGACTGCAAGGAGATCCAACCAGTCCATCCTAAAGGAGATCGATCCTGGGTGTTCATTGGAAGGACTGATGTTGAAGCTGAAACTCCAATACTTTGGCCACCTGATGCGAAGTGTTGACTCATTGGAAAAGACCCTGATGCTGGGAAGGATTGGGGGCAGGCGGAGAAGGGGACGACAGAGGATGAGATGGCTGGATGGCAATCACTGACTCAATGGACATGAGTTTGGGTAAACTCCGGGAGTTGGTGTTGGACAAAGAGGCCTGGCATGCTGCGATCATGGGGTCTCAAAGAGTCGGACACAACTGAGCAACTGAACTAAACTGATAACCAAATTCCAGATATCTTACAGTTTGATGTAAATTTCATACTATATGTTAAAATATTTCCCAAAATTTGGTCTGCATTTGTTCATTTTATCTGTTCAAAGGTAATGTGTTTTTTTAATGCTCCACAGATGCTTAAAATTTTGTTGATAATGGTCCAAAAAAAATTGTGGTTTCTGACCATGAGTTTTAAATCATTATAACTAGGCTTAAAAAACATCTTTATTAATCAAAATAGGAACCATTACAATCAAACATATTTTTGCCAACGGAAATATGTTTATTTCTGTACCATAAAAATCCATGCTTCAGGATTCAACAAACTTTTGGAAAGCATTTTCTGCCTCCTCCTGGTTGTGGAAGCATTTTCCCTTCAAAAAGTTGTTGAGATGCTTGAAGAAGTGATAGTCAGTTGGCGAGAGGTCAGGTGAATGTGGAAGGTGAGGCAAACCTTCATAGACCAATTTGTTCAACATTTGAAGCGTTGCTTGTGCAATGTGCAGTTAGGCATTGTTGTGGAGAAGAATTGGGCCCTTTCTGTTGACCAATGCCAGCAGCAGCCATTGCAATTTTATGTGCCTCTCATCAATTTACTGAGCATATTTCTCAGATTTAATGGTTTCACTGGTATTCAGAAAGCTCTAGTGGATCAGGTGGGCAGTAGACCACCAAACAGTGACCATGACCTTTTTTTGGTGCAAGTTTGGCTTTGGGGAGTGCTTTGGAGTTTCTCCAACCACTGAGCTGCTCGTCACCGGTTGTCATATAAAGTTCACTTTTTATTGCACGTCATAATTCCATCGAAAAATGGTTTGTTATTATTGCATAGAATAAGAGAAGATGACACTTCAAAATGACATTATTTTTTTTGGTTTTCAGTCAGCTCATGAGGCACCCAGTTATCGAGCTTTTTCACCTTTTCAATTTGCTTAAAACGCCAAACGACTATGGAATGGTTGACGTCGAGTTCTTCAGCTACTTCTCGTGTAGTTGTAAGAGGATCAGCTTTGATGACTGCTGTCAGTTGGTCGTTGTCAACTTCTGATGGCTGGCCACTGTGCTCCTCATCTTCAAGGCTCTTGTGTCTTTTGCAAAACTTCTAGAACCACCACTGCAGTGTATGTTCGTTAGCAGTTCCTGGGCCAAATGCATTGTTGATGCTGCAAAATGTCTTTGCTGCTTTACGACCTGTTTAGAACTTGAATCAGAAAATTGCTCAAATGTGCTTTTTGTCTAACATTTCCCTGCTGCTGCGGCTGCTGCTAAGTCGCTTCAGTCACGTCCGACTCTGTGCGACCCCATAGAAGTCAGCCCACCAGGCTCCCTCATCCCTGGGATTCTCCAGGCAAAAACACTGCAGTGGGTTGCCATTTCCTTCTCCAATGCAGGGAAGTGAAAAGTGAAAGTGAAGTTGCTCAGTCATGTCCGACTTTTAGCGACCCCATGGACTACAGCCTACCAGGCTCCTCCATCCATGGGATTTTCCAGGCAAGAGTACTGGAGTGGGGTGCCATTGCCTTCTCCAATCATTTCCCTAGTCTAAAATAAATATAAAATAAGCAGTAATGTCATTAGCAAAAAACCGTAAAGTGAGATACTCACATTAAAATAATGTATAACATAATCACATATTATTGAAGTCCACTCTAGTATTCTTGCCTGGAGAATCCCCATGGACAGAGGAGCCTGGAGTCGCAAAGAGTCGGACATGACTGAGCAAATTCCAATAGCAAACGGTCAAGTTAATACAAAACCGCCATTACTTTTGCACCAACCGAATACTTTCAATGTGATAGAGCAATTGCCTATGTTGTTTGCTTGCTTTATGTTGTGTCTGAACATCACAGGTTGCTCTATGACTACACACACACACATACACACACGTTATTGAAAACTGGCTATGTTTGTTAATAAAGATATTTTTAAAAAATTGCCATTTCATGATGAAAAATTTTAAATATAAGGAAAGTTGGAAACATTTGTACAATCAATCTGTATATATACCCAACATTTAGAGTCTAATACTAACATTTTACTATACTTGATTTATCACATATCTATCCATATATCCATCTTTCTTTACAAACAGATATGTTTTAAAGACTTTTAAAAATGTATTTTATTGTCATATAGTTGATTTACAATGTTGTATAAAAGGACTTTTGTTTAAGAGTGAATATTTAAGTTCTTTAGTTTCAATCAAGGATGAAGCAGGTTGCTCCTATTTGGGCTTTCAAAGCATTAGAATGGAATTTTATGATGTAGTAAACCACCGAACATTTGACTCTTAAAATTTGAAAAAGCAAAAAAAAACCCCACTACAATATTGTAAAGTAATTAGCCCCCAACTAAAATAAATAAATTTATTAAAATAAAAAAAAATGTGCTTTGAAACTGGTACTCATAGACAGTACTCACACACACACATGCACACACACACACACACACACACACACACACACACACACACACATACTATCAGAGGGGAATCTAGATTTTGTGGGCTTAAAGTTCATAGAATTAGGCCATCAAAATACAAAATTAAGGGCAAGAAAGAATATTCTAAAGGGCCTATTTAAATGTGAAGTCCTGAAGGTTAAGAAGCTTCTTTAACTTTGCTGTGGCCCACCTCTGAAATCCATAACAGATAAATTAGCTAAATAATTATTTTCCATTGGACAGGGAAGTTCAGTTCAGTTGCTCAGTCGAGTTTGACTCTTTGAGACCCCATGGACTGCAGCACCCCAAGCTTCCCTGTCCATCACCAACTCCCAGAGCATGCTCAAAATCATGTCCATCGAGTCAGTGACGCCATCCAACCATCTCATCCTCTGTTGTCCCCTTCTCCTCCTGCCTTCAATCTTTCCCAGCATCAGGGTCTTTTCCAATAAGTCAGTTCTTCACATCAGGTCGCCAAATTATTGGAGTTTCAGCTTCAGCATCAGTCCTTCCAAATAATATTCAGGACTGATTTCCTTTAGTAGGTACTGGTTTGATATCCTTGCATTCCAAGGGACTCTCAAGAGTCTCCGACACCACAGTTTGAGAGCATCAATTCTTTGGCACTCACCTTTCTTTACAGCCCAACTCTCACATCCATACATGAGTACTAGAAAAACCATAGCTCTGACTAGATGAACCTTTGTTGGCAAAGTAACGCCTCTGCTTTTTAATATGATATCTAGGTTGGTCATAGTTTTTCTTCCAAGGAGTGAGTGTCTTTTAATTTTGTGTCTTCACTCACCATCTGCAGTGATTTTGGAGCTCAAGAAAATAAAGTCTGTCACTGTTTCCATTGCTTCCCCATCTGTTTGCCATGAAGTGATGGGACCAGATGCCATAATCTTAGTTTTCTGAATGTTGAGTTTTAAGCCAGCTTTCTCACTCCCCTCTTTCACTTTCATCAAGAGGCTCCTCAGTTCCTCTCTGCTTTCTATCATAAGGATGGATGTCATCTGCATATCTGAGGCTATTGATATTTCTCCTGGCAATCTTGATTCCAGCTTATGCTTCATCCAGTCTGGCATTTCACATGATGTACTATGCATATAAGTTAAATAAGTATGGTGACAATATACAGCCTTGATGTACTATTTTCCCAATTTGGAACCAGTCCATTGTTCCATGTCTGGTTCTAACTGTTGTTTCTTGACCTGATACAGATTTCTCAGGAGGCAGATAAGGTGGTCCGGTATTCTAGTCTCTTTAATAATTTTCCATAGTTTATTGTGACCCTCACAGTCAAAGGTTTTAAAGTAGTCAATGGAGCAGAATTAGATGTTTTTCTGGAATTCTCTTGTTTTTTCTATGATCCAATGAATGTTGGCAATTTGATCTCTGGCTCCTCTGTCTTTTCTAAATCCAGCTTGAACATCTGGATATTCTTGGTTCATGTACTGTTGAAGCCTCTCTTGGAGAATTTTGAGCATTACTTGCTAGAGTGTGAGATGAGCACAACTGTGCAGTAGTTTGAACCTTCTTTGACATTACCTTTCTTTGGGATTGGAATGAAAACTGACCTTTTCCAGTACTTTGGCCACTGCTAAGTTTTCCAAGTTTGCTTACATATTGAGTGCAACACTTTAACATCATTGTCTTTTAGAATTTGAAATAGTTCAGCTGGAATTCCATCACCTCCACTAGCTATGTTCATAGTGATGCTTTCTAATGGAGGGAGTGGACAAAAGGAAACTGATATTGTATAAGTACCTACGGTGTGAATGGCATTATGCTAAGCACTTTACACAAAGTATGTTATTTTAAACCTCACAATACTATGAGTCTGATATTATATATGAACTATATTTTATAAGTTAGATATGTTTAATAAATAGTAAAAGCAGGGTTTGAACCTGTCTTTCTGATTCTAAAACCTGTGTGCACTCCATCCTACCATTACATGAGAACAGCTATTATCACAAGTCTGTTAATTATATTAAAAAAATAGAAATGTGGTCAAATCCAGATATTGACAGCAGAGGGCTTACATTCATAAAAGATAAGAGAAATGCTCAAATAATAATGCAAGACAAAATGTTTTATTTGCCACAAGAAATGTTTTAAGATAGAACTGTAACCCTCTTTTGTCAATGGTGGGAGAATTATAAGTAATATAAACATAAAATAGCTTTTTGTTTTTCAAGCACTGCTTTTTAATTATGCTCTTTCTAGCCCTCATTTTGTCCCTTCTCAACATCTGTAGTAGATTTCATTAATTTGTGGCCATTTTCATTTATTCCAATATTGTTCAGCTCAGTATAAAAATTCAAAACCCTTTTCCATCTTCTGCTCCAGTGCAGACAGGAATCATGACCCTGGCTGTTTGGAAACTGGTCTTGGTAGTAGCGAACGCTAGGTGGGTGCAGTGCCTCTGCTGCTGTGTGATCTTTGCACATGTGAAGTGTGTGGCTTTCTTGAGATACTGTTTAACTTCATGCCAGCTACTTCTGTGACTGAATATTACTGACTCCTCAGAAAGGAGCACTTGTGTCATTCTTCAGCTTCTCCAGGTAGACAGGCATCTTATTTACTCAACATCTTTCTAGATAGCCCTACAAATTTTGTTCTTTGTGCTAAGGTTCTCTTCTGAGTTCTCCTACCCCCATCACTGAGAGGATTTCTCCCATATTCTTCAAAAGCATACCTTGCCATAATTTCTTTTTGTCCTGCTTGTGTATGCAACTCCACCAAGGCTCATCCCTTTAGAAGTACCTATACCAGAAACAAATATGTTTCTATGTTTTTATATGCTCTCCAGAACATATCAGGCTCTCCCAAGAACTCTCTCACCATTCCTGACTCATCGCATTATCAGGATGAGACTGCAGACTCATCCAGGAAGTGAGAAACATCTCATCTTCTTGCAGGCAACCCTAATCCTTCTGAATGATTCCCTTGAAGCTGTCCCCT
Organism: Okapia johnstoni; assembly: GCA_024291935.2. Classification (NCBI taxonomy): domain Eukaryota; kingdom Metazoa; phylum Chordata; class Mammalia; order Artiodactyla; family Giraffidae; genus Okapia; species Okapia johnstoni. The sequence continues at coordinate 109,018,369 of CM044305.1, forward strand.
GGCCTCAGCCTGTGTTAATGACAGAAAGCACACCAGTCACTCTCCCATTGGGAGAAGAAGAAGTGATTTCCAAATGGAAACACAATACAACTCACAAAACTACTGATTCTACCCTTCACACTCCTTGTATAACCTGAGGAGGAGTGAAGTTGTCTGTCACGAGTTGCTACCTCGTCACTTAGAAATGGTTCATGCTCAGCTTTGGGCCTCAGTAACTAACACCGTGTTAAAGGATTATTTGGACTAGTAAGGGGAAACCTGGTTAGCATGTATGATAGTTGCAATAGGCCTAGGGTTTCTAGATCCTGGAGGAATAATAATAAAACTATTGTGATAAAGTTCTGTATAACTGAAAAACAAATGAAATATCATCAGTTTCTTTGTTCATCTGTCTATATGGATGCCATAGTATGGTGGGTAAGAGTTTTGATTCTAGAGTTCAAAAGACCTATATTCATGTGTTAACTTAGGAACATTAGTTAGCACTAATTTTATATTAAGGATAAATTTTGAAAGCATTTTTACAGGTTTTTCCTCACAGGCATTTTTATTAGCTATACAGACCATAGAATGTGCTATTGACTTACTATTTGTGTCCTTTAAAAGTTCATATGTTGAAACCTAATTCCAAATGTGATATTTGGAGGTGGGACCTTTGAGAAGTGGTTCTTCATGAAGATACACCCCTCATGAATGAGATTAGTGCCTTTGTAAAAGAGACCCCAGAGAGAGTCATTGCCCTTCTGCCATGTGAGAGTGTAGCAAGAAGATGATGGTCATCTATGACCCAGGAAGAATGGTTCTCATCAGACATGGAGTTTAAGGTTGGATTGGTGAAAAGTACACACACCTTAGCATTTTCTGGTAACATTCCTTTACTCCAGGGCTTCCCTGGTGGCTCAGCTGGTAAAGAATCTTCCTGCAATGCAGAAGACCCTGGTTCAATTCCTGGGTTGAGAAGATCCACTGGAGAAGGGATAGGCTACCCACTCCCAGTAGTCTTGGCTTCCCTGGTGGCTCAGCAAGGAAAGAATCCACCTGCAATGCAGGAGATCCTGGCTTAATTCCTGGGTTGGCAAGATCCCGTATTCTGGCCTAGAGAATTGGATAGTCCATGGGGTCACAAAGAGTCGGACATGACTGAGCGACTTTCACTTTTAATTTCCTTTCCTCCAGGAGTCAGTAAAAATTTTCTGTAAAGAGTCATAGAGTAAATATTATAGGCTTTGTAGTCCACAAAATATGTCAGTTGCGTATTCTTTAATTTTGACAACCCTTTAAAACAGTTAAAAGCCATTCATAGCTAACAGCCTGTGCAAAAATAGGATATGTGGAATTGCAGTTTGCCAACTCTGCAAAGATAAACAGAAACTCTAACAAATGTTAATACAGAGAGAATAAATTATGTAGAAAGGAAAGAAAAATAATCAGATTGGAATTGGATTTCTCATTGGCAATGCTGAAATAGGAAAGCTTTTGAAAAACATCTACAGACTACTCATCAAAAAGTACCACCATGAGTAACATTCTTAGACCAAAGTAAAAGGATCCTTTGCCACAAACCTAGGTCTTTAAAATAGACACTCTGGCCTCCCTACAGCAATGGCCCTCCTCACAGCAATGACCCTCCTCACAGGGCAATGATTCCGGCTAATCAAGTGCCTGTGCTGCACCGCCACCTTTGGGACAGAACTGGAGTCTGCATTGTTTGGAATGTTTCCTACAGGCTATTAGAAAAGTATGCTTATTGAGACAAATGCTCAGGGCTGGGGCAATGGGATGACCCAGAGGGATGGGATGGGGAGGGAGGTGGGAGGGGGGTTCAGGATGGGGAACACATGTAAACCCATGGCTGATTCATGTCAATGTATGGCAAAAACCACTACTATATTGTAAAGTAATTAGCCCCCAACTAAAATAAATAAAAAAAAAGAAAGAAAAAAAAGAAAGGTATGCTTATTAGGGTAGGGTATAGACCATATTTAATAATTTATTATCTTGGTTTATACCATGGGTATATGGTACGTAGACCTCTATTTTTATCTTTGTTCCTATCCCCACAAATGTTAGAAGAATGTTTGACCATAACCCAAGAACCAACGTTATGTCAAAGATATAATAAAACAAAGCTACTTGGAAATGTGTGAGAACTTAGAGATTATATCGTCCATGAATCTCACGTGGCAAAAATACTCGAATGAAAGAAATTAATAACCAAACATTAAATGAACTGAAAAAGACACCCCAAGAGAGGAGAGATGAGAGAGAACAGCATGGTGAGTAAGGCTTTATAGGAACAAACAGAGTAGGTTAGGCAGTTAGGAAGTTTAGGATATGTGCCTTAAGGGCAAAATAATGGCTCTAGAAATAGGATATAATGTAAGGGAAATTTGAATAACTGCTAAACTAGTTTAACAAAACAGAATCTGGAAATAGGGAGAAGACAAAATAAATATCTCTCAAAGTTCTTTTTTGTGGTTGTGGTGGTGGTATTGCTGTGAGAATAGCTAGAAAATTGAAGAACATACAATTGTTCTAAAGGCTTCAAGTTATTAAAGAGGGGGCAGTTAGGGAGGATATGGGAAATATGGTAATATTCTGTAGGACAGTTTTGAAAATGCTGCTTTAGTCACGTTTACTGTGAATGTATTGATATTTCCCTCTGGCAGGTATATTATGGTGACTTTTTGGTTCTAATTAAGGTAACTTGTCACATTGCTTACATTTATTTAACACCCCCAAATTGTTTGAACATGATTATACACAAATTTCATGTTCTTCCTATGCATATTCTAGATATTGCCATCTTGATAATACCCGAGTCCCATATTCCTCATATGTTTTTGATGCTAGTAGATTTTTGAGATTTACGGTTTTTTTTCTTCCTTCACACCACCACCCTCTACAATGTTTAACAATCTCCTGACTCTATATTTAGTGAACTATACTTTTTCAGACACTGAAGAACACTTTTCCTTTTCTTAACTTGAGCTTGTACAAACTGACAATTTAATCCAGATACTGTGTAATCCTTTGAATTCAAAGCCTGGACACAGTTGGAAAAAAGGAATAAATGTTTTCTATCATCTCAGTCAAAAGAGAATTGAAAAAGAAAATGTTGAACTATAAGTGTTTTCAGTCTTTTGCTGAATGCTGTCAGGTTAGGAAAGGTGCACAAGTATTTTGATAACTGATTTAGATGTTTTCATGGACTCAGAAAGACGGGATTGAGAGATAGTTCATTTAACAAGCTTTGAGTGACATAGTTTCACCAGCTAGCTAGTAATGACAACTTTTGTGAGTAGCGATTTCATTTTTATATATTTCAGACTCTGAATGTAAAGCCCCAAATAATCATGGAACCTCAAGAAACTACTGTGTTAGGATGAGCTAGAGTATGCTGCAGGAACACATAGCCCCCAAATCTTAGTGACTCGAAGCAAGAAATGTCATGCCTCACTCATACTACAAACCCTCCATGGGTTGGCTCGAGGCTCTGTGCCTACATTGTCTCCCCTCTAAATTCCCAGCTGTTGAAACAGCCATGATCTAGAATGTTGTGGAATGGTGTGGCAAAGGGGAAAAGTGTGTGTAAAGGCTCTCAAAGCTTCCGTTCTGGTCAACAGTGAAATATGTAGCTTTTGCTTATATTTGTTGTTGTTGCTCAGTCCCTTAGTCATGTCCGACTCTTTTTGACCCCATGGACTGCAGCACACCAGGCTTCTCTGTCCATCACTATCTCCTGGAGCTTTCTCAAACTCATATCCATTGAGTCGGTGATGCCATCCAGCCATCTCATCCTCTGTCATCCCCTTCTCCTGCCCTCAATCTTTCCCAACAACAGTCCTTACTAATGAGTTGGCTCATCGCATCAGCTGATCAAAATATTGGAGCTTTAGCTTCAGTATCAGTCCTTCCAAAGAATATTCAGGGTTGATTTCCTTTAAGATTGACTGGTTTGAGCTCCTTTCCACCCAAGGGACTCTCAAGAGTCTTCTCCAACATCACGGTTGAAAAGCATCAATTCTTAAGTGCTCAGCCTTCTTTATGGTCCAAATCTCACATCTGTACATGACTACTGGAAAACCATAGCTTTGACTATCCAGACCTTTGTCAGCAAAGTGATGTCTCTGCTTTTTAATATGCTGTCTAGGTTTGTCATAGTTTTTCTTCCAAGGAGCAAATGTCTTTTAATTTCATGGCTGCACTCACTGTCTGCAGTGATTTTGGAGCTCAAGAAAATAAAGTGTGTCACTCTTTCCACTGTTTCCCCATCTATTTGCCATGAAGTGATGGGACTGGATGTCATGATCTTAGTTTTTCAAATGTTAAGTTTTAAGCCAGCTTTTTCACTCTCCTCTTTCACTTTCATCAAGAGGCACTTTAGTTCCACTTCACTTTCTGTCATTAGAGTTGTGTCATCTGCATATCTGGCATTATTGATAATTCACTCAGCAGTCTTGATTTCAGCTTGTGCTTCTTCCAGCCCGACATTTTGCATGATGTACTCTGCCTCTGCGAATAAGTTAAATAAGCAGGATGACAAAATGCAGCCTTGATGTATTCCTTTCCCAATTTGGAACCAGTCCATTTTTCCATGTCTGGTTCTAACTGTTGCTTCTTGACCTGCATACAGGTTTTTCAGGAGACAGGTAAGATGGTCTGGTATTCTCGTCTCTTTAAGAATTTTTCGCAGTTTGTTGTGATCCACACAGTCAAAGACTTTAGAATAATCAATTAAGCAGAAGTAGATGTTTTTCTGTAATTCTCTTGCTTTTTTTATGATCCAACAGATGTTGACAATTTGATCTCTGATTCATCCTCCTTTTCTAAATCCAGCTTGTACATCTGGAAGTTCTTGGTTCACGTCCTCTTGAAGCCCGTCTGGAAGGATTTTGAGCATTACCTTGCTAGCACGTGTAATGAGTGCAGTTGTGCAGCAGTTAGAACATTCTTTGGCATTGCCCTTCTTTGAAATTGAAATGAAAACTGATCTTTTCCAGTGCTTTGGTTCTATTTTTAAATTTTTGAGAATCTTTTATACTGTTTTCCATAGTGTTGTTTTTCTTTAGTTGCTCAGTCGTGTCTGACTCTTTGTGTCCCAATGGACTATATATAGCCTGCTAGGCTCCTCTGTCCATGGGGTTCTCCAGGCAAGAATACTGAAGTGGGTTGCCATTTCCTCCTCCAGGGAATCTTCCCAACCCAGAGATCAATCCTGTGATTCCTGCACTGGCAGGCAGATTCTTTACCATTGAGCCACCAGGGAAGTCCATAGTGGCTGTACATATCTACAGTCCCACCAACAGTGCAGAAGGGTTTCCTTCTCTCCACATCCAGGCCAGCACTTGTTATGTCTTGTCTTTTTGATTACAGCCATTCTAACAGGTGTGAGGTGATATGTCACAGTGGTTTTAATTTGCATTTCTCTGATGGTTAATGATGTTGAGCATCTTCCATGTACCTGTTGGCCTTTCATTTATCTTCTTTGGAGAAATGTCTATTCAGGTCCTTTGCCCATTTAAAAAATTTGTGTTATCTTTTTTTTTGCTATGGAATTGCATTATTTCTTTATATATTTGAATATTAAATCCTAATTAGATATATGGTAAGCAAATATTTTTCCATTCTCTTGGTTATCTTTTCACTTTGTTGATGGTTTCTTTTGCTGTGTAGAAACTTTTTAGTTTCATATAGTCCTACTTGTTTATTCTTGATCTTGTTCCTTGTGCTTTAGGTGTCAAGTTAAACATTTTAAACAGTACCATACTGACATATGTAAATTAGGGAATATCTTTTATAATCTAGTTTGAAGTTGTTAAAAGAAGAAAGTAAACTAAAAATAGGTGAAGGGTACAGATTTTGAAGTCTTCATAATTTAAGACCTAATATTTCTCAAGATATATATTTGTAACATCTCAAATATTGCTACTAGGGGCACTAGAGAATAATTTTCCTTTAGCACAGTCTTACAGCCTAGATAAAGTCACATGGATCCAGGGATCATATTTCCAGTTTTTCAATTTTTTTCCCCTTCAGAAAATATCTGGCAACTTCTTTCCAAGTCACTATGAACAGTTAAAATGCTCACTTCCAGGCTCCTCAGTCACCTTGAATTGGAAAATGAAACTGATTTTATTTAGTTTTTAAAAAGTATCCAGAGAGGGTGGGGAGGAAAGGGAATTCTCCTATACTGTTGGTGGGAATGCAACCTGGTACAGTCAATATGGATAAAAGTATAGAGGTTCCTTAAAAAAACTAAAAATAGAACTTCCATATGATCCAGCAATCCCACTCCTGGGCATGTACCTGGAGAAAACCATAATTTGAAAAGATACACGCACCCCAATGTTCATCCCAACACTATTCACAAAAGCCAAGACATGGAAGCAATCTAAATGTCCATCAAAAGAGGGATGGATAAAGAAGATCTGGTACATATATGCAATGGAGTGTTACTCAGCCATAAAAAAGAACAAAATAATGCCATTTGCAGCAACATGGATGGAGCTAGAGCTTGTCATACTGAGCGAAGTGAGTCAGACAGAGAAAGATAAACATCATATGTATTGCTTTTATGTGGAATCTTAAAAATAGGCCACAAATGAATTTATCTGCAAAACAGAAATAGAGTTACAGATGTAGAAAACAAAGTTATGGTTACTAAGGGATAAGGTGGGGGAGGGATAAATTGGGAGATTAGGGTTGACGTATACACACTACTATATATAAAATAGATAACTAATAAGGACCTATTTATAGCACAGGGAACTCTACTCAATACACTATAATGGCCTATATGGGAAACAAATCTAAAAAAGAGTGGATATATGCCATGTAAAACTGATCCACTTTGCTGTACACCTGAAACTAATACAGCATTGTAAATCAACTATACCCCAATAAAATTTTTTCTAAAGAAGTATGCAGTAAAGAAGACTGATGTCAGTATTGCGGTAGCATGAAGTACTCTCTTTGTCTCTTCCCTTCAATGTATAACCAATAAAACATCCATGACTTAACAGAGGTTCCTCTGCCCAACACACAAAGATGCTGGAGACTTACTTCCACACATCTTTATATCTAAATGAGTGGGGTGGAACACACAGAGGAGGTGGAACTGGGGAAATAGCAAAGGTAGTACCTATGATCATGGACCCCCAGTCTTGGTGGCTAAGCCTGCAGCTCCACAGATCCTGCCAGAAGCAGGGGAGGAGTAACTTGTAAACTGAACAACCCCAAATGTGGCAAAGGCAACTGTGACCTTAGCATCCCCCAAACCCCCTCTTCCCATGGCAGCAGAGCCTATGACCCAGGTGACTCTAAACACGACAGAAGTGCCTGTCATCTTGGTGTCCCAGGCAGTGATGCCAGTGACAGCAGCGACAGTGGCAGCAGCAACCCCAGAGGCACAAGAAATGACAATGAAAATACTTGGTGACACTTCTAGCAGAGGTGGGAAAGTGAATAGTGCTAATTCTCTAATACAACCAAAAGCAGCTCATATAAAGGAAACCAAATACTTGTGCACAACCTACTGAAAAAACAAAGGCCTCTAATTACTAGCATGTTGACTCCTTAGAATTAAGGAGGGAGAAGTTATACTTAAAGAAAAAATATGTTTGCTACTTCAAATGTACCAGCAGAGAAACAACTCATTCCATACTTAGAGTCACATAATATTATGATCTAACTGATAGAGAATCCAACATAGCTGTCATGAAGAAACTCAGTGAGTTGCAAGAAAACTTAGAAAGGCAGTTCAGTGAGCTCAGGAATAAAGCTGATGAGTAGAAAGAATAGCAAAGAGATTGAAACTCTGAAAAAGGACCAAAAAAATTCTGGAGCTGGAGAACTCAATGAATGAGATGAAGAACAATTGGAAGGCATTGGAAATAGTGATCTTATGGAAGGAAAACTATGAGGTCAATAATAGAAATTTAGAAATAATACCAGTAGAAAAGGAAAGAGTAGTAAGATATTTGAAAAATGAGGAAATCCTACGAGAACTATCTGACTCTTAGGAAAGGCAACATAGAATAATGGGTATCTCAGAAAAAGGGCTTCCCTGGTAGCTCAGTTGGTAAAAAGTCCACCTGCAATGCAGGAGACCTCGGTTCAATTCCTGGGTCAGGAATATCCATTGGAGAAGCAATAGGCTACCCACTCCAGTATTCATGGGCTTCCCTAGTGGCTCAGATGGTAATGACTGCCTGCAATGTGGGAGACCTGGGTTCAATCCCTGGGTTGTTGCGAAGATCCCCTGGAAGAGGGCATGGCAACCCACTCCAGTATTCTTGCTTGGAGAATCCCCATGGACAGAAGAGCCTGGTGGGCTGCAGTCCATGGGGTCTCAAAGAGTTTGACACGACTGAACAACTAAGCACAGCACAGAGGCTAAAAAGACAGCAGGAAAGATCAATGAAATTAAGAACTGGTTCTTAGAAAGATAAACAAAAATGACAAACCTTCAGGTAGACTCACTGAGAAAGAAAGCAAAAAGGTTCAGATAAATAAAATCAGAAACAAAAAAAGAGAAATTATAATGGTTACCACACAAATACAAAAGATTGTAAGAGAATACTGTTAACAGCTATATGCAAACAAATTGAATAACCTAGAAGAAAGATAAATTCTTAGGATTGCACAACCTTCTAAGACTGAATCATCAAGAAATGGAAAATCTTAATAGACTGATCGCTAGTACAGAGAAACTCCCAAGAAACAGAAGTCCAGAACCAGATAGCTTCACAGGTGAATTTTATGAAACATTCAAAGAAGATTTAACACCTATACTTCTCAAATCTTCCAAAAAATGAAGAAGTGGGAATGCTTTCTAACTCATTTTATAAGGTTAGCATTACCCTGATACCAAAACCAAAGACTGCACAAAAAGTAAATACAGGCCAATATCTTTGATGAACATAGATGCAAAAATCTTCAACGAATTATTTGCAAACTGAATATAACAATGCATTAAAAAGATAATACACCGTGATCAAGTAGCATTTATTCCAGGGATGCAAGGAAGGTTCAGCATCTTCAAGTCAATCAAAGTGATACATACCATTAACAAAATCAAAGATAAAAATCATATGATCATCTTGATAGATGAAGAAAAAGTATTTGACAAAATTCAGTACACATTTATGATTCAAAAATCTCAATAAAATGAATGTAGAATAAACGTGCCTCCACACAACAAAGGCTCACAACTAACATCATACTCAAACAGTGAAAAAGTGAAAGTTATCCTTCTAAGATTAGGAACAAGACAAGGATGGCTATTCTCACCACTCTTACTCAACACGTTATTGCAAGTCTTAGCCGAGTAGTTAGGCAAGAAAAAGAGATAAAAGGCATCAAAACTGGAAAGGAAGAAGTAAAGCTATCAGAATTTGTGTATGACATAATCTGATATTTAAAGAATCCTAAAGACTCCACTAAACAAGTATTATAAGTAATAAAATACAGTAAAGATGCAGAGTAAAAATCAATATACAAAAACCTATTCAATTTTTATGAACTAACAGAAATAGAAATTAAGAAAATAATTGCATTTGGAATTGCAAAAGTAGAGTAAAATAGCTAGGAATAAATTTAAGCAAGGAGATGAAAGACCTGTACACAGAAAACTATAAGATAATCTTGAAAGAAATTAAAGAAGATATAATTAAATGGAAAGATATTCTGTGTTCATGGATTGGAAGAATTAACATTGTTGAAATATCCATGATACCTAAAGCAATCTATAGATTTAATGCCATTCTTATAAAAATTTCAGTGACATTTTTCACAGAAATAGAACAAAAAATCTTAAAACTTATATGGAACAAAAAAAGAACCCAAGCACATTTGAATGCTGAGCAACTTCCACAAAACAACTTCTGAATGCTGGCAGAGGACACGAAGCACCCAGAAAGGCAGCCCATTCTCTTCAAAAGGAGGTGGTACAAAATATAAAAGACAAAAAGAGAGACAAAAGAGTTAGGGGTGGAGACCCGTCCCGGGGAGGGAGTCGTGAAGAAGGAGAAGTTTCCAAGCACCAGGAAACCCTCTCACCAGTGGGTCTGTGGGCAGTTTTGGAATCTCAGAGGGCAACATAACTGGGAGGGAAAAAAAAACCCATAGAATATACGCCTAACTGAAACTCCAGGCGGAGAAGTAGCCCAGATGCTCACGTCTGCCACCAGCGAGCAGGAGCTGAACAGGGAGGTACGGGTTGCATGCTTAGGGTAAGTACAAGGCCTGAATGCCCTGAGGACAATCTGAGGGAGCTAACATGAGATAGCAACCCAAACTGTGGGATAGTCAGAGAGAGGAAAAAGAGAGAGAGAGAGAGAACTTTCCCGTGAAAAGCTCTAACCTAAGGCACAGCCTGGCCTGCTCAAAGAACAAAGGATTAAGCAAATACCAAAGGAGAGCTAGCCAGCTGCGGACTGGCCCCTCCCCCCACCAGAGGCAGAGAGGCAGGCGGGTGACAGCCAGAGCAGGAAGGCAAGGAGCAATCTCAGCCCCAGAGATGGCATCCTCCACCAAACTGTGAACAGGCTCCCAGCTGCTAACCAGGTCTTGAGATCCTGGACAGTTGACACCTGCCATGAAGGTCACAGCCAGAAATCAGCTCCCCAGAAGAGACACATGGCACACTTTAGATGGTGCTCTAGCCGTACACCCAGGAAACCCAGCAGCTGGGACCAAGGAGGTGATTAAGACACATAGCCCCCCTGGGACAATGTGCTCGCCAAACACCTGGTCACCTGAGCTGCTTGGACCTGGGAAGGGTACAAAACGCAAGCCCCACTGAGTCTGTGCCTTTGTGGAGTACCTGAGAACCTGAACCTGAGCAGCTTAGACCTGGGAAGTGCATGGGAAGTGCATTATATATATATAATGGAATACCGCTTAACTATCAAAGGATGAAACTTTGCCACTTGCAACGATATGGATGGATGTTGAGGCTATTATGCTAAGTGAAATAAGTCAAATGGAGAGAGACAAATAGTGTGTGATTTCACTCATGTGGAATATAAAAATAATGAAGTAAAATAAATGAACAAACCAAAGCAAAATTAAAATATAGGTACAGAGAGCAGAGTAATGACTACCAGAGGGGAAAGCTGTTGTAGGGTGTGGGAATGGATAAAGATGATCAATTGTGTGGTGATGGTGGAGTATGAACACTGGTGGTGAGCACACTGTAGTATACACAGAAGTTGAAATACAATGTAGTACTACACTTGAAACTTACATAATATTATAAACAAGTGTCACCTCAATTAAAAAGAAATATGCAATCTGCAATATTGCATCTGCAATATGGAAACGTTTTTGAAACCAAAGAGAACTTGATGGTGTTTTCATTTTGTTTTGGAAATTGTATTAATAGGAAAAAGTCACTTCTATCCAGTTTTACAGTTCTAAATATCTGTTAAAAATTTTAAGTTATCAAAGTTGCTTAAGGCAGAACAGTGATGCTACATGTGGAGTGTATGATTTTTAAGTCCAAATGTGAGCCTCTTCTGTTTCAGCTCCCCTGCTTCTAGGTAGTAGCTTGTAAGAGGTTCATACTGCCTCTTGATTGGGGATAAGGAATAGGATATTTTTTTGTCTCTATATCCTGAAACTCCTTGGGATGCTGTAATCCTAAACTGATCTTACTCCCGTGTGTTCCCAAGTGTCTTGCTCAGCTTCTTGCATGCTCATTTTGAGTATTTTCTGGTTTTGCCTTTTCAGTACAGTTGAGTTCAGTCGTTCAGCCGTGTCCGACTCTTTGCGACCCCATGAACTGCAGCACGCCAGGCCTCCCTGTCCATCACCAACTCCCGGAGTTTACTCAACTTCATGTCCATTGAGTCGGTGATGCCATCCAGCCATCTCATCCTCTGTCGTTCCCTTCTCCTCCTGCCCCCAATCCTTCCCAGCATCAGGGTCTTTTCCAATGAGTCAACTCTTCGCATCAGGTGGCCAAAGTATTGGAGTTTCAGCTTCAACATTCAGTCCTTCCAATGAACACCTAGAACTCATCTCCTTTAGGATGGACTGGTTGGATCTCCTTGCAATCCAAGGGACTCTCAAGAGTCTTCTCCAACACCACAGTTCAAAAGCATCAATTCTTCAGCACTCAGCTTTCTTCACAGTCCAACTCTCACATCCATACATGACTACTAGAAAAACCATAGCCTTGACTAGACGGACCTTTGTTGGCAAAGTAATGTCTCTGCTTTTTAATATGCTATATAGGTTGGTCATAAATTTCTTTCCAAGGAGTAAGGGTCTTCTAATTTCATGACTGCAATCACCATCTGCAGTGATTTTGGAGCCCCAAAAGATAACGTCTGACACTGTTTCCACTGTTTCCCCATCCATTTCCCATGAAGTGATGGGACCAGATGCCATGATCTTAGTTTTCTGAATGCTGAGCTTTAAGCCAACCTTTTCACTCTGCTCTTTCACTTTCATCCAGAGGCTTTTTAGTTCCTCTTCACTTTCTGCCATAAGGGTGGTGTCAGCTGCATATCTGAGGTTGTTGATATTTCTCCCGGCAATCTTGATTCCAGCTTGTGCTTCATCCAGCCCAGTGTTTCTCATGATGTACTCTGCATATAAGTTAAATAAGCAGGGTGACAATATACAGCCTTGATGTACTCCTTTTCCTATTTGGAACCAGTCTGTTGTTTCATGTCCAGTTCTAACTGTTGCTTCCTGACCTGCCTACAGGTTTCTCAAGAGACAGGTCAGGTGTTCTGGTATTCCCATCTCTTTCAGAATTTCCCACAGTTTATTGTGATCCACATAATCAAAGGCTTTGGCATAGTCAATAAAGCAGAAATAGATATTTTTCTGGAACTCTCTGCCTTTTCGATGATCCACCGGATGTTGGCAATTTGATCTCTGGTTCCTCTGCCTTTTCTAAAACCAGCTTAAACATCTGGAAGTTCACGGTTCACGTATTGATAAAACCTGGCTTGAAGAATTTTGAGCATTACTTTGCTAGCGTGTGAGATGAGTGCAATTGCGCAGTAGTTTGAGCATTCTTTGGCATTGCCTTTCTTTGGGATTGGAATGAAAACTGACCTTTTCCAATCCTGTGGCCACTGCTGGGTTTTCCAAATTTGCTGGCATATTGAGTGCAGCACTTCCACAGCATCATCTTTCAGGATTTGAAGTGGCTCAACTGGAATTCCATCACCTCCACAAATAAGCAAATTCTGTGCACACCTATTTTGCAACCTCGTACCTAATACATAAAGGATCTCAACATAGTCTTATTTCATTTATGTAAAAGCCAATCTAACAGTGAGTATTTGTCTCCATTTTAAAAGTTAGAAAACTGAGAGCCAGAGATATGTAATGACTTGTCCAAGAAGAGCTTTTAAGCCAAAGTCTCTCTTCTTTCAAAACCTGTGATTTTCACCACACCATAATGCTTCCCTAAAGACAGAATAGAGAAGATCATTGTTCCCAGAAGCTCTAGCCATTTAATGATAAATTTCTTGTTAACCCTTTTAACACCTAACATAGCAAGAATTCTAACCATTTGACAACTAGAAAATGTAAGACTCAGGGATAGTACTATTAGTACCATGTTAGCAATGAAGTTGTTTTATAGTTAAATGTGAAGGAAGCAGACAACACATCTTTAAAAGGTGTACTCTTATGACACTTCAATAATTGATTGATAATACCATGATTTGGAACAAACATTCATAAAACTGATTAGTTTTTGCCATCTAAACACCTATAGTGTAATCCTTTCAAAAGATTTTTATTTATCTCTTTGGTATTACTAAGCATACTTCTTTTCTAATAGTCCAAGATTGCAATGAGGAGTATAATTAATGGAATGAAGAAAATGTACCCAATAATTCAAAATTTATTGATACTATTTAATCTAGAATGGTGGCATTGAATATAACCTTGATTATCTGTTTTTTTCTTTTAGTTGAACAGTAAAAAACACAAGATATGCTTGTTACTACACTTTTAAACATTTTGGTGAAATATAGCAGTTCAGATAATTGAAAACACAACACTTCATTGCACTGAGATTATTTTTTCCAGTTTAACTCCTTTTCCTCTTATGCTATAGTGTTAATAGAGCTGAATATTAAATGAGTATCTGTGAAGTGTTCACACTGACCAACAGAAGATTAGACTCCTGCTCACACCCTTAATATACTTACACCTTCACATCTCAGTTCAAGTTGACACTTGAACAACCTGGGAGTTAGGGATAGTGACTCTCTGTGCAGTCAAAAATCCGTGTATAATTTATAGTCACACCTCTGTATCTTTGGTTTCTCCATGTTCAATGTTCCTTCAAAACCATGATTCTACATCCAAGGATTCAACCAATAATGGATTTAATCAATCACAGGGTATGTGGTACTGTGGTATTGACAATCGAAAAAAATGGATGCATGCGGTTCAAATCCTTGCTCAGAGGGTCAGCTGTAGTTATGTTCTGACTAACTGGCCAAATACTATCTGCAGTCTTCTTACCCAATGCAGAGATGTTGGTACTCCGATTCTAAAAGCGTATACCTCTGATTCTAACTTTTCTAGTTTGTGTTGTTTCAGAGGCAGAACTGTCAGCAAGTCACTGAGCATAGCTCACACACGAGGCTGTTGTGGGACTCGTGTCATCTGATTATTATGCACTCCTTGGTTTCACTTATCTTCCTTCTTACAGCATTTTAGTGACTGTACGCTTTCTGTAGCACTCAAATGTATTCTCCACGTGTGCCTACTTTGTCTTTACCTGGCAGCATTGGTTCTACTGGGGATAACTCTCGGAATGGATCGCATTCCTAGGTGTCATAAAGACATAATCTCAATGAGAGATTGGAATATAATACAATAGTGGAAGATGTGGGTTATATGTAAAGAATTCATAAGGCTACTATTAGTAGGAAGTATTTACAGTAGCTTAAACAAGCAGCAGTTAGTTTTTCTTACAAAATGAGAAGCATGGAGGTAGGCAATTCTTGGCATTGGTTTAGTTTTGCATTAATATATGTATAGATTAGTAGAAATATGAGTTGATCACCTCTTTGAAGAATCTATATCCCATTCAGAATTAAGTCTGAATGCATGAACATCTCATATCAAGTTCAGGCTTTCCCACATAAACAGGCTCATCCTTTTTAACTAGACACCGTCTCCTCTCATACACACACACACACACACACACACACACACACTAACACTTTAGCCATAACAAACTACTTAAAGGACCAGATTTTCCACATTTTCTCGTGCCTCTGTTCCTTTTATTCATGTTCACTATACTTGTAACATTCTGTATTTCCATCCCTGATGAGATTTCTCTTCTTTCAACCTAGACACAATTCCTTGTGTCTTCTAGGAAAAGCCTTATTGACCTCATCACACTCATTGTAATATACATTTACCTTAATCAGCTCAGTTGGTAAAGAATCCACCTGCAGTTCAGGAGACCCCGGTTCAATTCCTGGGCTGGGAAGATCCTCTGGAGAAGGGATAGGCTACCCACTCCAGTATTCTTGGGCTTCCCTTGTGGCTCAGCCAGTAAAGAATCTGCCCACAGTGTGGGAGACCTGGGTTGGGAAGATCCCCTGGAGAAGGGAAAGGCTAACCATTCCGGTATTCTGGCCTAGAGAATTCTATGGACTGTATAGTTCATGAGGTCACAAAGAGTCGGACATGACTGAACGACTTTTACTTTCACTAGCCTTTGTTTCAGTGTATTATGATATCTTTCTTATATGTCTATATCTTCCATTAAACTGAGCACTTTGAGAGCAAAGACTTTGCCTTGTTGATATTTGTATTTCAAGTGCTTACCATAATGCCAGTGTACAGTAAGATCACAATGAATGTTGAATGAATACATGATCACTCAATGAGCCTGAGCTTGATTTTCCATGCTTAGAAGTAGGACCATCTTGTTCATGATGCTTAGTGTATTTTATGTAGTGTAGCTTCATAGATACTAGTGCTGGCTCCCTCTCTATAAACTGAAGTCAAGTTGTGGAAGTTGCTTCCAAAGCTGAATCTACAGCTGGCAGCCCAGCTGCAGTGTCATCTGGAAGATACGCTGTCCACAAGGAGGAATATTTTTTCCTGGTGCCTAGAAAGTATGACTTGTTTCTACCTTAATACACAAAAAAGGGAAACAGTAAATTTGTTGGTAGCAAAATAAAGCATGGTCTCATAAAACCCTTTGTATAAACTTAAAAGTATTTTTTTTAATAGGAAGGGGAGTATCCTGGATTTGATCCAGGAATATAAAAGAACTTTAAATGAAAAAAAAAAAAAAACTGCTGAAATCTGAAGTCTAGAATCAATGTTGGTTTCATAGTTTTAACAAATGTTCCATCATATTGTAAGATGTTAACAATAGGGGAAACTGGACATGGAGTATATGCAAGTCTGCACTATCTCTCCAACTTTCTGTTAATCTAAATGTATTCCAATAAAAGACTTATGTTCAAAAAATAGGGAGTGGTTGCACAATCATGTGAATATTCTCAATGTAACTGAACACTTAAAAATGTTAAATTCTATGTTATGTGTATTTTACCACAATAAAAAAGTCAGGGAGAAGAGTAGGCATGCTGGGGGAGAGGAATACTAAGGGGAAGAAGATAGCATGTTTTAAGTGTTCTTTGCATTTCTGCAACATTCAAGGTGCTGTACTAGAAATAGAAAGGTGTTTTAACTCCACTGTTACTGATGAGTCCACCAAGGTTGCATGAGTTTAAGTAATATTATATCTGGACCCTACTTGGGCTTGCTTTAATCCATGCTTAAGAGAGAGACCCTGGAGTGTATATTTTTAGAAAAGTGATTCAGATGAGTACAGAGATCAGCCAAGCTTGAGAACCACTGCTCTAAGGCTTTTTTATCCACTGCTTTTAAGATACTATTTCTCTTATCTTGAAGATGAAAGCAGTCGGTGTAGGATCTTCTTTAATGTGGACCCTGAGAACTGGAAAGACTCCTACAGCCCAAGGCCAAAAACCATGAATACTGAAGTGAAGCTGCCAGAGCAAGGTAGAAGAAATGTCACAGAACTGGATCAAATATCATGCCTTACGGAAAGCTCCAATTCGAGAAAGGTAATTCCTCTGGAAAATTCTTGATTGTGTATTATAAGCTGAAGTCAGATCCATAAAGTCACCCTCCTGATTCCTCCTCACCCTCTTTACTTCTGCATTTTGGAAAGTACAATGTACAGTCTTGGGCCTTTGTTGTTATTTACCCTCTTTCCACCGGAGATCTCTCTTAGTAGCTGAATTTTAAATTCTTTTTGCTGGTGCTTCCCAGATTTATACCCCCAGCCTGGAGCTCTCCCTTAAACTCCATATTAATACAGCCAACTGCCTCCTTGACACCTCCACTTAGAAATGTACTATGTCCAACTGAACTGCTGATCTTCTTCCCTAGTCAAGCTCCTCCTGCAGTTTTCTCCATCTAAGTTAATGGCAAGTCTGCCTTTCTCCTTTCTCAAGCCAAAAACCTGTAGTGATTTTTTTTAATACTCTCCTTTTCTCACATCGCACATATTGTCTTTTACAAATCTTCCTAACTCGTCTTACCCTCTTTAATCTAACATCCAAACTCTTACAGAGTAAAGTTGTAGAAAATATAAATTTCATCAAAGTATTTTGCTGTTGAAAATATCTGCCTTCTTTAACCTGCCATTCAGTGGTCTACATGACATGCCCCCTCTTACCTCTTACTTCAGTCTTCCTCTTCCTTAAACCTAACAGGTGCTTCAGGAAATCATACATTTGTACAGACTTTTCCTTCTCTGTGAACTATCTTCCTTCCCACCCTCGATGGTTGTCTCCTGAGTCACTGTATGTGTAATAGGTATAGACTCACCTGGTCATTAGCAGAACCCTCACATTAGTGCCTTGGCCCGTGAGGTAAGAGCATAAAACCGAGAGACTTGTTTACACTAAAGGAGGTATGACAGTAGGTACACAGTCATGTGAACCACTGGCCCTATCACATACCATGTGACTAAGATGCTCTCAGCCTGAGAGTGATGAAATAAACAGTCCCAGCTGAGGTAGCAACTCAGTGATGATACTCTGCTGGATGGGGTATCATCCTAAAGGACCCAGAATACCCTTGACATTAAGTCCCAGTGGCTTTGTCCATTCAGGCCACTGTGACACAATGTCACAGACTGGGTAGCTTATAAATGGCAGAGTTTTATTTCTCACCATGCTGGAGGCTGGAAGTCCATCATCAAGGCACCACCATGGTTGCCTTCTAGTGAGGGTACACTTCATTATCTGAAGCCAACATCTTCTCACTGTGTCCTCACATGGAGAAAAGGGCAAGGGATCTCTCTGGGGTCTCTTTTACAAGAGCACTAGTCCATTTATGGGGCTCTGGCCTCATGGCCTAAGTACCTCCCTAAGGCCCCACTTACCAATACCGTCGTATCTTGCATTAGGATTTCAGCATATGAATTTTGGGGGAATTATAAACATTCAGACTATAGCGGTCAGTATATTGTGTGGTGTTCCCTGTAATAAGAATACATGAGTATAGGAAACAAGAGATACAAATGAGTGGTCTCACTCGCCATCACTTCCAATGACCCACTTTCAGAATTTGTCTGGATCCTCCGGAGAGGGGATACTTCTACAGGAAGCACAACAAGAATCTCAAAGTTTACCTGGAATGGATAGAAGTTGGAAGGAGGAAGCTGATGAGTATCAGATGGGGCCTGGAGACCAGCCAGCTTCAGCATGGGGGCCGTGGTTCATCCCGGCAATTTTCTTCATAGATGTTTCCCTCAGGAAAAGCCTACCAGATTCCTGAAGGATCTACTTCCAAAAGTTATACAAAACTCATAGATGGTAGTGGAACAAAGTGTGGATGGTAATGGATGATGTGGTGTACTGCTCAATTCCCCTTCCTCCCAACACCTTCAAAATGGAAACAGTCCTGACCCCAGCTCTTGACAGTATAGATGGCTGGCAGCTCTTAGCTGAGTTCCTCCTGCGGGGTTGTCCTGGGCTGAAGGGAGCCGCTCTTCCTAAGGTTTTGTCTCCTCTGCATGGCTGCAGGGAGAGGGAACCTGTATCCAATAACTGGCTGAAGCAGGGATACATAAGCCCAGACTCCTGACTCACTTTGAGAAAACTCTTAAGGGCCATTCCATTCCTGGTGCTCCCTGAGAGATGAGCGGAAGCTTTTGCATGCCTGTATCACAGACCAGCTTCCTCATCCTAACCCTGCTTCATAACCCCCTGTAGCTGTTGCTTCTGAGAGCACTCCCAGCAAATGTACTGCTGATCTCGGTATCTGCCTCTGGTTCACAGGTCCCCTGACACATGTCAAAGCTTCCTTCATCCCTCCTTTTCTTTCAGTGTAGCCCATAGTAGATAGCACTTGCACCATTTTGTGTAGGTCTTTCCCCATTTACAAGCTATGCCACTTGTAAGCAGGGAGCATCTGCTTCTTCGGTATGTCATCCACACCTGGCAGAGTGTTTTATCAACTGAAAAACACTACCAGCCCCTGTGACATCACCAGATGTTTTCAGTCTGGGATATTAAATTTCAGCATAGAGTTGGATTGACATGTAAGTGAACAAGGTGTTTAATAAGCTTTTGGTGAGTGGTGGGATAATTTGTATATAAGATTTTTAGAATTTGCTTTAATTGAAGGCATTTTAAGGAAAATTATTCTAGCTGACTCTAAAGCAGTGTAAGTATAATAGAAGAGTTAGGTACCATGTGGGTATGAATAGGGCTTCCTAAAATTCCTCTTGTATTACCTCAGCGCTTCAGCAAATATTCAATTTTCTTCTAAAGATTTTTACTTTGGCAAGTAAATGTATAAATCTTAGAATTTTGTGGTGTGAGTTGGGGTGGGCAGTGATTACTACCATTGATTGCCTAAGATTATTGAGAAACATTTATAATTAATTTAATAAAATTTATGAATAGTTTGGACTTCCCTGGTGACTCAAACAGTAAAGAATCTGCCTGCAATGCAGGAGACCCGGGTCCGATCCCTAGGTCAGGAAGATCCCCTGGAGAAGGGAATGGCAACTCACTCCAGTATTCTTGCCTGGAGAATCCCATGGACAGAGGAACCTGGTGGGGTCCATGGGGTTGCAAAGAGTTGGACACAACTGAGTGACTGACACCAACACAGATAATTTAACGAATACAAGTAAATTAGTTTTTAGGCCTTAATATTTTATAAAATTTGCTAAATCTTGGTACATGTCTAAAGAGAAGTAATCGTAAGATCATAGGCAAAAGTCTTGAGCTTTTTAAAAAAAAAGCAACATTATTCTAAATGATGGATCTTTGATAATAAGAATTACTTACTAGGTCCAATGGATACCTGTCATTTTTTTTAATTTATTTTTTATTGAAGGATAATTGCTTTGCAGAATTTTGCTGTTTTCTGTCAAACCTCAGCATGAATCAACCATAGGTATGCAGGTATCCCCTCCCTTTTGAAGCTCCTTCCCTTCTCCCCCCCCGCCCATCTCACCCCTCTAGGTTGATACAGAGTCCCTGTTTGAGTTTCATGAGCCATACAGCAAATTCCCGTTGGCTATCTATTTTACATATGGTAATGTAAGATTCCATGTTACTCTTTCCATACATCTCATCCTCTTCTCCCCTCTCCCCATGTCCATATGTCTATTCTCTATGTCTGTTTCTCCATTGTTGCCCTGTAAATAAATTCTTCAGTACCATATTTCTAGATTATGTATATAAGCGTTAGAATATGGTATTTATCTTTCTTTTTCTGACTTACTTCACTCTGTATAATAGGTTCTAGGTTCATCCACCTCATTAGAACGGACTCAAATGCATTCCTTTTTATGGCCGAGTAATATTCCATTGTGTATATGTACCACTACTTCTTTATCCATTCATCTGTAGATGGACATCCAGGTTGCCTCCATGTTCTAGCTATTGTAAATAGTGCTGCAATGAACAATGAGATACATGTGTCTCTTTCAATTTTGGTTTCCTCAGGGTATAGGACCAGGAGTGGGATTGCTGGGCCATCTGGTGGTTCCATTCGTAGTCCTTTAAAGAATCTCCATACCATCTTCCATAGTGGCTGTATCAATTCACATTCCAACCAACAGTGCACGAGTGCTCCCCCTTCTCCACACCCTCTCCAGCATTCACCATTTGTAGACTTTCTGATGAGGGCCATTCTGACTGGTGTGAGGTGATATCTCACTATAGTTTTGATCTGCATTTCTCCAACAATGAGTGGTGCTGAGCATCTTTTCATGTGTTTGTTAACCATCTGTATGTCTTCCTTGGAGAAATGTCCATTTAGGTCTTTTTTCTCACTTTTTGATTGGATTGTTTGTTTTTCTGGTATTGAGTTGTATGAGCTGCTTGTATGTTTTGGAAACTAATCCTTTGTCAGTTGTTTCATTTGCTATTATTTTCTCCCATTCTGAGGGTTGTCTTTTCACTTTGCTTATAGTTTCCTTTTCTGCACAAAAACTTTAAGTTTAATCAGATCCCACTTGTTTACTTTTGTTTTAATTTCCGTTACTCTAGGAGAGGGGTCATAGGGGATCTTGCTTTGATTTATGTCATCGAGTGTTCTGCCTATGTTTTCCTCTAAGAGTTTTATAGTTTCTGCTCTTACATTTAGGTCTTTAATCCACTTTGAGTTTATCTTTGTGTATGGTGTTAAGAAGTGTTCTAATTTCATTCTTTTACATGTAGCTGTGCAGTTTTCACAGCATCCTTTATTGAAGAGGCTGCCTTTGCCCCATTATATATTTTTGCATCCTTTGTCAAAAATAAGGTACCCATAGGTACATGGGTTTATTTCTGTGCTTTCTGTCTTGTTCCATTGGTCTATGCTTCTGTTTTTGTGCCAGTACCATACTGTCTTGATGGCTGTAGCTTTGTAGTATAATATGAAGTCAGGAAGACTTTCTCCAGACTGCTTTGGCTATTCAGGGTCTTTTGTGTTTCCACACGAATTGTGAAATTTTTTGTTCTAGTTCTGTGAAAAATGCCATTGGTAATTTGATAGGGATCACATTGAATCTGTAGATTGTGTTTCATAGTATAGTTATTTTCACAGTATCGCTTCTTCCTACCCAGGAACATGGAATGTCTCTCCATCTGTTTATGTCATCTTTGATTTCTTTCATTAGTGTCTTATAATTTTCTGTGTACAGTTCTTTTGTCTCCTTAGGTAGGTTTATTCCTATTTAATTCTTTTTGTTGCACTGGTGAATGGGATTGATTCCTTAATTGCTCTTTCTGATTTTTTATTGTTAGTATATAGAAATGCAAGTTATTTCTGTGTATTGATTTTGTATCCTGCAACTTTGCTAAATTCACTGATTAGCTCCAGTAATTTTCTGATATTATCTTTAAGGTTTTCTATGTACAGTGTCATGTTATCTGCAAATGGTGAGAGCTTTACTTCTTCTTTTCTGATCTGGATTCTTTTTATTTCTTATTCTTCTCTGGTTGCTGTAGATAGGACTTCCAAAATTATTTTGAATACCAGTGGTGAAAGTGGACAACCTTGTCTTGTTCTAGATCTTAGGGGGAATTCTTTCAGTGTTTCACCATTGAGAATAATGGTCGCTATGGGTTTATCATATATGGCCTTTACTATGTGGAGGTAGGTTCCTTCTATGCCCATTTTTTGAAGAGTTTTAATCATAAATGGGTGCTAAATTTTGTCAAAGGCTTTTTCTGCATGTATTGAGATGATGATATGGTTTTTATCTTTCAGTTTGTTAATATGGTGTATGGCATTAATCGATTTACATATATTGAAGAATCCTTGCATCCCTGGAATAAACCCAACTTGATCATGGTGTATGAGCTTTTTGATGTGTTGCTTAATTCTGTTTGCTAAATTTTTTTGAGGATTTTTCATCTATGTTCATTGGTGATACTGGCCTGTAGTTTTCTTGTTTTGTGTTGTCTTTGTCTGGTTTTGGTATCAGGGTGATGGTGGCCTCAAAGAATGAATTTGGAAATGTTCCTTCCTCTGCAATTTTGTGAATTTTAGAAGGACAAGCGTTAGCTCTTTTCTAAATGTTTGATAGTATTCTCCTGTGAAGCCATCTGGTCCTGGGCTTTTGTTTTTTGGGAGATTTTTGATCACAGCTTCAATTTCAGTGCTTGTACATAATTTCTATTTCTTCCTACTTCAGTCTTGGAAGATTGAACTTTTCTAAGAATCTGTCCAATTCTTCCAGTTTATCTATTTTATTGCCATATAGTTGTTCATAATAGTCTCTTATAATCCTTTGTATTTCTGCATTGTCTGTTGTAACCTCTCCTTTGTCATTTCTAATTTTGTTGATTTGATTCTTCTCTTTTTTTTCCTTGATGAGTCTGGCTAAAGGCTTGTCAATTTTGTTTATCTTCTAAAAGAACCAGCTTTTAGTTTTATTAATCTTTACTATCGTTTCTTTTATTTCTTTTTCAATTATTTCTGCTCACATCTTTATGATTCCTTTCCTTCTACTAATTTTGGAGTTTTTTGTTCTTCTTTTTCCAGTTGTTTTAGGTGTAAAATTAGGTTTTCTATTTGATGTTTTTTTTCTTGTTTCTTGAGGAAGGATTGTATTGCTATAAACTTCCCTCTTATAACTGCTTTTGCTACATCCCACAGGTTTTGAGTTGTGTTTTCACTGTCATTTCTTTCTAGAAAAATTTTTATTTCTCTTTTTATTTCTTCAGTAACCTGTTGATTATTTAGAAATGTGTTGTTTAATCTCCATGTGTTTGTGTTTCTTACCATGTTTTCCTTGTAATTGATATCTAGTCTCATAGTATTGTGTTCAGAGAAGATGCTTGATATGATTTAAATTTTCTTAACTTTGCTGAGGTTTGATTTGTGACCCAAGATGTGGTCTATCCTGGAGAATGTTCCATGTGCACTTGAGGAGAAAGTGTATTCTTCTGCATTTGGATGGAATGTCCTGAAGATATCAATGAGATCCATCTCATCTAATGTATCATTTAAGACTGGTGTTTCCTTATTAATTTCCTGTTTTGATGATCTGTCCATTGGTGTGAGTGGTGTGCTAAAATCTCCTACTATTATTGTGTTACTGTCAGTTTCTCCTTTTTATGTCTGTTAGTGTTTGTCTTATGTATTGAGGTGCTGCTATGTTGGGTGCATATATATTTACAATTGTTATGTCTTCCTCTTGGATTGATCCCTTGATCATTATGTAGTATCCTTCTTTATCTCTTGTAATCTTAATTTTAAGGTCTATTTTGTCTGATATGAGGATTGCTACCCAGATTTCTTTTGCTTACCATTTACATGGAATATATTTTTCCATCCTCTCACTTCCAGTGTCTTTAGTTCTGAAGTGGGTTTCTTGTAGATAACATATCCCTGTGTCTTGTTTTTGTATCCATTCGGCCAGTCTGTGTCTTTTGGTTGGAGCATTTAATCCATTTAAATTTAAAGTAATTATTGATATAGATATAGATATATATGTTCCTATTGTCATTTTCTTAATTGTTTGGGGTTGATTTTGTATATCTTTTTTCTTTTCTTGTATTTCTTGACTATATAAATCCCCTTAACATTTGTTGTAATGTTGGTTCGGTGGTACTGACTTCTCTTCTGAAAAGCCTGGGGTCTCAGCTTTGCAGGCAGGACTTTTACTGTCTCAGCCCGAAGGAAGACCCCTAGAATAGAGGGAAAGAGGGGGCAGGGGAGACGGAGAAGAGGAGATAGGGGCATAGAGGGAAGAAGAATAAAGAACTTAAGACTACTCATTTACGTTTCCTTGGTTTCTAACATCATATGGAATATAGAGATCTTAACATCTTATTTTTTTTTTGAAAGTGAAAGTCGCTCAGTCGTGTCCAACTCTTTGCGACCCCATGGACTATATAAGTCCATCGGAATTCTCCAGGCAAGAATACTGGAGTGGGTAGCTATTCCCTTCTCCAGGGGATTCTTCCAACCCAGGGATGGAACCCAGGTTCCTCTCCACATGCAGGCAGATTCTTTACCAGTGAGCCACCAGGGAAGATTGTTTTTGTTTTTAAAATAAGGTAATAAAAGCTACCAATTATTGGGGAGCTACACAGGTACTTAGATTTGAATGAGGCACTTTATGTTACATAATATCTCACTTAATTATCTTATTAGCAAACCAATAATGTATGTCTTGATTTCTTCATGCTTATAAAGGTGAAGAAATAGCTTCAAGAGATTTATGAACTTTCCCAGGATCATACAGTTAGTCAGTTATAGAGCAGGAATTTGAACTTATGTTCTGACAACATTAAATCATTGTAAAGTCTCCATTAATAACTTGGGTAATCCAAGGCATTATTTCAATATCTGTCCTGAAAAACAATACACTTTTGAAGCCTGTAGTTGTTCTATTGCATTGCAGGATAAGGTACTTTCTCTCTCAGTATAGATTATGTACCATTTGATAAATTACCTTAAGAAGAGAGAAGTGAGTGAACAGTTAGCCTTGTGGACCCTGCAGGGGGCATCAGAGGCCCATGAGCATTAGTGCTTACTCAGTCCTGTCTTACACCCTATGGATTGTGGTGCCAGGCACTCTGACAATTGGGATTCTCTGGGATATAGATTATAGAGTGGTTGCCATTCCCTCTTCTCCAGGGGGATCTTCCTGACCCAGGGACTTCAAATGTGGTCTCCTGCACTGCAGGCAGCTTTCTTATACATGTGAGCCACCAGGGAAGCGCTATTGAACTTTAACGGACTCAGCATTTCATTCTGAAAGAAAGCAAAGGGCACTGTGACCAGGAGTGTTGCTCTGTGTGTGGAGATGAGGGGCAGAAATAAAAGCAGTGAACCTTACGATGGAAGGAAAGAGATATTTTCCTTTGCTCCCTGCTGTCTTTCCCACCACATTTCTATTCCTCTTCTTTTGTACCTTTTTGTTTTGTTTCATGCTCTTTCAATTTCATTCCTTAATCTGTTTCACCATAATTGCATTTTACTCTTCTCCCCTACCTTTCCCCCCTTACCTTTAGATTTTTCTCTCTCTCTCTTTTTCCTTTCTTTTTTGGGCTGTGACACACCACTGGCAAGAATCTTGTTCCCCAGCCATGGATGAATCCACCATGCAGTGAAAGTACCAAGTTCCAACACTCCAGGGAATTCCTTCTCTTCTTTTTAAGAACTTCAGATTTGTCTTAACAATTTGCCCTCATACAGGGCAGCAAAGGAGACACAGTTGTAAAAAAACGACTTTTGAACTCAATGGGAGAAGATGAGGGTGGGTGATTTTGAGAGAAATACCATTGAATACTTGTTGGTACGAATTGTAAAAATGTTGAGCCAGTGCAAGTTCTAATTGCATGAAGCAGGCACCAAAGCTAGTGCTCTGGGACAACCTCAGAGGGATGGAGTGGGGAGGGGGGTTCTGGATGGTAGGGACAAACCAAAATGATGTATACCTGTGGCTGATTCATGTCGATGTATGGCAAAACATCACAACAATATTGTAATAATTATCCTCCAATTAAAATAATTGATTAAAAAAAATAAATTGTCTTGGGTTCCCCGGTGGTCCAGTGGTGAAAGATAAAATGCTTGCCAATGCGGGGGACACAGTTTTATCATTGGTCCAGTAAGATTCCCACATGCTGAGAGGCAACTTAAACTGTGTACCACTCTCTGTACCATACTCAGGAGCAGGTGAGCTGTCAACTACTGATAGCCACGTGCCCTAGAGCCCATGCTCTGCAGCAAGAGAAGCTTGCCATGAGAATCTCACATCTCCAAATCGAGAGTTAGCCTTACTCACTGGCAACTAGAGGAAAGTCCATGCACGTACATGAAGGACCAGTGCAGCCAAAGATAAATAAATAAATGTTTAAGAGATATATGTACAAAAATTGTCTCTATACATGTAAAGTTAAATGTAATACTATGGCAGCATCGATATTCTAAAATAAATAATTACTACCAAGAGAGATGAGTAACCTAGTGCTAGAGGTGCTTGTTGGTTGTTGGTTTGGTTCAGGTGGCTGGGGTGGGGCAGTGGGGGGTGTGCATGGGATGTGAGGGACACTGAATTAATATCAAATGGAGAATTCCCCAGCAGTTCAGTGGTTAGGACTCAGTGCTTTCACTGCTGGGGGGCCCAGGTTCAATCCCTAGTCAGGGAACTAAGATCCTGCAAGCTGTGTGAGCTATGTTGTTTTCATTTATTTCCGATTCTTCATGACCCTCTGGGCTGTAGTCTGGCAGGCTCCTCAGTTGACAGGACTGTGTTTCCTTTCATAGAGGCTTCTGGGGAAAAATGTGTTTGTTGTCCTCTTCAACTTCTAGAGGCTTACTGCATTTCCTTGGCTCATGGACCCTTTCTCCATCTTCAATGCAGCAGTGTTTGCATCTGTTGTACCTTTCTTTAATATAATCTCATCCTTCTTGACTCCCACTCCTTTGCCTCCCTCTTCACTTTTAAAGATTTTTGTGACTACATGGCGCCACCACTTGAATAATTTCCTAGCTTAAAGTCAGCCTAAGTAACCTTAGTAACCTTAATTCACCTGGCAAATCATAATTCTCCTTGGTTTATGATATCTCAACATATTATAGATTCTGCGGGAATTAGGAATGTGGACATCTGGTAGGGGGCATTATTCTGTCTGTAATCAATTACCATAAAGTTGACATTCTTACATCTATCAAACTAAATTAAAAGTATTCGTTATTTACTTATCATGTACAGTTTATGAATTCTCTTTAAAGTGTGGGCTCTAGTGAAGTATGGTTCTGTCATCACTTATGGATCAACATCCCCTTTCATAACTAAAAAACTTTTAACTCCCTTTACTTTCCCGAAAACTAAAATTCACTAGATAATAAACATCTAGGGGCTTCCCAGGTGGCGACTAGTGGTAAAGAACTTGCCTGCCAATGCAGGAGACACAGAGAGATGGGTTTGATCCCTGGGTCAGAAAGATCCCCTGGAGGAGGGCATGGCAACCCACTCCAGTATTCTTGCCTGGAGAATCCCATGGACAGAGGAGCCGGTCAGGCTACAGTCCATAGGGTTCACCAAAGAGTTGGACACGACTGAAAGACATTAGCATGCATGCATGCATAAAACATCTTATCATGCATAACCTAAAAAAAGAATCTGTGATATTCAAATAGTCATATTAGAGAGATATAAAAGGGAAGTTATTCTTTAATACACTATACAAAACAAAAAAAATGAAAAAAAAACCCTGCTATCAATTCCAATAGGTAATTGACTCAGATGTAGATCCCTTGGAAAGAATCACGATGGAGCTGGAATCTCCTAAGTACAATAGGAGCCCTGTGATTATGATAGCTACAGATACTGGCTGACACAGGTATGCTGATGCCTCAAATTGTTGTTGGTCATCTAATTTTTTTTTCAAAATGTTTGAACTATTCTTCGGAAGGGTTCTGAAACAACTATTCTTAGGGAAGGGTTCTGAGCAAACAAGAAGTTTAACTTCACTTGTTTTACATGATATTTGTGTTCCTGGAAAATATAGTAATATTTAAGCATGTGGAAAAAAATATTTTGGATTTATATGTAAAATGGAATTAGGCTTCATTTTAGATAATCACAAGTTTTTTACTTTTTTTACTACATGAAGACTGGAGGACTACATATAGATGTGTAGGGATGGAGGCAGTTCACCATTGTGCGAACCCTTAATTGTAGAACATCTAGTATCTAACCATCCAACCCTAAATCTACCCACTGAGTGTTGGCAGTGCTTGCCAATCATTGTGACAACCAAGGCCAATAACCTAACAAAAAGAACAATCTCACTTTGAAATTTCCCAGACTAGTGGTGACGTTACTTGATGAGAAACACCAATGGTCAGCATTTTTGAGTTACCAGTGTTTTTCTGGGAGAGAATTGATAGATTAAAAGTTGATATGTTGAGTTCTAATTTGTGCCATCCCTGTTCTAAATTTTATCTATTTAAACTATGTTTACATCCTACAACAAAAATACTATGATGTAGAGTCTACTATTACTCCCAATTTATTGATAGGGAACTAAAAAATTATCAAGTTAAAAAGGCAATGCATTCAGAAACCCTAGCTTGGGAATTCCTCGTGCTCTAGAGGTTTGACCCATGCTTTCACTGCTTGTGGGCCTGGTATAATCCCTGGTCGGTGAACTAAGATCCAATAGCCTGTGGCATGACCCCAAAGGCAAAAAAAAAAAAAAAAAGAAAGGATGAAAAGAAAAAGAAAAGGAAACCTAGCTAGTAAGTAAAGAAATTGGAATCCAAATCTGGCAGTCTGGTGCTAAGATCCCTTCGTGAGTAACCATTGCACCCACTGCTCTTATGGCAGTGGCTGCTCACGTCTTTATTTAACTTTCCCCCACTAATAGTGATCCTACTTTAAAATTTATCAGACTGTCCTTAACTAATGTGAATAAGCGCTGCTGCTGCAGTAATTGATCAAAATATTTGACTCCCTTTCTAACCTGTCTCGCCCATTTCTCTCTACTCTCTCCTCACACACCACTTACACAGTCACACCACTTTTTCTTTCCCTCTGGTTCCACTGGAAGAAATGATGATATCAATGCTGCTGCAGATCTGTGAAGTGATGATTGTATGGATTGGGAGAAGATGGTATCCAGGCGCATTTCATTGGAAGATGGTGTGTGGGTGTGTGTGTGTGTATTGTATTTTCAACGGATGTAGTAACTTGGTTAAAGTTGATTTGGTAACTATATATGTTATAAGTATTTAAAAAATAATGGTCAACTGGCTCTGGTAAAAATTCCACCAGATTTTTCCACCACCTTTACCAGCTCTAGTTCTCACTACTGTCATGGAAAATCATAAAATCCAGTAGTACTCCATGTGTTTACCTTTAATATTATTCCTCCATTGCTGTTTGGCAGCTTCTCATGCACTTGTATGCAAATTTTGCAAGTTCAGACATTTGAAGCATAGCATGCAATTGCTTACATAGCTTTTTGACTGAATAGTTTTAGATATTTTTGGCAAAAACTGTAAACACTGCAAAAATGTAACCACTCTTTCAATAAATGGAGAAGAATAATTAAAATTTTGTTTCTGGAGTTGTTCAAACATCTACCCACATGGGATTTTGAATTGGTAGTAATACTCTAGTCTGAGAGTGGGCTCAGTGGAATTACCTGGTTTTAGTGCAGGTGCAGTAAGCCATCATTGTGGAGGGCATGACTGCCCCGTGCAGATCCCCAAGGTGGACTTGCTTTGGCGATCTTGGGTAAGTTACTCAGACTCTTTGAGACTAGGTTTTCTCATCTGGGGACGGAAATAGTACTAGTCCCTTAAATCAGTGATATTGTGAGGATGAATGAGATATGGATGTACAATAGCCAAATGCCTTTAGGTACTAAGCAAATATTTACATGGGATCACTATAATAATATCATGAGTGCTCCAAGGTCACCAAAACCTTTAAAGGTAAAGTGCAAATGTTCCAGGGTGTCTTCTGATGGTCAGAGATGTGAATTTCTCTTTGGTCATCCATGCTGTCCTTGGAAAAACATTTTATTAATTTGCCACTTTTAAAATTCAGGTGATATTGTCAACACTCATGAACTTCTCTGGCTTCTTGCTGAAAATGTGGGAATGTCTAAAATCTCCTGCCTTTCCTACACAGCTGCAATAAAGCATAACTGAGTTGGGGATGTACCCTAGGGGGACTCTGTCTTGTCATCTACAGCTCAAGGCATTTGAGTTAGCACTTCCTGGTATGCAGAACATTTAACCAGCCCCGTACCTAGATACCAGTAACAGTCATTGTGTGCTCCAGCCCTTCCTGCTGTAGAGGAGCTGGGAAGCAAAAAGCCCTGTAAAGCAAAGTTACTAGAAGATCCCCCATCACCCAGAACTCCCTGTAACTGAACTTGGAGCATACTAAATCTCATAGTTTAGCAGTTTTAGGCCTATTCTTAAGTAAACATTCTCAAGCTAAGTGGATGAGGGACATGCCTGTTACATTGGGGTATTAGCTGAAATTCAAAAAGGAAGTCTTTACATATCAGGAGAATGGCTCTGGTCAAATAGCTTTCTGTGGCATGCCTTTTCCTTTCCTAATACATCTAGACCAAAAACCTAATTTCGAAATATTCCTGGATGCCTAATTGATCTTGGTGGGACTGGGGAGAATGGGATTTAAGAATTCTCAAAATACCCTTAAGATAAATGATTGCACATTCTTAAGTGTTATAATTTGCCACTTTGCATAGAGTGGGATTGTGGAGAAATGGCAGTAAGCAAGGAGCATTTGGGGGGACATTGGCCCCTCACTGTTCATACATGAGTACCTGCATCGTGGCATGCAAGTAATAAAGCTAATATGACACTAAGTAAACAAATCTTTTTTGCTATTTAAATGAAACTGCAGGAGGTACCCGTTGCCCTCCACACTGTCCCCAGACCGTTATCCATTAGGATTCCATTCTTTGTAGGAATTCTGAAGAAATGTGGAATGTTGATTGCAGCTTGCACCCCTTTCTCACTGAAGTGCTAATGTGAGTTAAACTCAATGGGGATTGGGTCCCAATTCCGTAGAGCGGCCTTGCTTGCATTAGTGGTTCAGCAGCAAAAGAAAACTTTTGGTTTTGATTTTATGAAATTCGATTGACCCCTCTGCTCTGCCTGCTCCACTGCCTTTGAACTTGATCCAGGTGCTTGGTTGGGGACTATGATCAGAATTACTGGATTTAAATAAGTAACTGTGTTGACTTTGCCTGTTAATGTATGTATGTGTGTGCTCAGCTGTGGGTCTGACTCTTTGTGACCCACGAACTGTAGCCTGCCAAGATGCCTCTGTCCCAGGGGATTTTCCAGAGAGAATACTGGAGTGGGTTGCCATTTTCCTTTTCCAGGGGATATTCCCAACCCAGGGATCAAATCCACATCTCTACAGCTCTTGCATTGCCTGTTAGGGCTCCGTATTCTGGGGAGGCCCCTTTGGCTGTAATACTTTAGAAAAAATCTGAGCTTGAGAAAGAGAGACAAAATTGATAAATTTGAAAGGGACCACTTTTTTACCGTGTCCTCCCAGTTCATAGGCTTCCCAGGTGGCACAATGGTAAAGAACTCTGCTGCCAGTGCAGGAGATGACCAAGGAGAACGAGGTGTTTTATCCCTGGAGTTGGGAAGATCCCTGAGGAGGGAATAGCAACCCACTCCAGTATTCTTGCCTGGAGAATCCCACGGACAGAGAAGCCTCTCTGGGATTGGGCGTCTACCGTCCATAGAAGAGCAAAGAGCTGGACCTCCAACTGAATGACTGTGCCCATGGTGCACACACTCCCAGTTAGCAGATAAAATGACTTTCAAAACAAAGCCATCATTTCAGGGGGCAAGACTGAGCTTAGATGGAAATAAGTAAGTCAACTGAATGGACAAAGTTCTTAAATTCTTAGATTGAAACATGTGGAAGGGTGTCCAGGAAGCAACCGGTGTCGTTAGTGTCCTTGATCCTCAGATCCATCTTAAAAAGGTAGGAGCTATTTACTATCCCTATTTGAGTAATGAATCTGAGGGGACAGAGATAAAGTAAACTTACCGAGTCCCAGAGGCAGTCAGCTGCCAGAGGTGGTAATGAGCTTGGACAGTCACTGCTGTAGGGTGTGCACTGTGATGATGAGATGATTTACTAGACATCACTGGGTTGCTGGACCTCTCCAGGACCAGGTCTCACAGTAAATATGGTTAGTGCCTGCTTCTGTGGCATAGCCATTTCTGCATTATGACCCAGGCATAAAGCAATTAAGCCATTGTTACTGCTTGTTACCTTATAACGGACTGAATTAGGTCTAAGAAAACTGCTAGTCAACAATGTACAAAATGCTTAAATTTATTTCAATGCCTAAAAAGTGATTCCATTTAATCTCAGTTGGCATTTGATTTTGGTTCAAACCAGATCTATTTGTTGAGCATTAATAGGAATGTGGTCATTGTCTCCCTTTTTATCTTCTCAAATATGGCTCTCGTGACCCAAAAGCTAGTAGCCCTTTCTTGAGGTCAAGCAATCTTCAAGCAGCGAGTCGGGGTGTCACGGCAAAAATGAGGAAGTTACTTCAGGGGCATTAGGTTTGTACTGGGTGGTCCTGAATGCTCTCTGTGGTAGGTAAGTTCCTGTGGTTTGTGTTCCTGTATTGCGGTGGCAGTTGTGCCGATTCGTCCCAGCAGAGTCCCTTGTGATGTGGGCTGGGGTTTGTAAAGATGCCTGGTTTCATATTGGGTGGAGTCACTTGGATGTGGAACGTAAACACGAGCATAGGAGGAGATAAGGCGGGATTTTAAGGTTGATTGGCAGCAAAAGACCTTTATCCATGCATCTGTGAAGTGGAATATGTCCATTCCTACCAGCTGGGTCTCTACTTACCACTTCCTCAGTTTTTGCATCGATTTATCAGTTATTGACAAATTAGAAAATACACTCCTTTTTTAGTCTGTCAAAGCTTGATAGAATCTGACTTTAGTTGGCAAAGAAACCAACAAATTCAACTCACCAGATGACACGTTGAGGCATCTTCCCTCCCTCATAAACCTGTGGTAATCAGATGTAGTGGTTGTGACGCGTGGGTCCTTGGATCAGACTTCCGAGTTTGATTCTTGCTCTGTAACTTACCTGTTGTATAACCTTAATCTCGTGTGTCTCAGATTCTGCATCTGTAAAACAGGAATATAAATAAGTGATGCCTGTGAGGATTAGGGCACCTCATACGTAAAACCTCTGTTACTATCATTATATCTATTTCCCATCTTCATTAGGGTGGTTCAGGTGTTATGTGTGGCTAATGTCACAGGAGAGACATACGTTTTGTTAAACAAGTTAAACTAAAAAGTTATTATCTATTTTTCTTTGGTAACAAAAATTGGGTTGTTATGGGTCTCCTTCTTTTATTTTTGCTTCTTGCTCTGCTATGGTGACAGCTCTCTTGTACCAAATGGGCCTCTTCCTGTGATCTATATTTCAAATCTATAAATAGTCAAAAACGATACCAAATAAAAAATGATGGCAGTGTATTCAGTCTAACACCACCCAAAGTGCGAGCAGATTTTTGACTGTTTCCATGGTGATGTAGGAATATTTTGTAAACATTTTGGCCTGGGGGGAAGGTGATGAGTCTTCTTGGGGCTGGGTGGGGATGGAGGGAATGCTTTTCAATTAAAACCACGACAGCCGACCAATAGTTGAAATGAGAGGGGATCCCTCTTTCATGCAGTAAATCAGAGACATCTCAGGTCTGGGGATTTGGTTGTACATGTGGTTCTTTTGTCGTGTGATGTTCTTCTTCTATTTCTTCTTGGGTAGACGGTACTATTGATACTCTTTTAGCTCTTCTGCATAATTATAGGATAGCAAACTTATGTTTTGATAAAAAAAATATGGAGTCTGTTTTTCCAATGTAGGTCCTGACAAAACTAAACTAGAATGTGAGCTGGCTTCTCTCATTTCCTGCCTCTCCACACATTACTCATGTCCATAAGTGTGGTCATGCTGAAATATGTTAATTCAGCATTTTCTTCCCAGTAGGAGTAAAAGCACACATCGAGGTAGATTTTTCAGAAATGAGTGTTTGCTAACAACTACAGTCATTGTGATTTCAGGATGGAAAATCAGTACCAGATACGGCTTGTCTGGAATCTAACTAGCTGGACTGAAGTCCAGTAATAATCTGCATCCAGAATCTGAGAAGCAGAGTGACATGCTATCCCTGATAATAGGGGGGGGGGGGGGGGGGGCATGTGTCATGGGTCTCAAGTGCCAAGGGTTGTTTATAATTAATTCTGCTTAGTTATCATTACCATCCAAGCTATTGGGCAGGAGCAGAATTTACACATGCCCTCTTGGTCTTACTCAGCTGTCGTCAATGCCCAAGGTACCATGCTAGGGCCAGAAGCCGAGATATAAAATAGCTCTGAAACAACAGCTGTTAACCCATTTTTCTTATAATAAGAGTTTCAAATATAGCGTAAGAAAATACAGGGAAAAAAAAGCAGGAATAATTACTAAGCAATAATACTGAGGTGCAAGGTAATATAATTGAATGTATCAGCAATGGTGGGCACATGTGTGGAAGAGAGAAGAAATCACTGACTGTGGTGAAGCAGGTGGGATCTGAGATGAGCCTTGATGGGTGGGTAAAGAAACAGGAGAGGGCATTAAAGAAAGGATAGGAGAGCAAACTTCCATAGGTCGGGTCCCAGCACTAGGAACTTGGTCTAGGAAGGGGTGTTAGCATACGACTGGGTGGCTCAGACAGTGAAGAATCTGCCTGCAATGAGGGAGACCTGGGTTCAATCCCTTGGTCGGGAAGATCCCCTGGAGAAGCGAAAATGGCAACCCAATCCAGTATTCTTGCCTGGAAAATTCCCATGGACAGAGGAAGTGGCAGGCTACAGTTGCTTCGGCGGTCACTAAGAGTTAGGACTATGACTGAGCAAACTAATTTACTTAAAGGAAGACCCTGGAGTCCAAAAACTGAGGACTAGACAAGGCATTGGTGGAGATGCTGTTTGCTATGATGGTGGTGGTGGTGGTGGGGTGGTCAGCCAAGAGCCAAAGATACAGAGTCAAAACATAAACAGGAGAGCGAGTAGAATCCAAAGGAGGCTATTTAAAAATGTGTGAGTTATGGCCTTGGCAAAGAAGAGTTGACAGAATTTGCTCAACTCAAATCAAGCAATAGAGTACAAAAGTTACAAAAATAATTTCTATTATGTTCAAAAGATTGATGAATTGGCATTATTATTATAAGTGACTTGAGAGCCAAAATGGAACGGTCTCATTAATAGAAAAAAAAATTAATAGTAGTATATTACGAAATCTACAAAGTCAGTTTTAAAAACTTTTTAAGGGCATTTAATTAATTTGTGAAGGCACATCTCTAAAAAATTGATGGTTGAATTTTGTTGATTAATATTAGAAAATCAAGATTTATACTAGAATTACTGGGCTTTAAAATTTATCTTTGATTAAACCAAATGTTAATCTTAAAAATCAAAGAATTGATAATAATCTTTGTCTGTGTACAACCACCACTTTGGTGAACACCCAAATAACCTGCAACTTGGCGTGCGGGCCAAGTTTCAGTGCCAGCATTCTGGAGGAGGAGGAGGGCTGGCTGCAGGCCAAGCACAGTGTGGAAAGGTCCTCTGTTGGCTATAGGTGGTTCAGGCTGCCAGGTGGTGAGCATCAGGAGAGGGCTGTCAACCCTTGCGGACTGAGTTGAGGAGCGGAAGCTTTAGTTCCAGGAGGACACGGAGAGCCAAGATACAGTGAATAGCATAGGGATCCAGGCAGGATATGAGTCAAGCTGTCAAACATTCTAGTGGCAGAAAGTCTTTCTAACAAGATTAAATGAGAACAGAGGAAAGAGTGAAATTTTAGAGAAGAAAATGTGGAAATCCAATTAAAGCATTTTGCTTTGCAAAACCCTATGTAACCAGGAATAACACTCGGTACTGGTCTCATTTCTTACTTTGGACCATTATTTATCATCTAATCTGGCCTTTTAAGTCGGAATTCAGTGTGCATGAGATGGGCAAATATCGGGCCTGATGTGAAGCACCGTTAGAACTGGAGAGCTTTTAAAAAATAATACTGTTTTAGGCCTGCTGCTGACATTTGAATCAGGAATACTGGAGTGGGAACCTGGCATCCCTGTTTTTTTCTAAAAGCTCCCTCATGATTTTATGCACATCCAGGGCTGATTCTTTGGAACCACCAGAGTGATGGTAAACCATAATCCCAACTGGAAAGCCAAAAGACTAGTTTCAGAGTCCCAGTCTGAAATAGCTCACAAGGTAATTCCCACAAGGAAATCATTTTTAACTGGGCATCTGTTACTTCACTAAATAGGATTGTCCCTAAATGTTACAACATTCTGTGATTCACTGGAGGGAAATTGCCTTCTTTATTAGCTCAGATACTAATCCAGTCCACAAACCTGGGGTCCACTCATTCTGGAGGAATTTCTCACAGGAAAGGAAGATGCTGAACTCAATGAAGACGGCAGGAGGGCTGGTCAGGCAGACAAATTGAGGGAAAGAAGCAAATAATGCAACAACAAAAGACGCCTCACTTCCCTGGGCCTGCCTGAATCCTTGTTTCTAAAGTGAACTTAAACAGGCAAGAACTATTATGATCTCAGGTGTGGCTTACGTCTTGTATCTCACTTTCATCGTTGCTGTAAACAGTTTCTTACCACAAAAATCAGCAGTTTAAACTACCAACAGATGCATTATCTTATGGTTCTCTAGAAGTCTGACCAGTTTCATCGGGCTAAAATCCTGGTGTCCACAGGCTGCGTTCCTTTCTAGATGGCAATAAGGGGCACTTGTTTCCCTTCCTCATTTGGATTGTTGACAGAATTTAGTTCCTTGCCTGTTGTAGGACTGGGATACCTGAATCCTTGCTGACTGGTCAGCTGAAGGCTGTTCAGAGATCTCCGTTCAAAGCTAGGTGTTGGTTGGCGTGAGTCTCCCTTAACCTTCCAGGTCTCGCCTTCCTTTCACTTTTTCTTTCTAAACATCAGCACCAGAAAATTTCTTACTTCTAAGGACTACTGTGTTAGAATGGAGCCACCCAGTTTATCCTAGGATAATTTCCCTATTTTAAGAGCCTTAACCATAATCAAATCTTCAAGGTCTCATTTTTCTGTGTGAGTGACATATTCATAGGTTGCAAGCGCTGGGATGAAGACATGGGGTGGAGGGGCATGTGAGGATTACGGCATTATCTGCCCACACTCTGCCCTCCAGTGTGAAGATTTTTAAAAAGATAAGAACAGGTGGGGTGTTTGTGGGAAGGGTTGGTTCTCTAAGGATTATTTTCAGAATCACTGCATACTGATCCTGGAGGGGGTATGAAAATGGTCTATTGATCTAAATGATTCCCAGCATTAGGTAGAAGGGATCCCAGACTCTGAGAGTGAAAGGTCGTTGTCTTTCTTTTGATTCTGAAACTGAAGATCCAGTACTTTTGGACACCTGATTGCAAAGAGTGGACTAATTGGAAAAGACCATGAAGTGGGAAAGATGAAGGCGAAAGGTGAAGGGGTGGGTGGAGAGGATGAGATGGTTAGATTGCATCAATGATTCATTGGACATGAATTTGAACAAACTCCGGAGAGAGTGAAGGACAGAGGAGCCTGGCCTCTGCCTGCAGTTCATAGGGTCTCAAAGAGTAGGATACGGAATAGTGACTGATGAGCAACAACAAAATAAGAAATTTAGATGTTCTAATTCTATTAGGTACATTCTTTGAGAGCAATGCAATAGAGGCTGAAAAACCTCCTTTCTGGGCAGAGCTTTATCATCCCGGTCCCATGGAATTCTCTGCTTTTCTAGTAATCCGTTTTAGAAGGAAGGCTCTGACACTGTGGTTATGCTTAGTTTGCATCCAGTTGATTTCTTAAGCACTAACAACATAAAGAAATGGATTTTGGGGCTCTGACTAAAGTGAATGATAGAAGATTCAAAAAGAGGTGAAAATAATTTCTATTTTTCCAGATCCTCCATGTACTTAAAAACTGAATCTCCAGGTCGACAAGGCTTGTACTCTTAAAATTACATATGGCAAAGATGTATGTGTTCAATAAGCATTTATTGGGTGCTCCCACTGTACGAGACAAACCTATCCAAAGCGATCTCTGGGAGGAATGAAGCAGGGTGTTGTTCTATTCAAAACAGGCATGGAGGCCAATTCCATGTTCTTGTGAAGGGCTCTGGGCTTGTTGACTTGGAGCGTGTCCAACTACACCAATTGTTTAATGGCAGAGAGGAATCGAGTTCTCCTTGGAGTTATGTCCCTTAATTATATTGTAATTAATTAATTATTCAAAGCTGGTTTCTTACTTTATAGCAAGAGAAAAAAAGATACTGTATTTTGACTCTTTTCTTGGGCTTTCTTGGAACTTTTTTTTTTTTATCCTGGAACACTCTGCTCGGGGAAAGGAACAGGTTTGTTTTGAAGAGGAGTGGAAATTATTGCATTCAGTGGGCTTTCCACTCTGGTGGATGATACTGATAGGCGGAATTGGAATAAACGTCGCTGGGGAAAACCAGTATTTTTTCGGATCTTCATTAAATATTTGCATGACATTTTCTGCATTAACTTAACAGTGCTCTTTTGATTTGAAGTATTTCAGTTCTGCATATTAAGTGTGCCACCGTGGAAGTGCACACAGATGAGACGAGACCAGTTCACCTAGATTCAAACCAGCCCTGCCCACTCCTGGTGTTATTTTTATTTTGTTGGGTACTTAGCTTCTCTAAAGTTTTGATTTCACATGGGGGAAATGACGATATTATCCACCTGTTTCAGCCCAGTGATCTTAGTTTTTTACAACAGAAACCAAAACTACATATTTAATGGATCAGTTAAGCACATAGGGATTTATTAAAATGGTATTGGCGATATAACTCTGAAATTAGAGAAATGAAAATCCATAGGAACAGGGAGGCCAGGAAGCGGACAGGACTTCAGGGGAAGTATGTTTACAGAACTGGTCCTACGGAGACCAGCGTGTCCAAGCACTGACGCTGCTGACACTGAATGTTAGGTGGCACTTCAGGACTGCTGCCTCATGCCTGGCACTGATTCAGTGGATTTCTGCAGTCTCTATCTTGTGTCACTAACTTCCAAATTATGTTTGGGGAGGCAATGTCTTGCTTGGAGAATTAGGTCATCTGCTACTCTTGTTAGCTGCTCAAAGGAATTGAGAAATCAAGGTATGTAATGTTTCAGTGTCAGCAGTAGGAGGTGGCTATGCCCATTCAGCCAACTCAGAGTGGAGAATTCCAATTTACAGGAGGAGGTACAGAAGCACATGGACCAAAAAAAAAAAAAGACCCCACAAAAGCCCCAAAAAACAACCTCCCCCCAACAAACAATCAACAAAACAATAAAAATTCAAAAAAAACGAAATCCCCAAATATCACCTTCCTGGAGTCCATTCCCTTCAGTGACCTACAGTGACCTACCTCCTTTTCCCTCACTTTATCATTCCAACAGAAAAAATTTCTCTTTTCAGCTGAGTTGCAGCTATTATTTGTTTAATAAATATGCTCTCACTTCTTCCCAAGGGTAGTCCTCATCTGCAAAGTCTCATGCAAAAGTTCTTGCTCGTCTTAACATTCAGATTCTCTAGGTGTTGTCCCATTCTCTTCAGGTCTGGCAGATCAATACATCAATGTTACCTTAATTTATAGGCTGAGTTGTAAAGCTAATCATCTTTTTTTTCTTAAACTGCATATCCTAAGTAAGAGAGAAAGAGAAAAATTAATTTAAAAGAGTATTTACATATGGTTTTTCCAGTGGTCATGTATGGATGTGAGAGTTGGACAGTGAAGAAAGCTGAGCGCCGCAGAATTGATGCTTTTGAACTGTGGTGTTGGAGAAGACTCTTGAGAGTCCCTTGGACTGCAAGGAGATCCAATCAATCCATCCTAAAGAGATCAATCCTGGGTGTTCATTGGAAGGACTGATGTTGAAGCTGAAACTCCAATACTTTGGCCACCTCATGCGAAGGGTTGACTCATTGGAAAAGACCCTAATGCTGGGTAGGATTGGGGGCGGGAGGAGAAGGGGACGACAGAGGATGAGATGGTTGGATGGCATCACCGACTCGATGGACATGGGTTTGGGTGAGACTCCGGGAGTTGGTGATGGACAGGGAGGCCTGGCGTGCTGCGATTCATGGGGTCGCAAAGAGTTGGACACGACTGAGCAACTGAACTGAACTGAATTGAAAAACTGATATTTATATATCTATAATATATATATATATCAGATATACTACACAAAACACACATATCATTGCATGAAAGAAGGTGTGAATAATGCTATATTCCACATGTGCATTTCAGGTCACAAGGCCAAAGTAAATATTTGATTCATCATTCCCCTTTTCCATTATCCTTTTATCTTGGCAATATGATGTTCTTTTTTTTTTTTTTTAAATTTTTGGCTACAGGGTATGTGGAATTCTTAGTTCCTGACCAGTGAACGATTCCATTGCCCCATGCAGGAAAAAAAAAAAAACACACAAAAAATCCCAAGTGTGGAGTTTTAAATGCTGGGACTGACAGGGGAAGTTCCCCTGATGTTCTTCTGGACAGGGGTGGTGTGACCCAGACCTCATCTAGGGATCCAAGCCCTCGGCAGTCCTATCTGTATCTTCTCATTCTGGTCGTTGGAGATCATGGCAGTACTAGGAGTTATCCCCAAGGATCTCCTGGATCCAGCAGTCCCTTTACAGCCTCATTATGTAGCGCATCCCTATTTCCTCTTAATATTCAGGGTCAACCATCCTAAGATACTGAATAACAGGCACAAAGCCTGGTTTCACTCCAGTGGCATTTCAGAGTCTGACCTTGTAGAAATACACTTGGCTTTCATCACATGTCTTGTGCTCTTTTCTGTATCATAGGCCCGGGACCAGTGTGGGTTTGATTATGTTCTCCTTGCACAAAGTGCCACAACTCAAATGACAAGGAATCATCAGGAGAGGCTGCTAACAAAGTCTGACTGGACAAAGAGGGAG
This sequence comes from Okapia johnstoni, assembly GCA_024291935.2. Lineage (NCBI taxonomy): Eukaryota > Metazoa > Chordata > Mammalia > Artiodactyla > Giraffidae > Okapia > Okapia johnstoni. The sequence goes on from CM044305.1 coordinate 109,059,936, forward strand.
GGCCGTTGGTTGATGAGGAGGATTCAGTGATGAGGTTTTTGAGTGCTCTGAGATGGACCAAATAGATACCTTATTTCCCAATTCCAGTTAGTATACCTTGGAGATATTGTGGGTTCAGTTTCAGACCACCACAATAAAGCAGATATCACAATAAATTGAGTCACACACACTTTTTGGCTTCTCGTACCATATAAAAGTTTATTATTTAAATTATATTGTATGTAATAGCATTATGTCTAAAAAGACTATATATATCTTAATTAAAAATGCTTTCATTGCTAAAAAAATTCTAACTATCCTTGATAATGAAGGTTGCCACAAACCTTCAAATTTGTAAAATATATATATATTTATATTATATATATAATATCTGGGTGGACAGGTGTAATAAAGCAAAGTGCAATAGAATGAGGTATGCCTGTACTTCGGGTTAATTTCCATTATGGCACTAGTACCCTGAATATCACACAAAAGGTCTCTGCAAGGCCTTGAATTAAAATGTAATTTGGGACCCACAGAATCAAAACTTTGTGTGTTTTTTGACTATTCTCCTGTGTTGTGGCACCAAGAGATATGAGTTTTATATTTATTTTTGAAAACATTTTTAAATGGTGGTAAAAAACATGAGAGCTTTATTTTTCCAAGTTATATAGTTTTTGGATTTCTGTGTATGATGCGTGGGTAAAATGTAAGAATTTGAGCTTATTACTGTCTTCATCTGTCCAGTGAATGAGAAGAAACCACTCTTTTAGGCAGGCCTTGGAAATGGATTTACCCCATTTATGTGCGTTTGGTCGATGTTTGTTTTGGCTGTCATATCATCCCTTCATTGGTTCTTTATTCAATGTGACCAACAGGTAAGGATTTAATTAGCAGAGATTAATCATTGTTCCTGTTTGCTCAGGGTCACTAGCTTCTGATTTCAAGTCTGGATCACTCTTCTGATAGGTGGTACATGTGTGCGTGGCAAGTCACTTTGGTCGTGTCTGACTCTCTGTGACCCTATGGACTGTAGCCCGCCAGACTCCTCTGTCCATGGAATTCTCCAGAAGGAAAATACTGGAGTGGGTTGCCATGCTCCTCCAGGGGATCTCCTTGACCCAGGGATCAAACCTGTGTCTCTTACATCTCCTGTATTGATGGACACCGGTCTCCTGCTAACTTCCTAGCTCGTAAGGAGTTTAGAAAGTGAGTACCTGGCTTTCCATTCTTTAGAGGAAGTCAAGCTGCCTCCAGCAATGACTTACTAAGATAGAGAATTCTCACAATCGTTTGCAAGTTCAGGTGCTGGGCAGCCTCAAAACATGTCTGGGATTTACTGGAATTCGTCGTGAGGTTGTTAGGGAGATAAAAAAGATAGTAAGATATAAAACAAGGTAGACTATGTCCAGGTCTCAACAGCTTTATGTGGATGAAGATGGATTAAAAGTTTGTTTAATTTTTAAATTTTTTAAAATAATAGAACCAGATAGGAAATTAGGTGAGGTAGTTTTATTAATGAACATTTTTATGGAAAAGATGATTATAGTCGGCCATCTGGTATTCACAGGTTCTAGTGACTCAGGTGGTAAAGAATCTGCCTGCAATGCAAGAGACCTGGGTTTTCATCCCTGGGTCAGGAAGATCCCCTGGAGAAGGGAAAATGGCAACCCACTCCAGTATTCTGTCTGGAGAATTCCATGGACAGAGGAGTCTGGCAGCTACAGTCCATAGGGTCACAAGGAGTCAGACACGACAAAGTGACTTAGCCACGCACACATGTACCACCTATCAGATAGAGTGATCCAGACTTGAATCAGAAGCTAGTGACCCAGAGAGAAGAAACAGGAACAATGAAAGAATCTCTGCTAATTAATTCCTTACCTGTGGTCACATTGAATAAAAGAACCATTAAGGGATGTATGACAGCCAAAACAATCATCGACCACACTACGAAAACCAGTATGGGGTAAATCCATTCCAGGGCTGCATAAAAGAGTGTTTCTTCTCATTTGCACTGGTCAGGATGAAGACAGTAATAAGCAAAAACAAAATTCTTACATTTTTACCCACGCAAGCATCACTGAAATCCAAAAACTATTATAACTTGAAAATTAAAGCTCTCATGTTTTTTTACCACATTTAAAATTGTTCTTCAAAAATAAATATAAACCTCATATCTATTGGTGCCACAAAACACTGCGATAAGTCAAATAACACACAAAGTTTGATCTCTGGGGATCACCAAATTAACTGTTTAATTCATGGACCTTGGCATGACCATTTTTGTGTGATATTCAGGGTACTGTGCATAAGAATTTAACCCTAAGTACAGGCATAACTCATTCTATTGCACTGTTGCTTTTTAACACTTCACAGATATTATATATATATATATATATATATATATATTTTACAAATTGAAGGTTTGTGGCATCATGCATTATCAGAGGATAGTTAAAATTTTTTAGCAATGAAGCATTTTTAATTAAGATATATATAGTTTCTTTTTAGACATAATCTATTACATACTTATAATGTTAAAATATAACTTTTTTATTGTACTGAGAAGCCATAAAAAGTGTGTGTGAATCAATTTATTGTGATATATGCTTTATTGTGGTTGGTCTGAAACTGAACCCCAATATCTCCCAAGGTATTCTATTCTGGAATTGGGAAAATTTGGTATCAATTTTGGATCATCTCAGGAGCATCATAAAACTAATTCAATGAATCCTTCCTCATCAACCAAAAGGCTGCCCTCCCTCTTTGTCCAGTCAGACTTGTTGCAGCCTCTCCTGATGATTCTGTTCATTTGAGTGAGGCAACGTGCAAGGAGAAGCATAATCAAACCCACATGTCCGGGCCTTTTGATCAGAAAAGAGCACAACATGTGCTGAAAAGCCAACTACAAGGTCTCAGACTCTGATGCCACTGAGTGAAACAGGCTTTGTGCCGGTTATTCAGTGTTTAGGGATGGTTGACCTGAATATTAGGAGGAAATTGGGATGCTGCTACATAATGAGGTGGAAAGGGGACTCCGATGGATTCAGGAGTTTCCTTGGGGATAACTCTAGGTACTGCCATGTTCTCCAACGACCAGAATGAAGAAGATACATGATAGGACTGCGAGGGCTTGGATCCAGGAGTGGAGGTCTGGGTCAACACCAACCCTGTCTGAAAGTAACATCAGGAGGGACTTCCCTGGCAGTCCAGCAGTTAAAACTCCACACTTGGACTGCATGGGGCATGGATTCGATCTCTGGTCAGGGAACTAAGATTCCACATACCATGCCCCTACATAGCCAAAAATTAAAAAAAAAAAAAAAAGAACCTCAGTTGCCAAGATAAAAGGATATGGAATAGGGGAATGATGAAGTCAAATATTTACTTTGGCTTGTGACCTGATGCAGCATGTGGAATTTAGCATTTATTCACACCTTCTTTTTGCAATGATATGTGTGTGTGTGTGTATATATATATAAATTTATTATATAATTCTATACTATATATATCAGTTCAGTTCAGTTCAGTTCAGTCGCTCAGTCGTGTCCAACTCTTTGCGACCCCATGAATTGCAGCACGCCAGGCCTCCCTGTCCATCACCAACTCCCGGAGTCTACCCAAACCCATGTCCATCGAGTCGGTGATGCCATCCAACCATCTCATCCTCTGTCGTCCCCTTCTCCTCCTGCCCCCAATCCTTCCCAGCATCAGGGTCTTTTCCAATGAGTCAACTCTTCACATGAGGTGGCCAAAGTATTGGAGTTTCAGCTTCAACATCAGTCCTTCCAATGAACACCCAGGATTGATCTCTTTTAGGATGGATTGATTGGATCTCCTTGCAGTCCAAGGGACTCTCAAGAGTCTTCTCCAACACCACAGTTCAAAAGCATCAATTCTGCGGCGCTCAGCTTTCTTCACTGTCCAACTCTCACATCCATACATGACCACTGGAAAAACCATATGTAAAAATACCACTATTTAAATTATTTTCTCTTTCTCTCTTACTTAAGGATCATGCACTGTGATGATTAGCTTTAATCTCAGCTATAACATTAAGGAACATTGAGTTGGGATCTTGCCAGACCTGAGAAGGAATGGACACAACTAGAAGATCTTGAATGTGAAAGACGAGCTGTGAGACTTTGCATGAGACTTTGCAGATGAGGACTTCCCTTGGGGAAGAAGTGAGAGCATTTTAAAATTATTACTAATTATAGCTGCACTCAGTGAATAGAGAAATTTTTTCTTTTGGAATATATCAATGTAGGGAACCTAGGAGGGTAGGCACTGTAGGTCACTGAAGGATGGACCTCAGTAAGTAGGGGTTATTTTGGTGGATTTCGGTTTTTTTGAGATTTTTTGATTGTTTTGTGTTGTTGTTGGGGGGGAGGTTGTTTGTGGGCTTTTTGTGGGCGTCTTTTTTTTTTTTGTTGGTCATGTGGCTTCTGGATCCTCTATTACACTGTATTTGGAAAATTCTCCACTCTTGGGGAGTTTGGCTGAATCGGGCAGAGGCCCACCTATACTGCTGACAACTGAAACATTACTACTGGATTCTCAGATTTCCTTTACTGCCTAAGAGTAGCAGATGGACCTCTAGTTCTCCAAGCAGAAATGCCTTGCCCAAACATTAATTTGGAAAGTTAGTTGTACATAGTTAGAGACTGCAGAGAATCCACTGAATCGGTGCCTGGGCAGGAGGCAGCAGCCTGAGAGGTGCCACCTAAAATTCTGTGTTCAGCAGAGTCAGTGTATGGTACTGCTGGTCTCGTTGGACCAAGTTCTGTAAATACTTCACCTGAAGTCCTGGCGCTAGCTGGCCTCCCCTGTTCTATGGATTTTCATTTCTCTAGATTCACGGAGTATCCAATCACCATTTTAATAAATCCCTATGGGCTAACTGTGCAATTAAATATGAGATTTTTCTGTTGTTATAAACTAAGGAACCTGGCTGATTACAGGTGGATATCACTTTCCACACCCTATCGCATTTCCCCCATTGTGGGAAATAAAACTTTTAAGAAAGGGCTAAGGACCTACAATATAAGATATAAACCCTGGATGTGGCAGGGCAGGGTTTGATCTAGGTGAACTGGTCTCTCTCATCTCGTGCTCTTCCACTGTGGCACACTTTCATATGCAGAACTGAAATACTTAAATCAAAGGACACTGTTAAAGTAAATGCCGAAAACAGTCATGCACATTTTTTTAATGGAAGATCAGGAAAAAATTACTGTTTTTCCAGCGGACGTTTTCCCAAATTCCGCCTTATCCAGTATCAACACCAGAGTGGAAAGCCTGGAATGCAATAATTTCCATCCTCTTTCAAAAATCAAACCTGTTTCCTTTCCCTGCCAGCGTGTGCCAGAAAAAAAAAAAAAAAAAGTTCCAAGAAAACGCAAGAAAAAGTCAAAATACAGTATCTTTTGTCCTCTCTTGCTATAAAGTAGAAACCATTCTTTGAATAATTAATTAATTACAATATAATTAAGGGAAATAACTCAAGGAGACTCGGGACAGATTCCTCTCTGCATTAACAATTGTGCGAGTTGTACACGCTCCAAAGTCAACAAGGCAGCCCTTTCACTAAGAACATGGAAATTGGCTCCATGCCTGTTTTGATTAGAACAAACACCCTGCTTCGCCTCCCAGAGATCTTTGGTTTGGTTGATGTCTCGTACAGTGGGACCCAAATAATTCGCTTTATTGAACAAATACATCTTTGCATTGTATATTAAGAGTTTCAGAGCCTTGTGACCTGGAATTCAGTTTTTATAGTACATGGAGGATTCTGAAAAATAGAAATTATTTTCACCTCTTTTTGAAGCTTCTGTCATTCACTTTGTCAGTGCCCCAAATTCAATTTCTTTATGATGTTAGTGCCTTAAGAAGATAAACTGGCGGCAAACTAAGCATAACCAGCAGGGTCATCAGACCTCCTTCTTACAAACGGATTCTAGAAAAAGCATGTAATTCCATGGGACAGGGATGAAAAAAAGCTCTGCCCAGAAGGGAGTTTTTCAGCCTTATTGGCTTGCTCTCAAGAATGTACTAATAGATAGACATGCTATTTTGTATTTTGTTCGTTGCTCTTTCAGTCACTAAGTCGTTCCTACTCTTTGTGACCCCATGAACTGCAGCATGCCAGGCTCCTCTGTCTTCACTCTCCTGGAGTTTGCTCAAATTCATGTCCATTGAATCAGTGATGCTATCTAACCATCTCATCCTTGCCACCCACCCCCTTCTCCCTTTGCCCTTCAGTCTTTCCCAGCATCAGGGTCTTTGCCAATTAAGTCAGCTACTTTGCATCGGTGGCCCAAAGTACTGGAGCTTCATTTCAGGCATCAAAGAAAGACAACGACCTTTCACTCTCAGATCTGGGATTCCCCTTTTACCCTACTCTGGGAAATCATTTAGATAATTAGACATTTTCATACCCTCCAGGATCAGTATGGCAGTGATTCTGAAATAAACCTTTAGAACTACACTGTACCACAAACTCCACTCGGTTTCTTATCTTTTTAAAAAATCTTCACTGGAGTGCCAGAGTGTCGTGGGCAGAATAATGCCGTATTCATAACATGTCCTCCACCCCATGTCTTCATCCCGCGCTTGCAACCTATGAATATGTCACTTCAAACAGAAAAAGAGACCTCCTTGAAGATGTGTTGATGATGGTTAAGGATCTTAAATTAGGGAAATTATCCGGATTATTTGGGTGAGGGCTCCCTTCTATCACAGTAGTCCTTAGAAGTAGAAATTTTCTTGGCTGTGTTAGAAATGAAGAAAGGGGAAGAAGGCGAGACTGGAAGGGTAAGGGAGGACTCAGCCTACAATCCCCTGGCTTTTGAAGGAGAGGTCTCTGGATAACAGCCCTCAGCTGACAGTCAGCAAGGATTCAGGATCACAGTCCTACAAACAAGCAATGGAACTAAATTCTGTCAACAATCCAATGAGGAAGGAAACAAGTGCCCCTTAGTGCCTCTAGAAAGGAACGCAGCTGTGGACACCAGGATTTTAGCTCCGTGTGAAAACAGGTCAGACTTCTAGGAAGAACCATAAGATAATGATCTGTGTTGTTTAAACTTGCTGAAGTTTCGTGGTAAAACTGGTTACAGCAAGATGGGAAAGTGAATACAAATGACGTAAGCCACCACCTGAGATCTTAATTGTTCTTTGACTGTTTAAGTTCACTTTAGAAACAAGGATTTCAGCAGGGCCAAGGGAAGTGAGGCGGCTTTTTGTGGTTGCTATTATTTGCTCTTTCATCATTTTGTCTGCTGACCCAGCCCTGGCCTGCTCTGCAGTGGAGTGCTAGCATCTTCTTTCTCGTGTGAAATTCCTCCAGATGATGTGAGCCGCCAGGGTTGTGGACTGATTAGTATCTGAGCTATAAAGAAGGCAATTTCTCCTCAGTGTGATCACAGAATGTTCGTAACTAGTGAGGGGACAATTCCTATTTAGTTGAAGTAAAACAGATGCCCAGTTAAAATTGATTTCTTGGGGGAATACCTGGGAGCTTATTTCAGACTGGGACTCTGAACTAGTCTTTGGCTTACAGTTGGGATTATGGTTTCCATCACTCTGGTTGGTTCAAAGAATTCAGCCCTGGATTGTGCATAAAATCATGAGGGAGCTTTTAGAAAAAACAGGGTGATGCCAGGTTCCCCACCCAGGGGATTTGATTCCAATTGGTCACCAGCAGGGCCATAAAACAGTATATTATTTTTAAAAAGCACTCCTGTTCTAACGTGCTTCACATCAGGCTCGGATTTCTGCCCCCAATCTCACAGTGCACACTGAATTCTACTTAAAAGCGCCAGATTAATGATATTAAATGTCAATGTTAAGAAAGAGACCTGTTAGTACCAGTGTTATCCTGGTTACATAGGGTTTTGCAAAAGCATAATGCTTAATTGGGATTTCCACCTTGTTCTTCTCTAAAAGTTTCTTCTCTTTCCCTGTGCTCATTTAACCTTGTTAGAGAAGACTTTCTTGCCAACCTTGACTGGTTTGACACGCCTGGACTCCATTTCATGCCGGGGATCCTATGCTATCACGGCCTATTCTTGTGCCTCTCCGGTATCCTGGAACTAAACTTCCTTCCTTCAAACCCAGTCCAAAAGGGTTGACGGCCCCTTCCTGATGCTCACCACCTGGCTGCCTGAACCTCTTATAGCATACAGAGGGTCCTTGCCACACTGGGTGGGCTGCAAGCCAGCCCTCCTCCTCCTCCACAGAAGGTTGCTTCTGAAACTTGGCCAACGCCAAGTCAGGTTATTGGTGTTCACCAAAGTGGTGGTTGTACAAAGAACAATGATTATTAGCAGCTTGTCGGTCAAAACACTCACCTAAGGGGGCGGTGAAACTCATCCAAACGTGCTTTATCTTCACACAGATTTATCCTGAATAGGTGTCCTATGTCAACTTTGAATTTTTCAAGATTAACTTTTGGTTTACTCAAAGATAACTTTTAAAGTCCCTGTACTTTCTAGTATTACATCTTGATATTCATAACTTATTAATCAAGTTGGCCCAATTCAACATCATTTTTAAGATGTGCCTTCACAAAATTAATTAAATGCCTAAATAGTTTAAAACTGACTTTGTAGATTTAGTTTATTCTACTTTTAATTTTTTTGCTATCCGTTATTGAGACCTTCCATTTGGACTCTCAAGTCACTATATTTTATGCCGAATTCATCAGAATCTTTTGAAGCAGAATAGAATTATGTTGTAAACTTTTGTACCTTATTGCTGGATTTGAGTGGAGCAAATTCTGTCATATCTTCTTTGGCCGAAGGGCATAACTCACACATTTTTAAATAGCCTCTCTTAGGAATTCTACACGGCTCTCCTGGTTTTTGTTTGATCTGTAGTCTTTTAGGCTCTTGGCTTGACCACCCTCCACCCACACCCACGCATCATTGGCTAACAGCATCCACACCAATGCCTTGTCTTGTCCCTAAGTTTTTGACCCTCCTTTAGTATTAGTTTGCTCAGTCATGTCTGACTCTTTGTGACCCCATGGACTGTAGCCTGCCAGGTTCCTCTGTCCATGGATTTTCAGGCAAGAATACTGGAGTGGGTTGCCATTTCCTTCTCCAGGGGATCCTTCCAGACCCAGGGATTGAAACCCAGGTCACCCACATTGACTGGTAGATTCTTCACTGTATGAGCACAAGCGCGTTATGCTAACACCCCTTCCTAGACCAAGTTCCTGTTGCTGGGGATCCCGACCTCTTGCATGTTGCTCTTCTTTCCCTTTCTTTATTGCCTCTCACTGTCTTTACCCACCCATCAAGTCTCATTCAGATCCCACACTGCCTTCACACAGTCCAGGGTGATCTTCTCTCTTCCCAACATGTGCCAAACCATTGCTGATTACTATTCAATTTATATTACCTTGCCACCTCATATTATTGCTAGATAATTTTTCCCTGCTTTTTTTTTTCCCTGTATTTTTCTTACCTAGTTTAGAAAACTTTAGAAGGGTTACAAGCTGTGTTTCAGTCATTTATATCTCGGCTTCTGGCCTAGCATTGGTACCTTGGGCATTGACGACAGGCTGAGTAAGACAAGAGGGCATGTGTAAATTCTGCTCCTGCCCAACTATGTATGATGGTCAAGGACACTAAGCCAATGTATTAATTTTAAACAAACCCATGGCACTTGAGACCATTGGGACAACATTTTTATCAGGGGATAGCATGTCACTCTGCTTCTCAGATTTCGGGATGCTGATTTACTGACTTCAGCCAGCTAGTAAATTCCAGACAGCGTATTGGTACTGATTTTCCATCTGAAATCACAATCGCCTGTACGTTGTTGCAACACTTCTGTCTGAAACTCTCCTCCTGTGTGCTTTACTCCTATGGGAAGGAAAGAAAATGCTGAATAAATATTTCAGCATGCCACCACTTATGGACAATGAGTATGTGTGGAGAGGCACGGAAATGAGAGAAGCAGCTCACAATTATAGGTTTAGTTTTGTCAGGGACACTAATGGGACAAACAGGACCATATTTTTTATCAAAACTAAGTTTGCTGTCCTAAGAAATATGCAGTAGGAAGAGCAAAAGAGTATTCAATAGTTCCGTCCTACCTGAGGAAGAAAATAGAGAAAAAACATTCTCACGAAACAAATGAACCACAATGTACAACAAATTCCCCAGAATGAGATGTCTCTGATTTACTGCAGGAAAAGAGTGGGGTCTCTCATTTCAACTATGGGTCTGGCGGGCGTGGTTTTATTTGAAAGCAGTTGCCCTATCCCCACCCAGCCTCAAAAGAATGACTCATGCACCTGCCCCCAGGGCCAAATGTTTTATACAAATTTATTTCTACATCACCATGGCAACAGTCAAATATATGCTCTCCACTTTGGGGGTGGGTTAGACTGAATAATACTGCCATTTTTTTTTTTTTTGGGTATCTGATTTGACTAGTTATAGATTATGAAATAATAATCACAGGAAAGAGGCCATTTGGTACAAGAGAGCTGTCCACCATAGCATGAAGCAGAAGCAAAAAAGAAAAGAAGGAGACCAAAACAACACATTTTTTTTGGTTTACCAAAAATAAATAGATAATAATTCTTTTAACTTTGTTTAACAAATCGTATGTCTACTCCTGTGAAATTAGCCACACATAACACTGAACCACCTAAGGAAGATGGGAAAATAGAGATAATGATAGTTACTGAGGTTTTACTATGAGGTGCCCTAATCCTCACAGCTTCACTTATTTTTATTCCTGTTTTACAGATGCAGAATCTGAGACATCGGAGATGAGATTAACGGTTATTCAACAGGTAAGTTACAGAGCAAGGATCTCATACTCTGGAAGTCTGATCCAAGGGACCCACGTCAACAAAACACTACAATCTGATGACCAAAGGTTAATGAGGAGAGAGGAAGATCCTCAGTGTCATCTGGTTGTGTTAATTTGTTGGTTTTTATGCCAACTAAAGTCAGATTATATCAAGGCTTTGAAGACTAAAATAGGGTGGATTTCTAATTTGTCAGTAGTTAAATGATAAACAAGCAAAAAAACTGAGGAAGTGGTAGAGTTAGTAGAGTAGAGGGTCCCAGCTGGTAGGATGGGACATATTCCACTCACAGATGCATGGAGAAAGTTTCTGTTTGCTGCCAATCAACCTAAATTCTCCTTATGCTCCCTCCTTATGCTCGGTGTTACGTTCCACAGCAAGGACTCACCCATTTTGACCAGGCATCTTACAAACTCATAGCTCTCTCTATCTCACAAGGGGAACTTCTGCTGGGGACGGATCGGGACCAACTCCACCGCCATGAATGGAAACACAAACCACCAGAACTTATCCTACCAACAGAGAGCCATCAGGGACCACCCATGACACCATAATGCACGCTGAAGTAACGTCTCATTTGCCGGACACCCCACTCGCTGCTTGATATTGCTGGACTCAGAAAGGGCTAATAGCTTGGGTCAGAGCCATTATTTGAGAAGATTAAAAAGGGAGACAATGACCACATTCATTTAATGCTCACAACTAAGAGATTCTGGTTGGACATAAATTCAAATGCAAATGAGGATCTAAATGGCAATCACTTATTTTTAGGCATTGATAATAATTTAAGCATTTTGTCAATTGTTGTACTCAGCAGGTTTTTTAGGACCTAGTCAGGTCGTTAAAGGTAACATTGAAGTCAGTAACTATGGGGCTTAATGCTTTATGCTGGGTTCATAATGCAAAATGGCTATCCACAGAAAGGCAGGGGCACTATCCTATTACTGTGAGAACCTGTCATGGAGAGGCTCAGCAACCTGTGATGTCAGGAAATTATCTCATCATCACAGTGCACACCCTACAGACTGGACTGTCCAAGCTCATTACCCACCTCTGCGCTGACTGCCTCTGGGATCGGTAAGTTACTTTATTCTCTGTCCCTCAGTTTCAATTACTCAAAATAGGGATAGTAATAGCTCCTACCTTGTAATGATGGTTCTGAGGATCAAGGACACTAAACTGACACGGGTGCTTCCTGGACACCCTGCCACATGTTTCAAATCTTAGTTTTTTGAACTTTGTCATTCAGTTGAGCATAATTTATTTCCATCTAAGCTCAGTCTGACCCCTGAATATGCTTTTGTTTGGAAAGTCAGTTTATCTGCTAAAACTGGGAGTTTGTGCTATGGGCTCAGTCATTCAGTTGTGTTCCAGCTCTTTGCTCTTCTTGGGACGGTAGCCTGGGGAGGGATTCTCTGTCCATGGGGATTCCCAGGCAAGAATACTGGAGTGGGTTGCTATTTCCCTCCTCCAGGGGATCTTCCCAACTCAGGGATTGAACCCGCGTCTCCTGCATCTTCTGCATTGGCAGGCAGATTCTTTACCACTGTGCCACCTGGGAAGCCTATGAACTGAGGGAGGACACTGTATAAAAAAGTTTGTCTTTCAAATTTTATCAATTTGTCTTCTTTTGCTCATGTCAGTTTTTCTAAAAGTATTTCAGCCAAAGGGGCCTCCCAGATATCGTGAGCCCTAACGGGCAATGCAAGAGATGTAAGGAGATGTGGATTTTGATCCCTGGATTGGGAAGATTCCCTGGAAAAGAAAAATGGCAACCCACTCCAGTATTCTTGCCTGGGAAAATCTGGACAGAGGAGCTTGGCAGGCTACAGTCCATGGGGTCACAAAGAGTCAGACACAGCTGAGCACACACATAATACATTAACAGTGCAACAGTCAAGCTCAGTTTCTTTTTAAAATCCTGTTAATTAGGATCATAGTCCCAACCAAGCACCTGGATCAAGTTCAAAGGGCAGGGAGCAGGGCACAGCAGAGGGGTCAAAACGAATTTCATAAAAAACAAACCATAAAGTTTCGTTGCTGTTGAATCCACTCTAATGCTTGCATGGCCAGCTCTATACGGAATGGGACCCAATCCCATTTGTTAACTAACAATACACTTAGTGAGAGGGGTGCAAGCTGCCTTCAACATTCCCACTTTTCTTCCAGAATTCCTACAAAGAATGGATTCTAATGATTAACGGTTCTGGGGGACTGTGTGGGAGGGAGCATGTGTACCTGCCTGCAGTTTCATTTATCAATAGCATAAAGATTTGTTTCTACTTAGTGGCATATTTACTTATTTTACTTGCAGGGCCAGTGCGAAGGGTACTCATGAGGACAGTGACTGGGGCCAATCATATGTCCCCCCAATTGGCTCCTTGCTTGACTGCCACTTCTCTCCAATTTCCCACTCTTTGGCAAAGTGGCAAATTATTAACACATTAAGAATGTTGCTATCATTATGCTTTAAGGGTATTTTGAGAATTTCTTATATTCCATTCTCCCTTCCCACCAAGATCAATGAGGCATCCTGGAATATTTCGAAATTAGGTTTTGTCTAAGGTGATATTAGAAAGGGAAAAGGCAGGCCACATGAAAATGCTATTTGACCAGAGCCATTCTCCTGATTTTAGGAAAGTCTTCCTTTTGAATTTTCAGCTAAATACCCAATGTAACAGGCATGTCTATTCCACTAGCTTGAAATGTTTCTTGAAGAATGGCCTAAAATGCTAAAACTAGTGGATTATGTGATGATCCAGTTCAGTTACAGGAGTTCTTGGGTGATGGGACTTCTAGTAACTTTGCTTTTTACTGGGCTTTGCTTCCCAGCTCCTATAACACTGGAAGAGGCTGGAACACAATGATGTTACTGTTTCTAGGTACGGGTGATGGTTAGATGTTCTGCATTCCAGTCGTGGCTAGACTCAAATGCCTTGGAGCTGGTTAGATGACAAGGCCAGAGTCCCTAGGGTACATCAACAAATCAGTCTATGCATTTATTGTGCTGTGTAGGAAAGGCAGGAGATTTTTAGAATTCCCACATTTTCCACAAGAAGCCAGAAATTCAGGAGTGTTTGTACAATATATCCTGATTTTTAATGTTGGCAAATTACTAAAATGTTTTTCAAAGGACAGCATGGCATGAACAAGAGGTAAATTCACAATCTCTGACCATAGAAGACAACCTGGAACATTTGCACTTGACCTCTTGAAAGGTTGGTGACCTTGGAGCAATAATGAATATTATTTTAGTTGTCCCATGTTATATTTGTATGGTACCTAAAAGGCCTTGGCTATTGTTACATCCATTATCTATTTCATCCTACAATATCACTGATTTAAGGACTAGTACTATTTCAGTCCCCAGATGAGAAAACTAGTCTCAAAGAGTCTGAGTTTAACTTACCCAAGATCCCAAAGCAAGTCCCACCTTGGGGATCTGTCACGGGGCAAGTCATGCCCCTCCTCAGCATGAGGCTTACTGCTCCTTGCACCTAAGTCCTGGAATTCCACTGAGCCACTTCAGACTAGGAGTATTACTACATTCAAATCCCATGTGGGTAGGATGTTGACCACTCCAGATACAAAATTTTATTTTAAGTCTTTCTTCCTTTAGTTGAAAGAGTGTTACAGTTTTGTGTGTTTACTGTTTTGCCAACAAATATCTATAAATCTAGTCAGTCAAAAAGCTACTGTTGAAGCAAATTGGCATGCTATGCATTCAAATGTCTGAAACTTGGCAAAATTTTGGCATACAGAGTGCTATGAGAAGCTGCCAACACTAGTGGCAGGAATAAGAGAAAGGTAAAGCATGGAGCACTACTGGATTTTTGTTTTACCATGACAGTTACGTGAGAACTGAGGACTGGTAAAGGGGGTGGAAAATTCTGTGTGGAATTTTACCAGAAGCCAAGGTCCATTTTTTTTTTAATTACTTATAACAGTAAATAGTTACCAAGGCAACTGTCACCAAGTTACTACATCCGTGGTGGAAATTACAATACACACACACACACACACACACACACATCTCTTTCAATGAAAGGCCCCTGATTCATTTCTCCAATCCTTTTCTATCATCATCACAGTATCTGCAGCAGCTTTGATATCATCATTTCTTCAGTGAACATAGGATTTGAAAAAGTGGGTGTACTGGGGGTATGTGTGTGTGTGTGTGAGAGAGAGAGAGAGAAATGGATGCGAGCCAGTTAGAAAAGGGAGTCAAATATTTTGATCAATTACTGCAGCGCAGGCTTAGTCACATTAGTTTAGGACTGCTGATATTATTTTAATAGGATCACTATTAGATGGGGGGAAAGTGATTAAAGGACTGAGCAGCCCTCTGCCATAAAGCAGTGGGGGTGCAATGGTTACTCACGAAGGGATCTAGCACCAGACTGCCAGATTTGATTCGAATTTTTTAATTACTAGCTAGGTTTCCTTTTCTTTTTTCTTCTTCCTTTCTTTTTTTTTTTTTTTTTGCCTTTGTGGTCATGCCACGAGGCTTATGGGATCTTAGTCTCCGACCAGGGATTTTACCAGGGCCTCATGCAGTGAAAGCATGGGGTCCTAAAAACTCTAGGCCCACGATAGGAATTCCCTAGCTAGGTTTTCTGCATGCATTGCTCTTTTAAACTGATAAGTTTTTAGTTCCCTATTATTAAATTGGGAGTAATAGTAGACTCTACATCATAGGGTTGTTGTGAGGATTTAAACAAGTTCTAAATAGATTAAAAAAATTATATTGAACAGTGGATGGTCACATAATTAGAACTCAACCAATATCAACTTTAATGCTATCATCTCTCATATGAAAACATGGTAACTCAAAATGCTGAACCATTGGTGTTTATCATCAAGGATGGGACGTCACCACTAGTCTGGAAATTCAAAAGTGATGATGTTTCTGTTTTTGTTAGGGGTTTTGGCTTGGTTTGTCCAATGATTGGAAAGCACTGCCAACACTCAGTGGGTTAGTTTTAGGGTTGAGGTTATGATACTAGATGTTCTACAATTAACTGGGTCTGCACAAATGGTGAACTGCCTCACATTCATACACAGCTTTATGTATTCCCGTCTTCATGTAGGTAAAAAAAAAGAAAAAAAAACTTTGTATTATCTGAAAATGAAGCCTTAATTCCATTTTACATATAAATGCAAAATATTTTTTTTGCACAGCTTAAATATTACTAAATTTCCAGGACACAACTATCATGTAAACCAAGTGAAGTTCAAACTTCTTGTTGCCTCAGAACCTTCCCTAAGAAAATAGTGTTCAGACCCTTCCGAAGAATAGTTCTCATTTTGCAAAATTAGATGACCAACAACAATTTGAGGCAATCAGCCTACCTGTGTCAGCCAGTATCAGTAGCTATCAGAATCACAGGGGATCCTATGTGTACTTAGGAGGATTACCCAGCTCCATCGTGGTGATTCTCCAAGGAGCTACTTCTGAGCAATTACCTATTGGATTGATTCAGCAGGGTTTTTTTTTTATCAATTTTTTGTTTTTTTAGTGTCCTTATTATAAATTAGTGTGTCCTTTTATATCTCTTCGATATGACTATTTGGAATATCAGATTCTTTTTTTTAGGTTATGCATATAAGATGTTATGCATGCATGCATGCTAAGTATTTCAGTCGTGTCAACTCTTTGTGACCCCATGGACTGTAGCTGACCAGGCTCCTCTGTCCATGGGATCTCCAGGCAAGAATACTGGAGTGGGTTGCTATGCCCTCCTCCAGGGGATCTTTCTGACCCAGGGATCAAACCCGCATCTCTTGTGTCTCCTGCATTGGTAGGCAAGTCTTTACCACTAGTGCCACCTGGGAAGCCCCTAGATGTTATATTATCTAATGAATTTTGTTTCGTTGGTGAAAGTAAAGGGAGTAAAAGTATTTGTTATGAAAGGTGGATGTTGGTCCATAAGTGATGGAAGAAACCCTACTAACTGAGCCACAATTTAATGAGAATTCATAAAATCTGACAGGATTATGTAAATAACGAATTCTTTTAATTAGTTGATAGATGTGTTAAGTATGTCAACTATATTGGTAATTGATGTATGCAGACAGAATATTGCCCCCATTAACAAGATGTCCACATCTAATCCCCAGAATCTATCAATATGTTAGATAACATAACCAAGGAGAATTAAGATTGCCAGGTGGAATGTAAGGTTACTAGGTTACTTAGCTGACTTTAAATGCTTAGGAAATTATTAAGTGTGCCCAATGTAGTCACAAAAATCTTTAAAAGTGGAAGAGGGAGGCAGAGAAGTGTGAGAGTCAAGGAAGATGTGATTATTAAAAGATAAGGTACAGACAGATGCAACACTGCTGGCTTTGAAGTTGGGAGAAAGGGGCCATGAGCCCAAGGAATGCAAAGTAGCCTCTAGAAGTTGTGAAAGGACAAACAAACACATTGTTCCCATGAAGCCTCTTGAAAGGAACACAGTCCTGTCAACTGGGGAGCCTGCCAGATACGCCAGAGGTTCATTGAAGAATTCGGAAATAACTGAAACAACTTAGCTCACACAGCTTGCAGGATCTTAGTTCCTGAACAGGGATTGAAACCTGGGGCCCCCCACAGTGAAAGCACTGAGTCCTAACCACTGGACTGCCAGGGAATTCTCCATTTTGATTTTAATTCAGTGTCCCTCACCACCCCCCACTCGCCCCATCCCAACCACCTGATAACCAAAACAAAAACCAACAAGCACCTCCTTAGCACTTAGTACTCTTCTCTCTTGGTATTAATATTTATTTTATTTTAGAATATCGATGCTTGCCATTGTATTTACATTTAACTTACAATGTATAGAGACAATTTTTGTACATATATCTCTTAAACATTTATTTATTTATTTTTGGCTGCACTGGGTCTTTCATTGCTGCATGGACTTTCTCTAGTTGAGTGAGTAGGGGCTACTCTCTAGTTGTGATTGTGGAGGCTTTTCTCATTGTCATGGCTTCTCTTGTTGCAGAGCATGGGCTCTAGGGCACGTGGGCTTCAGTAGTTGCAGCTCACCTGCTCCTGAGAGTTTGTTCAGGGAGAAGTGGTAAAAGGTTAGTTGCCTCTCAGCATGTGGGATCTTTCTCATGACCAAGGATCAAACCTGTGTCCCCTGCATTGCAAGGCAGATTCTTCACCACTGGACCACCAGGGAAGCCCAAGACATTTTTATTTTTCTTAATTAAATTTATTTTAATTGGAGGATAATTACTTTACAATATTGTGATGGTTTTTGCCATACATTGACATGAATCAGCCATAGGTACACATGTGTCCCTCCATCCTGAACCCCCCTCCCCACTCCATCCCTCTGGGTTGTCCAGAGCACTGGCTTTGGGTGCCCTGCTTCATGCATGAAACTTGCACGGTCTCTATTTTTACATTTAGTACCATACATGTTCAATGGTATTCTCTCAAATCTCCACCTCATCTTCTCCCATTGAGTTCAAAAGTCTGTTTTTAAAAATGTGTCTCTTTTGTGCCCTGTATGAGGGCAAATTTTAAGGACAATCTGTAGTTCTTAAAAAGAAGTGAAGGAATTCCCTGAGTGGTTGGAATTTTGTACTTCACGGATAGGGTGGATTCAATCCCTGGCTGGGGAACTAAGATCTTGACAAGGGAATGTGGCACAGCCGAAAAAAGAAGGAACAGAGAGAGAGAGAAATAATCTTAAGGTTACAGGGGGGAATAGGGTAGGGAAAGAGTAAAATGCAATTATGGTGGAACAGGATTAGGAAGAAGTTGAAAGAGCATGAAAACAAAACAAAAAGTACAAAAAGAAGAGGAAGTGAAATGTGGTGGGTAACAGCAGGGAGCAAAGTGAAATATATCTCCTTCCATTCTGTTAAGGTCTCACTGCACTTTTATTTCTGCCCTCATTCTCCACTCAAAGCAGCAACACTCCTGGTCACAGTGCCCTTTGGGCTTCATTTCTGAATGATGCTGAGTCTTAAAGTTCAATAGGCTTCCCTGGTGGCTCACATGGTAAGAATCTGCCTGCAGTGCAGGAGACCACAGTTTGATCCCTGGCTAGGAAGATCCCCTGGAGAAGGGAATGCAACTCCACTCCAGTATTCTTGCAGAGAATCCAGGTCAGGGTGCCTGGCAGGCAACAAATCCATAGGGTGAAGACATTGATGAGTAACACTAATGATCAGTGGGCCTCTGATGCCCCCTGCAGGTCATTCAAGGCTAACAGTTCACTCACTTGCCTCTCTCCTTTAAGGTATTTATCAAATGGTACTTAATCTTTAATGAGAAGAATTAAGTACCTGTATACTGCAATGCAATTAGAAAAACTACAGGCTTCATAAAAAGTGTATGTTTCCAGGACTTATATTGTGATTATGCCTTGGAGAATAACACTGTTTATTATAATGTGAGACTTTTACAATGATTTTTTGTGTCAGAAAAAACTAAGTTCAAATTCTGCTCTATAAATGACTAACTGTATGATTCCTGGGAACGTTCATAAATCTCTTGAAAGCATATTTCTTCACCTTTTACACATGAAGATATCAAGAATAATATATATTGGTTGCTATGAGATAATAAAGTGATGATATTTATGTAGCATAAAGTGCCTCATTCAATATCTGTAACTGGTAGCTCCCCAATAAGTGGTAGCTTTTATTTCCCTTATTTTAAAACAAAAACAGCTTCCCTGGTGGCTAAGCTTGTAAGAATATGCCTGCGATGTGAGAGACCTGGGTTCCAACCTGGTTGGAAGATCCCATTAGAGTAAGGAATAGTACCAACTCAGTATTTGGTCTGGAGAATTTCCAGGGACTATATAGTCCTTGGGGTCGCAAAGAGATGGACACAACTGGAGCGATCTTTCACTTTCAAAAAGAAAAATAATATGTTAAAGATCTCTATATCCATTATGATGTTATGAACCAAGGAAATCGTAATGAGAGTCTTAAGTTCTTTATATTCTTCTTCCCTCTTATCCCCTTCTCTCTCTCCCGTCTCCCTGCCCTCTCTTTCCCTATATGCTAGGGGCTTCCCTGGTGGCTCAGACAGTAAAGAGTCTGCCTGCAATGCTGGAGACCCAGGTTCGATCCCCCTTAGGTTGGTGATAAAATCTCTGGGGAGCTGTGTGTGTGTGTGTCCCACTCCAGTATTCTTGCCTGGAGAATTCCATGGACAGAAGAGCCTGGCGGGCTACAGTCCATGGAGTCACAAAGAGTCAGACACGACTGAGCAACTAACACATTCCATAATAAAGATGGTATGTTTCTGTGGTTTCTGCTCTGAAGTGAGAAATTCTACAGGTAGAGCCCTTGTTCCTGCAGCTGTCAGCTGTCCTATGAGAAAGCACTGCTCGACGCGCAACTGTGACTCATTTTTCTAGGAGGGCCCTTAGAACCTAAGTACTCTTTTGTCTTGCAAGCTCTAGAACTTGGCAGACCTACAGGGACTTTTCACAATAGATTCCATGCCTTGGACCTGCTTTCTCCGACCTTTAATCCCACTGTGGGGAGGACACGGATACTGCTTATTATTAGCTACTCTCAATATAGCACCTGGCAAAAGTACCCCAAAAGCAACAATTCAGAAATCCATCCCCTCATTGCATATTTCATGAGATTTGACGGATACAATAGCACTGCAGTCCAGGTATTAAAGGAGAGCTAGCTAGGATGACATTTCTGAGCTAGTTTAAAATGATTAAACATACTCTACATCATTTTTGCATATTTAGTCTTGCCATGGATTAAGAATGGAGAAAGACAAGAGGAGCATTATGTACTCCTCTTTTTTTTTTTTTAATTGGAGGGATTAATTGCTTTACAATGTTGTATTGGTTTCTGACATACAACATGGTGAATCAGCCATAGTAACTTACGCGCGTTCCTCCTCATGAGCTTTCCCTTGCACCCCATCATCCATCCCACCCCTCTAGGTTGTTGTCAGGGGGAACTGGGTTGTGTTCCTGGTGTTTATTACAACATCTTCCCACTAGCTATCTCATTTTACATATGGTAATGTATATGTTTAAGGCTACTCTCTCAATTTGTCCCACCTCTCCTTCCCCACTGTGTCCACAAGTCTGTTTCTCAGTGTCTGCATCTCTATTCCTGCCCTGCAAATAGGTTCATCAGTACCATTTTTCTAGATTCCCGTATGTGTTATTATAATATTTGTTTTTTCTCTTTCTGACTTACTTCACTCTGTATAAAGGACTCTAGGTTCATCCACCTCACTAGAACTGACTCAAATTATTCCTTTTTATGGCTGAGTAATATTCCATTGTATATATGTACCACAACTTCTTTATCCATTCATCTGTTGATGGACATCTAGGTTGCTTCCATGTCCTAGCTATTGTAAATAGTGCTGCAATAAATTGTGGGGTACATGTGTCTTTTTCAGTTTTGGTTTTTTCAAGGTATTTGCCAATGTGAGACTGATGAGTCATACTCTTATCCCCTTTTTACAGAAGAGGGCAGAATCCCCAAGATCACATTTTATATATTATATATGTTAGTTCTTTTATACCCAATTTAGAAAACCAAAAAGATTAAATAATGGAGGCAATATTTTCTCTGTGTAAGGCCCAGCACAGACTAAATTTTGAATTTCTTCTAAGCCCCTTAATAGACGTTGGTATCGTTAAAGATACAAACTATTAGGACATTGAGATAAAAGCATACTCTTTGCTTACTGAGGACAAATTAGCCTTAAAGTATATTGGGAAAAATGGTGTATAAAATTGTCCTAATTCCTCTATGGATGTTTCTTATAGACAAAAATTTTACCTACGACCAGAAATTCAGATGATTCAGAATGGAAGAATTAAATAGGGTATAAATCTATAAAACATATTAATCACTATTTTGTATATTGACACTAATATAATATTATAAATCAATTTGCTTCAATTTTTTTAAAAGTAAATGACAAGAAATAGGTAATTATTCTTAAATAGATTTGTGGCAGACAGAATAGTAGGTCTGATGATGTCTCACATTACGTCCCACAGAACTCTATGAATATGTCACCCACATGGCAAAAAGAGATTTTGTCAGATATTGATTTTGCATTAGGAGAATTGAAATGATGACCCTGGGTTGTCTGCATGGGATCAAGGTGATCATTAACAGTTCTTAAGGGTGAAAAGGCAAGCAGGAACAAGTTAAAGGAGCTGTGAAGACAGACAGTTGGTATAATGTGAGCGAATATAGTTCAGTTGGCTCAGTCATGTCCAATTCTTTGTGACCCCATAGGAACTGCAGCATGCCAGGCCCTCTGTCCTTCTCCAACTTCCAGAGTCTCTCAACTCTTGTCCATTGAGGTCGCCAGTGATGCAGAACCAGGCCATCTCATCCTCTGTCATCCCCTTCTCCTGCCTTCAATCTTTCCCAGCATCAGGGTCTTTTCAAATGAGTCAGTTCTTCACATCAGGTGGCCAAAGTATTGGAGTTTCAGCTTCAACATCAGTCCTTCCAATGAATATTCAGGACTGATTTCCTTTAGGATGGACTGGTTTGATCTCCTTGCAGTCCAAGGGACTCTCAAGAGTCTTCTCAACACCACAGTTCAAAAGCATCAATTCTTTGGTGCTCAGCTTTCTTTATTCAACTCTCACATCCATACATAACTACTGGAAAAACCATGCTTTGCCTCGACTGCGTTTGTTGCAAAGTAATGTACTCTGCTTTTTTTATATGTTGTTAGGTTGGTCCATAGCTTTTCTTCTAAGTAGAAAGTGAATTTTAATTTCATGGCCTGCATTCACATCTGAAGTGGATTTTGGAACCCACAAAAAATTAAGTCAGCCACTGTTTCCACTGTTTTCCCATCTATTTGCCATGAAGTGATGGGACTGGATGCCATGATCTTAGTTTTCTGAATGTTGAGCTTTAAGCCAACTTTTTCACTCTCCTCTTTCACTTTCATCAAGAGGCTCTTTAGTTCTTCTTCACTTTCTGCCATAAGGGTGGTGTCATCTGCGTATCAGAGATTATTGATATTTCTACACACGGCAATCTTTGATTCCAGCTTTGTGCTTCATCCAGCCAGGCATTTTGCATGATATATTTGCATATAAGTTAAATATAAATCTAAATATGCTGCGGTGGACAGTGTAAAGCCTGGGGTGTTAATCCTTTTCCTTTTTTGATACAAGTTCTGTTGTTCCATATCCAGTTCTAACTGTTGCTTCTTGACCTGCATACAGATTTCTCAGGAGGCAGGTCAGAGTGGTCTGGTATTCCCATTTCTTTAAGATTTTCCACAGTTTGCTGTGATCCACACAGTCAAAGGCTTTGGCATAGTCGATAAAGCAAAGTAGATGTTTTTATGGAACTTCTCTTGCTTTTCAATGATCTAGCGGATGTTGGCAATTTGATCTCTGGGTTCCTCTGCCTTATCTAAATCCATCTTGAACATCTGGAAGTTTACGGTTCATGTACTGTTGAAGCCTGGCTTGGAGAATTTTGAGTGATATACAGTTGCTGGCTGGGGCCCCAAACCAAGGAATGCAGGCACCATCTAGAGGCTGGAAAAGGCAAGGAAACAGATTCTCCCCCGAACCTACTGCCCTGATTACATCTCTATTTTTGAGTCCATGAGACCCTTTCAAAAGTTGACCTCCAGAAAACTGGCAAGTAATAAATTTACATCATTTTAGGCCACGATGTTTGTTTTGTTTGTCTTACAGCAACATAGGAACGTATTTTTGGCTATAAAGTTATGTGCAGTTTGGGTGAGAAAATGATGATCAAGGTGATAAGTGTCAGTCTTTCGGCGGCTTGTGTCCAACTCTTTGCGATCCATGGACTGTAGCCTCCAGGCTCCTCTGTCCATGGAATTCTCCAAGCAAGAATACTGGATTGGATAGCCATTCCCTTCTCCAGGGGATCTTTCTGACCAGGGATTGAACCTGAGTTCTGCTTTGCAGGAGGATTCTTTACTGTTGTGAGCCAGCAGGGAAGCCCATATTGGTCAAAACTGTCAGCAAATTCTTGTGGATGTTCTTTTTTTGTGTGTGCTCAGTGGTACTATAGGGTTTCTTAGGTAGCTCAGTGGTTAAAGAATCCTCCTGCCAATGCAGGAGAATTTAGGAGAGATGATGGTTCAGTCTCTGCGTTGGGAAGATCCCCTGGAAGGAAAAATGGCAACCCACTCCAGTTTTCTTGCATGGGAAATCTGTGGACAGGGAGGCCTGGTTGGCTACAGTCCATGAGGTTTGGCAAGAGTTGGACACTATTTAATGATTAAACCACCACCATTCACCATAGAATTCCCTCATTGAGGAACTTTATGTACAAATCCCATCTTACGGTCTCAGTATCAGAAACAGGTAAGCTGTTTCTAAAGCAGAGGGTTATTTTTTTACTCTTTTAGAAATACATAATATAACATCACGATACTCTGGTTGTCAAAAACCACAGAACTACACTACATAAAGAATGAACCCAAAGTAAATTATGGAATTTTGTTGATGTTAACACTACTGGTTCATCCACTTGTAACACAATGTACCACTAATGCAAGATGTTAATAGTAGGAGATACTGGAGGAAGAGGGAGGTATGGGAACTCTGTAAGTTTCGGTTCAATTGTTCTGTGAATCTAAAACTTCTCTGAAAACTAAAGGTCTTTTTTTAATGTAGCATACAATAAAAGTACAACACAGAGGAGTTTGGAAGATAGCTGCAGCAGCTAGCATTTTTAATCTCTTTGAATCCTCACATTAAAAACAGATAAGCAACCTTGAAAGCAAAAAATTAACACTATGAATATTCACGATAACAACTTCAGTGATAAATTATCACTCAGTGAATTCCCCAGATGAAGGCAAGTGGGGACAAATCATAAACCCGTGCTTGCACAGTATCTGCGATTCCATATATAAGAAAAGGAAGAAATGGGGCAGTGTTCTGATACACTTGAGAACAGAACTCCAAAGTAGCTACCAGGGTACAGACAGGCACAGGTGAATGGAGCGTGTAAGGGGTACACCCGTAAGGAATGAGAGAGGGATGGGCCCAGTCTGGCTCTACTGAAAACTCTCGGAACTCTGTCCAGGGCCTTCGCTCCAGAAGAGGAGCCCTAGTGGAGACGAAAATTCAGGGAAGTTGTTTAGAATCAGAATCGAGCAAGGACGATGAGAGAGATGGCAAGGGTCCTGATCAAAGTCCAGGGAACAGATTTACTGCAAATCTCAGAAAGCAGGCTTCATATGTTAATATTGTACCAAAGAACAGAGGAAGCTCTGTGAAGTATAAAAGTGTCCTGCCTTACTCTAATAGTCCAGAAGAATACATAAAAGTCAGCAACAAAAAAGAATTTAGGTTTGAATGCTCATGAAGTTGTTATGTATAAAAAAAAAAAAAAGACTAAGGAGTGCAAATAAACACCCCTACAAAACGATTAGTGTGTCCAGAAAGACATACCCACAAAACATTATCAAAACTGTAACCTCGATAATTTCAAAATGATCTGCAAAGATGTTGAGAAGTGGAACATCTGGTGGGAGCACTACCAGCTCTTCGTAGAGTCCCCAAGTGTGACAGGGTGTGTGTGTGTCTGTGTGTGTGTGTGTGTTGTGTGTGTGCTGTGTGGTTAGACTGTCCTTCTTGGTGTGGTAGGAGCTATTTTCATAATTAAAATCCTTCATCAGTGTGTTTTTGCAAATACCTTCCTTCCACTCTGAGGCTTGCATTTTCATTATTACTACTGGGTTATTTCAGTTAATAAAAAACTTCTCAACTATATGAAGTTCAACTTATCAATATATTTCCTTTATGGTTTGTGATTTTTGTATTTTGTCAAGGAATATTGCCTCTATGGTTCATGGAAGATCTTCCCAGGTTATCTTCTCAGTGGTGGAGTTGGGGTTATTCTGAGTGAGGAGATGGCAACCTACTCCAAGTATTCTTGCATGGACAAAATCCCTACGGGACAAAGGAGCATGGGGGGCTACAGTCTATGGGTCATTAAAGAGTTGGACACAAACTGAGTGACTAAACAAAACAGTCAGAAAGATCCTTCCAGACTGTCTTCTAGAAGTTTCACTGTTGTTCCTTTCATGTTTATATCTACAAATCCATCTGGAATTGATTTTTGTGATGAGATATAAATAGGGTCAGGTCTCTTTTATTTTTTCCATCAGATATCCAATCGGATCTAGCACCCCTTTGATATAAGATCATATTTTCATGCCAGACTGCAGGGGACACTTCATTGTAAATCAGGTGTCCACATATGATGTGGGTTCTTGTTGTCTATGCTCTCTATTCTACTTGCACGAGTCTTTTTGTCTATCTCAAACCTAATACACCCAAAACTGAATTTCCTGTCTTCTTCCATAAGCCTGTTCCTCTTACTGCTGCCCTGTCTAAGCTGTGGGCTATACGATACTTCAGTGGTCAGGCCAAAAACCCTTGGTATATTTTCACCCTGAATTACTTTTCTTATAGTCACTTTTAATTCATCAGACCCTACTGCCTTTATGTTGTTCAATTACATCTGGAATAACTACCTCTACACTTCCACCCTGGTCCAAAGCCAACAACACCCTCATCTAGACTACGGCAATAAATTCCCTAACTGGTCACCCTGATTAGTCGGTACCTGATTGGATGTATGGCATGGGAGAGAGGAGGAGTCTGTTACCATCCTGGCTTTCTGGGTTTGGATGGTGGAAACTCTTTTTTTGGAAAAACTGCTTTCCAAAGTGGGAAGAAAAAAACAAAAAAAAAAAAAAAAAGAAAAAGAAAAAAAAAAAAAAAAATAGGAAAGAAATTGATTTGGGGGCGAGGGAAGCAAATCACCCTTTTCAGCCTCTTCTCTATTCATAACAGAAAATAGTAATACTGTTTAGGTAGCTCATGTAAGTCAGTTATGTCCTGCTACTACTCATAACCTTCCAATGGTGCCCCATCTAATCAGTGTAAAAGCCAAAGTCCTTACAGTGACCAACAGTGTTCTTTGTAATTTAGCCTTATTAGCCTTTCCATAGCTCTTTCTATGTACTTCACTAACCCTGATGTAGCCACAGTAGCACTCTTTGACAATGCCTTGCGAAAAACCAAGCCTACTCACACCTCAGCCTTTGCAATTTGTCATCTTCCAAACACCTAAATGGTTAGCTCCTCATTTTCATCAAGTCCTTTTGTTAAAATATCATCTTTTTAGGGAGGTTTTTACCCAGACTAACTATTTAATTGTTAATCCAATCCCTTTCTGGTACTCCCTATCAGCTTTTTCAACTTTACCTTTTTCCGTATTCTGATTCACCTTCTAACTTTGAACTCAACAAAAGCATTGTTGAGCAAAAACCAGCCAGCATTTTTTCATGGAGGACCTTTACAATAGTTTCTTCTGACGGAATGCATATATTATAACATCCATAAAAGACTTTACTAATATTTTTGTATATTTTTTACACTGCTCTAAGCCTAGCATCAGAAGAGAACCTGATATATAGTAGATGTTTATTAAACATCTTTATTGTGTAGGACTCAATACATGAATGAATGAATGGACCAAGAACTCTTAAATATTGCCACATTTAGAGGTTTTCAATAAACAGGGGATGAATTTCAAAATGGAGGTCAGTAGAAACAATAGAGATGGAAAATGGGACCTAAAGTAAGTTAATAACCAGACACAAAAGGGAATTTCCTGAGTGATCGGAGTATCTTATGTTATCATAACAAGCCCTTTTCAAACCATACCTGAATTTATACTAATTGAGGCTCATGTGAAGAGTACTTAACTCACGGGAGAGACCCTATAGAATGGCATCCCACTACCAGTATTCTTGCTGGCGATTCCCAGGGATGGGGGAGCCTGATAGGCTGCAGTCCATGGGGTTGCTAGGAGTCAGGACACGGCTGAGCGACTTCACTTTCACTTTTTCATTTCATGCATTTGGAGAAGGAAATGGCAGCCAATTCAGTACTCCTAGCTGGAGAATCCCAGGGATGGGGGAGCCTGGTGGGCTGCCGTCTATGGGGTCGCACAGAGTCGGACACGACTGAAGCGACTTAGCAGCAGCAGCAGCAGCAAGCAGAGACCCTAATCATCTTTAGATTGGGGAACCAAAACTATGTGATTTGAGTTTGGAACTTTCAGTCCACCTGAGCTGACCCTATAGGGAGGGGAGAGGGTATTACAGGTTGAGTTCAATACCTCAGTGACAAATGAGTTAATCAAGTTTTGTGTCTTCATTGATGAAAAACCCCAAGTAAAAACCTATGGACAGAGTTTGTGGGAGAGTTCAAGTTGGTGAACTTGATGTGTGAGAGGGCATGGAAGTTCTGTGCCAAACCCTCCTCCACCCTCTCATCTCTATTTCCCTAGACCTTGCATTTGGTTGTCTCTGTGTTTTTATCCTTTTAATAAATATTGTTATGGAAAATATTGCTTTCCTGAGTTTTGTTGAATTACTGGATTGCGGCAGGGTGTACAGGGAGAGGGGGCATGAGATCTATAAATTTATAATTCAGCCATGCAGAAGTGGTGGTAAGTGGGCACCCCATTTGAAGACGGTATCATGGAAAATGGGAGCAGTCGTTGTGAGATTAAGCCCTTAAATCAAAGGTTGTGTGCTGACTCCAAGCAGTTGGAGGTTTTAATTGAAAAAATTACTGAACACCCATGGTGGTATCAGAAAATTGGTGGAAGTGTTGATCAGTATTTGAAAAACGAAACTGCCAGTAGGGGTCAGAGTCTATTTGAACTCAAACTTTGTACCACGATGTAGTTAAAGAATAATTAACTTTTGCCAGATCATGCCACATGAAAAGAAAGAAAGGAGGGCAAGCAAAAGGACAGATGTCCAAAATTTAGTAAGAAAGTAAATTATTCAAGGACTTTCTGGCAGTCCAGTGGGGTAAGATACTGTCTGCTTCCACTGTACAAGGTGCGGGTTTGAAAACTCTGGCCAGGGTAATTAAGAGCTTGCATTGCCACGCTGGACAGCCAAAAAGGTTTTAAAAAGAAAGAAAAGAAATGTAAATGATCTGCACAAAGAGAAAAATTTCCAGGGACATGGAAATTAAAATTGGATGAGATAAATGTTGAGAAACCAAGTGAAAAGGAAGTTTAAAGGAAAAATAATAATAATGTTAACTGCTATGAAGAGATTAAATATGATTAGGCTTGACAAAATTCTACTGAAATTGAGTAGCAGTGAATGACAATTCAAAGATACCTGGGGCCTGAACTTTAATGAGTTGAAATAGTGTGTTTGTTTCTCCCCTTGGGGGAACTTTGGCGTTGTGGTAGATAGGAAAGGAGGTAGCACATGGGATGTGCTATAGGAATGAGGGTTTCTATATCATTATTGATTGTTCATTATGGGAGTGAAACAGGCTTGAGCAGGGTTTTTTAAATGGAAAATGGGCCAGAAGGGTCAGTTCAGTTCAGTTCAGTCGCTCAGTCGTGTCTGACTCTTTGCAACCCCATGGACTGCAGCACGCCAGCCTCCCTGTCCATCACCAACTCCCGGAGTTCCACTCAAATCATGTCCATCTGAGTTCAGTGATGCCATCCAGCCATCTCATCCTCTGTTGTCCCCTTCTCCTCCTGCCCTTCAATCTTTCCCAGCATCAGGGTCTTTTCAAATGAGTCAGTTCTTTCGGCATCAGGTGGCCAAAGTATTGGAGTTTCAGCTTCAGCATCAGTCCTTCCAATGAATATTCAGGACTGATTTCCTTTAGGATGGACTGGTTGGATCAGCCTAGAAAGTGGAAAGTGCTTAATGGGTAGGTGCAGGCCACAGCTCAAAGGAGTATGGTTCAAAATAGGCTCTGACAAGTTGTTACTTTTTTTTTATAATTTTTATGTTTTTAAATTTTCCTTTGCATTTACAGTTGATATTTTCTCTGTAATATTAAAAAAAAAAAAGGTTGCCAAAAAAAGAAAGATCCTTTATTTTAAAAACCAAACCTTCACCCCCTACGCTGCTGCCACTCCCCTACTCGGGGGCCAAGCTGTCTGAAGAACAGTTTGTTCATGATTTTATGCACTATTACAGGGCTTCCCTGGTGGCTCAGTTGGTAAAGAATCTACCTGCAATGCAGGAGACTGGGTTTGATTCCTGGGTTGGGAAGATCCCCTTGGGAAGGGAATGGCTACCCACTCCAGTATTCTTGCCTGGAGATTCCATGGACAGAGGAGCCTGGTGGGCTACAGTCCATAAGTTGCAAAGAGTCAGACACAACTGAGCAACGTTCATGCAGACATACATTCACTTTCTACTCATCCTCCATGCCCTCCAGTCTAGCCTCCAGCTCACTTCATCTTAAATAGCATTTGTTTAGGTTTCTCTGAAGACTTTCAGAGAAGGCACTAATGGCAACCCACTCCAGTACTCTTGCCTGAAAATCCATGGACAGAGAAGCCTGGTAGGCTGCAGTCCATGGGGTCGCAAAGAGTTGGACACGACTGAGCGACTTCACTTTCACTTTTCACTTTCATGCATTGGAGAAGGAAATGGCAACCCACTCCAGTGTTCTTGCCTGGAGAATCCCAGGGATGGCAGAGCCTGGTGGGCTGCCATCTGTGGGGTCGCACAGAGTCGGACACGACTGAAGCAACTTAGCAGCAGCAGCTATGAAGACCTACAAGACCTTCTAGAACTAACACCCAAAAAAGATGTCCTTTTCATTATAGGGGACTGGAATGCAAAAGTAGGAAGTCAAGAAACACCTGGAGTAACAGGCAAGTTTGGCCTTGGAGTACAGAATGAAGCAGGGCAAAGGCTAATAGAGTTTTGCCAAGAGAACGCACTGGTCATGCAAAAAACCCTCTTCTAACAACCCAAGAGAAAGACGTCTACCACTTGGGGACATCACCAGATGGTCAACACCGAAATCAGATGGATTATATTCTTTGCAGCCAAAAGATGGAGAAGCTCTATACAGTCAGCCAAAAAAAGATGGGAGCTGACTGTGGCTCAGATCATGAACTCCTTATTGTCAAATTCAGACTGAAATTGAAGAAAGAGGGAAAAACCACTAGACCATTCAGGTATGACCTAAATCAAATCCCTTAAGACTATACAGTCGGACGTGAGAAATAGATTTATGGGACTAGATCTGATAGACAGAGTGCTGGCTGAACTATGGATGGAGGTTCGTGACATTGTACAGGGGAGACAGGGATCAAGACCATCCCCAAGAAAAAGAAATGCAAAAAAAAGCAAAATGGCTGTCTGAGGAGGCCTTACAAATAGCTGTGAAAGAAGAGAAGTGAAAGCAAAGGAGAAAAGGAAAGATATACCCATTTGAATGCAGAGTTCCAAAGAATAGCAAGGAGAGATAAGAAAGCCTTCCTCAGTGATCAATGCAAAGAAATAGAGGAAAACATAGACATGGGAAAGACTAGAGATCTCTTCAGAAAAATTAGAGATATCAAGGGAACATTTCATGCAAAGATGGGCTCAATAAAGGACAGAAATGGTATGTATGGATCTATAGAAGCAGAAGATATTAAGAAGAGAGGTGGCAAGAATACACAGAAGAACTGTACAAAAAAGATCTTCATGACCCAGATAATCATGATGGTGTGATCACTCACCTAGAGCCAGACATCCTGGAATGTGAAGTCAAGTGGGCCTTAGGAAGCATCACTACGAACAAAGCTAGTGGAGGTGATGGAATTCCAGTTGAGCTATTTCAAATCCTGAAAGATGATGCTGTGAAAGTGCTGCACTCAATATGCCAGCAAATCTGGAAAACTCAGCAGTGGCCACAGGACTGGAAAAGGTCAGTTTTCATTCCAATCCAAAGAAAGGCAATGCCAAAGAATGCTCAAACTACTGCACAATTGCACTCATCTCACATGCTAGTAAAGTAATGCTCAAAATTCTCCAAGCCAGGCTTCAGCAATATGTGAACCGTGAACTTCCAGATGTTCAAGCTGGTTTTAGAAAAGGCAGAGGAACCAGAGATCAAATTGCCAACATCCGCTGGATCATCGAAAAGCAAAAGAGTTCCAGAAAAACATCTATTCTGCTTTATTGACTATGCCAAAGCCTTTGACTGTGTGGATCACAATAAACTGTGAAAATTCTGAAAGAGATGGGAATACAGACCACCTGACCTGCTCTTGAGAAAAACTTGTACTGCAGGTCAGATAGCAACAGTTTAGAACTGGACATGGAACAACAGACTGGTTCCAAATAGGGAAAGGAGTACATCAAGGCTGTATATTGTCACCCTGCTTATTTAACTTATATGCAGAGTACATCATGAGAAACGCTGGACTGGATGAAGCACAAGCTGGAATCAAGATTGCCAGGAGAAATATCAATAACCTCAGATATGCAGATGACACCACCCTTATGGCAGAAAGTGAAGAAGAACTAAAGAGCCTCTTGATGAAAGTGAAAGAGGAGAGTGAAAAAGTTGGCTTAAAAGCTCAACATTCAGAAAACTAAGATCATGGCATCTGGTCCCATCACTTCATGGCAAATAGATGGGGAAACAGTGGAAACAGTGGCTGACTTTAATTTTTCTGGGCTCCAAAATCACTGCAGATGGTGATTGCAGCCATGAAATTAAAAGATGCTTACTCCTTGGAAGGAAAGTTATGACCAACCTAGACAGCATATTAAAAAGCAGAGACATTACTTTGTCAACAAAGGTCTGTCTAGTCAAGGCTATGGTTTTTCCAGTGGTCATGTATGGATGTGAGAGTTGGACTATAAAGAAAGCTGAGCGCCAAAGAATTGATGCTTTTGAACTGTGGTGTTGGAGAAGACTCTTGAGAGTCCCTTGGACTGCAAGGAGATCCAACCAGTCCATCCTAAAGGAAATCAGTCCTGGGTGTTCATTGGAAGGACTGATGTTGAAGCTGAAACTCCAATACTTTGGCCACCTGATGCAAAGAACTGACTCATTTGATCCACACCATCGTGGTTTTCTGGGCCATTAAGATCTTTTTTGTATAGTTCAGATGTTAGGTACAGTGTTAAATAGAAGTGGTAATAGTGGGGAACCTTTTGTCATTCCGGATTTTAAATGGAAATTTTTCACGACTTCACTCTTAAGTATGATGCTTTCTGTGATTCTTTTATAGGTACCCTTTATCAGGCTAATAAAGATCTCTTCTATTCTTGCTTTGCTAAGGTTTTCTTTTTAATAAAGAGTAGATATTGTAGTTTATCAAACTTTTTGTCTGTAGTATGGAGATGGTCATGTTATTTTCATCTTTAATAAGTAAACATGGTAAGTTAATTGATTTCTGAGTGTAAGATCATCCTTACGTTCCTGGGGTAAACCTAGTTTTGTCATTTAAAAATACTGCTGAATTCATTTTGCTACCATTTTGTTAATGATCACCGCATCTTTGTTCATGTGAATGTTGTCCTGTAATTTACCTTATTACACCACCCTTGCTCACTTTTGGTTTTAAGGTTTTCTTGGTTTGATTAAATGAGTTGGGAATTCTTTTTCTATAACTGAAGGGTTCGTGTGAAATTGGAACTTATTCCTTGTTTCTTTCAAAAAAATGTTGTTAAAACTAACTCTGGTACACATGTCAAAGAGTTTTTCTATGATATTTTCCTAGAGGAGCCATTGAGATTTAATTGTAATGATCATATTTTTCATTTACAGAAGTTCTGTTGTTCTTTTTTCAGTATGACTGATCCATTTGTTTAAATTAGTTTATCTATTTTTTAACTTTACAATATTGTATTTGTTTTGCCACACATTGCTTGACATGAATCCACCATGGGTGTACATGTGTTCCCTTTCCAGAACCCCCCTCCCACCTCCCTCCCCATCCCATCCCTCTGGGTCATCCCGGTGTACCAGCCCTGAGCACCCTGTATCATGCATCGAACCTGGACTGGCGATTCGTTTCACACATGATAATTTACATGCTTCAATGCCATTCTCCCATATTATCCTGCCCTCGCCCTCTCCCATAGAGTCCATAATACTGATCCATTTTTAATATCTCATCCTTTTCTCATATTTTTAACTGATATATTTTTTATAACACACTGATTTTATGGTATTTTATTTTGTATTTTATTGTCTGAAGTTCTTAGGAATACAATCCTGCTATTTCTCATGTCAGTTGACTCTCATATATCATATTTCTTTGTGATTTTGGAAAACAGAAACAAAGGAAAAGCAGTCAAGAAGTAATGGTACAGGTATAAAGCAGAGTCCTACTTCTGAAGGGAAATAAAAAGCACCATGACATATATCTTTGAGTTGTTCTACAGGAACGAAGGCTGCCATCCAGGTGGAGGATGGTAACTTCAGACTGAGCACAAGCACTAGACTCCACACTGGTTGGAGCCATAAAGATTGATAATTGACATTTCTGGAAAACCACCCTGTTAACCCATCACCAACCAGAAGGAGGTCACACACTCTGCAGCCCTCATCCCAAATTTGCTTTTAAAACTCTTCCCTGAAAACCACTGGATAATTTGGATCTTTTGAGCTTGAGCCACCCGTACTTCCTGCTTGGCCCTTGCACTAAACCTTTTTCTGCTCCAAACTCTGATGTTTTGGTTTGTTTGGCCTCACTGTGCGTTGGTCATGTGAACTTGTGTTTGACAACAATGTGAGATTATTAAAACCTAAGCTTCTTGTTTAAGGATATTAGCCATCATCTTTTTCCCTTTGGCCTCTAGGATATTCCTTACTTTTTTCCAAGCTCAGCCGTACCTTTAAAAGGATGCTTTCTTTGTTTCTGTTTGCTTTTCTGCAGGAGCATTATCTGGTTATACCAATGAATATCTGTAGGAGACAATCAGTGAGCCTTTCCTTAAAGTTATTCCTCAGTAATGACAAATACACTGAGATAAATTTGTGCTACACACAGGGAAAACAAACATAAAAAGGACACTCCTAACTGCATTTTATCTTATAACCTCCTTTCCCCCACAATGATAGAGAGTCTATTATCACTGCTAAGAATTCAAGAATGTGAGTCTGCACAATGCCTGAAATTTCCAAAAGGTAACTGTGACATACAGATACAGAATCAAAAAAAAGCAGAGCAATTCTACCTTATTTTTAGCCCTATTGAGATCAGTTCATACCTTCCCAAAAGTCTTCTGTTTATCATTTATCTCTTGTATTAATATATATCAAGTGGAGGATGGCTGTGGCGAATCATAATACGAGACACGGAAGAGGATAATCTAAGGTGGACACATTTCCAAAAATAAGATTTAAACTTCTATAACAAAAAGTACATCAAATATTTCTAAGAAATCCTCTGTGTTGTTTTTAAAAGATCTGTACAGACTACTTACTATTGTTTCATAATGTTCCTTAGTTACTTATAGTTATCTATTCAACAGAGATTCACCGTGCATTTTCTTATTCTGAAAGCAATCTGTTTTTGCCATAAGCCATACACAGTATTTTTCAGATACCTAGTAAATATGTTAGGTGCTGCAAATTAATGCTGTTAGAATCCATTCTGGGGAATATTTCCTAAAATATGGTGGTTGGAGATGGGAAGCAATTGTATTTTATTTCTCATTGGCATATATTCGAAATTTAAAATAATGTTTCATTAATGATGGCCCTTCAGATGTTTGTTTTATTGCTTTATTGCTTTTTAGCAAAATTTAGACCCCCATAATTGTCACTGACTCAATTAATACTGTATATTTTGAAAATTAGGTGTTCATTATTTCCATTGTGAAAAAGTGGGGGTGGGTAAAGGAAGACAGAAGAGGAAATGAGAGGCATATTGAGAATAAGGGGGGAGATTTACAAACTGTGAACAAGGTCAGGGATTGTGCTTTGTACTTTCACATGTTTTATCCTGATTTCCACAACAATCTTGTGACTCAAAAATTATTCTTGTTTTACAGATGATGAAAACAAGCACAAAATAGCATAAGTGACATAGCTCAGTTCATATTTTTAATAGGTAGCATGTTCTCTGTCTTTGAGAATAGAGTGAGGTTTTTTTTTTTCATGACACCATAGCTGTCCCCCATTCTACCAAACACTGGACTCAGTGCAGATTCACAGTACTTTGTACCAAGTTTATACAGTTCAGCAACAAACTCTATTAGGTGGGAAGGGATTGGGGATGACTGCTAATGCTTACAGCACGGGCTATACACTGGAAGCCAGAGGCGAGGCCTGGCCTTCAAATAATTCAACAAGATCCATTAAGTATCCCACACTATTCTTTAACAACTGAACAATGTATATTTGTTGAAAATAAGTAAACCTATTATACCAGTTTCCTAGGGAGGTTGCACAAAATTATCACAACTTGGGTAGCTTACAATAAAAAATTATTGTCTCACAAATCTGGAGGCTGGAGATTTGAAATTAAGATACAGGCAGGGCCATGTTCCCTCTGAAGGCTCTAAGGGAGAATTCTTCCTTGCTTTTTTCTAGCTTTCGGTGGCATCCAGCAATCCTTGGCACTCCTTGGCTTAGAGTTCTATTACTCCAGCTTCTGCCTCCATTTTTATGTTTTTTTCTTTCCTGTGTCTCTATGTCCAAATCTCCCTCTGTTTCAATGCCTTTAGGATTTAGGGTTATATTCTGAGGTTCTGGGCAAATATTAATTTTGAGGGGGCATTATTTAACCCCTATACCAATCAACAGAAGTATTGTAATATTAACCACGAGTTCAACATACTGTTCAGTTCAGTCACTCAGTCGTGTCCGACTCTTTGCGACTCCATGTACTGCAGCACATCAGGCATCCCTATCCATCGCCATCTCCTGGAGTTTACTCAAACTTATGTCCATTGAGTCAGTAATGCCATTCAACCATCTCATCCTCTGTCATCCCCTTCTGCTCCCGCCTTCAATCTTTCTCAGCATCAGGGTCTTTTCCAGTGAGTCAGTTCTTTGCATTAAGTGGCCAAAGTATTGGAGTTTCAGCTTCAGCATCAGTCCTTCCAATGACTATTCAGGACTGATTTCCTTTAGGATGGATTAGTTGGATCTCCTTGCAGTCCAAGGGACTCTCAAGAGTCTTCTCTAACACCACAGTTCAAAAGCATTGATTCTTTGGCGCTCAGCTTTCTTTATAGTCCAACATATAGTCTCACATCCATACATGACTACTAGAAAAACCATAGCCTTGACCAGATGGACCTTTGTTGGCAAAGTAATGTCTCTGCTAAATAGTGTTACTGTCTACTATTCTTACTACCTGATTATGTTGCCTTTCATTTGTTTTACACAGAAAAGTGCATGTGCACATCATTTCACCTAATTCTCATAACAACTCTATCAATAGGCAACTCTATCAATAATACAATAATGTGTATTATTACACATTGTGTAGATAAAAATCCTGAAATGTGGAGAAGTAAATAAACTTGCTAAATATTAAATATGTGGTAATTCAGGTAAAGACACTTTAATCCAAACAGGACAGGAGAGAAGGGTAAATATGAGCAGATATGTAATTAATATGATTGAGCTGTGAGACTTCAGTGGAAAGCCATGTTAAAACCACCAGCAAGGTAGGACCAGAAGTATCACATACTTCAGCTAGGCCCAGGGCCTGTATCTATCAAGGCAGACAGCAATTTAAAGATTGTCTGAGGGCACCTTACCCTTCTCTGAGCTAACTATTTGGGTAGCTGGATATCTACATAGGCACTAACAAATATATTTTCTTTCTCATCCATTCTTGTGGTACTACTCATTTGACATTTAGCATGCAAAGCAGGGCTTCCCTGGTGGCTCAGATGGTAAAGAATCTGCCTGCAATGTGGAAGACCCAGGTTTGACCCCTGGGTTGGGAAGATCCCCTGGAGAAGGAACTGGCATCCCACTACAGTATTCTTGCCTGGAGAACCCCATGGACAGAGGAGGCTGGCGGGCTATAATCCATGGGGTTGTAAAGAGTCAGACACGACTGAGTGACTAACACACATGCAAAGAGAAGGGGAAGGTATTACATCCCATTTCAGAATTATTTTCTCCAGAATTATTTTTTCTATATCTTATTTCCCCTCTTACATTGTAAACTGATTGAGGGCATAGGCATAGTCTTAAAATGACATCCTCTATAATATTTAACCTACTAGTCATTTATTCACTCAGATATACATACAGTGCTCAATCATTAGTAAACAGTAATTTATTACACTTACCTACTTCTACAAGCATTTGTAAACCTCACTTGTGTATATTACAGTGTATAATTTGAATTATTCATTTATTAATTTATTCAATTTATTAATTTAAATTGGTGGGGAGGAATGGGGTTTAATACCTTTCCCTTCTCTTTTCAAGATTTTTGCCTCACTTGATGGACATTAAAATGGTTTCCCATAGGAACTGCCTCTGAAAATAAAAAATGATCCTATAGATGATGGATGGAAGTCAGAAGGTAGAACTAAAATGATAATGTGGATATGCAAACTAAAACATCTCATAGCCTGCAGTAGATTTTGACTGCTTATTTATTAAACACTGAAATGTGGGGTCTATAATGAAACTGCTGCTAGACCCTGAGCTGTAACATCTGTCACAGAGGGTGATGGTAGGAGACTAAATGATAAATTGTTAAGGTCAAGCTACAATCAATATGCAAACACTCAGTATAGAAATGTGTGACTTATGCACACCAACAGCAATAGATTAAAATATTATGGATTCAATCATTTTTTCCTCCCAACGGAGGCCATCTTTAAGATAAATGGTGCAAATAACTTTACCATAGGTCATATCTGATTTTATTTATTTTGCCTCAAAGGTAGGACAAGCAACTCACTTTTTTTAAAAAGGAAAAACCTTTGACTGTTTTTTGTCTCAGTCGTTATGCATACCTCAATTTAGCAATTGAGAATTCTGATAATTCAGAATTACACATATTTGAAATTATAAAGTGTGCTTTTCATATACTTTTCATCATGTTTCTCCTCTGAATTTTTTACCTTCCAACTGCACCCATTTAGACTGTCATCAGTTCTTTTAACAGTAACATTCTAGATTGCCTTCTCTATTTTTAATCCCTTTTGATCCATGTTGCACCCCCACAAACACATACTGCATGTATCATCCCTTCAGGTCCAATGTGAGAACTGGCCAGTCTGATGGCAGAGCTTGGGTGATCTGTGTTCCCAGGTATTAGCTAGATTAATCAGGATTCTCCGGAGAAATCAGTACAAATATAGATTCATTATAGAAATTGGCTCACACAGTTATAGAAGCCAAGAATTCCCACTGTCAGCCATTTGCAAGCTGGAGAACCAGGAAGCCAGTGGTATAATTCAGTCTGAGTCCAAATGCTTGAGAACAAAGGGAGATGATGATAAAACTCCCAGTCCAAGGCCAAAGGTCTGACAATGGTGTAAGTCCCAGAGTTTGAAGATCTGAGAACCAGGAGCTCTAGTGCTTGATGGTAAAAGAAGACAGATGTTCCAGCTGAAGAAGAGAGGGAAATTTCATCCTTCCTCTACCTTTTTTTCTATTCAGGCCTTTAATAGAATGAATGGTGCTGACTCACACTGGCAGAGTAGATTTTCTTTACTCAGTCTACTTATTCAAATATTGATCTCTTCTGGAAACACTTTCACAGATACACACAGAAATAATGTCTTATCAGCTCTTTGGGCATAATTCAGCTCTGTCAAGTTGACACACAAAATTAACCATCATGACACTCAAACATTTAAACTGGAGTTTTATAGATAAAGCATTCTCATTTGTCTCATAAGCAGCTAGAATTTGTGGGAATTTCAGTAAAGGTAGAAGTGGTGCTCCTGGTAATAAAAACTACTGAAAGGGAATTTAGGGAAAGACTATAGGCATGTAGGTATCTAGTTTACTAAATCATTCTGTAGTCTAGAGGTATCCAACATGACCTTTAACCTCAGACACATCTGACTTATTTCTCAGCTTTTCCATTTATTAGCTGAGTGACTAAAAATATTTCTTAATCTCTCTGAGTCTCACTTCCATCATATATACAATGGAGCTAAAAATCCCAACCTAATGGAGTTGTAAAGTTTATAACAGATCATTGGCTTACAAGCGTCTTGACCCTGGACAAATGCCTTTTTCTCTCTGAGCATCAGTGGGCTGATATGGAAAATGCTGAGAGCAATATCTTGATTAATATACTATTATAATGATCAGGTTTATGTTCTTTCAGGTGGCTTAAATATGGTTCTTATACAATTCAACAAATATTTGCTGAGCACCCACCATAGGTTCATACAAAGCATTGAGCAGGAACTGTGCCATGGTCAATGCTTAGTGAATGTTAGCTATGTGACCGAGGTTATCCCAAGGACACGCTACAGCCTTGCTCCCTCCCACACAGGCAAGTGGTTAAAGCACCAGAGAGCCACCTTATCCTAGCAGGCCTCCCTGAGCTCACCTGTGTTAACTACTTCCTGGAGGGATTACTGTGCTTCTGAGAAATGATTTGCAAAAGAAAAGGACTTATTTTTAGAAGTATTTCCTGGTAAGGTAGCTAATATAGCATTGAGGAAATGTTATTTTCCTTTTCTTCAATCTATGATGGATTTACATATGTTGCTAAGACTCCAGAAATGTGTTGTTTGCACTAAATCCACACCTGAGGGAAAAGTTGATATTTTCCTAGTGACTTGAATGTTAATACATGACATATATCCAGTGCCAGCATCTCTTACATTTCCAAGATTTGTTCCAATTTTTAATAAACCATAAGATTAAAAGATATGCAATTTTTAAAATAAGTCTTCTCCATATGATTACCTGTCTTAAAGCTACAAACAAATTTAGAGAGAAAGGCAGATACAATATCCTTTTCTTTTATATGTTTAAAACACCAAAACTGCACACAGGACATTGAAGCCTTTATCAAGCCCTGGCTCTCAGAATATCTGTTT
Organism: Okapia johnstoni; assembly: GCA_024291935.2. Lineage (NCBI taxonomy): Eukaryota > Metazoa > Chordata > Mammalia > Artiodactyla > Giraffidae > Okapia > Okapia johnstoni. Next base: position 109,100,579 of record CM044305.1, read on the forward strand.
GTTACATGTCAGGGAAATAGTGCTTTGCTCCAGGTACAAAATGAAGCAGGTCAAAGGCTAACAAAAGTTTTGCCAAGAGAACACAATGATCATAGCAAACACCCTCTTTCAACAGCACAAAAGAAGACTCTACACATGCACATCACCAGATGGTCAATACCAAAATCAAACTGATTATATTTGCAGTCAAAGACGAAGAAGCTCTGTACAGTCAGCAAAAACAAGACTGGGAGCTGACTCTGGCTTAGATCATGAACTCCTTATTGCCAAATTCAGACTGAAATTGAAGAAAGTAGGGAAAACTAATAGACCATTCAGGTATGACCTAAATCAAATCCCATATGATTATACAGTGGAAGTGACAATTAGCTTCAAGGGATTAGATCTGATAGACAGAGTGCCTGAAGAACTGTGGACAGAGGTTCATGACACTGTAGAGGAGGCAATGATCAAGACCATCCCCAAGAAAAAAAAATGCAAAAAAGGCAAAAAACGGTTGGCTGAGGAGGCCTTATATATAGCTGAGAAAGGAAGAGAAGAAAAAGGCAAAGGAGAAAAGGAAAGAAATATCCATTTGAATGCAGATTTCCAAAGAATAGCAAGGAGAGATAAGAAAGCCTTCCTCAGTGATCAGTGCAAAGAAATAGAGGAAAACAATAGAATGGGGAAGACTAGAGATTTCTTCAAGAAAACTAGAGATACCAAGGGAACATTTCCTGCAAAGATGGGCACGATAAAGGACAGAAATGGTATGGACCTAACATAAGAAGATAATATAAAGAAGAGATGGCAAGAATACACAGAAGAACCATACAAAAAAGATCTTCATGACCCAGATAACCACAATGGTATGATCACTCACCTACAGCCAAACATCTTTGAATGCAAAGTCAAGTGGGCCTTAGGAAGCATCACTACAATCAAAGCTAGTGGATGTGATGGGATTCCAGTTGAGCTATTTCAAATCCTAAAATATGATGCTGTGAAAATGCTGCACTCAATATGCCAGCAAATTTGGAAAACTCATCAGTGGCCACAGTACTGGAAATGGTCAGTTTTCATCCCAATACCAAAGAAAGGCAATAGCAAAGAATGTTCAAACTACTGCACAATTACATGCATCTCACACACTAGCAAAATAATGCTCAAAATTCTCCATGCCAGGCTTCAACAGTATGTGAACCGTCAATTTCCAGATATTCAACCTGGACTTAGAAAAGGCAGAGGAACCAGAGATCAAATTGCCACCATCCACTGGATCATTGAAAAAGCAAGAGAGTTCCAGCAAAAACATCTACTTTTTCTTTATTGACTACACCAAAGCTTTTGACTATGTGGATCACAACAAACTGTGGAAACTTATATGCAGAGTATATCATGTAAAATGCCAGGCTGGATGGAGCACAAGATATGCAGATGACTCCACCCTTATGACAGAGAGTGAAAATGAACTAAAGAGCCTCTTGATGAAACTGAAAGAGGAGAGTGAAAAAGTTAGCTTAAAGCTCAACATTCAGAAAAGTAAGATCATGGCATCCAGTCCCATCACTTCATGGCAAATATAGGGAAAATAGTGGAAATATTGGCAGACTTTATTTTTAGGGGGGATTCAAAATCACTTCAGATGGTGACTGCAGCCATGAAATTAAAAGACGCTTGCTCCTTGCAAGAAAAGTTATGACCAACCTAGACAGCATATTAAAAAGCAGAGACATTACTTTGCTAACAAAGGTCCGTCTAGTCTGAGGTATGGTTTTTCCACTATTCATGTATGGATGTGAGAGTTGGACTATAAAGAAGGCTTAGAGCTGAAGAATGGATGCTTTTGAACTGTGGTGTTGGAGAAGACCCTTGAGAGTCCTTTGGACTGCAAGGAGATCCAACCAGTCCATCCTAAAGGAAATCAGTCCTGAATATTCATTGGAAGGACTGATGTTGAAGCTGAAACTCCAATACTTTGGCCACCTGACACGAAGAACTGACTCATTGGAAAAGACCCTAATGCTGGGAAAGATTGATGGTGGGAGGAGAAGGGGACGACAGAGGATGAAATGGTTGGATGGCATCACTGACTCGATGTACATGAGTTTGAGTATGCTCCCGGAGTTGGTGATGGACAGGGAAGTACTCCATGCAAAGAGGTGGACTCCACTAAGCAACTGAACTGAATGGATTAACAAAACCAATTTTATATGAATTTCAACAACTTTTCCTCTAATGCTTTTCCCCCCCAAGATCTAATCCATCCCTCTCTTCATTTTGAATTGAACACTACTTTTTATCTTGTTAATATAGATACACCATCTGTCTTTTGGCTGACTTGCCTAACATGTCTTTTTCATGTTTTGCTTTTAACTATTATGTATTCTTGTGTTTAAGGTATGTATTTTGTAAGCAGTGGATATCTCAATTTAGGAATATAGTTTATTTCAACCTGTCATATTATCGCATCATTTATCCTTCTCCCCTTTCCAACTTTCCATTATGTTGATTTTTATAGATACTGATTTTAGTGTAATTATAGCTATTTTTGACCTCCCTGGTGACTCAGCGGTAAATAATTTGTCTGCCAATACAGGAGACAAGGGTTCATTCCCTGGGTTGGGAAGATCCCCTGGAGAAGGAAATGGCAATCCACTTCAGTATGCTCGCCTGGGAAATCCCATGGACAGAGGTATCTAGCGGGCTACAGTCCACGGGGTTGCAAAGAATTGAACAGGACTTAGCGACTAAGTAACAGCAACAAATAGCTATTTTTCCTATTCTCTTACATTCTCACATCGATTTCACCACAACAAACTTTACCATGGTAATTTATCACATTTCTTCTATATGTCCTTAAGCAACTACCAGAATTTTTTCTCCTCTTAAGGTATTTCATTCATAACTGTTTTGCCTTTTCTCTTGTAACAAAATTTTGGGGACTTTTATGCCTGGGAATAATTTCACCTTGCATATATATTTAAATGACACTTTGAATAAATACATATGCTAAATTTTACATTATTTTTCTTCAGTTTCTTACAACTCATGCTTCTATTTGAAAATCTAAGTCTCCGTATAACTCTTGTTTATTTTATGTAAGCTTTCAGAATTTTCTGTCTGTAAGCTTTTAGAATTTCCTGTTTTTGTTTAACATTTAGAAAAATTTCACTCTCATGTGACTCTGTGTATGTGTGTGTTGCAGTTTATTTCTCTGTTTCCAGTATACTCTAAATCACTTCCATTTTGCGACTTTTATGCTTCGTTAAGTCTGATAAACTTTTCTCCATTGGTTTTACAAATACTTCCTTCTCTGCGTTTTCATTTCTCTATTTTTCTGAGGTTCTTATTGTCCAGATAGTAACATATCAATTCACATATTTCAACATTTTTCTTTTCCCATTTCTTTTTGTTTCTTCTTGAAGATTTCCTCCACTAAAAGTTCCTCGCCATGTGGTTGCTCTAAGCTTCAGAACAAGACCACACCTGCAGTCTTTGCACACTGTTCCCAGTATTACACACAGAATCTACTATTTTGTCTCAGGCTCCTGACTTCTCATGGAATTTTCCAGGCAAGAATATTGGAGTGGGTTGCCATGTTTTATTCCAAGGGAGCTTCCTGACCCAGGGATCGAACTTGCGTCTCTGGTGTCTCCTGCATTGGCAGGCAAATTCTTTACCACTGTGCCTGGGAAGTCCCATATTCTCTACTTACTCCAGGTCATAATACTCTCCTGTATCCACTGCGGGTGGCAGGGCAGACATCTTTTCATTATTTAAGGTTTCAGCCGTTCCTTGTGTCATATAAGAGGTGTGCATTTCTGTTGCCTTATTCTCCTTGTGAATTCCAAGAAGAGAAGAAAGATAAGTGACTTTAAACTAATGTGCTCATACTAGAAATCCTGTATTATGGTATTTCATTTCAAGTCTCAAAAAATGAAAGCAAATTTATAATCCTCTTAACTCTGAGCAAGACACAAGGGGAAAATACCAATCGTCTATTTCTCCTCTAACTCCCTAAGACAAATTGTTTTTCTGCACATGAGTCCCTATGAAAAATGGTTTTTTCCATGTATACTAGTCATGGTCTTTTATTTTCTCTCTATCTCAATGTAGTCCCTGAGATATTTACCAATTTTAAAATATTATTTCCTGAGAAACCAGACTTGATTTTATCTGCCTCATACCATCCTCCCAAAACTTGCACTCTTCTCCTTTCTTCCTAAGTTGACTAGGTATTTATGTTTCTATTTTCTCTCACTATATCTGGTAATTAATAGTTCTAAATGTTAACTAATATGTTCTGTGCAAAGAGACACAGGTGGGATACTGTTTCTCCCATGTAACTAGAAGAAAGATTTTGTAGTATCATGTTCACTGTAATATTTATATAGCTGTTGACTCACAGTAGTGTGTGTTTTCCTAACTCTGTATTATTCAATGGTAGGGTTGTCATATTTAGCAAAAATAATAGAGAGTACCCAGTTACATATAAATTTTAAATATACAAAAATAATGTTTATTGTATAATATATATTTTATAATACATATTGTATACTATACATTATATAAGAAAATAATTTATAAGAATATGGTAATTTATAAAATATACTTATATTTGAATATTGCCTGATACATGATTATTTCATATTGAGGTATCTCCCCTTAATCACATTGATATTGTATAATGTATCAGTAAAACAAATCATATTGATGTATCTCCCCCCCCATAATCAAAATTCATTACAAATTTATTATTCTAATAAATTATTCCACATTAATGAATATGATTAATAACCCTAAAATTCTTACAAAGTTCCTTAATAAATTATTTCAATTACATCATATCTTTTGTATTGACCTTGCACAATGTGGTAGTTTGGCTGAAGTTTTAATGTTAAAGAGATTAGTATGTATTATCTTGATAATTCCATGTTAGTTTTAAAAGATAAATAGCTGCCAGTATTGGAGAAGGAAATGACGATACACTCCAGTATTCTTGCCTGGAGAAACCCATAGACAGAGGAACCTGGCGGGTTACAGTCCATGGGGTCACAAAGAGTCAGACACGACTGAGCGACTAACACTACACTATTATTTTAGTATATAAACAAGGTATCAGGATATAATATATTTGTAAATATTAACAAGCACATGCAATTTCCATTGGATTTTTACATTAAAATAAAAATTTAGTAATTAAATGTGTAATAAAAAATCATGATTTTCTTATTGGGTGAGTGTCAAGGATCATAATTTATGTCATGAGTTAATGACCATAAATAAGTTAGTTAAAACCTATATGAGTTATGGATTGTGTTATTTGGTTGGAATAAAATAATTTTTGCACAAATTGTGTATTTTAGGTCCATGTTCTTTTTTCTTCTTTATTTCTGTGGCTATCCAATTTGTCTAGCATTTGTTAAAAAGACCATTCTTTGTCAATTGAATTGCTTTTTCACATATGTCAAAAATCAGTTGTTCATACTTTTGTGTGGGTTACTTCTGGGTTCTCTATTGTGTTTTATTATCATTATGTCTATCTCTGTGCCAGTACCACTTAGTTTTGATTAGTGTAAGCATGTAATGTGTCTTGAATTTAGACAAAATATTTCCTCTTACTGTATTTTTTCCAGAATGTTTTTTTAGCTATTCTAGTTTCTTTGTCTTTTCAATACAGATTTTAGAATAATCTTCTTCTTATTTACAGTCTTGCTGGGATTTTAATAGGAATTACCTAAAACCTGTATATCAAATTGATGGACGAATTAACACCTTTGTCATGATGACTCTTCCAATTCATGAATATGTGTCTCTAGTTATTTATATCTTTGATTTTTTTTATTAGCATTTTGTAAGTTTTCAGCATACGAGTTCTGGACACATTTTGTTAGATTTACACATAAGTATTTCGTATTGAGTGATTATATTTCAATATTGTATTTCAAATATTGATTTCCACAAGTTCATTGTTACTATGCAAAAATACAATTGATCTTTATATGTTGATTTCTATCCTGCAGTCTAATTAAATGCATTTATTAATTTCAGAATATTTTGGGAGATATTCTACATAGAAAACCATGATTTCTGCATATAAAGGCAATATGACATTTGTTTACCTTTTCTCTTTTTATTGTGCTAAATAGAATTTCCAGTCCTATGTTGATAAACAGGTAAGAAATATTCAGCTAATGTTTTTAGTTTTATTTTTTTTAGTGAAATGCAAAAGAATAAATGTAGGCTACTTGAGAGTATAGGAACCTTAGAGACAGATCGTGAACATTTGCAGGGTAATGTCCATGAAACGGCCTTCCCTGGTGCCTCAAGTGGTAAAGAACCTGCTTGCAATGCAGGAGATGACGGTTTGATCCCTGGGTCAGGAAGATCCCCTAGAGAAGGAAATATCTATTCCCTGAAATGGATGAGAAATTCTAACCCACGAAATACATTAGAAAGAGTGGGTCAGGGTTGAAGGAAGTGAGAAGCCATTGTTGAGAGAAAGTCATGAAGCTTTGTCCCAAGTCCTCTCTTCTATGGAAAAAATGCCTTACATTTTTAGGGGATGGGCAGCTAATCTTGTTTTACCCAGGGCACAGAATAAGACCCACTGAAGCTGGCTATACAGAAAAGTAAAATAATCTCTACTCCTGCATGCTCAGTCATGTCCAACTCTTTGTGACCCCATGGACTGTGTCCCACCAGGCTCCTCTCTCCATGGGATTCTCCGGGCAAGGATACTGGAGTGGGTTGCATTTTCTTCTTCAGGGGATCTTCCTGACCCAGGGATTGAACCCATGTCTCCTGCATTGGCAAGTGGGTTCTTTAGGACAACCTGAGAAGTCCTCATTACTTCTTGGAGAGAGATAAAACAATCATCTTGGCTCAGATCACTAGAGGTTTCTGACACAGGAGATGCAAGTTCCATCCTTGGGTGGGGAAGATCCCCTGGAGTAGAAAATTGCAACACACTCCAGTATTCTTGCCTGGAAAATTTCATGGACAGAGAAGCCTGGTGGGCTACATACTATCCATAGGATTGCAAAAGAGTCACTGAGCATGCATGCATGCACAGTTGACAGGGACAGCATTGCTGAGAAAGGCCTGGTCATGAGAACCTAGTATCTCGCCTACCTAAGATTTAGCTTGTACCAGGGAAACAGAGAAGATCCCTCAGCATCAGGCTAGCATGCAGTAACAAGCCACAGAATTCTACTGATAGAAGGTAGGCAATATCATGTATAGCCGGGCTTATCATTCACAAAAATACACTGCTAAAAACATGGTATAATGATGAAAGATTAAATATCATCCACTTGAGATTGGGAACAAATGAAGAATATTTTTACCCTTACCACTTTAATTTAACATTGTACTGGTGGTTCTAGACAGTGCAGTTAGGTAGGTGAAAGAGATGAAAAAAAAAATCCGTATTGGAAAGAGAAAATTGAAACTTTCTTTATTTGCAGGAAACATGACCCTGCATGTAGCAAATCCTAGAGAATCAATACACACACACACACACACACACACACACACACACACACACACACACACAAAACAACAAGAACTGATTAACAATCTCAGCAAGGTCTCAGCAACCAAGGTCAACTTCTGAAGTCAATAGTATGTGTAAGTGCTAGCAATTAAAGAAGTTAATAGTATGTGTAAGTGCTATCAATTAACAATCAAAAAAGAAAATTAAGGGAATTCACTGATCGTCAAGTGATTAGGACGCCACACTTTCACTGCTTAGGACACAGGTTCGATCCCTGGTTAGAGAACAAAGATCCCACGGGCTCAAGGCATGACCAAAAAACAAAAAAAACAAGAAATTCTATTCATAATATTATCAAAAAGAATAAAATGCTGAGGAATAAGTTTAACAAAGAAGTCCTCAAGATGGCGGAGGAATAGGATGGGGAGACCACTTTCTCCCACACAAATTCATTGAAAGGACATTTGAACACTTAGCAAATTCCACAAAACAACTTCTGAACACTGGCAGAGGACATCAGGTACCCAGAAAAGCAGCCCATTGTCTTCAAAAGGAGTTAGGACAAAATATAAAAGATAAAAAGAGATGCAAAAGAGTTAGGGGTGGAGATCCGTCCCAGGAAGGGAGTCTTAAAAGAGGGGAAGTTTCCAAACACCAGGAAACCCTCTCACCTGCGGGTCTGTGGGGAGTTTTGGAATCTCGGAGGGTGACATAACTGGGAGGAAAAATACGTAAATAAAAGCCACAGATTATGTGCCTAATGGCAACTCCCAGCAGAGAAGTACCCCTGACGCTCACACCCCCCACCAGCAAGCGGGGGCTGAACAGGGAGGAGCGGGCTGCATTGCTTAGGGTAAGGACTGGGGCTGAATGCACTGAGGGCAATATGAGGGAGTTAACGTGAGATAGCAACCTAAACTGTGGGATATCCAGAGAGAGGGGGAAAAAAAAAAGAGAGAGAGAGAAAGAACTATCCCATGAAAGCCATAACCTAAGGCACTGCCGGGCCTGCTCACAGAACAAAGGACTGAGCAAATACAGGAGGAGAGCCAGCCAGCTGCAGACTGACCCATCCCACACCAGAGGCAGGGGGGCAGTCAGGTGCCAGCCAGAGCCGGAAAGGGGCAAACTCGGCCCAAGAGACAGCATGCCCTACCAAACTGCGAACAGGCTTCCAGTTGCTAACCAAGACTTCCTGGGATTCTTGACGGTTGACATCTGCTGGGAGGGTCACAGCCAGAGATCAGCTCCCCACAAAAGACACACTGCACACCGGATATAGTGCACTCGCTGCCACCCAGGGAACCGAGCAGCTGGGACCTGGGATGTGCTAAGACGTACTCACCACCTGGAGAGAGTGCACACACCAAGCACCTGGTCGCCTGAGCTGCTCGGACTCAGGAAGGGCACAAAACGCAGGCCTATGCAAGTCCTCGCCTTGTGGAGTACCCGAGAACCTGAACCTGAGTGGCTTAGACCTGGGAAGTGCATGCAACCCAGGAGCCGCTCCCTGCAGAGCAACCTGGAGCCTGAGCAGTGTAAACTGGGAAAGCACAAACTCCATGAGTGGGGGCAAGCCCAGTGTGGCTGAGACACTGTGAGCACTCCCCACACATGCCAGTGATATTTGTTTGCAGTGTTCCTCCCTCCCCACAGCACGACTGAACAAGTAAGTCTAAACAAGAGACCACCTTCGCCCCCTTGTGACACGGTGAAAATTAGACACTGAAGAGACCTGCAAACAGAAGAAGATAAATAAACAGAGGGAACCGCTTTGGAAGTGAGAGGTGCAACAGATTAAAAACCTGTAGTTAACACCAACTACATTGGAAGCGGCCTAGAGATCTTGAGAAGTATAAGCTGGAACAAGGAACTATCTGAAACTGAACTGACCCCACACTGCTTGCAACAGCTCCAGAGAACATAGAACTGAGCTTCAATATACAGGCCCCCCAAAGTCACACCAAACCCACAGACATCTCAAAAATCACTACTGGACACTTCATTGCACTCCAGAGAGAAATCCAGCTCCACCCACCAAAACACTGACACAAGCTTCCCTAACCAGGAAACCTTGAAAAGCTACTTGTCCAACCCGGCCCACGGGGAGGAATCTCCATAATGAAGAGGAACCACAAACTGCCAGAATACAGAAAGGCCACCCCAAACACATCAATATAAACAAGATGAAAAGGCAGAGAAATACTCAGCATGTAAAGGAACATGATAAACGCTCACCAAACCAAACAAAAGAGGAGGAGATAGGGAGTCTACCTGAAAAAGAATTCTGAATAATGATAGTAAAAATGATCCAAAATCTTGAAAACAAAATGGAGTTACAGATAAATAACCTGGAGACAAGGATTGAGAAGATGCAAGAAATGTTTAAAAATGACCTATAAGAAATAAAAAAGAGTCAATCAATAATGAACAATGCAATAAATGAGATCAAAAAACACTCTGGAGGGAACCAACAGTAGAATAACGGAGGCAGAAGATAGGATAATTGAGGTAGAAGATAGAATGGTAGAAATAAATGAAGTAGCTGCTAAGTCGCTTCAGTCATGTCCGGCTCTGTGCGACCCCATAGAGGGCAGCCCACCAGGCTCTGCCATCCCTGGGATTCTCCAGGCAAGAATACTGGAGTGGGTTGCCATTTCCTTCTCCAGTGCCTGAAAGGGAAAAGTGAAAGTGAAGTCACTCAGTCGTGTCCGAACTCTTAGCGACCCCAAGGACTGCAGCCTACCAGGCTCCTCCATCCATGGGATTTTCCAGGCGAGAGTACTGCAGTGGGGTGCCATTGCCTTCTCCGAAATGAAGTAGAGAGGAAAAAAAAAAAAGAAAAGAATTAAAAGAAATGAGGACCACCTCAGGGACCTCTAGGACAATGTGAAATGCATAAACATTCAAATCATAGGAGTCCCAGAAGAGGAAGACAAAAAGAAAGGGCAAGAGAAAATACTCGAGGAGATAATAGTCGAAAACTTCCCTAAAATGGGGAAGGAAATAGTCACCCAAGTGCAAGAAACCCAGGGAGTCCCAAACAGGGTAAACCCAAGGCGAAACACCCCAAAACACATATTAATCAAATTAACAAAGATCAAACATGAAGAACAAATATTAAAAGCAGCAAGGGAAAAACAACAAATAACACACAAGGGGATTCCCATAAGGATAACAGCTGATCTTTCAATAGAAACTCTTCAGGCCAGAAGGGAATGGCAGGACACACTTAAAGTGATGAAAGACAAAAACTTACAACCCAGATTACTGTACCCAGCAAGGATCTTATTCAAATATGAAGGAGAAATCAAAAGCTTTACAGACAAGCAAAAGCTCAGAGAATTCAGCACCACCAAACCAGCTCTTCAACAAATGCTAAAAAAACAGCAAAGTAAATGGCAATGGGAACATACTTATCAATAATTACCTTAAATGTAAATGGGTTGAATGCCCCAACCAAAAGACAAAGACTGGCTGAATGGATACAAAAACAAGACCCCTATATATGCTGTTTACAAGAGACCCACCTCAAAACAAGGGACACATACAGATGTAAAGTGAAGGGCTGGAAAAAGATGTTTCATGAAAATGGAGAACAAAAGAAAGCAGGAGTAGCAATACTCATATCAGATAAAGTAGACTTTGAAATAAAGGTCGTGAAAAGAGACAAAGAAGGACACTACATAATGATGAAAGGATAAATCCAAGAAGTATAACAATTATAAATATATATGCACCCAACATAGGAACACCACAATATGTAAGGCAAATGCTACCAAGTATGAAAGGGGAAATTAACAATAACACAATAATAGTGGGAGACTTTAATATCCCACTCACACCTATGGATAGATCAACTAAACAGAAAATTAACAAGGAAACACAAACTTTAAATGACACTATGGACCAGTTAGACCTAATTGATACCTATAGGACATTTCATCCTGAAACAATGAATTTCACCTTTTTCGCAGGTGCACATAGAACCTTCTCCAGGATAGATCACATCCTGGGCCGTAAATCTAGCCTTGGTAAGTTCAAAAAAATAGAAATCACTCCAATCATCTTTTCTGACCATAATGCAGTAACACGAAATGTCAATCACAGGACAAAAACTATAAAAATTCCAACATATGGAGGCTAAACAACATGCTTCTAAATAATCAACAAATCATAGAAGAAATCAAAAAAGAAATCAAAATATGCATAGAAACGAATGACAATGAAAACACAACAACCCAAAACCTATGGGACACTGTAAAAGCAGTGCTAAGGGGAAGATTAATAGCAAATCAGGCTTACCTCAAGAAATAAGAAAAAAATCAAATAAATAACGTAACTCTACACCTAAAGCAACCAGAAAATGAAGAAATGAAGAACCACAGGGTTAGTAGAAGGAAATAATTCTTAAAAATTAGAGCAGACATAAATGCAAAAGAAACAAAAGAGACCATAGCAAAAATCAACAAAGGTAAATGCTGGTTCCTTGAGAAGATAAATAAAATAGACAAACCATTAGCCAGACTCATCAAGAAACAAAGGGAGAAGAATCAAATCAACAAAATTAGAAATTAAAAAGGAGACATCACAACAGAAAACACAGAAATACAAAGGATCATTAGAGACTACTATCAGCAACTATATGCCAATGAAATGGACAACGTGGAAGGAATGGAAAAATTCTTAGAAAAGTATATCTTTCCAAAACGGAATCAGGAAGAAATAGAAAATCTTAACAGACCCATCACAAGCACGGAAATCGAAGCTGTAATCAGACATCTTCCAACAAACAAAAGCCCAGGACCAGACAGCTTCACAGCAGAACTCTACCAGAAATTTAGAGAAGAGCTAACACCTATCTTACTCAAACTCGTCCAGAAAATTGCAGAAGAAGGTAAACTTCCAAACTCGTTCTATGAGGCCACCATCAACCTAATACCAAAACCAGACAAAGAGGCCACAAAAACAGAAAACTACAGGACAATATCACTGATAAATATAGATGCAAAAATCCTTAACTAAATTCTAGCAAATAGAATCCAACAGCATATTAAAAGGATCATACTTCATGACCAAGGGGGCTTTATCCCAGGAATGAAAAGATTCTTCAATATCTTCAAATGAATCAATGTAATACAGCACATTAACACACTGAAAGATAAAAACCATATGATTATCTCAATAGATGCAGAGAAAGCCTTTGACAAAATTCAACATCCATTTATGATAAAAAAAAAAAACCCTCCAGTAAGAAGGCATAGAAAGAACATACCTCAACATAGTAAAAGCTATATATGTCAAACCCATAGCAAACATTATCCTCAATGGTGAAAAAATGAAAGCATTTCCCCTAAAGTCAGGAACAAGGCAAGGGTGCCCACTCTCACCACTACTATTCAGCATAGTTTTGGAAGTTTTGGCCACAGCAATCAGAGCAGAAAAAGAAATAAAAGGAATCCAGATTGGAAAAGAAGAAGTAAAACTCTCTCTGTTTGCAGATGACATGATCCTCTACATACAAAACGTTAAGGACTCTACCAGAAAATTACTAGAGCTAATTAATGAATATATTAAACTTATAGGTTATAAAATTAACACACAGAAATCCCTTGCATACCTATACACTAACAATGAGAAAACAGAAAGGGAAGTTAAAGAAACAATTTCATTCACCATTGCAACGAAAAGAATAAAATACTTAGGAATATATCAACCCAAAGAAGCAAAAGACCTATATATAGAAAAGTATAAAACACTGATGAAAGAAATCAGAGAGGACACAAAATAGATGCAGAAATATACCATGTTCAAGGATTGCAGGAATCAATATAGTGAAAATGAGTATACTACCCAAAGCAATCTATAGATTCATTGCAAACCTATCAAGCTTCCAACGGTATTTTTCACAGAACTAGAACAAATCATTTCACAATTTGTATGGAAATACAAAAAAACCTCGAATAGCCAAACAATCTTGAGAAAGAAGAATGGAACTGGAGGAATCAACCTGCCTGACTTCAGTCTCTACCACAAAGCTACAGTCATCAAGACAGTATGGTACTGGCACAAAGACAGAAATATAGATCAATGGAACAAAATAGAAAGCCCAGAGATAAATCCTTGCACCTATGGACAAGTTATCTTAGATAAAGGAGGCAAGAATATACAATGGAGAAAAGACAATCTCGTTAACAAGTGGTGCTGGAAAAACTGATCAACCACTTGTAAAAGAATGAAACTAGAACACTTTCTAACACCATACACAAAAATAAACTCAAAGTGGATTAAATATCTAAACATAAGATGAGAAACTATAAAATTCCTACGGAAAACATAGGTAAAACACTCTCTGACATAAATCACAGCAGTATTCTCTATGACCCACCTCCCAGAGTAATGGCAATAAAAGCAAAAAATAAACAAATGGGATCTAATTAAACTTAAAAGCTTTTGCACAATGAAGGAAACTATAAGCGAAGTGAAAAGACAGCCTTCAGAATGGGAGAAAATAATAGCAAACGAAGCAACTGACAAAGAATTGATCTCAAAAATATACAAGCAGCTCCTGCAGCCCAATTCCAGAAAAATAAATGACCTAATCAAAAAAATGGGCCGAAGAACTAAACACATTTCTCCAAAGAAGATATACAGATGGCTAACAAACACATGAAATATGCTCAATAATCACTCATTATCAGAGAAATGCAAATCAAAACCACAATGTGGTACCATCTCACACAAGTCAGAATGGTCGCTATCCAAAAATCTAGAAAAAATAAATGCTGGAGAGGGTGTGGAGCAAAGGGAACCCTCTTACACTGTTGGTGGAAATGCAAACTAGTACAGCTGCTATGGAGAACTGTGTGGAGAGTCCTTAAAAAGCTGGAAATAAAAGAGCCATACGACCCAGCAATCCCACTGCTGGGCATACACACTGAGGAAACCAGAACTGAAAGTGATACATGTACCCTAATATTCATTGCAGCACTGTTTATAATAGCCAGGACATGGAAGCAGCCTAGATATCTATCAGGAGACAAGTGGATAAGAAAGCTGTGGTACATATATACAATGAAATATTACTCAGCCGTTAAAAAATAATACATCTGAATCAGTTCTAATGAGGGTAATGAAACTGGAGCCTATTTCATTATAGGGGACTGGAATGCAAAAGTAGGAAGTCAGGAAACACCTAGCCTAACAGGCAAATTTGGACTTGGAGTACAGAATGCAGCAGGGCAAAGGCTAAAAGAGTTTTGCCAAGAGAACACACAGGTCATAGCAAACATCCTCTTCCAACAACACAACAGAAGACTCTACACATGGACATCACCAGATGGTCAACAACAAAATCAGATTGATTATATTCTTTGCAACCAAAAATGGAGAAACTCTATATAGTCAAAAAACAAGACTGGAAGCAGACTGTGGCTCAGATCATGAACTACTTATTGCCAAATTCAAACTTAAATTGAAGAAAGTAGGCAAAACCACTAGACCATTCAGGTATGACCTAAATCAAATCCCTTATGATTATTATACAGTGGAAGTGACAAATAGATTTGAGGGGACTAGATCTGATAGACAGAGTGCCTGATGAACTATGGACAGAGGTTCGTGATATTGTACAGGAAACAAGGATCAAGACCAACCCCATGGGAAAGAAATGAAAAAAGAAAAATGGCTGTCTGAGGAGGCCTTACAAATAGCTGTGAAAAGAAGAGAAGCGAAAAGCGAAGGAGTAAAGGAAAGATATTACCATCTGAATGCATAGTTCCAAAGAATAACAAGGAGAGATAAGAAAGCCTTCCTCAGCGATCAATGCAAAGAAATAGAGGAAAACAATAGAATGGGAAAGACTAGAAATCTCTTCAAGAAAATCAGAGATACCAAGGGAATATTTCATGCAAAGATGGGCTCGATAAAGGACAGAAATTGTATGGACCAAACAGAAGCAGAAGATATTAAGAAGAGGTGGCAAAATTACACAGAAGAACTGTACAAAAAAGATCGTCAAAACCCAGATAATTCACGATGGTGTGATCAATCATCTAGAGCCAGACATCCTGGAATGTGAAGCCAAGTGGGCCTTAGAAAGCATCACTACAAAGAAAGCTAGTGGAGGTGATGGAATTCCAGTTGAGCTATTTCAAATCCTGAAAGATGATGCTGTGAAAGTGCTACACTCAATATGCCAGCAAATCTGGAAAACTCAGCTGCGGCCACAGGACTGGAAAAGGTCAGTTTTCATTTCCAGTCCCAAAGGAAGGCAATGCCAAAGAATGCTCACACAAGCACACAATGGCACTCATCTCACACGCTAGTAAAATAATGCTCAAAACTCTCCAAGCCAGGCTTCAGCAATATGTGAACCGTGAACATCCAGATGTTCAAGCTGGTTTTAGAAAAGGCAGAGGAACCAGAGATCAAATTGCCAACATCCACTGGATCATTGGAAAAGCAAGAGAGTTCCATAAATAAATCTATTTCTGCTTCATTGACTATGCCAAAGCCTTTGACTGTGTGGATCACAATAAACTATGGAACATTCTTAAAGAGATGGGAATACCAGACCATCTGACCTGTCTCTTGAGAAACCTGGATGCAGGTCAGGAAGCAACAGTTAGAACTGGACATGGAACAACAGACTGGTTTCCAAATAGGAAAAGGAGTATGTCAAGGCTATCTATTGTCACCCTGCTTATTTAAATTCTATGCAGAGTACATCATGAGAAACGTTGGGCTGGAAGAAGCACAAGCTGGAATCAAGATTGCCAGGAGAAATATCAATAACCTCAGATTTGCAGATAAACACCACCTAATGGCAGAAAGTGAAGAAGACCTAAAGAGCCTCTTGATGAAAGTGAAACAGGAGAGTAAAAAAGTTGGCTTAAAGCTCAACATTCAGCAAACTAAGATCATGTCCTCTGGTCCCATCACTTCATGGGAAATAGATGGGGAAACAGTGGAAAGAGTGTGAGATTTCATTTTTGGGGGCTCCAAAATCACTACTGATGGTGATTGCAGCCATGAAATTAAAAGATGCTTACTCCTTGGAAGGAAGGTTATGACCAACATAGATAGCATATTTAAAAGCAGAGCCATTACTTTGCCAACAAAGGTCCGTCTAGTCAAGGCTATGGTTTTTCCAGTAGTCATGTATGGATGTGAGAGTTGGACTGTGAAGATAGCTTAGCACCGAAAAATTGATGCTTTTGAACTGTGGTGTTGAAAAAGACTCTTGAGAGTCCCTTGGACTGCAAGAAGGTCAAACCAGTCCATCCTAAAGGAGATCAGTCCTGAGTGTTCATTGGAAGGACTGATGTTGAAGCTGAAACTCCAATACTTTGGCCACCTCATGCGAAGAGTTGACTCATTTGAAAAGACCATAATGCTAGGAAGGGTTGGGGGCAAGAGAAGAAGGGGACGACAGAGGATAAGATGGCTGGATGGCATCACCAACTCGATGGACACGGGGTTGGATAGACTCCAGGTGTTGGTGATGGACAGGGAGGCCTGGCGTACTGCGATCATGGGGTCGCATAGAGTCGGACACAACTGAGCGACTGAACTGAGTGATACAGAGTGAAGTAAGTCAGAAAGAAAAGAGACACAGATGTATAGAACAGTCTTTTGGACTCTGTTCGAGAAGGAGTGTGGGATGATTTTAGAGAATAGCATTGAAACATGTATATTATCATATGTGAAACAGATTGCCAGTCCAGGTTCAACACATGAGACATGGTGCTCAGGCTTGATGTGGTGGGATGACCCTGAGGGATGGGATGGGGAGGGAGGTGGGAGGGGGGTTCAGGATGGGGAACACATGTACACTCATGGCTGATTCATGTCAATGTATGGCAAAAACCACTACAATATTTAAAGCAATTAGTCTCCAACTAAAATAAATAAATTTAAAAAAAAGGACAGCACACCCAGAGGGTTTTTCACTCTTATTGTTTTTAAATCACATTCAGTGACTGACTTTGAATCATCAGTGTGGTCTCCCAGGGAGTTCGAGTGCCAGAAAGATTTAATTAGGAAGGTGAAGTCCAGATAAAAGATACCATATCATTGAGTTAAAATTTGAACTCAACTCTTTTGATGCTGATGGTGAAACTCTGTGTTTTAGTTGTTTTTAAAAAGTTTTCTGAAGACACACAGGATTCTTATGGTCAGAGACTCTGCCATATCTATCTCCATGTTTGACTGACTACTCCTTGAACCTTTAAAACATTTCAAAATGAAAGTTAACTCCAAATTAAATATTTCATAGTCTTTCTTTTAAACCATGATAAACTTGTAGAAGTTGGGCTAACAAAAGACTTTATTGGGGAAGAATGTTTTAAAACTGTAGTTATTTAGAAATCCTATGATATGCTGACAATTAAAAGACAAGCTTTTACTCAGTCTTATATTAGTACTTATGTAAAAATTCTCTGTACAGACTTCCATGACCGTCTAGTGGTTAGGACTCCATGCTTTTGCTAGAAGGGCACGGGTTCAATCTCTGTTCAGGGAACTACGATTCCTCAAACTGTATAGTGTCCCCCCCAAAAAAAATCTCTGTGGGTGGTGATACTATTTGTCATTTGCATCAGGATTGGGCCACCACCACTGCCCTTCCCTTGGGAATACATTGTTCCCCAAAATTTCTTAGCAAATAGGTTGCCTAATCAATATTTGGTTTGTTCCCTTCAAACATTATTTTAGTCCCTGGGAGTGCTAGTTGTGGACTTAGTTGTATCAGCACTTTGTGCCTTCTGAGCACCTTTAGGTGACAGCATAGGTGAGTGATGCAACAAACCCCATTATGAGGTAGGTGGCCAGGAGGTGATTTCTGCTTTCCATTCTCAGGGGAAGTATGACATTCGCCATCCCCATGTGATACACTCTTCCCATCTGGTTTCTGGCAATCTAGACCCTAATGTCATTCCACACCCCCAAACAAAGGCAGTAATACCACACCACTACTCCTTGCCGCTGAGGTCAATTGTTAAGCAGGGTTATCCATCTTCAGTGCAGACTCCTGACCCAGTCCAGACCGCCACTCTCTGGCTAACTGGGGACCTGAGGGTCTGTTCCCAATCTCCCGGGACCCCATATCCCTCCCTTTTCAGGTGCCCACCTCTTCTCTTCCTTCCCTCCCTTCCCATCAGAAAATTCGCACACACAGAAATATCATCTTTTCACCATTTGATGTTTATTTTAATCGCAGCCATCAGTTCACTATGTTAAAGTGAGAGTCAGTCTTTTCCTGGTTGGCCATTTCTAAGAAAGCAGACCTCTGGAGACACATTTCTAAACTGTCTGGCCTGTTCTATTCAGTTACTGGCTGCCCAGGTGGCACTTCTCCAGGGTCTCTTATTCTGGGGCAGCTGAGCTTATCTTCTCTTTTGATTCTGCCTCCTTCTTTGACTCTGCCTCATATTTTGGTACCTTTTTCTGCTTTGATTCAATTTCTTACTTGCACAGGAAAGACAGTTTGATTTTCTTGTTTTCTTCACCACCTTCAACTGAATGGAATATGATCAGATTTTCTTTCTCAAGCTTCCTCGTAGAGGTCTTCTGACCCTCACGGTCATCTTTCATGCCTGGAAAGACAAGGGAAAGGTATTAGTTTTGAGGAAGAGAATAAAAACTGAGTGGAAAGGGAGATTTTATGAAAAAGGGATGTGGGCTGATGTGGGCTTTTGTGTCAGGCAAGGGCAGTGTAGAGGTCTTGGGCAGCAAAGTCAATAGAGTACATGGGGAACTTAGTTGGAGTCATCTTACCTTCACACTGCCTCTATACTTCCGATGGCAAAGGGTCTTCTTTCTTCCTTTCATCCTTGAAGCAAACTGCATTGCAATTCTTCTTGCCTGCTGTGGCTTCCTGGTTCCCTGAGTCATGATGATACCAAAAAGTGGCCTAACCCAAAGTCTCTGCCTCTGACCTCCCTATATAAACCCTCTCAGGACAATGAGGAGCCACACCCTTCAATTTGATTGGTCAGTTAGGCACTACCCCAGCCAATGGTGGCTTTGGGGTCTTAGACATCACAATGGACCACTGTGCCCCTCAACATGGGTTAGTGGATGCTGAGGGAGGCCATGATATAACTTTGCCACTGCTGACACCTCTGTGTGTCTGATTCTGGGGAGTGGTGATTCAGGGGTATGGTGCTTCTCCTCATGACCTTCAAACTTCCTTTTAGTTCCCTTTATCCTTTGACTTATATGTGCCACTTCAACACTCCTGCCTCCTCCATCCCTCTATGAACATCTGACAAACCCTTTCTGTCCCACTTCAGCCCTTCAGAGTCCTCTAATCACTTCATCTCTAGACCACCCTCTGTCTGTTGGGGGTTCCTGAGGCACTTAAGAAACTTACGAGCAAGCACTTAAGGTGGAAAAAGGTAGTTAAGAACAGGTTGGATGTTTCAACTACTGTGATGAGCTTTAGCGACCTCCAGACTTGGTGAATCCTCAGTCTGTTGCCCCAAGTTCAATACACAGTCTCCGTAAGATTACACATCAGAGCAAAGACAGTTTTAAATGTCTCCTCCACTAAATTTTTTGGGGACACTTCAACTCTCATTTTGATTAGGGAAACTCAACTTGCCCCATCTACCAGAAATGCATTCTTGATTTTTTTTTAAAAGGATAGTGCTCAAAGGCAAGAGTCAGTTCACCACTGCACCACTGACTCCTGACTGAATCACTTCCCCAGTCACCCCTCCTTGACAGTTATCAGTAGGTAGGGCCCATTGGGGTGCTGACCAATAGCTGAGCAGGACAAATACCTGCAACCTAGATGTCCATCAGCAGACAAATGGATAAGAAAGCTGTGGGACATATACACAATGGCATATTACTCAGCCACTAAAAAGAATATATCTGAATCAGTTCTAATGAGGTAGATGAAACTGGAGCCTATTACACAGAGTGAAGTAAGTCAGAAAGAAAAACACCAATACAGTATACTAACACATATATATGGAATTTAGAAAGATGGTAACGATAACCCTATATGCAAGACAGCAAAAGAGACACAGATGTATAGAACAGTCTTTTGGGCTCTCTGGGAGAAGGCGAAGGTGGGATGATCTGAGAGAATAGCATTGAAACTTATAAATCTTCATATGTGGAACAGATCGCCAGTCAGTCCAGGTTTGATACATGAGACAGGGTGCTCAAGGCTGGTGCACTGGGATGACCCAGAGGGATGCGATGGGGAGGGAGGTGGGAGGGGGGTACAGGATGGGAAATACATGTAAACCCATGGCTGATTCATGTGAATGTATGACAAAAACCACTACAATAATGTAAAGTAATTAGCCTCCAATTAAAATAAATAAATTTAAAAAAAAGTGAACACACACACACACACAAAAGAAAGCACTACTTTTCCAATAACATAAATGGAAATAAAGATGATGCACTCTGGGGGAAAGAAAAAAAAACAGAGAAGTCCTCATTTTGTGCAATGAAAAATATAAAACATGTTGAAAGATACTACAGGACATCTAAATAAATGGAGAACATCTTACCATTTGGAAAAATGAAATTGTTATGATAGAGATACTCTCTAATTGATCTATTGATTCAATACAACCCTATTGAAAGCCCAAACGTCTTTTTTTTTCACAGACACTGACAAGATCATTCTAAAATTCGCATGGCAACACAAATTATCTATAGAATCAAAACAATATTTAAAAGAAAAATAACATTGGAAAAGTTACACTGACCAATTTTAAAACTTACTACATGGCTGTGGGTCTTCCCAGATGGTGCCAGTGGTGAAGAGTCTGCCTGCCAATGCAAGAGACAAGGTTCGATCTCTAGGTCTGGAAGATCCCCTGGAGTAGAAAAGTGCAACCCACTCCAGTATTCTTACCTGGAAAATCCCATGGACAGAGGAGTCTGGCGGGCTACAGTCTATGAGGTCGCAAGAAGTCAGACATGACTGAGAAACTGAACATGCAAGCACAAGGCTACAAGACAGTGTTGTATTGGAAATAGGGTAGACATATAGATCAATGGAATAGAACTGCAAGTCCAGAAGTAAACATCTATGGTTACCTGACTTTTGACAAGGATACCAAGACCATTCAATGGGGAAAGAATAATCTTTTCAGTACCTAAAACATGGATTCTTACCTAAAACAAACCCAAAAATTAATGCAAAATGGTCATAGATGTAAATTAAGTGCTTAAAACTATAAAACTGTTAGAAAATACTAACAATAAAATGTTAAACCTTGAATTAGACAGAGTTTTCTTAGCTATGACACCAAAAGCACGAGATATTTCACTTCATCCAGATAAAAACACATTTGTGCTTCAAATGACTTCATTAATAAAGTGAAAACACAATTCACACAAGGGGAGAAAGTGTTTTTAAATGATGTATTCAATAAAGAACTTGTATCCGGAATACATTAGAAGACAACTATCCCATTAAAAACAAGCAAAAATTGTAAATAAAAATTGTAACAAACAGGGTATAGGAGCGGCCTAAAATACTTGAAGTGATGCTCAAAATTATTAGTCATTAGGGAAATGCAAATCAAAACCACAAGGACATATAATCTTAGACCTAGCAAAATATGACATATACAAGTCAGATGATAAAAAGTGTTGCCGCAGATGTAAAGAAAGTGAAACTCTCACATATTGCTTGATGGAATGAAAAATGATGCAGACAATTTGGAAAATGGTATAGCAATTTCTTAAAATGTTAAATGTTCATTTAGCATTAACCTGGCATATAATTTCACTCCTAGGTATTTACCTCAAAAAATGCAAACATGTGTCCAGACAATGTGGTGAATGAATGAAGAAAATGTGATATAGCCATACACTAGAATATTATTTGGTAATAAACTGGAATGAAGTATCAAAATATGCTGCCCATGGATTAAACTCAAAAACATTATGTCAAATGAAAGCCAGACAGAAAGAAGGCCACATGTTGTGTCATTGCATTTATATGAAATGTACAGAAATGCCAAATCTATAAAGGGGAAAAGAGTAGATTAGTAGCTGTGTTGGGCTGGGGATGGGAGCAGAAACTCATGGCAAACAGACATGAGGCATCTTTTGAGGGTGATAGATATGTTCTAAAATTAGACCGTAGTGATAGTTGCCCAGCTCTGTAAATGTATTAATCTTTAAATTATACACCATTAATATGGTGAATTTTATGGTATTTAAATTATATCTTAATAAAAGTGTTTCTTCTACCAAATTATCTTAGCGAAGGTCATCATTCTTTGCTGCATTTTCTTGCATTTACTAACTAACTGCATTACTATAATCAGCAAATTGCATGTACAATAGTACAGAGCAACTCAGACTATTATGCAATTCATGCTTTAGAGACTGGGTCTTCCTAACCACTTCTTACCACATGTTATTTAGACTTGGGTTGTTCATCTCTATTCCAAAATTCTGATCTTCTCATGGTCAGTTCAGTGTCACATGGCAACTAATACACAGTGTTTACCTGTTCCTTGAACTGAGTTTCAAGTTTCTTGAACTTCAGTTTCATGTGAGACCTTGAGGCATAAAATGACAATTAATGGAATAGGGATGATTAAGCATAGCTAACAAAAAGGATTAGCCTGGATAATCACATCCTGATATATAGATAATTGGCTTCTAAAGAGGATGTCAAGCGAACATAATTAAATGTGTATTTTGGCTTTGAAGCACATGTGATAATTTAATAGCTTGTTTTTATCTATTTTCAATTTCCAAGAGGAACTGAATCATCAGAATTAATAATATCTGTATCCTAGAACTTTTACAAGGTTCAAGCGAGATTATCTATAAATACCCACCAAGCAGTCAGCCTGTCACATAAGTAGTTTTTAAATTTTAACAATCATCATTGCTGCTGCTAACTTTGTCCGAATTTAATATTAAATATAGTTAATATCTTTGGTTTACAGAAGAGAAAACTTACAGCTTCAAGAAGGTAAGTGACTTTCTAAATTTCCATATTAAATGATTAGCCTGTAGAACCTCTTTTTTATCTCTTTGCCTCTATTGACTGATTTTTTTCCTATTGACTGTTTTAAACAACAAAATAGCTCCCATTCTCTATCTCAAATGGAACTAGCTAAAGATATGTGATGAAAATTAGCAGTTGCCTTCCCTCCAACACCAACCTTCTGTGCCTCACACCTCTTATAGTAAGAAATATTAACAATATGGTATATTTCCTGATTGTTCTCTTTTATATATATATATATATATATATATATATATATATATATATATATATATATATATGCCTGTATGTATTTAAATATACCCAGAAAAGAAAGATTTTTTTATTGCCTTTTTTTTGTAAATTCAGGATGACTATATGTTACTTTCCAAAATTGGAAGCTGATTATGTGATTAACTTTAGCAAAAATTCATAAATAAATTCTAAATAGTACTTCAAAGGTCAGCATTGAAAATGTTTTTATATTTAACTATTTTATTTTATTTTTAGAGATGGACATGAATATTCTAAGCTCCTTCAGTGATCATTTTTTTTCTCATATTTGATTTCTTTACTCACTCTGACAAGTCTGTAATGTAGAGTTAACAACTATACTACATTTTTATGTGTCTGTGAAGATTAAGCAAGGTAATCCACTTAAAAGCACAAAGTGTACTTCTTGTCAGTTATAGAAGAATTAAGCTGCTCCCTTTCATTTGTAACCACTTGCATTTTCTTTCTACAATGTCTTATTTAAGGGCAGCTATTTTCTCATTTTGAAATAGTATATAATGTAGGACATAAAGTGTAATAATCTCCTATCACACCCTATATATTTCTCTAGTGCTTTTATAAGCAATACAAATTGTTTAGTGTATATCCCCCACACTTTTCTGTATGCTTGAAAGAAATCCTTATATATATATATATACACACACACACACACACACACACACACACACACACACACACATACACACACATATACACAAACACTAAAGTATTTGAGAAGTTTTTTAACAATGGGAAATTTTATAAATTGATTTTTTTCATGTTTCATCACACTATAAAATCTAAGTATATCACAGATGTCTATCTAAGTCAGATTGCTTTATGAGTTAATATTAGAAATGTTTGAAAATTATAAAATTTAAATGTTAACCCATGTGAACTGAATTTGGGTATATGTTTTAAATGAAGGAATTATGTGTGTTTTTCTGATGGATATCGACTGTACTGCAGCTACTGCTCAGATAAATTGAAATGACTAATGACTGAGCCAGCAGCAAATCATCTAAATTATTATGGCTTTATAGTAGAGTAGCTATTATTCAATTTCTTTTCCTATACGACTTATTTATTGCCTCTGTGTCATGTATTACAAATTTATTTTTGGAGATTACCATTACTTCACTTCATTAAATTTACAAAAATAAGTTAGGCTATCTTAGGACTTTTAATTCTAAAATAACTAAGTTAATTCAGGAAATGTGAACAATTTAACAATATTGAGCCTTTTCTTTCCATGTGTGTTTATCATTTTTTTAAATTTTTGTTTATTTATTTATTTAAATTTATAAATCTATTTTTTTTACCTTACAATATTGTATTGGTTTTGCCATATATTGACATGAATCCTCCATAGGTGTACATGTGTTTCCCTTCCAGAGCCCCCCTCCCACCTCCCTCTCCGTGCCATCCCTCTGGGTCATCCCGGTGAACCAGCCCCGAGCACCCTGTATCATGCATCGAACCTGGACTGGCGATTCGTTTCACATATAATAATTTACATGCTTCAGTGCCATTCTCCCATATCATCCCACCCTCACCCTCTCCCATAGAGTCAAAAAGACTGTTCTGTACATCTGTGTCTCTTTTGCTCTCTCGCATACAGGGTTATATTTACCTATTTACTAAATTCCATACATATGAGTTAGTATACTGTATTGGTGTTTTTCTTTCTGGCTTACTTAACTCTGTATAATGGGCTCCAGTTTCATCCACCTCATTAGAACTGATTCGAATGTATTCTTTTTAATGGCTGAGTAATATTCCATTGTGGATATGTACCACAGCATCCTTATCCATTTTTCTGCTGATGGACATCTAGGTTGCTTCCATGCCCTGGCTATCATAAACAGTGCTGCGATGAACATTGGGGTAAACGTGTCTCTTTCAGTCTGATTTCCTCAGTGTGGATGCCCAGCAGTGGGATGGCTGGGCCATATGGCAGTTCTATTTCCAGTTTTCTGAGGAATCTTCACACTGTACTCCATAGTGACTGTACTAGTTTGCATTCCTACCAACAGCATAACAGGGTTCCCTTTTCTCCACACAATCTCCAGCATTTATTGCTTGTAGACATTTGGATAGCAGCCATTCTGACTGGCGTAAAATGGTACCTCATTGTGGTTTTGATTTGCATTTCTTTGATAATGAGTAATTATTGAGCATAATTTCATGTGTTTGTTAGCCATCTGTATGTCTTCTTTGGAGAAATGTCTGTTGAATTCATTGGCCCACTTTTTGATTGGGTTGTTCATTTTTCTGGAACTGAGCTGCAGGAGTTGCTTGTATATTTTTGAGATTAATTCTTTGTCTGTTGCTTCATTTGATATTATTTTCTCCAATTCTGAAGGCTGTTTTTTCACCTTGCTTATAGTTTCATTTGTTGTGCAGAAGCTTTTAATTTTATTAGGTCCCCTTTGTTTATTTTTGCTTTTATTTCCAATATTCTGGGAGGTGGGTCATAGAGGATCCTGCTGTGATTTATGCCACAGAGTGTTTTGCCTATGCTTTCCTCTAGGAGTTTTATAGTTTCTGGTCTTACATTTAGATATTTAATCCATTTTGAGTTTATTTTTGTGTATGGTGTTAGAAA
This sequence comes from Okapia johnstoni, assembly GCA_024291935.2. Lineage (NCBI taxonomy): Eukaryota > Metazoa > Chordata > Mammalia > Artiodactyla > Giraffidae > Okapia > Okapia johnstoni. The sequence continues at coordinate 109,126,925 of CM044305.1, forward strand.
GTGTTCTAGTTTCATTCTTTTACAAGTGGTTGACCCGTTTTCCCAGCACCACTTGTTAAAGAGATTGTCTTTTCTCCATTGTATATCCTTGCCTCCTTTGTTAAAGATAAGATGATGATAGGTGCCTGGATTTATCTATGGGCTTTCTATTTTGTTCCATTGATCTATATTTCTGTCTTTGTGCCAGTACCATACTGTCTTGATGACTGTAGCTTTGTGGTAGAGACTGAAGTCAGGCAGGTTGATTCCTCCAGTTCCATTCTTCTTTCTCAAGATTGCTTTGGCCATTCGAGGTTTTTTTGTATTTCCATACAAATTGTGAAATCATTTGTTCTAGTTCTGTGAAAAATACCGTTGGTAGCTTGATAGGGATTGCATTGAATCTATAGATTGCTTTGGGTAGTATACTCATTTTCACTATATTGATTCTTCTGATCCATGAACACGGTATATTTCTACATCTATTTTGTGTCTTCTCTGATTTCTTTCACCAGTGTTTTATAGTTTTCTATATATAGATCTTTTGTTTCTTTAGGTAGATATATTCCTAAGTATTTTATTCTTTTTGTTGAGATGGTGAATGGAATTGTTTCCTTAATTTCCCTTTCTGTTTTCTCATTGTTAGTATATAGGAATGAAAGGGATTTCTGTGTGTTGATTTTATATCCTGCAACTTTACTATATTCATTGATTATTTCTAGTAATTTTCTGGTAGAGTCTTTAGGGTTTTCTATGTAGAGGATCATGTCATCTGCATACAGTTAGAGTTTTACTTCTTCTTTTCCCATCTGGATTCTTTTTATTTCTTTTTCTGCTCTGACTGCTGTGGCCAAAACTTTCAGAACTATGTTGAATAGTAGTGGTGAGAGTGGGCACCCTTGTCTTGTTCCTGACTTGAGGGGAAATGCTTTCTCTTTTTCACCATTGAGGATAATGTTTGCTGTGGGTTTGTCATATATAGGTTTTATTATATTGAGGTATGTTCCTTCTATTAATGCTCTTTGGAGGGTTTTTATCATAAATGGGTGCTGAATTTTGTCGAAGACTTTCTCTGCATCTATTGAGATAATCATATGGTTTTTTATTTTTCAATTTGTTATTGTGGTGTATTACATTGATTGATTTGCGGATATTGAAGAATCCTTGCATTCCTGGGATAAAACCCACTTGGTCATGATGTATGATCTTTTTGATATGTTGTTGGATTCTGTTTGCTAGGATTTTGTTAAGGATTTTTGCATCTATGTTCATCAGTGATATTGGCCTGTAGTTTTCTTTTTCGTGGAATCTTTGTCTGGTTTTGGTATTAGGGTGATGGTGGCCTCATAGAACGAGATTGGAAGTTTACCTTCCTCTGCAATTTTCTGGAAGAGTTTGAGTAGGATTGGTGTTAGCTCTTCTCTAAATTTCTGATAGAATTCAGCTTTGAAGCCACCTGGTCATGGGCTTTTGTTTGTTGGAAGATTTCTGATTACAGTTTCAATTTCTGTGCTTGTGATGGGTCTGTTGAGATTTTCTATTTCTTCCTGGTTCAGTTTTGGAAAGTTGTACTTTTCTAAGAATTTATCCATTTCTTCCATGTTGTCCATTTTGTTGGCATATAGTTTCTGATAATAGTCTCTTATGATCCTTTGTATTTCTGTGTTGTCTGTTGTGATCTCTCCGTTTTCATTTCTAATTTTGTTGATTTGATTCTTCTCCCTTTGTTCCTTGATGAGTCTGCCTAATGGTTTGTCAATTTTATTTATCTTCTCAAAGAACCAGCTTTTAGCTTTGTTGATTTTTGTTACGGTCCATTTTGTTTCTTTTGCATTTATTTCTGCCCTAATTTTTAAGATTTCTTTCCTTCTACTAACCCTAGGGTTCTTCATTTCTTCCTTTTCTAGTTGCTTTGGATGTAGAGTTAGGTTATTTATTTGACTTTTTTCTTGTTTCTTGAGGTAAGCCTGATTTGCTTTGAATCTTCCTCTTAGCACTGCTTTTACAGTGTCCCATAGGTTTTGGGTTGTTGTGTTTTCATTTCTATTCGTTTCTATGTATATTTTGATTTCTTTTTTGATTTCTTCTGTGATTTGTTGGTTATTCAGCAGTGTGTTTTTTAGCCTCCATATGTTGGAATTTTTAATAGTTTTTGTCCTGTTATTGACATCTAATCTTACTGCATTGTGGTCAGAAAAGATGCTTGGAAAGATTTCAATTTTTTTTGAGTTTACCAAGGCTAGATTCATGGCCCAGGATGTGACCTATTCTGGAGAAGTTTTTGTGTGCACTTGAGAAAAAGGTGAAATTCATTGTTTTGGGGGGAAATGTCCTATAGATACCAATTAGGTCTAACTGGGCCATTGTATCATTTATTTTATTTTTTTTTTTCATGTTCATTAACTACCTTTATGTTTATTGAAAAAGTTACACCTGTTTTTATTTTATTTTTTAAATAAATTTATTTATTTTAGGGGTGCTGATTACTTTACAATATTGTAGTGGTTTTTGCCACACATTGACATGAATCAGCCATGGGTTTACATGTGTTCCCCATCCTGAACCTCCCTTCCACCTCCCTCCCCATCCCATCCCTCTGGGTCATCCCATTGCCCCAGCCTTGAGCATTTGTCTCATGCCTCGAACCTGGAATGGTGTTCTGTTTCACATATGATAATATACATGTTTCAATGCTATTCTCTCAAATCGTCCCACCCTCACCTTCTTCCTCAGAGTCCATAAGACTGTTATATGCATCTATGCCATTGTATCATTTAAAGTTTGAGTTTCCTTGTTAATTTTCTGCTTAGTTGATCTATCCATAGGTGTGAGTGGGGTATTAAAGTCTCCCACTATTATTGTGTTACTGTTAATTTTCCCTTTCATACTTGTTAGTATTTGCCTTACATATTGTGGTGCTCCTATATTAGGTGCATATATATTTATAATTGTTATATCTTCTCCTTGGATTGATCCTTTGATCATTATGTAGTGTCCATCTTTAGCTCTTTTCCCAGCCTTTGTTTTAAAGTCTATTTTATCTGATATGAGTATTGCTACTCCTGCTTTCTTTGGTCTCTATTTGCATGAAATATCTTTTTCCTGCCCTTCACTTTCAGCCTGTATGTGTCCCTTGTTTTGAGGTGGGTGTCTTGTAGACAACATATATAGGGGTCTTGTTTTTATATCCATTCAGCTAGTCTTTGTCTTTTGGTTGGGGCATTCAACCCATTTACATTTAAGGTAATTGTTGATTTACTTTATTGTTTTGGGTTCGAGATTATACACCCTTTCTGTGTTTCCTGTCTAGAGAAGTTCCTTTAGCATTTGTTGGAGAGCTGGTTTTGTGGTGCTGAATTCTCTCAGCTTTTGCTTGTCTGTAAAGCTTTTGATTTCTCCTTCATATTTGAATGAGATCCTTGCTGGGTACAGTAATCTGGGCTGTAGATTATTTTCTTTCATCACTTTAAGTATGTCCTGCCATTCCCTTCTGGCCTGAAGAGTTTCTATTGAAAGATCAGCTGTTATCCTTATGAGAATCCCCTTGTGTGTTGTTTGTTGTTATTCCCTTGCTGCTTTTAATATTTGTTCTTTTTGTTTGATCTTTGTTAATTTGATTACTATGTGTCTTGGGGTATTTCACCTTGGGTTTGTCCTGTTTGGGACGCCTGGGTTTCTTGGACTTGGGTGATTATTTCCTTCTCCATTTTAGGGAAGTTTTCAACTATTATCTCCTTGAGTATTTTCTCATGTTCTTTCTTTTTGTCTTCTTCTTCTGGGACTCGTATGATTCGAATGTTGGTGCGTTTAACATTGTCCCAAAGGTCTCTGAGGTTGTCCTCATTTCTTTTGATTCTTTTCTCTTTTTTCCTCTCTGTTTCATTTATTTCTAACATTCTATCTTCTACCCTCTTATCCTATATTCTGCCTCAGTTATTCTACTGTTGGTTCCCTCCAGAGAGTTTTTGATATCATTTATTGCATTATTCATTATATATTGACTCTTTTTTATTTCTTCTAAGTCCTTGTTAAACCTTTCTTGCATCTTCTGGATCCTTGTCTCCAGGTTATTTATCTGTAACTTCAAGTTGTTTTCAAGATTTTGGATCATTTTCACTATCATTATTTGGAATTATTTATCAGGTAGATTCCCTATCTCTTCCTCTTCTGTTTGGTTTGGAGGGCATTTATCCTGTTCCTTTACCTGCTGGGAATCTCTGTGCCTTTTCATCTTGTTTATATTGCTGTGTTTGGGGTGGCCTTTCTGTATTCTGGCAGTTTGTGGTTCTTCTTTATTGTGGAGGTTCCTCACTGTGGGTGGGGTTGGACGAGTAGCTTGTCAAGGTTTCCTGGTTGGAGAAACTTGTGTCGGTGTTCTGGTGGGTGGAGCTTGATTTCTTCTCTCTGCAGTGCAATGAAGTGTCCAGTAATGAGTTTTGAGATGTCAGTGGGTTTAGTGTGACTTTGGGCAGCCTGTATATTGAAGCTCAGGGCTATGTTCCTGTGTTGCTGGAGAATTTGCGTGGTATATCTTACTCTAGAACTTGTTGGCCCTTGGGTGGTGCTTGGTTTCAGTGTAGGTATGCAGGCGTTTGATGAGCTCCTATCGATGAATGCTTCCTGGATTCAGGAATTCTCTGGTGTTCTCAGGATTTGGACTTAGCCTCCTGACTCTGTTTTACAGTCTTATTCTTACAGTAGCCTCAAGACTTCTCCATCTATACAGCACCGATGATAAAATATCTAGGTTAAAGATGAAAAGTTTCTCCACAGTGAGGGACACCTGAAGAGGTACACAGAGTTACATGGAGAAGAGAAGAGGGAGGAGGGAGATAGAGGTGACCAGGAGGAGAAGAAGGGAATCAAAAGGGGAGAGAGCAAGCTAGCCAGTAATCACTTCCCTATGTGCTCTCCACAGTCTGGATTCCCCAGAGATGTTCACGAAGTTACACAGAGAAGAGAAGTGGGAGGAAGGAGACAGATGTGGCCAGGAGAAAAGGGGGAATCAAAAGGGGAGAGACAGATCCAGCCAATAATCAGTTCCCTAAGTGTTCTCCACAGCCCAGAACACACAAAGAGATTCACAGAGTTGGGTAGAGAAGAAAAGGGGGAAGGGGGAGATAGAGGTGACCTGGTAGAAAAAAAGGAGTGTCAAAAGGGGGAGAGAGCAATCAAGCCAGTGATCTCGCTCCCAAGTAAAAATGGGTACTGAAGATTGGGTTCTTAAAGATACAAAGTTGATAACAAATACAAAAATGCAAAGAATAAAAATCTAGAGTAGAGGTTAGATTCTCAAAAATACAATATAAAAAAAGAAGAAAAAAAGAAGAGTCACAAAAATTATAAAATATATATATACATATATATATATATATGAATTTTGCTTTAAAAATAGGGTCTTTTTTTGCAAGGTAATAGTAGGTTATAAAAATGAAAATTGAAGGAGTAATAGGGGACTTAAAAATAAAAAAAATAATAAAAGTTTTAAAAATTAAAAAAATGATAATAGCAAAAATATATTTAGGACTTTCTCTGGAGCTGTTGCAGAAAGTGTGGGTTCAGTTCACTTTCAGATAGTTTCTTGGTCTGGCTTGTATTTCCCAAGGTCTATAGGCCCCTTCCTATGTAGTCAGTGCCTAATACAGTGTTTTAATCTATTGCACCTGTCACTTCCAAGGCGGTTCCCTCTGTTTATTTTAGCTTCTTCTGTTTGCTGGTCTCTTTAGTGTCTAGTTTCCGCCTTGACACAAGAGGGGTGGTGGTGGTCACTTTTTTTAGTCTCACTTATTCAGTCGTGCTGTGGGGAGGGAGGAACACTGCAAACAAATATCACTGGCGTGTGCTCAGAGTGATTCAGCCACACTGGGTTTTCCTCCGCTCATGGCGTGTGTGCTTTCCCAGTCTACACTGCTCAGGCTCTAGGTTGCTCTGCCAAGAACTGTCAGAGGCAGGCCCCTGGGGTTGCCTGTACTTCCCAGGTCTGAGCCGCTCAGGTTCAGGTTCTCAGGTACTCCACAAAGGCACAGACTTAGTTGAGCCTGGGTTTTGTGCCCTTCCCAGGTCCGAGCAGCTCAGGTGACCAGGTGTTTGGCTACAGTGGTCGGGGGCTGCGACTTTTCCCCTGCCCCATTCCAGCCACTCGGATTTCTGGGTGTATAACGGGCACCCCTTCTCAGGTGTGTCATGTGTCTCTTCTGGGGATCTTATTTCTGGCTTTGACCCTCCCAGCGGGTGTCGACCGTCCAGAATCCCAAGAAGTCTTGGTTAGCAAGGAGGTCTGCTTGCAGTTTGGTATAGGATGCCTCTCTGGGGCCACAATTTTGCCCTTCCATCTCTGGCTGCCCTCGCCTGCCTGTCTCTGGCAGGGAATGGGCCAGTCCACAGCCCACTAGCTCTGCTCAGTCCTTTGTTCTGTGAGTGGGCCTGGCAGTGTCTTAGGTTAAGGCTTTTTGCGGGATAGGGATACCACAGTCTGGGTTGCTATCTCAAGCTAGTTCCTTCAGATTGCCCTCAGGGCATTCAGGCCCAGTCCTTACCCAAAGCAATGCATCCCACCCCTCCCTGTCCAGCCCCCACTTGCTAGTGGGAGATGTGTGCATCTGGACTGTTGCTCCACTGAAATTGCTGTTAGGTACGTAATCTGTGGGTTTTAATTATTTATTTATTTTTCCTCCCGGTTATTTTGCCCTCTGAGTTTCCAAGGCTCACCACAGACCCACCGGAGAGAGTATTTCCTGGTGTTTGGAAACTTCTCTCTTTTTTAAGACTCCCTTCCCAGGACAGATCTCCATCCCTACCTCTTTTGTCTCTCTTTTTTCTTTTATATTTTGTCCTACCTCCTTTAGAAGACAATGGGCTGCCTTTCTGGGTGCCTGGTGTCCTCTGCCAGCATTCAGAAGTTGTTTTGTGGAATTTGCTTGGTGTTTAAATGTTCTTTCGATGAATTTGTGGGGGAGAAAGTGATCTCCCTGTCCTATTCCTCCGCCATCTTAGGACTGCCTCCTTGTTTATCATTTTTGAAACTGCCTTTTAAAATATTTCTGTAAAAGAAATTTTGTTAATCTTGTGTCCTTGAAAATACCTGATAAGTTAATGCCTTTGAATTTTAGATTGTCTTCCATTTTGTTTTTGTTTTTGTTTTTGTTTTTCCATTACTGGTGGGTTAATTTTGGTAGTTGGTAAAGCTATTGGTTATTATACAATTCCTGTCTGCCTACCTCGTTCCAGAGCAAACTATAAGTTCTCAATATGAATTTCTAGGTCTTCCTAAGTGAGTAATAATAGCTCTCTTCATGAATCACAATTAAAATAATCCTCCACACACATCACCCCCAAAATATGGGCCTTAGGTTCATCTCTCAAACAATTCAGGTGGTACTTATTTGGAGATTATGCCTAGTATAGGCCTCTTAAACATTTGATACTCTTCTGTATTTTGGGATCCAGGCTCTCACAAAACAAATTTATAGTGACTTTGGTGTGAACTCACCCAGGATTGTTGACAGCCATCTGAAAGCCAAACAACATTGAAATGTCAATTTAATAGTGACACTTAATATTAACTAGTAAATAGATTCATTCAAGTTCCTTATATGCTGGTAAATTTTATTAACAATTACAAAACTTTAAGTACAAAACTAAGTTTTTAGCAACAAGACTATATATTAACAAACTTTCAAATATATTGCTGTTTTGTTGTTGCTTTGATGTTAAAAATACACGATTAAACATGTCCTCAATTATTCTTTCTATCTTAATAACCCATAATTACCATAATTGTTCTATTGCAATGTGCCACCTGGTGGGTCAAGAGACCAATTAACTTGGTTGCTGATAGCTTTTCTAAATAGAAAAATTTAAAGGTATCACATGTGGTATGGGTAACTAGTGTTTCATATAACTTAAAGGAAATAACTGGAATTTGGAAATGATGTATAATATGTAATTTTAGGTAAGTAAAGTGCTAAAGTGTTGGAATTAACTTCTCTGTTGTTATATTATTTAATTATTTTCACATTAAACATTTGATAAATAGTCAATGGATTGAGTTGCAGTGGAGAATATATCCTGATGCTTTTGTTTAATTATCCAACTTAGTGGAAGCCTAACCTTAACAATTCAGGCTTTCCAGGTGGCTCAGTGGTAAAAAGAATCCTCCTGTCAATATAGGTGATGTAGGAAACATGGGTTCGATCCCTGTGTTGGGAAGATTTCTGGGGAAGGATGAGACAACCCACTCCAGTATTCTTGCCTGGGAAATTCTGGTGGGCTACAGTCCATGGGATCGTAAAAGAGTTGGACATAGCAACCAAACAACAACAGCAAACCTTAACAATTACTAACAGCATGTGAGAATTTCCTGTTATCTTTGTCCATATGTATATATATATATATATATATATATATATATATATATATATATATACACACACACACACTCACCCATAATATATAAACATGAAGACATTTTTTACACTTTTTTATTTCACAAAAAGGGAGTCATGATTATACTTGTTTATAAAGCTGTTACTTGTTTTCCTCATTAACAAATGATTAAGGATGTACTTGTTAGTAGATTTTTATTTGGCTGATATTTACAAGTACAGCCTTTAAAAATGTGGGCAATGTACCCATTTAATGGTGAGAAGTGAGTTGCAAGTGTTGAATTTTCCTGTATCCATTTGAGCTATTGCTCCAATGGTTCTTTTAATGATTGTGGCTTTACAGTACAGTTTAATGGGTTAAATATTATTCATTGGCATTCTTCATTTGATTTCTTATATGTAGTCACATTTGCTTTATCTTGCATATAGACAGTAACAATACTATGCCTAATGACTCAAAAACAAAATCACGTTCAAGTTATAATTTGATTAGCTATTTTTCAATACATTCTTTTCCCATCCAGAATCTATTACATTTGTGAACACAACACACACACACACACACACACACACACACACACACACACACACAAGAACAGTATTTACATACAATCAAGATTTTTTTAATGTTTACATTTATTCATTGACAATTTTTCATTTTATCTTTCTGCTGTGGATAGAGTCTTTTACACATTATTTTTAAAAGATTTATTGCTGATACGTATGGAAGCCACTGTATTTACTTCCTTATGATTCTGTAACTAAATTATATTACTGACAAAAGTCTTTCAGTGGCTTTTCTTAGTTTTTTTAAGTGATTAATAATATTCATTTGTTTGGGACATTGGGATATTAAGACTAAACTACACACTACATTATTGTAATCAGAATGTTTCATTGATTGTCCTATGAAACAAGCCAAGCAGAGCTTTGATTTTAGGGCTTATGACTAACAACCTAGTTCAACTTCATAGCCCATAGATAACAAAGTCAATTTTTAATAACAAATCAAATGTGCTTTTTAAAAAATTATTTTGGCTCTGCTCTGCGGCTTGTGAGATGTGAGTTCCACGTCTGTCATGATAGCACAGAGTCCTAACCACTGGACCACCAGGGAACTCCCTCAAATGTGATTATTAAATGTGTATTTTTAATGAAATTTAATTTTATGATAATAAAACCATTTATGTTTCTGTTATTACTTTTCAGATTCCAAAAGGGTCTTTACATCTGTTGCCTCACTGAATTCTCATGAAAATTCTGTGATACACAATTCACAATATTTTTATAGCATAAGATGGTTGTGAAGATCAAGGTTGATAATCTACATAAAGCACTAAGCTCTCTGCCAGAAATGTAAGTAAGCATCAAGTGGTAATGATTATCATTATCATCATTTTTCTTATTTTCAACAACATATTGGATAACTGATCTATGGTATCATTTTTATTGTTTCCCACAATAATTTTCTTTCTTTCTTTTTTTTTTTTTCTATTGTCCATCCAACCTGTATTTCCAAAATGGAGAATCAGAATCCTGATTCAGTGATGAAAATTTTCTTTGCTTAAAATCCATATTACATTTGATTTTTTAAATTTATTTTTAATTGGGGGAAAATTGCTTTACAATGTTGTGTTGGTTTCTGCCCTACAACAATGCAAATCAGCCATAATTGTACATATATCACCTCCTTCTTGAGCCTCCCCATCCTCCCCCATCCCACCCCTCTAGGTCATCACAGAGTACCAAGTTGGGATCCCTGTGTTATATAGCAACTTCTTTACCAGCTGTCTATTTTACAGATGGTAGTGTGTATATGTCAATTCTACTTTCTCCATTTTTCCTACTCTCTCCTTCCCCCACTGTGTTCACAAGTCCATTCTTTATTTCAGCATCTACATTTCTTCCCTGCAAGTAGGTTCATTAATACGATTTTTATAGTTTCCATATACATGCATTAATATGCTGTATTTGTTTTCCTCTTTCTGACTGACTTCATTCTGTATAACAGGCACTAGATTCATCCACCTCTCTAGAACTGACTCAAATCCATTCTTTTTTATCCCATAATAATTTTCTTAATAACATTGCAAATGATTTTTCACCATTACCAGTGATATCAGGCAATGGAATATAATAATAAAAACAGAAGTAATACCTTCTCCATTACCCTTCATTTCATAATTCTTTAATCAATATTAATTACCTAGTTCATTTTATTCAACATTTGCCACATTTAGAAATATATATATAATATTCCCAAATTACATGCATGCAGGCAAGTCGTGTACAGAATCAAATAGTGTAATGATACCAACATTTATGTTTCTCTGTCTCATCAAAGCCAGTGCATAACGTTTGGCCTTGGTAGCTTCTGAAAACACAGGATCATGTGTGTTTTTCTCATTGACGTCAACTCTTGTCCATTAGCTGGAGTAATTTTCCAAGAGAGTGTTTGACCATGGCTACATCCTGATCTTGTGACTCACTGGAGGCCTTGAAACAAAATAGCATTTTACCAAGTAGAATTAATCTTACATAATCCATCTTTTTCATTAAATAACTCACCATGAACTTCCACCTAAGTGAAAGTAATTAACACCTTTCTTAATTTCTAAATTTTTCCAACTCTAAATTTTAATGCCCACAGACTGAATTAGTCTATGTTATAAATTGAAAATATATCTGTGGATATCTACTCCTGTTAAATACCTATTTTATTCAAGAGCAATTCAACTCTTAATTCAATTTATTGTTCTTTGTCAATAATTGAGCCAATTGTACAAGGTTTTCATTTACTGTGGCATTACAATACCATTGAGGATCTGGTGTTTCAAATCCCTGCAATACCCTCTTTGTTTAAAGATTTCATGAGAAATATTCCACACATCAATTTTAAATACTAATCTAAACATTGACTTCCCATATTTTTAAAAGTGTAACTTTGGGCTTTTGTTGAAAGTTTGGTTAAGTTATTCCATGATATTACTGACTTAGCATCCATTTTGTTCAACCAAATGGCCTGAGGGGGCCTTACATAGACCCTAGTCCCTCATGCAAGCACATGCCCTACATAGCAGCTGGTAAAGTCGTAAGTAAATATAAGTTCCTGATCCAACTTCCCTAAGAGTCCTTGTGATCAACAGTATCCCCTCTTATGTGCCAATTAGATAAGATACCCGTGGGGCTTATCAAAACTCCACTCTTTGACTTGAACTGATCAATCTAGTGATAACCTGGAAACCGCAAAGCATTCCACCCATGGACCCTAATAAAGGCATGTGCCCCAGGTCTGCCTCTCCCTCTGCCTTGACCTCCACATGGGACTCCTCGAGGAGTGCCGGGAAATTCATCCAGAACTTGTGAGTAAGAAACTTATTCATTTCAATTTCTGTTGTGATCTGACAGTTTGTACTCCACTTAACAAGTATTTAATTTGAAAAATTCATGACAGCCTGTCATTCTGGGATGACTTAAAGGAAATCCAAGATCTTTCTGAGACAGTTTTCTTCTGTCTAATATGTGAAATTAGACATTTTAATTTGTAAATGTGTCTATCTAAGTGTGTGTGTTGTGTACTTTTAAAGGGGATGTGCACAAAAATTTGAGGTATATTGTGATAATATGATGGCTTATGTTTCTAGGTTGCTTTCAATCTTCCAAAAGAACTTCCTCATTGACACCTCATGGCAATCCTGTGATGTAGAATTAATAATATTTTCTAAATCATAGGATTGCTGTGAGGATCATGTGAGATTATCCATCAATTAATACTAACACAAATGATCATTATTCTAATTACTTTTATTTTTATTTGCTTTTATTTAACTTTGTATATTGAAGTAATTTTACATTCAAAGGGGTTGTGAAAATAGCAAAAAGAATTCCTGTGTGTCCTTCATTCAGGTTCCCTTTATGGTAACATCCTACATAACCATAATACATACTATCAAAAGTTTGAAATTGGCATTAATAGAATACTATTAATTACACTATTAGACGATTAGAGATACCAAGGGAACATTTCATGCAAAGATGGGCTCGATAAAGGACAGAAATGGTATGGACCTAACAGAAGCAGAAGATATTAAGAAGAGGTGGCAAGAATACACAGAAAAACTGTACAAAAAGATCTTCAAAACCCAGATAATCATGATGGTGTGATCACTCACCTAGAGCAAGACATCCTGGGATGTGAAGTCAAGTGGGCCTTAGAAAGCATCACTACAAACAAAGCTAGTGGAGGTGATGGAGTTCCAGTTGAGCTATTTCAAATCCTCAAAGGTGATGCTGTGAAAGTGCTGCACTCAATATGCCAGCAAATATGGAAAACTCAGCAGTGGCCACAGGACTGGAAACGGTCAGTTTTCATTCCAATCCCAAAGAAGCAATTCCAAAGAATATTCAAAGTACTGCACAATTGCACTCATCTCACACGCTAGTAAAGTAATGCTTAAAATTCTCCAAGCCAGGCTTCAGCAATACGTGAACTATGAAATTCCAGATGTTCAAGCTGGTTTTAGAAAAGGCAGAGGAACAAGAGATCAAAGTGCCAACATCTACTGGATCATCGAAAAAGCAAGAGAGTTCCAGAAAAACATCTATTTCTGCTTTATTGACTATGCCAAAGCCTTTGACTGTGTGGATCATAATAAACTGGGGAAAATTCTGAAAGAGATGGGAATACCAGACCACCTGACCTGTCTCTTGAGAAACCTGTATGCAGGTCAGGAAGCAACTGTTAGAACTGGACATGGAACAACAGACTGGTTCCAAATAGCAAAAGGAGTACGTCAAGGCTGTATATTGTCACCCTGCTTGTTTAACTTATATGCAGAGTACATCATGAGAAACGCTGGGCTGGATGAAGCACAAGCTGGAATCAAGATTGCCAGGAGAAATATCAATAACCTCAGATATGCAGATGATACCACCCTTATGGAAGAAAGTGAAGAGAAACTAAAAAGCCTCTTGATGAAAGTGAGAGAGGAAAGTAAAAAAGTTGGCTTAAATCTCAGCATTCAGAAAACTAAGATCATGGCATCTGGTCCCATTACTTCATGGGAAATAGATGGGGAAACAGTGGAAACAGTGTCAGACTTTATTTTTTGGGGCTCCAAAATCACTGCAGATGGTGACTGCAGCCATGAAATTAAAAGACAATTGCTCCTTGGAAGAAAAGTTATGACCAACCTAGAGAGCATATTAAAATGCAGAGACATTACTTTGCCAACAAAGGTCTGTCTAGTCAAGGCTATGGTTTTTCCAGTGGTCACGTATGGATGTGAGAGTTGGACTGTGAAGAAAGCTGAGTGCCCCGAAGAATTGATGCTTTTGAACTGTGGTGTTGGAGAAGACTCTTGAGAGTCCCTTGGACTGCAAGGAGATCCAACCAGTCCATCCTAAAGGAGAGCAGTCCTGGTTGTTCATTGCAAGGACTGATGTTAATGCTGAAACTCCAATACTTTGGCCACCTGATGCGAAGAGCTGACTCATTGAAAAAGACCCTGATGCTGGGAAGGATTGGGGGCAGGAAGAGAAGGGGACGACAGAGGATGTGATGACTGGATGGCATCACTGACTCAATGGACAGGAGTTTGGGTAAACTCCGGGAGTTGGTGATGGACAGGGAGGCCTGGCGTACTGCAAGTCATGGGGTCGCAAAGAGTCAGACACAACTGAGCGACTGAACTGAACTGAACTGAATTAGACTATAGAATTAGACTGTATTCAGATTTCATTAGTTACTGCATGCACTCATTTCTCTCTCTCTGTGCAAGTTCTATGAAATGATGTTACATATATGGATTAGTATAACCACCACCACAGTAAAGATTCTGTTCCATCACCACAAAGGAACTGTATCACACACATCACTTTATAGTCACAAGCTCCTCACTCCACAACCATCCCTAAACTCTTGGACTCTGTTTTCCATCTCTACATTTTTTTTCATTTAGATAATGTTATATAAATGAAATCATAAATGTGTAATATTTTGAGGTTCTATTTTTTTACCTATGTAATAATCTTAAGCTCCATCTAACTTTTGTATCAATAGTTGATTCATTTGTATTGCTGAGTAGCACTCCACAGCTTATATGTGCCACTGTTTGTTTAACCATTCACTAATTGTAGGACATTGGTGTTATTTCCACTTTTTGATTATTACAAGTAGATCGGCAATGAACGCTAATGTACAACTGTTTTTGTAGACAAATTTTTATTTGTGTGGGATAAATCCTGAAGAGGATGATTGAAGAGTCCTGTGTATATTTAGTTTTTAAATCATCTACCAAACTATTTTCCAGAGCAGGGGTACCATTTTTCATTCCCCTCAGCAACATATGGGAGATCCAGTTTCTCTGCATCCTTGCCAACATTTGGTATCATCACTGTTTTTTAGTTGAGCTATTCTAATAGTATGTAATATTTTATTGCAGTCTGAATTTGCATTTCCCTCATGGCTAATGATGTTGAATATCTTTCTGCATTTTTTATTTGGCCAGCCAAGTGGCATGTAGGATCTCAGTTCCTGACCAGGGATCCAATCCATGTCCCCTGCAGTGGAAGCCCAGAGTCTTAACCATCGGATCACCACCAGGGAATTACTAATATGCAATATTTCAGTTGTTCAGGATGAATAAATTCTGAAGATCTAATGTACAGCATGGTGACTATTTAATATTATATTGTAAACTTGAAATTTGCTAAGATAGTAAATCTTAATTGTTCTCACAGAAAAAAATGGTAATTATGTGAGGCAACATGTTAATTAGCTTGATTGTGGTAATCATTTCATAGTATATACATATAGCATCACTTTGCACACTTTAAAAATATATAATTTTTATTTGTAATTAAATCTCAATGATGCTAGGAAAATGTAATATTCCTAAGGTATTTATCAAACATGTCTTTTTCTCTTATTTACTTTCAAAATATCTGGTTATTATTGCTAGAGACACAGAAGATATCTAGGTTCAGAGAAACTGATGTTCCTTATTACATCTTCTGATTGCAATTTGTACCCCAGTATTCTTGTCTTGTGGCAATCATCCTTATGCTATACCCTCCCAAAACCTACTCGATCCTAAAAAAAAAAAAAACCCACTCATGTTTACTTATATATACACATTATACCTATCCATACAGCCAAAAGAAATTTTTTATTTGTTGGTTTGTTTTACAACGAAAATATTAAAATACTTTGTTTCATTATAAAATATTTAATGAGGAATTAGTACGTTTCTAGAGTATAGGTTTGCTGTGAAAATGAAGTGAGCATAATCCTTCTAAAACACTGTGTATAGACTTTCTTCTGGAATAAAAACAGACTGGGAAATTTCTGCCAACCTTCTCCAACAAGCCCCACTGCTATTGCCAAACAAAACCGAAAGTGAACAAAACATTATCTAGCAAGGCAGGGAGACAGTATAGAAACAAGATCTGGAAAAAGGAAACTGATGGAGGAACTCCTGGAGGAGACATGGGCTGGACCAGGGTGATAGGAGGTGCCTCTCCCTTCCCCCACCCCCCTTAGGAGGGACATTCCGTCCAATGTTTCCACAGTGGGAGCTGTTCCAAAAAAGCAGCCTTGAGAGAGGAAGATGTTGCTGAGACCATCTGGACAGGATATATGACTGAACCCCGTTAAGGCTTCTATATAAACTTTTTAAGATTCAGGCAAGTGGAGACGCATACATTGGAGACAAGCCTTGTAGGTAAGTTCCCTCACTTAGTAAATTTGCCCCAGGCATTTGATCCCTGGGTCGGGAAGATCCCCTGGAGGAGGGCATGGAAGCCCACTCCAGTATTCTTGCCTGGAGAATCCTATGGACAGAGGAGACTGGCGGGCTACAGTTCATGGGATCGCAAAGAGTCGGACACTACTGAAGTGACATAGCATGCACCCACCTGTCTGGAACGTCTAGCTCTTCTTTCCCTCTCTCCTTGCCCTCCCTGTACGGGGACCAGTTTGTGAACCCACAGAAACCCAGAGAGGTAAGCCTGGCATTTGAGGCTGATTTTTTTTCCAGAAACGTGATCATTCTCTATATCTCTGTGGTTCCCCCTTGCCTTCTCAGAAACGCACACTGGCGGCCTTTGGGATGCACGCCACTGATTTTTCTCTGCCAGAGATGTGAGAGAATTTTTCTTGGCTTTTTAACAGGAGAATTTGGTAGGATTCCTGTAGGCAAAACTCAGAAGTGTAGAGGCTTCCCTAAGAATTCAGCCCTTAAGAGTTCGTCTCTCTCACACTAGTTTATACCGCTTCCAGTAATTTTTCAAAGTTATGGTTTAAGCGTTCTTACCACTTGCTGACTCTACTGGCGTCTAATTCAAGTAAACTGATCTCAGCTGTTCTCTGTATTCACTTTTCTCTACAGATTTTGCGATAGTGGTTTGCCCTGAAACTTTTATTCTCTAGTGGTTCCAAGGAAAGTCACTCGTTTTCAGTTTGTTCAGTTTTTTTCTTGTATGTATGGGAGTGATAATTTCTAAGCTCTTTACAAGTTGGATCTGAAATAGGAAGTTATCCTTGGTTTTGAGTATGATATGCTTGTTTCTTTGAGGTTTGTGTGTGTGTTTATTCTCTGAGCTTCTTGCATCTCTGGTTTGTTGTAGTTAATTTTGGAAAATTCCTCACCAGTGTTTCTCCAGATTTTTTTTTTTCTGTCCTTTCTGCCTTTCTTTTTAGAGTCCAATTGTACATATTTAAGATTTATTTAATATTGCACCACATCTGTTGGTATATTCCAAATATCTTAGCTTCTAGATAACTAATGATTAGAACCAAATATCACTTTTGGAAAAAGGCAGAATTTTGCAGAGTAATTCCACAAATTTAGGCTTTGAAAACGAAATAAGATCAGAACTGGTGAAAAGTGGAGGGAGAGCATTTAACAGGGAATATTGACTTGAGCAAAGGTATCAGCCTGTAATTGTAAGACATTTGTAGGGATCAGTGAATAGGGCGATCTGCATATAGTATTCATTCTAGAAATGAGTAAGGTATATGCCTTCTTTTTTAATACCTACACACCCTTCAGAACTTGGTTTAAACATCACATCTCCCAGGAAGCATTTTCTGGACTCTCCAGAATAGTTTTAGTCCTCCTGATTTATGTTTTCATAACACTTTACACCTATTTGTTTGTTTTTGCATTATCAATAGTAGTGCTAAGTCACTTCAGTCTTATCCAACTCTCTGAAACCCCATAGACTATAGCCCACTAGACTCCACTGTTCATGGGATTCTCCAGACAAGAATACTGGAGTAGGTTGCCATGCCCTCCTCCAGGGGCATCTTCCCAACCCAGGGATTGACCCTGAGTCTCTTACGCCTCCTGCATTGGCAGACAGGTGTGGTTTTTTTTGTTTGTTTGTTTGTTTTTTTACCACTAGCACCACCTGTGAAGCACCAATAGTAGTAGTAGACATTTGCTGAATGAGTACTATAGGCTAAGAATTGTATTAAGCACTTAGGAACAAAATCATTTAATTATGTTTAAAATTTGTCTTTTCCCCTCCACCATATGTAGCATAAAAGGACATGGCATTTATCATGTCTTTTTGTTCATCATTGTATTTCTAGTGCTTAATGTAGAGCTTGCCACATATCAGATGCTTAATATATCTTCATTGACTGAGTAAGTAGTTAAAAATGTTATTGCTAAGTTTGTTATTTACTCCTTGCTAATCTGCCTGCCAGCAGCTTCCCTTATGACTCAGCTGGTAAACAATCTGCCCTCAATGTGGGAGACCTGGGTTCAATCCCTGGATTGGGAAGATGCCCTGGAGAAGGGATAGACTACCCACTCCAATATTCTGGCCTGGAGAATTCCATGGATTGAATAGTCCATGAGGTCATCAAGAGTTGGACACGACTAAGCAACTTTCACTTTAACCTTCAAATGCCAGTGCAGGAGATGCAGGAGAGTTGGGTTCTATCACAGTTTCAGATAGATCCCATGGAAGAGGGCATGGCAACCCACCCAAGTATTCTTGCCTGGAGAATCCCATAGACAGAGAAGCCTGGCGGGCTATAGTCCCTGGGGTTGCAAAGAGTTGGATGCGACTGAGCATGCAAACACACACACACTGGCTAATGCAGATGACTTTCTTTTTAGTCCACTGGATTCATATGTTGAGATTGCTAAATTGACTACTTAGGTCAATACTTAAGGCTAGTAATTCTGAAAACTCCTTGAAGGGCCCTGTGGCACTTTGAATGATTTTGGAGTTGTATGAGGGAGGAATAACTACTGACTATGTTCTTTGGGTCATATATCATGTGTGGAGTAGCTGCCACTTTGAAATGAGTTGAATTTTTAAGTGATTTTATCTGAGATTTTAAAGGTAATTTAACCATGAGTTCCTTATTCAAAACCAATCTTAATGTGTAGTGTTGTCAAAATTATATTTTTGCTTTCTGTTCATATGTGTATGCAGTTCTACTTGGTTGAAATTATCTTGGTATAATAATAAAATTTTCTGCATCCATTTAATAACCATGTATAAGAAATAATTGTATTTCTCCTGTCAGCAAAATGTTAGTCTTTTTTTTTCCTTCCCCAATGACCTAGATACACCCAAAGCCTGTGAGAGTTACTCTGAATTTATTTTGCAAAAATCAATATCAGTTTTCCCTTGCCTATTTCTATAGGGAATTTTTTCTCTTTGCCTTCCATCTATCCACAGTAGAAACTTTAGTCAGAGATAAATAATATGACAAGCTTTCCAGATTCATCTCCTAGAAAAGAAAGGAATTTTTCATATTGGCTCATTAAGTTGAGCTATTCTATCCTGAGCAAAATCCCAAGCTAGCAGTTGGTAGCTGATGTTCAAAATATGTAAAAATAGATTTAAATCATCTAGTATGATATTTGCATAAAAGACCTTTTTCTCAGTAACTAATCACTGAATCATAATTTGGGTTCGATAACATACCTAATGATACTTTGTTCCAAAAGATAAGCATAATAATTCCTTACATTTGTTTAGAGCTTTGTAAATTCTAAAGATTTTCAAATCTGACAGCACAATTGGTCCTCATAAGCACCCGTTGGGGTACTACCGTGAATGTACCTGACATCGTATTGGTTCATGCAATGTTCATTCCTTAACCCTTTCCCTTTTATATTCTTCTACCAGAGGTTGGCAAAATGAATTCTTGGTTTTCCAGTCTCCCCTGCAACCAAGGCTGACTCTGTGGCATGTGTGTGTGTGCTTGCTCAGTTGCTAAGTCGTGTCTGACTCTTTTGTGACCCCATGGATAGTAGCCGATCAGTCTCCTCAGTCTATGGGATTTCCCAGGCAAGAATACTGGAGTGAGAAGCCATCCCCTTCTCCAGTTCCTGACCCAGGGATCCAACCTGCGTCTCCTGCATTTTAGGCAGATTCTTTACCACTGAGCTACAAGGTGGGGAAGCTCTGACTTTGTGGCATAGTTCTTGACAGAAAGATGAAAGAAAGAAAAATTTAAGTAGTATTCTGAGAAATAATTTTGATTACTAATGAAAGAAGGACAGATGTCACAGGTGTAGCCTCCTTTCTTTACCCTCCCTGCTCATAACACACACATGTGATGCCTGGAAATACATGGTGATGTTGGAGAGGAGGAAATTTTCCTCTACCCTTCTGAGTTCTTCTGGCTGGTCTAAGATTAACAGGGCAAAATCAAACAAATTTTAGTAACATGTATATATAGGAGGGTGCTTCCCAGGTGGTGCTAGTGGTAAAGAACCTGCCTGCAAATGCAGGAGACAGAAGAGAAGGGATTTCAATCCCTGGCTCGGGAAGATCACCTAGAGGAGGGTATGGCAACCCACTCCAGTATCCTTGCCTGGAGAATCCCATGGACAGAGGAGCCTGGTAGGCTATAGTCCATGGGGTCACAAAGAGTCAGACACGACTGAAGCGACTTAGCAGGCATGAAGGCATACATGGGAGACCCAGGAACACTGAGTAACTCACCAAAAGGGCTGAAAAGTGAAAGTGAAGTTGCTCAGTCGTGTCTGACTCTTTGCGACCCCATGGACTGTAGACTGCCAGGCTCCTCCATCCATGGGATTTTCGGTCACCTAAATACCATCTTCAGCTAAAGACAAAAGAGAATGTTGATCTAGTTAGTGATATGGCACTTCAAAGGGGAGAAAGGTAATTGACATGGAGATGGAAAAGAAGTGTTTGATAAATAAATGTTTGCTGGGCCAGGCGTGTAACCAGGAAGGGCTAATTTTGAATTTACAATCTGACCCTACGCACCTGTGAAAGGCTGTGATATTCTGGAATCCTTAGTGTGGGAAATGGCACAGTGCCTGGCGCACCTCATCTGCTGCTTACCTGCGCAGCCCAGAAATTCACATTTTGGAGGCTGGAATCACAGAGAGAGATGACATTTTTGTTGACTTGACAGGAGATATTCCATTTCACACCACCCATGAAATGACTGTAAGGAAGTGAAACTAACACCTCCCCTTACCTGAAGCTTGTCATTCTAGGAGATATTTGCAGGAATTAAATGGTCTCTTTACTTTGC
This sequence comes from Okapia johnstoni, assembly GCA_024291935.2. Taxonomy (NCBI): domain Eukaryota; kingdom Metazoa; phylum Chordata; class Mammalia; order Artiodactyla; family Giraffidae; genus Okapia; species Okapia johnstoni. The sequence continues at coordinate 109,147,832 of CM044305.1, forward strand.
TTCCTCACCTCCACCCATCTCTGATATGTAAAAGAATCTGACATGCAGTCCCCGACAAGATGGTTACTTTGAAGCGATAGCCTGCCATCTTCTCGGTCAGCTGGCTCCCTGATTAAAGTCCCTTGCTTGCCTCAACACTTCATCTCTCAGATTCATTGGCCTGTCATGTGGCGAGCAGAGCCAGTGAAACACAAAAAGGGATTTTAACAAATGGACATAACTAGGTCTGTCCCTCGGAGAAGGCAATGGCACCCCACTCCAGTACTCTTGCCTGGAAAATCCCTGGACGGAGGAGCCTGATAGGCTACAGTCCATGGGGTCGCTAAGAGTCGGACATGACTGAGCGACTTCACTTTCACTTTTCCCTTTCATGCACTGGAGAAGGAAATGGCAACCCACTCCAGTATTCTTGCCTGGAGAATCCTAGGGACGGCGGAGTCTGGTGGACTGCCGTCTATAGGGTCGCACAGAGTCGGACACGACTGAAGCGACTTAGCAGCAGCAGCAGCAGCAGGTCTGTCCCTGTCTACACACCTAAGCAGTTAGGGGTAATGTTCTTCTTGAGTCTTTTAGGCCTTGATTGTTTTCAGCTGGAAATAAAGCACAGGCCAAGAGACATATGGGGGATGCAAGTTTTACTCCCCTACAGTAATGATGGTGAAACACAAAGAAAGAGGCTAAGTCCTTTAATTCATTTTTGAGTACCTGAAACAATGCCTGCAACTGCTAATTTTTGGATTTTTGTTATTGTGAGAGAGAGGATAACTCCTATTTGAACCCTCTTATTCAGGTGTTCCGTTATTTGCTAATTCATTGGACTTGACTCATCACCATTTAATAGGTGAGGACAGTAAAATTTAAATGAGTTAAATGACATGTCCATTAACATAACAAGAGCAGAGGAATGCTTCTTTAGCTTTCTGTGGATTTTAATATGCTAATACACTTATTTAAAATGGAATCTTAAGCTAACAAAATGAAAACTGTTATGCTTTAAAAAATAGAGAAAATCTGGAAAAAAGATCTCAGTTACTCCTAGACCAGAGCACATTACCTTTCTCTGGAGCTTGCTCTGAGCACTCACATTTTCTATCCTTATTAAAGAAATGTGGGGATGATAATCATTTCAGAAAATATGGGTACACCTCCCCATATTTAGAGTTCTTATTCTCATTATGAGAAGAAATACCACAGGTTATTCCTAGCTTCACCAATAATGTATCTATGGATTATTTCCAGTTTGGGCTATTAAGAACAGTGCTACTATGGGAATTCTTTTCAGTGCCTTCAGGTGTGTGTATACATGTACTTTTGTATGGTATTTACTCAAGAATGGAATTGCTGTACTACAGAGTATATATGTTTTCAGTTTTATTAAATGAGTCTTGTTTTCCAAAGTACTTACGTTAATTGTACACTCCCACCCACAGAGTATTAGAATCATATCTTTTTCACCATGAGATATTATCAGATTGTAAAAATTTACCATTTTACAAAAGGAATGGCACTAAAGTCCATGGGGTCACAAAGAGTCGGACACGATGGAGCGACTGAACAGTATTGAAAAATTTACCAATCTGGAATGTGGGTAATGATCTCATACTGTGTTTTTTTGTTGTTGTTTCTGTTTAGTTTTTATTTAATAATCACAAATTTAACATTGCAATCCAGCTAAACTTGGTGGGAGATAAGGAAACTATGGAACCCAAAGAACTGCAGTGAGACCACAAAGATTATAGGATATTTTGAGCAGATGAGGGTGAAGGGGTGCTCTCCTGAGCTACAAAAGGAATGGTCTGGTGATTGAGTAGAACGCAAGTCAAATTTATTAGATTTGTCCACAGTATGCAATGGTGATCTTCTTGCTGATCTTGCCATTCCTGGACCCAACAAGCTCAAAAGCTTCTACAATATTCATGCTGTCTTTCACCTTGCCAACCACATGCTTGCCATCCAACCACTCAGTCTTGGCAGTGTAGATGAAAAACTGGGAACTCTTTTGTGTTGGGACCAGCATTTGCCATGGACAAGATGCCAAGATCCATATGCTTCAGGATGAAATTCTCATCATCAAATTTCTCCCCATAGATGGACTTGCCACCAGTGCCATTGTGGCATGTGAAGCCACTACCCTGGCACCTAAATCCCAGAATTATTCTGTGAAAGCAGGAAACTTTATAACCATATCCTTTCTCCCCAGTGCTCAGAGTATGAAAGTTTTCTGCTCTCTTTGGAACTTGGTCTGCAAACAGTTTAAAGGGGATGCAGCCTAAGGGCTCTCTGTGGATGGTGATATCCAAAAACATGGTGGATGTGAACTAGGCTGGGCAGTGCAGGAGGCTTGGGGTGGTGGCGTCTGCAAGGCCTCTGTACTGTGGTTTTAATTTATGTTTTCCTAATTACTAATAATGTTGAGCACCATTTCAAATGATCTTTGCACTGTGGAATTCCTCTGTTTTGAAGGAATTGTTCAAATCTTTTGTTCATTTTTCTGTAACGGTCTTTGTTGTCCATCTTTTTCTTATTGATTTGTAAGATTATATAATAAATACATATATATACACATATGATTCTAATTATTCCTAATAGTTATGTCTTATTAAGTCACCATCAACCCTGAATTAGCAAATGATGAACTATGCTCTTAGGAAAAATATAGGATTAGGTTCCTGTAAGTCTCTGATGACATTTTCACCATCTAAAATGCCATTTCTGTTGTATAGGATCTCATCAGCATTGTAAATCTTCTCTTTCCATTACTCTTTTCCTGTACAACACTTAGTGGATACTTTTAAAATTCTTGCACAGCCTCCTGACCTACAGACTTGCCTCACCTACAAGTTCAATGTTTTTCACACATATGGCCTTTTGAAATGTGCAAGCCAATCAGCCAGCCTTTTTCAAGAAGGGTTTAACATTTTCCTAACCCTCCAGTGTTCTTGCCTGGAGAATCCCAGGAATGGGGAGCCTGGTGGGCTGCCGTCTATGGGGTCACACAGAGTCGGACACGACTGAAGCTACTTAGCAGCAGCAACCCTGGGTAATGTGACTGTAAATGTCTTTGGCTTTCGGCCTCACAAGAATGCTTCCCACTATGCTTTTATTAATTGGTTATCATCTTGCAAATACGCAGACTTAGTCACTTTTTCATAGCATCATCACACACTAGAGCTGTTACTTTAGTGCTTTCCTGAGCTGCCTCATGTAAAGATGGGTAAATTTCCTCCCCTTTTTTCTGGATATACCAAATTACTGACTCATTAACTTTGAACCTATGAAATAAAACGGAGCTGCTTATGTCAAGGGGTCTTAGAGCTGGGAGGCCATTACCAAGGTGGATTTTATACATGTCCCAACAAGGTGGAACCATGAACTTTTGAACTGGGCCAAACCACAAACCTAAGGACACCGGCACTTGTCACAGTGAGGAATTTTACAGCCCTCTGTGGTAAGGAACCCACCTGCAATGCAGAAGACATGAGAGACCTGGGTTCGATCATGGGTTGGAAAGATCCCCTGGAGGAGGGCATGGCAATCCACTCCAGTATTCTTGCCTGGAGAATCCCATTGACAGAAGAGCCTGGCGGGCTACAGTCCACAGAGTTGCAAAGAGCTGGAATGACTGAAGCGACTTAGCATGCATGCAATAGTCTTAGCACTTAATCATGTTGAGCCAATGCTACTGTCTGCCTCTAATTCCAATTAAACTTCCTTATAATGCAAACCTCTCTTCTTTGCCTTTAATAGATCTTTTACTTCCAAGGGAGACACTGGGTTGCAACCAGAATCTGTGTGCACCGATTGCAATTCGTTGATCTCAGATAAATGCTTTCTACTTGATTAGTGCTTCATAATGTAGGTTTATTTAGGTTGACAAACTCATGGCCAACAGCCCAAGCACTGTAATTCATGCCTGAACAAGCTTATTAATATTCATATTTTCTCTATAAGGCAAAGCATAGCTTTCTTAGGAACACTGGACAGTACTCCAGTGCTGTGCTTGGAGGCCATTTTAAACAGTAAAAACACCAAAAACAAGCAAAAAAAGGAAAAAAGATGTGGCACTAATAGACCTTGAAAAGAACACTTGTTTACAGTATGAGAGCTAAAACAAGGCAGAGCATTGCCTTATTCGACCTCACCTGGCAGTGTCTGTGTTGAGAGACTCAAATTCACCACTCAGTGCAGGGTCACAATGACCACAAAAGACTGTAAATATTTATTTGGGGATTACAAATAAATTTTAGTGAGCAAAGAAATTCACAAGTACCAGATCAATAAATAATGAGGAGGGGCTGTGTATACTGATGTATGTGTGTGGTGAAGTCAGGGTTAAGTTTAATTTTTTAATACTTTTTCCATGTATACTCAATTGTCTTCACACCATTCATGAAAAAAATGGACTTTTCCCTTACTCCTCTGCAGTGCTACTTTTGTCAGAAATCAAATATCTATTTATGCAAGGGTCTATGCATCAACTACAAATTAGCCACTTTCCATGGGCACTTGCCCTCTACAAGGGTTAAGTCTTTTGCCACTGCAGCTGCTGCCCTTCATTCAGGGTGGAGAGCAGAAATGAGATGAGGTCTTCTCTATTGGGTGGGGTGGGTGGGGATTGGGTGTGTGTTTGTGTGTGTGTGTGTGTGTGTGTGTGTGTGTGTGTGGACTGGCAGGACAGGTCTTCAGACAGATATTTTCAGGAGCCAATTTTATGCATGCTAAGTTGCTTCAGTCATGTCTGACTCTTTGCGACCCCATGGACTATAGCCCTCCAGGCTCCTCTGTCCACGGGATTCTCCAGGCAAGAATACTGGAGTGGGTAGCTGTTCCTTTCTCCAGGGCACCTTCCCAACCCAGGGATCGGACCTGTGTCTCTTATGTCTCCTGTGTTGGCAGGCAGATTCTTCACGATTAATACCACCTGGAAAGCCCCCAGATTTTATTAGCCCAATTCTTGTATTTCCTCATATCTAGAAAAGTACTAAAATCCTTCATGGTGATGACTGTTCCATGTGACTAGTGAAGGCTTCAAGAGACTAGTAGAAACCTCGTGGAAAAATATGTGCTTGACTGCATGTATTCCCCCTTCACTGAAAATAATGAATATACTGTCCTTCCCCCATACCTCTTCAGAGAAATTTATTAGAGCTACTTGAGGTGCTATCTATGGGCTGCAGTCCTCATTTTGCCCTAAATATAACTAACTTGCAACCCTCACGTTGTGCATTTTTTAAGATGACATATGTGACACTGTATTTATAATGAAAAATATACATTTGGTCTTTGTCCTGTTTCTGGCACAGAGCTCCTAAAACACTTGGGATTTCCTAAGTGAGGAGAGCCGCAGTGGGGTCTTGTTATGTTAATGAGGTGACTTTTGGAAAGCACTTAGGAATGGCTCAGCTGGTAAAGAAACCACCTGCAATGCAGGAGACCAGGGTTCCATCCCTGGGTTGAGAAGGTCCCCTGGCAAAGGGAAAAGATACCCACTCCAGTATTCTGGCCTAGAGAATTCCATGGACTGTATAGTCCATGGGGTCGCAAAGAGTCTGACATGACTGAATGACTTTCACTTCACTTTCCTGGAGAGCTTGCTAAAGGTATTTCTCAATTCCAGTCATTTATCTCTATATTATTTTGTATTTTTATGTGAAGAATTATATGTGATGTGCATTAATGTGGCCCTCAGTAGTGAAAGTGTGAATTCCTAACCACTGGACCACCAGGGAGTTCCCTTAAAGGAAGTTTACCTGTAGAAATTTTGCTGAGTCTTTTTATTGTGAACATGTGATTAATTTTATGAAGTAATTTCACTCCACCTGTTTTGACAATCACATGATTTTCTCCATTTAATATGGTAATATAGTACATTGCATTAATTAAAATTTTAAAGTAAAACAGAACCAGCATTTCTGAAATAACTCCACAATCTGATGTTATATTAATCCTTTTTTCTGTTGCTGGTATTTTGTAAGGATTTTTGCATGCATATTTTTGAATGAGATTCACATGTAATTTTCCTTTCTTAGACAACTTTTGATAGAGTTTGTTAACAAGATGTTGTTAGACTCATGAGTTGCAAATTGTACCTCCTTATTCTATTATTGGGAATAATAGTTTGTGTAATGCTGGAATTATTGCTTTTTTGAATGTTTGGTAGAATTGCTATTGAAGCTCTTTGCACCTGCAGCTTTCAATGTAGGAAGATTTTCATTACTAATGCAAATCCTTTTATCATTGTAGAACTATTCAGTTTTAAATTGCTTCTGAGTTATTTCTGGTAAATTATTTTTTTGTAGAAATTTATACATTGTATCAAAAATGTAAGTGTATTGGCATAAAGTTGTTCATGATATTCTCTTTTTAATATCTGAAAGGTCTGTGACAATCTTCTGTTCATTCTTAATGTGTTTTGGCAGACATTTATGAAATTTTTAGAATAAGTGTTATTTTAAATTTTAATTAATTGTGTGATTTCTTTTATTAGGATTGGCTTCTGGAGATCTAGCTTGTTCTTTAGATTTGACGGAGGATATGCTTGTCTGATTTTTCATTTTCCTTGACTGTGTGTTGGTCTCTATGCATTAGACATAGCAGGCGCTTCTAGTCTTCATGGACAAGGCTCCCACCAGTCAGTCCTGCCAGAAGCTCTAGCAGAACCTCTAAAAACTCTTTCCCCCTCTCAGGGGAAAATAGGACCTTAGGTTTTTCATGTCCTCATTCTGCGCTTAGCAGAGGAATGCATCTACTAGCCCAGTCTGTGTGGTTTCTGCCTCTCCCAGTGCTGTTAGAAGGTGCGGGACCTGTTTGAACTCCAGGACTGCTGAGATCAATTCACTCTCTAGTCGTGTCTTACTCTTTGCGACCCCATGGACTGCACCACACCAGGCCTCCCTGTCCATCACTAACTCCTGGAGCTTGTTCAAACTCATGTCCATCGAGTAGGTGATGCCATCCAACCATCTCATCCTCTGTCGTCCCCTTCTCCTCCTGCCTTCAATCTTTCCCAGCATCAGGGTCTTTTCCAATGAGTCAATCCTTCACATGAGGTGGCCAAAGTATTGCAGTTTCAGCCTCAGCATCAGACCTTCCAATGAATATTCAGGACTGATCTCCTTTAGGATGGACTGGTTGGATCTCCTTGCAGTCCAAGGGACTCTCAAGAGTCTTCTCCAACACCACAGTTCAAAAGCATCAATTCTTCGGCCCTCAGCTTTCTTTATAGTCCAACTCGCACATCCAAACATGACTACTGGAAAAACCATACCTTTGACTAGACAGACATTTGTTGGCAAAGTAATGTCTCTGCTTTTTAATATGCTGTCTAGGTTGGTCATAACTTTTCTTCCAAGGAGCAAGTGTCTTTTAATTTCATGGCTGAAGTCACCATCTGCAGTGATTTTGGAGCCCAAGTAAAGAAAGTATCTCACTGTTTCCATTTTTTCCCCATCTATGTGCCATGAAATGATGCCATTGATTGATCAGTTGTTATGAGCCAAACCTATAGAAATTCACCAAAATTGCCATTTTAGTGTTCTTGCCAGTTTATGGTCACAGTGGTTTCTGTTCTAGATAAGCAGATATTGGTGGTGACTCTCGACTCACCTGTCTTTCCAGATTTCTGGATGACTCTAACCTCAGTTTTCTGAAGGAACCAAGAAAAAATCATTGATTTTAAATTTGTCCAACTCGTTTTCTTGTTGCAAATACAGGAATGGTGGCTTCTATCATATTCAGTTAGGGCTGCTAGGACAAAAATGCCATAGACTAGGTGGTTTCTAAACAATAGAAATTTTATTTCTTATAGTTCTGGAGGCTGAAAGTCTGAGACAGAGTGTCAGCCTGGCCAGGTTTTAGAGAAGGCCCTGTTCCAGGTTGCAGACTGCTGGCTTAATGAATGTCAACATGGTGGACAGCAGAGAGGGGAAGCTAACTTTTGTAACTCTTTTAAAGGGCTCTAACCGTATTCACTGGTCATAGCAAACACCCTCTTCCAACAACACAAGAGAAGACTCTACACATGGACATCATCAGATGGTCAACACTGAAATCAGATTGATTATATTCTTTGCAGCCAAAGATGGAGAAGCTCTATACAGTCAGCAAAAACAAGATTGGGAGCGGTCTGTGGCTCAGATCATAAACTCCTTATGGCCAAATTCAGACTTAAATTGAAGAAAGTGGAGAAAACCACTAGACCATTCAGATATGACCTAAATCAAATCCCTTATGATTATACAGTGGAAGTGACAAATAGATTTAAGGGACTAGATCTGATAGACAGAGTGCCTGATGAACTATGGGCAGAAGTTTGTGACATTGTACAGGAGACAGGAATCAAGACCATCCCCATGGAAAGGAAATGCTAAAAAGCAAAATGGCTGTCTGAGGAGGCCTTACAAATAGCTGTGAAAAGAAGAGAAGTGAAAAGCAAAGGAGAAAAGGAAAGATATTCCTATCTGAATGTAGAGTTCCAAAGAATAGCAAGGAGAGATAAGAAAGCCTTCCTCAGCGATCAATGCAAAGAAATAGAGGAAAACAAAAGAATGGGAAAGACTAGAAATCTCTTCAAGAAAATTAGAGATACCAAGGGAACATTTCATGCAAAGATGGGCTCGATAAAGGACAGAAATGGTATGGACCTAACAGAAGCAGAAGATATTAAGAAGAGGTGGCAAGAATACACAGGAGAACTGTACAAAAAAGATCTTCATGACCCAGATAATCACAATGGTGTGATCACTCACCTAGAGCTAGACATCCTGGAATGTGAAGTCGTGGGCCTTAGAAAGCATCACTACAAACAAAGCTAGTGGAGGTGATGGAATTCCAGTTGAGCTATTTTAAATACTGAAAGATGATGCTGTGAAAGTGCTGCACTCAATATGCCAGCAAATATGGAAAACTCAGCAGTGGCCACAGGACTGGAAGCAGTCAGTTTTCATTCCAATCCCAAAGGAAGCCAATGCCAAATAATGCTCAAACTACTGCACAATTGCACTCATCTCACACGCTAGTAAAATAATGCTCAAAACTCTCCAAGCCAGGCTTCAGCAATACGTGAACTATGAACTTTTAGACGTTCAAGCTGGTTTTAGAAAAGTCAGAGAGGAACCAGAGATCAAATTGCCAACATCCACTGGATCATCAAAAAAGCAAGAAAGTTCCAGGAAAACATCTATTTCTGCTTTACTGACTATGCCAAAGCTTTTGACTGTGTGGATCACAATAAACTGTGGAAAATTCTGAAAGAGATGGGAATACCAGACCATCTGACCTGTCTCTTGAGAAACCTGTATGCAGGTCAGGAAGCAAACAGTTAGAACTGGACATGGAACAACAGACTGGTTCCAAATAGGAAAAGGAGTATGTCAAGGTTGTATATTGTCACCCTGCTTATTTGACTTTCTATGCAGAGTACATCACGAGAAACACTGGGCTGGAAGAAGCACAAGCTGAAATCAAGATTGCTGGGAGAAATATCAATAACCTCAGAAATGCAGATAACACCACCCTTATGGCAGAAAATGAAGAAGAACTAAAGAGCCTCTTGATGAAAGTGAAAGAGGAGAGTGAAAAAGTTGGCCTAAAGCTCAACATTCAGCAAACTAAGATCATGTCCTCTGGTCCCATCACTTCATGGGAAATAGATGGGGAAACAGCGGAAACAGTGTCAGACTTTATTTTTTGGGGCTCCAAAATCACTGCAGATGGTGATTGCAGCCATGAAATTAAAAGACTCTTACTCCTTGGAAGGAAGGTTATGACCAACTTAGATAGCATATTTAAAAGCAGAGCCATTACTTTGCCAACAAATGTCCGTCTAGTCAAGGCTATGGTTTTTCCAGTAGTCATGTATGGATGTGAGAGTTGGACGGTGAAGAAAGCTGAGCGCCGCAGAATTGATGCTTTTGAATTGCGGTGTAGGAGAAGACTGTTGAGAGTCCCTTGGACTGCAAGGAGATCCAACCAGTCCATCCTAAAGGAGATCAGTCCTGGGTGTTCATTGGGAGGACTGATGTTGAAGCTGAAAACTCCAATACTTTGGCCACCTCATGTGAAGTGTTGACTCATTGGAAAAGACCTTAATGCTGGGAAGGATTGGGGGCAGGAGGAGAAGGGGAAGACAGAGGATGAGATGGCTGGATGGCATCACTGACTCAATGGACATGGGTTTCGGTAGACTACAGGAGTTGGTGATGGACAGGGGGGCCTGGCATGCTGCGATTCATGGGGTCACAAAGAGTCGGACAGGACTGAGCGACTGAACTGAACTAATCCTTATATCTTAGAATGTATATTATGGGAGTGGGTCTGGAGTATCTTTTTATTGTCAAAGGCTAATGTTGTTATCCTAAAGTGTAAATTATGGGAGTGGGTCTGGTGAAATCTTTACAACCTCCAGGCATTCTTTTGAATCAGTGTAATAATTAATTAGAAAATATATAATTACATTGCTAACACTAGCAAGGGAGTACTCTTTCTGCCCCCTTCTGATGCCTATGTCAGAAGCTTTCTCTGTCTCCTTTATACTTTGATAAAACTTTATCACGCAAAAGCTCTGAGTGATTAAGCCTCGTCTCTGGCCCCAGATTGAATTCTTCTCCTCTGGAGGCCAAGAATCCCAGCCGTCTTTTCATGGTCCACCAACAACCTTTCATCTTGGGGGCTCATCCGGGATTCTTCAGGACAACGTAAGGATGCTTGGAGCTCTAGTTCTTTGTTCTCCTAACGAACACGTTTTCTGCTGTACTTTACTAACTCTACGATGTGCTTGTGTGAATGAATGATACACCCTGTGCGAAGCAGTGAGGAGCTCTGCTCTGCGGTTCCACGGTGACCTCATACAGCTTACTGTCGGGGCTTTATACCAACCTGCCAATGCCAAGAGGCACCCAGTGTGTCCTTCAGGGACCGACCAGAAATGGGCAAAGTGTGTGGACCGAAATCTCCTTTTTTGGTCAAACTTTTCGGTGTCTTTGACCATTCATAACTCCTTGAAAATTAGAAGTACTAACCTAATCTGTCGGGTCATAGACTTTCAAGGGACTTGCAATCTATGCTGTTACTGTGTACTGTTACTTAGGTCCCAAACTTGGGGTTGGTAGTCAGAAAGTGCCTAGCCTCGCTAGGAATCGAAAGTTTGGAAGCTAGATGGAACTCTAGCTGCAAGAGCAACTCTGAGGTTAAAGGTTTCTCAGATTGGAACTGCAGTGGGTTTTTTTTCCTTTGGTAGCGCTGGCTCTTAGTGGACCAGAGGAGGCTCTTATACTGGTGTGGTGACGCTTGGAAGGAACATCTCAGTTTTATGTTCGTATCGGTCTTATTGTGGTCAGGAATATACTCAGGGTCATGCACAGGCACTCAGGTGACGAATGTCTCCCCCAGCAGTCTTAGCCTGGGAGGCATTCCAGAAGATTATTCTGATTGCACCCCGGGTGGCATCAGAGGCAAGCAAGGTTTTAACGGTGAGGAACTGGATGTCAGTCAGGGATGCCATCAGGTCTACCCCTGGTGTATCCCCACCCCATCTCGCTGGTATAACCAAGAGGGTCGAGTACGGTGCCTGCGTCAGTAAGGGACAGACTAAGTCCGACCAGGAAAGAAAAGCTTTGGTGTAAAGTCTGTCTACACCCCCATCTAGGGCAGGGAGGGACGCCTCCGGTAGAAAGAGGGGCGCTGGTCCCTTTTTTTCTCTCTTACAGATGGGAGCTAACAATTCCAGCCTTACTCCTTTGAACTGTATCCTGAAAAACTGGGATAGATTTGATTCCCATGGCTTAAAGAAGACACATCTGGTCTTCCTATGTGATACTGCATGACCACGGTACCCACTGGAGGACAGCGAACGGTGGCCAGTTGGCGGGTCTCTTAAGTATAATACTGTTTTACAATTAGACCCGTTCTGTAGAAAACAAGGGAAATGAGTAGAAGTAGCATATGGGTTGCCCCTTTTCTCTCTGTGAAATATGCCAGACTTGTGTCCTAAGGGTATAGATTTGTGTGTGACACCTTCAGCTCCCTCCTGTCCTCCTACTTTGCCCCCGTACCCAGGGCTCCCAACTGAACAAACTGAAAGCCAGAGAACCACCCCCCCTGCCCCAAGAATGGTTGCCTTGGTCTCAGTGGAAACCCAAACTGAGATTCAAACTGCCCATGTAGAGGTCCAAACAACTCCTGTCTCAGCACAACCTCAGACTTCTCTGGTTTCAGTAGAAACTCAGACCATCAAAGTAAGAGATGGGATGGAGGACAGGAGACAAGGAGATAAAGAAAAGCAGATTTCTCCAATCTATCCCTGGCATCATATGCGCAGAGCAGCCAGAGAGACTGAGGAACAGCCGCACAAGCTGTTGCCTTTTCATGAAGCACCCACCGGGAGAAATAATCAGTCTATGAGAGTTAATAAGCCTTTTCCTTATCAAGAAATACATAGAACAGGAGGAGAAGGAAGCTCCTGGTAAATTCCTAGATAGACTGAGAGAAGCCCTTTGCAGATTCACTGAGATTGATCCCGAAAGTGAGGAGGGAAAAGTGATCTTAAAAGATAGATTTCTCATTCAGTCGGCTCCAGATATCCACCGTAAGCTATTAAAACAGGCGTATGGACCTAACCAGTATTTAGATAATGTTTCAACTGGCTCAGACAGTCTATTATGGTAGGAAATATGAGGAAAAGAAAGAAAGGCAGAAAAAGACAAAGGAATAGGCGGAAGCCTTCGCAATGGCTGTAAGAACTGTTCTTAAACAGCCTGAGAAAAATGCCCAGAGGGACCCAGGTGAAAAGGGATGAGCTTGCTATTACTGTGGAAAGGAGGGGCACCTCAAGGGAGATTGCCCTCAGGCATCTAAGCCGCCCCGGCTCCATGTCCGGTCTGCAAAGGACCACACTGGAGGAGAGACTGCCCCCAGAGGCGTAGGTTTCAGGGGTCGGACTCTCAAGACAATCAGGACTGAAGGTGCCCGGGGGTCCCCACACAAGCTTCCGTCCTAATTATAGTAGAGACAGAGGAACCCTGGGTATTAATAACTGTGGGAGGCCAATCCGTAGATTTCCTTTTAGATACTGGGGCAATTTACTCCGTGCTTACTGAAGCCCCTGGCCGACTTTCTTCTCGATCCGCTTCCGTAGTGGGACTGTCTGGACGAGCCAAGAGGTATTAGTTCTGTTTCTGACCGTTGTGACTGGGATTCGGTGCTATTTTCACACGAGTTTCTGATCGTGCCAGAACCGCCCTCACCCCTTTTGGGGAGGGGTATACTGAGCAAGGTCCATGCCTCTGTTTTCATGAATATGGAGCCCTCCCTTTCTCTCCCTTTAATTGAACAAAATGTAAATCCTAGAGTATGGGATGATGGAAAATCTGTGGGTTGAGCACAAAATGCTATTCCTGTAGTTGTCAAGCTCAAAGACCCCCACTTATTTCCACATAAGAAGCAGTATCTACTGAAACCTGAGGTTAAGGAAGGGTTAAAACCCATCATTGAGAATTTAAAGGAGCAGAGTCTATTAATTCCCTGTAACAGTCCATGCAACACTCCTATTTTGGGTATAAAGAAATCAAATGTTAACTGGAGACTGGTTCAAGATTTACGAATTATAAATGAGGCTGTAGTTCCATTACACCCCGTGGTGCCTAATCCTTATACTCTATTGTCTAAAATTCCTGAACGAGCCAAACATTTTCAGTAATTGATTTGAAAGATGCCTTCTATTCAGTGCCTTTGGCAGAGGAAAGTCAATTTCTATTTGCCTTTGAAGACCCTACGCAGCCAGCTTCTCAGTTAACCTGGACAGTTTTGCCCCAGGGATTTCGTGACAGTCCTCCCTTATTTGGACAAAGTTTGTCACGGGATCTACAAAACTTTAATAGTTCTGAAGCGGTGGTGTTACAATATGTAGATGATACTTTGCTCTGTGCTGAGACAGAGAGGAAGCTTGTTCACGAGCCTCAGAAGACTTCTTAAACTTTCTGGCAGGCTGCGGTTTACAAGGCATCAAGAGAAAAGGCTCAGCTTTGTCAACAATCTGTTAGATATCTGGGCCTACTCATAATCAGAAGAGACTAGGGCCACAGGCCCCGAGAGAATTAAACCTATACTAAATCATCCCCTACCTATGACTTTAAGACAACGGAGAGGATTTTTGGGAATCACAGGCTACTGTCTCATTTGGATTCCGGGTTATGGGGAACTTGCCCGGCCTTTATATAAACTTATAGCTGAAACTCAGCAGGCCCAAACCAACAAACTGCTTTGGTCTCCAGATACTCAAAAGGCTTTTAAGGTTCTTCAGACTGCTCTCCTGCAAGCTCCCGCTTTGAGCTTACCCACAGGGTCAGAATTTAATTTGTTTGTCACTGAAAGAAAAGGTATGGCCTTGGGAGTTTTGACACAACCCCGAGGGCCTCACCAGCAACCTATTGCTTATCTAAGCCAAGAATTAGACATAATTTCATGTGGGTGGCCCCACTGCCTAAGAGTAATTGGGTCTGTGGCTTTATTAGCACACCAGAAGCTTTAAAAATAATTAATGGATGAAACCTTACTGTACTGACTTCTCATGATGTGAGCAGGAATCTTAAATTCTAAGGTTAATATTTGGATGACAGACAGTAGGCTTCTTAAATATCAGTCATTGTTGTTAGAAGGACCAGTAACTAAGCTTAAAGTTTGTGGAAATTTAAATCCTGCCACTTTCCTTCCTGAGAAAGAAGATGAAACACCTGATCACAATTGTTCCCAATTTCTAACTTTAAACTATGCAGCTCGGGAGGATCTAATGGATACCCCATTAGACAATCCTGACATGGAAATATTTACAGATGGCAGTTCTTTTGTTCGAGATGGAAAGCGTAAAGCAGATTATGCTGTGGTGACTGCTGAACAGGTTTTAGAAGCAAAATCTCTCCCCCAGGGAACCAGTGGTCAGTTAGTGGAGCTTGTGGCTCTGATCCGAGCTCTAGAGTTAAGCAAAGGGCAGGGTGTAAAAATCTACACTGATACTAAGTATGCTTATTTGACTTTACATGCTCATGCTGCAATATGGAAAGAAAGACAGTTTAAAACAACAACAGAAAAACCTATTAAGCATTTCAGAGAGATCTAGAGACTTTTAACTGCTATATATTGTCCTAAAGAAATAGCTGTTATGCATTGCAAAGGGCATAACAGGGATGGGAGTAAAGTAGCCGAAGGTAATCAGCTGACTGTCAAGCCAGAAAAGCGGCACTTTACAAAACCCCTTCACTACAGACGCCTTTGATCTGGACAGGTCCTGTGGAACAGGAAAAACCACAATATACTGAGGAAGAATTAGAGAGATATGAGAAAAGAGGAGAGCAAAGATTACTGATAAAGGGTGGTTTCAGTCCTGAGAATGGACGACTAATAATTCCTGAAAAAATGCTCAATAGAAAATTCTTAAGGGTTTACACCAGAGTTTTTCATTTGGGTGCAAAGAGTACTTACCAGATGGCTTCTCATTTGTTTAAAGGTAAAAATGTAACGAAAACTTTAAAGAACATTATCAAAAAGTGTGAGGTTTGTCAGAAAAATAACCCAAAGACTGAAAAGCTAGCAAAATCTGGATTACAACGAAGTGGAAAAAATATCCTGGAGAGGACTGGGAAATTGATTTTTACTCACATGCCAAAATCTAATGGATATTCTTGCTTACAAGTATTTTGGTAGATACTTTTTACTGGATGGATTGAGGCTTTTTCCCTGTCATAGTGAAACAGGCTAAAGAGGTTATAAAGATTCTAATCCATGAAATTATCCCCAGGTTTGGGTTGCCACGGAGCCTTCAGAGTGACAATGGCTCCGCCTTTAAAGCTGCTGTAACTCAGGGGGTGTCTAAAGCTCTAGGAATAGAATATCACTTACACTGTTCCTGGAGACCCCAATCCTCAGGAAAAGTTTGAAAAAGCTAATGACATTATCAAAGACATCTGCGCAAATTAACTCAAGAGATGCAGAACAATTGGATTAAAGTCCTACCTCATAGCTTTACTGAGGGCTCGAACTGCCCCCCAAAAGGAGGGACTGTCCCCCTTTGAATGTGTTTATGAAAGGCCTTTTTTATGCACAGACATTGTTATAGACTCTGAAGGCTTGGAATTTAACTAATTCTATAACTCAGCTCTCAGCTTTTCAACAGGCATTAACAGAACTCCGGGAGACGACTCCTGACCCAGGCTCTCAGCGATCAAGCCTCATCTCTGGCGCCGGATTGAATTCCTCTCCTCCGGAAGCCAAGAATCCCGGCCGTCTTTTCGTGGTCCAGCAACAACCTTTCACAACTCTCACATCTATACATGACCACTGGAAAAACCATAGCCTTGACTAGACGGACCTTTGTTGGTAAAGTATTGTCTCTGCGTTTCAACACCTGTTCGGGCTGGTCATAGCCTCTCTTCCAATGAGCAAATATCTTTTAATTTCATGGCTGCAGTCACCATCTGCAGTGATTTTGAAGCCCCCCCAAAATAAAGTCTCTTACTGTTTCCAATCTATTTGCCATGAAATGATGGGACAGGATGTCATGATCTTAGTTTTCTGAATGTTGAGTTTCTAGCCAACTTTTTCACTCTCCTCTTTCACTTTCATTAAGAGGCTCTTTAGTTCTTTGATTTCTGCCATAAGGGTGGTGTCATCTGCATATCTAAGGTTATTGATATTTCTCCCAGCAGTCTTGATTCCAGCTTGTGCTTCATCCAGTCCAGCATTGCTCACTATGTACTCTGCATATAAGTTAAATAATCAGGATGACAATATACAGCCTTGACATACTCCTTTCCCGATTTGGAACAAGTCTATTGTTCCAAGTCCAGTTCTAACTGTTGCTCTTTGACCTGCATACAGATTCCTCAGGAGGCCGGCCAGGTGGTCTGGTATTCCCATCTCTTTAAGAATTGTCCACAGTTTGTTGTGATACACACAGTCAAAGGCTTTGGTAAATCTATTTTGTGTATAGTAATTTGTTTCTCCCCACTTCCTCTCCTCTTTGGTAACCACAAGTGTGTTTTTTATGTCTGTGAGTCTATTTTATTTTCCATATAGTTCATTTGTATTATCTTGAGATTCTCTATATAAGTGATGCTGTACAGTATTTGTCTTTTTCTGAGTGACATCACTAAGTATAATATTCTCTAGGTCTATCCATGTTGCTGCAAATGGCCATATTTCATTTCTTATTGCTGAGTAATATTCCATTGTGTGTATGTGTATGTGTGTGTTTGGGTGTATACCCCAATCTTCTTAAGTCAATTGTCTATTGATGGGCACTTGGATTGTTTACATGTCTTGCCTATTGTAAATAGTGCTGTTGCTTTGAACATTGGGATGCATGTATTTTTTTGAACTAGAGTTTTCATTTTTTCCAGGTATATACCTAGAAGTGGGATTGTTGAATTATATGGTAACTCGATTTTCCATTTTTTAAAGGAACTTCCATTCTATTCTCCATAGTGGCTGCACCGATTTACATTACTACCAAGTGTGGGAGGGTTCATTTTTCTCTGCCTCCTCTCCAATATTTATTATTTGTAGGTTTTTTGATGGTAGCCATTCTGACTGGTGAGGTGAAATTCTGCTTCCTTTTTGCTTAACAATTCTATATTTTAAGTCATTTCTCTCTTCTCAGTTTTTGCTATAAGCAGTCAGGAGGAACCATAGCAAATGATTATATTTCAGTAATAATAATAATCCTCCCTTGATGTTTTCAAGACAATGCTTTACAAGTTTACTTTCACTTAACTTGGTTTTTTTGGCAATTAATAAAAACTTTTTTTAATGATAGCAAATGTTATATATTGTGTCTTGCAAACTCTTAAAAACCACATGAACCAATCTTGCAAACTATTACATTTGAGATAATTTGTCAAACATGTTGACTGAAGCAAGCTTACTTGCTGTAGGCATGATCTGTAAAAGGTTTAATTTGTATGCAATACAGCATAGTTTAAAGTAGAATCGACCATTTGTATTTTCCAATGGATTAAAGTCACAAATATTAATGTTTTCTCTTTTATCATTGAAATATACTCATTTGTTTTCATTAGCATGATTTCTATTTTCTCCTTCACTGACAGTTGTGCAAATTAAAGCATTAATTAAAAGAGAATGTAACAGCAGTTTTGAATTTACTAGAGTTTTCAGGGCATTAGGTCTCTCCCTGTAAACAAAATATACACTTGAAATTCTAGAACAATTTGTTCCGATTTCATGGTTGTAGTTCTAGAATTCAATGCTTTAGAAAAATTTGGCAATCTCCACAATATTTGGATTTGCTTTTAATAATATATTTATTTCATACTTTTTTTTTAAACAGTTACATAAATGGTTACTATATGTAACCATTAATGTACTTTTATGAAAATCTATGAGAAAGTAATCCTGGGGAGAAACATTCTTAAGAAACAGTTCTATCGTTAATTATACTTCGATAAGGAAAAGCCCTTCACCCATGGGTAGGAGGCCAGTCTGGAGCGAGCTATGGACTTCAGAACCAGTAGTTCAGGTCGCCAAATGGGTGGGGAGGCTGCTGGGGAGGTCTGCAGAACGGTCAGCTGGGGTCTGTGATGAGGTCCTCAGTGATGAAGGCTGATAGGGTCTGCAACATCCACAGGCGGCCAGGTCGTCTGCAGAGCAGGCAGTGGGAACCCCCCTCCCACTGCCTGGCTGATGCTAGTTGCACAAGCCCTTCTTCCCTGTTCCTAAATGTCTCAGCTTTGCTGATCTCTGGGTGAGCGGACAATGGAGTGAGTCCTTTGACCGGTGCCATGAAAGCCTGGGGAAGCGGGTCACTCGCCTACTGTTCTTTTCCTGGCAGGGGAACCGTTGAACCTAGGAGCTCATTCTTGAGGCTGGAAGCTCGTTCTTGGTGCTGAGCACTGCTGACTTGGGAAATAGAAAGAGGCAGGCAAAATGAAGCTGTTTTGCTTACCCTTATTGTGCAGTTCTGCTCAGGTTTTTTTGGTTCCATGTTATGGCTAAAGTTCCTGAAGTTCACTGCTGACCTCTCCCACCTGTGTTATCTTGCATGGATAGCTATCTATTAGTAATGTTGATCTTTGAGGGTGGATGGAGGCTAAGGTCTCCTATTCCACCATTTTGGTGACACAACTCATTGGTTCCTAGAGATCTTGATGACCTTTCTTCTCTAGACAGTATCACACTGGACCATTGCATTGATGACAATATGTTGATTGCACATAGTGAGCAAGAAATCGAAACTACACTAAACTTATTGTTAGAAAGTGAAAGTGTTAGTCACTCAGTCGTGTCCAACTCTTTGCAGCCCCATGGTCTGTATCCCATCAGGCCTCTCTACCCATGGAATTCTCTGGGCAAGAATACTGCAATGGGTTGCCATTTCCTTCTCCAGGGATCTTCCCAACCCAGGAATTGAACCCGGGTCTCCTGCGTTGCATGCTGATTCTTTACCGTCTGAGTCACCAGGGAAACCCTAGTTGTTAAGCCCTATTGTCAAAATAGTTGCGTGTCAGAGAATGGAAGACAAATCTGACTGAAATCCAGGGGTCTTCTACTTCAGTGAAATGTCTAAGGGTCGGTGATGTAGACTGTGTGGAGAAATCCCTCTTAAGCTGAAGGATAAGTTATTGCATCTGACCCCTCGGGCAGCCAAAAAGAGGCACAATGCCTCACGAGCTGGAACCTGTGATCCAGAAGATGCAATGGTGCCTGAAGTGTCAGTGCAGAGAAGGGTGCTGTTTGGAACCTTTGACAGGCCCTTATAGGTGAATCACGGTGCTGAGCTTTAGAATTCTGGGGCAAGGCAATAGCATCTTCAGGTAACTATTTTCCTTTTGAGAAACAGCTCTTAGTTTGTCACTGGGCCTAAGTAGAAACTGAATTCTTGATGATGGGACACCAATTTACCAGACAGTTTGAGCTACACACGTCATAAACTATGTGTTCTCGGACCCACCAAGCTGTAGGTTTGGGTGGACACAGCAGCTCTCTATTATCAAATGAAAGTGGAATTCATGTGATTGTGTTTGAGCAGGTCGTGAGGTACAAGTAAGTGAAATGAATAAAAGTGAACTCAAAGCCCATGGTCCCTACTCTTAAGTGTACTACCATCTCTCTTCCAGGTTGTGCCTATGACCTCTTCAAAGAAAACTAAACAAACTCAGGGATGCCAGTTCAGAGAATCAAAAACTTGTATCAGAAGCATTTGCTACCTCAAAGTTCTTCTCACATCATCCATGTATGTATGTATATGTATATATACATAAATATATGGATGTGAGAGTTGGACTCTAAAGAAAACTGAGCACCGAAGAATTGATGCTTTTGAACTGTGGTGTTGGAGAAGACTCTTGAGAGTCCCTTGGACTGCAAGGAGATCCAGCCAGTCCATCCTAAAGGAGATCAGTTCTGAATATTCATTGGAAGGACTGATGCTGAAGCTGAAACTCCAATTCTTTGGCAACCTGATGTGAAGAACTGACTCATTGGAAAAGACCCTGATGCTGGGAAAGATTGAAGGCAGGAGGATAAGGGGATGACAGAGGATGAGATGGTTGGATGTCATCACTGACTCAATGAACATGAGTTTGAGCAAGCTCTGGGATTTGGTGATGGACAGGGAAGCCTGGTGTGCTGCAGTCCATGGGGTCGCAAATAGTCAGACACAACTGAGTGACTTAACTGAACTGAACTGAAGCTTTTCTGAACCATCAATAGGGTCAGATTATGTAGGGCAAGACCCTCCCTAATTCCTCCACAACTAAGTCTTATTCGCCATCTGGTCTGCTCCTTTGAATTAGAAGAACACCTAGATGTTGCCTTATATCAATATGAAATCACAAAGATACCCATCTCCAGAGGTAAGAAGAAACCCAGTTGTTGTGCCTCCTAACAGTCCTTTGTCTGCCTTTTTATTCAGTCACATATAATGCCAGCCATAACTATAAAGTGAAAGTGAAAGTGAAGTCTCTAAGTCGTGTCCGACTCTTTGCGACCCCATGGACTTGTAGCCCACCAGGCTCCTCCATCCATGGAATTTTCTAGGCAAGAGTACTGGAGTGGGTTGCTATTTCCTTCTCCAGGGGATCTTCCCAACCCAGGGATCAAACCCTGGTCTCCCACATTGCGGGCAGATGCTTTACTGTCTGAGCCACCATAACTATAAGTTCCAGAATATCAGTGTCAGTTCCAAAACAGTCTTCTATGACTAACTTCCTAGAAACATCACTTTCTGTCAGAATAGATTCCTTCTCTGGGTTTCTTCAATGTAGCCCATGGCTCTCTGATAGAACTTTCTGGTGTGGAATACCTACTCTGTTTTCATTCCTGATGAATTTTGTTTTTCCCATTTGTATATTTATGTAGTTGTTCGATTATCATTTTAGGAGTAGGATTTTGTGTGATTTTGCTCATGCTTATACTGCTGTCTTAACTCAGAAATAATGCTGCACTTAGTTATTTGGGGCTTCCCAGGTAGCACTAGTGGTAAAGAATCCATCTTCCAATGCAGGAGATGCAAGAGACTTGGACAGGATCCCTGGGTCCGGAAGATCCTCTGGAGGAGGAAATGGCAATCCCCTCTGGAGGAAGAAATGGCAATCCACTCCAGTATTCTTGCCTGGGAAATCCCATGGATGGAGGAGTCTGGCAGGCTACAGTCTGTGGGGTCTCAAAGAGTTAAACACAACTGAGCACAAGCACACACATCATTATTTGAATCAGCATGCCATTTAGCTTCCGTGTTTGTGTGTGTGTGTGTGTGCGCACGTGCATGCGCGTGCTTCGGTGTGTACCATCTAATCCATAAGATTAAATGAATGTTTATTCCATGTTCCATGGCAGTGTTAGTATATGTCCAGCTATATAAGAGTTAGTAGAGTGGACAAGAACTTAACCTTTAGTCTCCAGATGAAAATCAATGAGGGAGCCTACTAGCAAATACATACTCTTTTCTTCCTATTAGAAAATTGCACTATCTTCAGGGAAAAAAATGATTCTTGTTTTTGTTTTTGAATGTTAAATAGTACTATTTGTCTTTAATGTAAGGAAGATTGATGATCTAATCATGTGGCTAATTTTCACATATATAAATTTCCTCTTGTTCCATTTTCCTTTGTTTTTTAATTGTATTTATCTTAATTTGAAATTAGCAGTATATTTTATTTTATTTTTTTTAATTTTTTATTTTAGTTGGGGGCTAATACTTTACAATATTGTAGGAGTTTTTGCCATACATTGACATGAATCAGCCATGGGTCCAAACGTGCCCCCCAACCTGACCCCCACCCCCACCCCCCTCCCCATCCCATCCCTCTGGGCCATCCCAATGCCCCAGCCCTGAGCACCCATCCCATGCATAGAACATGGAATGGTGTTCTGCTTCACAAATGACAATATACATGTTTCAATGCTATTGTCCCAGAACATCCCACCCTCACCTTCTCCCTCAGAGTCCATAAGACTGTTCTATGCATCTGTGTCTCTTATTCTGTCTCGCATATAGGGTTATCGTTACCATCTTTCAAATTCCATATATAAGCAGTATATTTTAAATGTTAGAAAAGTACAGAGTAAAAATAAAACTATAGCCCCACCATTCAAAGACAAGCCTTTGACTTGATATATACATTTTTCTTCATGTTGAAATATATCTGTGATCAACCTTCCATAAAATTTGGTGTTTTGCCTCCATTTTCAGACACTCTATTCAATCAAACTTCTTGCTAATTTTTGAATACAATTTCAAAGGAATAATTATACACATACATTTTACCTTAAATGTTTTAAAATATAGAAAATATTTTTTCAATGCAGCACTGTTTACAATAGCCAAGACATGGAAGCAACCAAGATGTCCATTGGCAGATGAATGGATAAGAAAACTGCGGTACCTTTACACAATGGAATATTACTCAGCTATTAAAAAACATGCATTTGAATCAGTTCTAATGAGGTGGATGAAACTGGAGCCTATTATACAGAGTGAAGTAAGTCAGAAAGAAAAACACCAATACAGTATACTAAAACGTATATATGGAATTTAGAAAGATGGTAACGATAACCCTATATGTGAGACAGCAAAAGAGACACAGATGTAAAGAACAGGCTTTTGGACTCTGTGGGAGAAGGCGAAAGTGGGATGATTTGGGAGAATAGCATTGAAACATGTATATTATCATATGTGAAGCAGATCGCCAGCCCAGATTCGATGCATGAGACAGGGTGCTCAGGGCTGGTGCACTGGGATGACCCAGAGGGATGAGATGGGGAGGGAGGTGGGAGGATGTTCAGGATGGGGAACACATGTACACCCATGGCTGATTCATGTCAACGTATGACAAAAACCACTACAATATTGTAAAGTAATTAGCCTCCAATTAAAATAAATAATTTAAAAAAAAAGAAAATATTTTTTCCTATTTTTGTCTTTATATCTTGAGCAGTGGAACCTTGGAAATTTCCCTCCAACCAGGAAGAATTATTATGCCAAGTGTGAGTGTTTACTTGAATTCTCCAGCCCTAGTTCTGAACTATTTTCAGACCCAGAGGTGCTTAGCCAAGAATACTTGTCAATTCTTCTATGGGAGGGAATATTTAGGTCTTTTCCCCGAGGTTCCCTGAGGTCCTACACAGGGAATCAAGAAACACACAAAGAAGTTCATGCCTTTGCAAAGACCACTTGCTAATATCTCAGGAAGCTGCTAAAGATGCTTAAAATCAGTGCTAATGATGTTTAAATTAAATTTTCTTAAAGATTATGATTTAATAAAAATAGTTTTATCTTGACCAGTCTAACGCATCTGGCCACTGACACAAATAATTAGGAATTATTAATTATTCCTTAAATTGATCCAAAGTTACTTCTTTGACTTTAGAGCTTCTTAGAGGAGAACCAATTGATCCTTCTCATTTCCTCAATGAAATATAGACAAAACACTGGTATGCTTTGAGGTAAGGGAACTTCTAACTCATGCTTTATATGCCAAAGGAGAAAATTAAATGTCTTTTCAGAACCTACTTTAAAAAGTCTGGAAACAGAATATACGTAGAGGCAAAGCAACTCATGTATATAAGACAACTATTAATCTTTCAATAGATTTAGTGGCTCTTATTTACTATATTAATAACACAGCTCTACCTAGTGGTCAAGAGAAGAACTTCTAGTTTCTGTTATAAATCAATCATAATAAGTCACTAAAAAAAATTCTGTTTTAAATATATGAATATTAATGATAATGCCACATTTCAATCATGGAGTTTACTTTCTTTGCATATAATACAGCAGTACAGTTTATGAAACTTTATTGGGTTTGAATTTATCATTACAAATGTAATACTAAAGTAAATGATTAATTGCATTATAATGATACATTCATTTTCCATTTTGTGGATATACAAAAATACAGATTCATTTTGAGATTACCAACATAATTTTGCAAGATAGTTTTTAAAACGACTTGGTATTTGACAGTACAAATATTAACATTGCCTAATGTTTTTTTCAGTGTATCAATACTTGAAGAAAATAGCAGGAAGAAGTTGTAATTTCTTGAATGAAAGAAGATAGTTTGAACTCAAATCCGGAACTCAAGAACAGTGATTTGAACAGTGAAAAGTCAATATTAAAATTATCAGCTAAGACAAAAATCAATTGCTATTAACTAAGAACATCTAAATAGGAATAACACATGATGGGGAGCAGCTACCACCATTAGACCTGGGGAGAGTACCAAAGGAAGGAACAGACTTTGAAGACCCTGCTATCCGAAGGCTAAAATTTAAACATCATTGGAGAGTGTGCGGCTGCAGACTACTGGATGGTGGAGGAGTTTGTTCTGGTGTCACAGACTAAAACTGGTTCATAAGAAGCCATTTGATGGGATTCTGGTGAAGTTCTCAGGGATGCCATGGGCTGGTGCTGGGATGCAGGAAGTCACCTACTGGGATGCTTGCAGGCTGAAGCTGGTCGCAAGAATCTTCCCATTGGGGTGCCAATAAAACCCTCGAGGGTGAGTAACATGGGATCTTGAACCTGCTGCTGGCAACCACAACCAAAGATCACCAGTTGATTATAAAAGGATATAACTCAGGGACAGCCAGATGGAAGACATGCATAGGGCTGGGTATGTGGCAAAGGGTATGGAACTTCCATGCTCTGTCCAGCTGTGCCACCTGCCAACACCTCTACGTGTTTACCACCAGCTCCACCAGCTGTATTTTAATGTTATTTTCACTTACTACTTTTTAACATTATGCTGGGGTGGGTGAAGGAAGTAAACTCTGAAGTCAGATGAAACTTTAGTTTTAGGCGTTGTGTTAGAGAAGTCAGATTTCATGTGTGTGACCTTCACACATTCCTCTGCCTGTCTGCAGACAAAGTGCTGGTTCTAACAGCCATTCATCATGGTTTTTCCCTTCCTTCAAGCTGCAGCGCAATACTATATTATTCTTCTATTTATTAATTTATTTATTTTATTGAAGGATAATTGCTTTACAGAATTTTGTTGTTTTCTGTCAGACCTCAACATGAATCAGCCATAGGTATACATATATCCCCTTCATTATTCTTAGTGATGATAGTACTTTCCCAGATGGAACCATGTCCACATTTTCACTCTCCACCCTCTGTGTGTCTGTGCTCAGTGGCTTAGTCACCCCCAACACTTTGTGACTCCATGGATTATAGCCCATTGGGTTCTTCTGTCCATGGGATTTCCCAGGCAAGAATACTGGAGGGGGTTTCCATTTCCTTCTCCAGGGGCTCTTCCCCACCCAGGGATTGAACCTGTATCTCTTGCATTGTCAGGTGGATTCTTTACCACTGAGACACCTGGGGATACTGTAATTCTGATATAAGGAAGGAAGCTAAGCATGGTGATAGTTATGCAGTATGTTCAGAGAGATAGTTGATATGATTAAAAGAGCCTGAAATTTGGGGTCACACAGACGTGCATTCAAACCACATTCTGCCTTTTACTAGCTTTGGGAACCTTGCCAAGTGACAAAGATTCTAGCTTCTGTGTCACTAACATGAATAGCTAATCTCTCCCCTCTGTATTCTTAGTGTTAAGGGCAGCAGAGAGCTAGACCCATGGATTGTAAATTGGCAGAATTTATATTACCTCAAATCTAGAGTTTGGTTTCCCATGACTAAAAGTTGTTAAAATCAACGACACCAATGTGTGTGAGCCGCTCAGTTGTGTCCGACTCTTTGCAATCCCATGGACTGTAGCCCACCAGGCATCCCTGTCCCTGAAATTCTCCAGGCAAGAATACTGGAGTGGGTTGCCATGTCCTCCTCCAGGGGATCTTCCCAACCCAGGGATCAAGTCTGGGTCTCCCGCATTGCAGGTAGATTTTCTACCATTTGAGCCACAATTTACTTTTCTTTTCCTTTTTTTTGCTGCTGTAATACATTACCACAAACTTGGTGGCTTTAAACAATAAACATTTATTGGATTGCTCAAAGAGCTTGTTCATAACTTTCTGTAAGATGTTTCCCAATATTATCCTATAGTTCTGGATGTCAGAAGTCCAAAATGTGTCTTACTGGGTTAAAATAAAAGCGTCAGCAAGATATGTTCTTCTGGAGACTCTAGGAGGAAATCTGTTTCCTTGTTTTTTTCAGGTTCTACAAGTTGACTACAATCCTTGGTTCATGGCCTCTCCTCCATCATCAAAGAGCAGTGTGGTATCTTTAAATCTCTCTCTGGCTGACTCTCCTGCTTCTGCTTATAAGGACCTTGTGACTACCTCAGGCCCAGATAAGACAAGGTAATCTTCTCATATAAAAATCCTTAACTTACATCTGCAAAGTCTTTTTTGCTATGTAAATTATTATATACTCTCTATGTAAATATAATAACATATTCACAGGTTTGGGGGATTAAAATGTACACATCATTGGGAAGGGGGGCATTATTGTGTTGGAAAAGTGAAAGTGTTAGTCCCTAAGTCATGTGTGAGTCTTTGTGGCCCCAGGCTCCTCTGTCCATGGGATTTCCCAAACAAGAATACTGGAGTGGGTAGCCATTCCCTTCTACAGGGGATATGCCTAACCCAGGGATCAAACCCAGGTCTCCTGCATTGCAGGCAGATTCTTTACTGTCTGAGCCACAAGGGAAACCCCATTATTGTGTCTATCACAGTACATATTCTGGAGAAGGAAATGGCAACCCACTCCAGTATTCTTGCCTGGAAAATTCCATGGATGGAGGAGCCTGGCAGGCTATAGTCCATGGGGGTCACAAAGAGTCAGACATGACTGAATGCCTTCACTTCACAGTACATATAAAACTGGCGGAGGGGGAGGTAGTATAAATATGTCCTAGACTATGAAGCAGAGGTGTTTCCATTATGCAATGGTTCTGAAATCTAGCTTTGCTTCACAGGCAAAAGGAAAGATTCCCTCCTCCAAGCCAAATACAGGATTCTGAATTTATCCCAGATTTCTAGGTGTAGAACCCAGGAAAATGCATTTCCAAGAAGCCTTCTTCTCACATCTCTTTTCTCAAAATGAATTTCTAACAGCAAATCTAGAAGCCAGCGTTTGAGGTCTTTTTAAATCCTCTTCAAATTTTAACGACTTACCGTGTCACAACATTGATTCCCAAAACCTGTTTGTGAAGTAATTTTCCCACATTGACATGCTACAGAAAAAAAAAAAAAAATGCTTGTGGTCAAAAATTTCTGAAGCTTTCTTCATAGTTGATTTTGCTCTTGGAGATTAACGATGGATGTTAATATACAAAGGCTCTGAAGATCCTGTGTTACCTAATCCTGGTTAACTTTGTATAACCTAGTTCCCTCAAAATTTGTCTGCAAAATACTTTTCTATTCTTAACAGTAATCAACATCCCACAGATTGTGTGTGTTTCTGTGTGCTCAGTCGTTCAGTTGTGTCCAGCTCTTTGTGACTCCATGGACTATAGCTCTCCAGGTTCCGTTGTCCATGGGATTTTCCAGGCAAGAATACTGGAGTGGGTTGCCATGCCCTTCGCCAGGGGATCTTCCTGACCCAGGGATCCAACCCACCTGTCCTGCAATGCAGGTGGATTATTTTACCACTGAGCCACCAGGGAAGCCCTGTCCCACTGAATATACTTTGGTTAATGTTTCCCTGTGTGCATGCTAAGTCGCTTCAGTCGTGTCCAGCTCTTCGTGACCCTATGGACTATAGCCTGCCAGGCTCCTCTGTCCGTGGGATTCTCCAGGCAAGAATACTGGAGTAGGTTATCATTCCCTTTTCCAGGGGATCTTCCTAATTCAGGCATCAAACCGGCATGTCTTACATCTCCTGCTTTGGCAAGTGGGTTCTTTACCACTAGCGCCACCTAGGGACTTCCCTGGGTAGCTCAAACGGTAAAGAATCTCCTGCAATGTGGGAGATGTGGGTTGGATCCCAGGGTAGGGAAGATCCTGGAGAAAGAAATGGCAACCCACTCCAGTATTCTTGCCTGGAGAACCCCATGGACAGAGGAGAATGATGGGCTACAGTCCATGTGGTCACAAAGAGTCAGACACGACTGAGCGACTAACACTTTCACTTTCAGTGCCACCTAGAAAGCTAGGACCCAGTAAAAGAGAGATCGAGATTTTTGATTCCAAAAAGGAAGAGAATATAAAGTATGATCATGCTTTGGGAAATGGAATGTTAACATTTCTGAGAAAGCTAGCAATATCAAGTTATATCTGTCTATGCTCTATCTAAAATATACCTTATTTGTTCAAGTAAATAAAATGTTCAACTCCTAACTTGCAGATAAAAACTCTTTGTTGCTAATCTTTCACCTCGTTTATTTTGACTCACAGATTTTGACTGTTTAATATTAATTTGAGTTGTGGCAAACAAGCGACAAGGCTGATAAGAGACAATATCTTTCCAGTCGGTTTTTAGAGAAGAGATCGCTTCCATCTTAAAACATGCCTTGGCACTGGACACATACTTTTATTGTTTTATGTTTGTCTCCGTAAGATTCTTGATAAAGATTGAAATTGATATGAGATGAGTATTGAGACTCGTGTCAATAAAAGTATCAGCAGTATTTTTGGTGAGGCTTTCCAGAGATTGTTGACCAAAGAAACGTATTCTTAAAATACAGACTAGTGAACTTTGACCAGAAACATATTGGGACCAACTGGAAAGTGGTATTCTGAATTAGATTGATATCAGGATACAAAATATTTCAAGTAGGTGTAATTCCTACTAAATTATGAGAATAAAGGCAATTAATGTGCAGTGGATAAAGCTGCAAATACTGAAGCTAGCCTGACCAGGTGAAAATACCCAGGTTCTTTTATTACTAGTTGTATGGCCTTAGGCAAATGACAGGCTTTGTTTTAGTTTGATCTTATGTAAAATGGGGTAACAGTAGTCTCCACGTGTAGAATGTTTTTGAAGATTCAATACGTTAATATATGTACAACAGTGGAGTTCATGGTTTATATTAAACCCTAACCTCTGCTATTGTTACTATTAACAGCATTAACCTCTGCTATTGTTACTATTAAGAGTAACACATTGAAAAGCATATACCAAATAACAGTGTATCCCCATGAAGTAATGTAAACATTTTGTCCTGGTCTTTGCCTCAGAGAATTATAAATTCCAAATATGTAAATCTTGATGTGATAGGGCTTTGGTAAAACTACATCTTAGAAAGTCAGTAGCATTTTCTTCCTTCAATCAATGCATTTAATAATTTATAACATCTAAAGAGTTTTAGTTTATAAAACTTTAAAGTTTATAAAGAGTTGGACACGACTGAGTGACTGAACGACAAAAATAAAGGGTTGATTAACAATGTGATAGTTTCATGTGAACAGTGAAGGAACTCAGCCATATATATACATGTATCCATTCTCCCCTAAATTCCCCTCCCATCAAGCCTGTCACATAACATTGAGCAGAGTTCCATGTGGTATACAGTAGGTCCTTGTTGGTTATCCATTTTAAATATAGCAGTGTGCACATGCCCATCCCAAATTCCCTAAATCTATCCCTTCCCCTCATCCTTTCCTCCTGACAACCGTAAGTTCAGTTCTCTAAGTCTGTGAGTCTCTTTCTGTTTTGTAAGTAAGCTCATCTGTATCGTTCCTTTTTAGATGGATGCCACACTCTTAACTAAAACGTTGCCTCTTGGTTTAGCTAATAGTAATGATCAAATAGCTTTTAAATGTCTCACTTCATGTTTGTAACATTATATGTTCAGTTCAGTTCTGTTCAGTTGTGTCCAACTCTCTGCCACCCTGTGGACTGCAGCACTCCAGGCTTCCCTGTCCATCACCAGTTCCCAGAGCTTGCTCAAACTCATGTCCATCGAGTCGGTGATGCCATCCAACCATCTCATCCTCTGTTGTCCTCTTATCCTTTTGCCTTCAATCTTTCCCAGCATCAGGGTCTTTTCCAGTAAGTCAGTTCTTCACATCAAGTGGCCAAAGTATTGGAGCTTCAGCTTCAGCATCAATCCTTCCAATGAAAATTCAGGACTGATTTCCTTTACAATTGATTGTGTTGTATGTATTGTGTTGATTGTATTGTATGTTCAGCTATCACCAAGTCTTCTTTATAAACAATCAGGCAACTTCTCAGGTGTGTGCTTTTGGAGATTTGTTTATAGCCATTATATGCATTCCCACATTATAATTCTAGGTTTTGTGGAAATGTTCCTTGGTCCTCTATGATATGGATTTCATTACCTCATCAGCTGTTGTGTGCTCAGTTGTATCTATCTTTTTCTGGCCCCATGACTATAGCCTGCCAGGCTCCTCTGCTCATGGAATTTTCAGCTATAACTCAACTCCATCAATTCTCTGCTGAAAAAAAAAATGTTTTCTGGGGAGTGTTCCCTTTTGTGATTCGTCAGGTCCTTTTGCTTAAAATTTACATACTCCCATGAATTTTTTCTCTCTTTATCACAATGATCATTATTGTAGGGGGTCTTTTAAAGCCTTGCTGATCCTCTGTATTGAAAGCCCACCAAGAGCAAAAATTGTGACTGTTTTGTGTGACTTTTCTTCCTTTTTTTTTTAAACATAGGATCCCCTTGTATGGGTTGATTTTGCTCCTATTTCCCTTTGTTATTAACTGATCACTCTTGATACTACTTTGTGGTCTTGTATTTCTTTTCATTTTAATGCATACTCAATCAATTTCATTTGATTTAAAAAAAAGAATAGAGCAGAAAGGTATCCTGTTTGGAAAGAGAAGAGTCAGTTATCAATCAGGAGAAGTCATTATTTATTGTCAAATTTAATTAACCCCAAAGCTAAAACTGAAAGGGCAATTCTGGGGAAAATTTGAATTGAGTTTTAAAATAGCATTTTATTTATTTTTTTTTTTTTTTAATTTATTTTTTAAATTTATTTATTTTAGCTGGGGGCTAATTACTTTACAATATTGTAGTGGTTTTTGCCATACATTGACATGAATCAGCCATGGGTTTACATGTGTTCCCCATCCTGAACCCCCCTCCCACCTCCCTCCCCATTGCATCCCTCTGGGTCATCCCATTGCCCCAGCCCTGAGCATTTGTCTCATGCATCGAACCTGGAATGGTGTTCTGTTTCACATATGATAATATACATGTTTCGATGCTATTCTCTCAGAACATCCCACCCTCACCTTCTCCCTCAGAGTCCATAAGACTGTTCTATGCATCTGTGTATCTTATTCTGTCTTGCATATAGGGTTATAGTTACCATCTTTCAAATTCCATATATATGCATTAGTATACTGTATTGGTGTTTTTCTTTCTGGCTTACTTCACTCTGTATAATGGGCTCCAGTTTCATCCATCTCAATAGAACTGATTCAAATGTATTCCTTTTAATGGCTGAGTAATATTCCATTGTGTATATGTACCACAGCTTCCTTATCCATTCGTCTGCCGATGGACATCTAGGTTGCTTCCATGTCCTGACTATTATAAACAGTGCTGCAATGAACATTGGGGTACATGCGTCTCTTTCAATTCTGGTTTCCTTGGTGTGTATGCCCAGCAGTGGGATTGCTGGGTCATATGGCAGTTCTATTCCCAGTTTTTTAAGGAATCTCCACACTGTTCTCCATAGTGGCTGTACTAGTTTGCATTCACACTGACAGTGTAAGAGGGTTCCCTTTTCTCCACACCCTCTCCAGCATTTATTGCTTGTAGACTTTTGGATAGCAGCCATTCTGACTGGCGTGAAATGGTACCTCATTGTGGTTTTGATTTGCATTTCTCTGATAATGAGTGATGTTGAGCATCTTTTCATGTGTTTGTTAGCCATCTGTATGTCTTCTTTGGAGAAATGTCTGTTTAGTTCTTTGGCCCATTTTTTGATTGGGTCGTTTATTTTTCTAGAATTGAGCTGCAGGAGTTGCTTGTATATTTTTGAGATTAATCATTTGTCCATTGTTTCATTTGTTATTATTTTCTCCCATTCTGAAGGCTGTCTTTTCACCTTGCTTATAGTTTCCAAGGCAAGGGTGCCCACTCTCACCACTACTATTCAACATAGTTTTGGAAGTTTTGGCCACAGCAGTCAGAGCAGAAAAAGAAATAAAAGGAATCCAGATAGGAAAAGAAGAAGTAAAACTCTCACTGTTTGCAGATGACATGATCCTCTACATAGAAAACCCTAAAGATTCTACCAGAAAATTACTAGAGCTAATCAATGAATATAGTAAAGTTGCATGATATAAAATTAACGCACAGAAATCCCATGCATTCCTATACACTAACAATGAGAAAACAGAAAGAGAAATTAAGGAAACAATACCATTCACCATTGCAACGAAAAGAATAAAATACTTAGGAATATATCTACCTAAAGAAACAAAAGACTTATATATAGAAAACTAAAATAGCATTTTAAAAGAAAATAGCTATTTTTAGCAGACTTCTACTAGTAGACATTTAGGTTATCTGTAATGTAACAATGTTTCTATTTTCATCTTTATTCCTATGTCTTTATCTATATGTACAAGCATGTCCCCAAAAGGAATTACTGGTAACAGATTCACTGTGTCACAAAGGAGATACATTTTAGGTTTTGAAACATATTGCCAAATTACATTTGATGAGTGTACATCAATTTTTACTCACATAATTAAGGCATAAGTATTAATATATGGTGGTTCAGTAGTAAAGAATTCGCCTGCATTGCAGGAGACCCTGGTTCAGTCCCTGGGTCAGGAAGATTCCCTGGAGAAGGAAATGGCAACCCACTCTAGTATTCTTTCCTGGGAAATCACATGGATAGAGCAACTTGGCAGGCTATAGTCTGTAGAGTTGCAAGAGTCGAACACAATTTACCAACTAAACCACCACCACATATATACATATTATGGATTTTCTATAATATCCTCTGTATTATATGATAAAATAAATTCATTCACATAAAAAGTTTCATTTAATTCAGCAAGTACTTAGTCTATATAATGCTTGTCCTTAGGAAACTTTAAGTGTTAAGGAAAAGACAGGTACAAAAACGTCAAGAGCAAGAGGTATACTGTGATAAATGCTGAGATGTATCTTTTATCTGAGTTGGAGAGTTTAGGAAATGGACTAACATTGGACCTCCACAGTTACACTGCAGTGTGTTTAGTTCATCCTCCAAATGCCCTCAATAATTTTCTCTAAGAACATCAGGAGGAAGAAAGTAAAAGTAGACCTTGAAGCCTATTTTAACCTATGATTGCTGTCTCTAAAATAGTTTCTAAACTAGAATCCTCCTCCCCCCATCCCTCCACTCCCCACCTCCTGACTTCAGGAAGCTAAAATGGGGCACGAAGCTTCTGTTTCCTTTTTAGTTTTGCTTCTATTACTTAAGCGCAGGTTTCAACCTGGGCAGGATGGAGCAGGTTGTTTGTGAAAACAAAAGAAAAAGCAGTGCTTTCTCAAATATAACTTCAGTCTAAAAATAGATAATAGCTATTTTATTTGCCATTCACACCCACCAGCATTTCTTCTTGTTTGTCTAGCTCCATTCTGCCTTTGTGATGCAGGAGAGAAAAGAGCCAGGTCAATGAAGGACAAGACCTCCACACGGTCAACCCAGCTGCTAGTGCAGAGCACATACAGCCTCTAGCCCATCTCGAGAGGGATCAGTCCATGGATCCCCACAAGGGACAGGCCATTTCTCAGCAGGCGGTGGCCACAAGCCCCCCTTTGACTTTCTGTCCTCCCAGAGAAGTCCTAGATATAGGATGTTGAAAGTGATGAAGGTGCCTCTGAATTAGTTCTCTACCTTCGGTGAATAATGAATTATCCTGTGGGGAAATTCACTATTTCCTTTGCTGCTTCTAAAGAACAGACTGTTCATTGTCCTCCTGTGAAATACAAATTAGCCTGTTAAAGAGCATGTCTTCAGGCAGTGTGCTCTTTGGAGCCTCAGAAAATGGATGAGGGAGGCCTGGCAAGGTTCTCCACTGCATGTTACACAAAAGGAAACACCTTTTCAGCCAATGAAATTCTCAGCCGCATTCAGGGGAGACTGAGTCCCACTGACATGGACTGTCAACTTCCTTCTTTCCCAACTCAAAATGTACCCAATATTTCTTTTCTACTTCAGAAAAATGAGCACATTTTTCTGTTCTGAGAGAGACCCCTACACTTGTGCTTGGTCTTTCTTTTTTATTTTTTTCTTTTTGGCTGTCTCACCAAAGAGATAAGGAGAAGACCTCTGACCAAGTTTACACCTTCTGTTTTGTAGACTGTATGATTCTATTATTTTCTTTTGCTTTTTTGATTTATTCCTGAAAAAAAGTTATTTCTTATAAATTTCCTGGCAAAGGCTCTTTTGTGGGCTGCTATCAATGTCAAGTTTGGTTCAATTCATCACACTACTGGATCCAAGTGCAGGACAAGGCTTTAGTGTGCCTTCCACAAAACCTTGCCTAGGGGATGGAGTGGGGGTGTGCCATCAAGAAAGTAATGCTGTCTTTACCAGGCTCTTGATTTCAGTTGTTGGATCTCATTCCTTTCATAAGTGTGTTATTGAGAAAACTTGTGTGTCTTACCTGCTATGTTAATCAAATATTCTAGGCTTTGTGGAAGCATGTGCTTGTCCTTTGCAGGTAGACCTGAGTACTGTACTTTCTGTATGTGATTCTCTATTATGTTTGCCTCAAAATCAAATAATGTCTGTAATTGTATCCCAGGAAAGAAGGAGCCTTCCCATATGCTCAGGCTACACAGTAGTTACCAAGGAAAATAGATTATTTTGCTTTCTGCTTTCTCCTCTAACACATGTAAAAGTAGGCTCTTCGATTCGGTGTAAGAAAGTAGAACATTTTTGCTGTTTTCTGGTAGCTGGTTCAATAGGCAGAGAAAAAGCTTAGAGGATGAAATAAGGAAAATAATTTCTTCTGGGTATGTGCTAAGGTTCATGGAAATAACTACCACTTCCCCTGTCTTTATAAATCCCTGTCTTTAAAAATCCAATATGTCAAATAAGAAGAGGGTAATTAAATATACACACTAACATCTACTATGGCTGCTCGATTTCCTCCTGGTTGCTGGGTTTCTGTCCCACATCTTCAAGGAGATGGGAGACAGGCAATAAATGGAATACATGAGTGATTTATAGTAATTTAGATACTAATAATTTCTATGGATAAACAAGAAGGGGAAAGAAAAGGGTGTGCTAAGGATTTGCAAGTTGCAGATTTCACTAGAGGCCAAGGCCTTACCAAGAAGGTGTTATTTGATCACAGTCATGAAAAAGATGAGGAAAGTGTGCAATCTCTTGTTTATCTGTGTACTCCTGAGCAGCATACCAACCTCCCTGAGCCTTAGTTTCCTCATTTATGATTTGAGGATAAGAGCTACCTGGCAGAGTTATTTTAAAATTAAATTAGAGGATGTCAGTTAAGTACCTGCCACACAGTAGATGATTCAGAGATGATAGCTTTATTACAAACAAATTGCTTTCAGTAAGTCTTGTCAGGTTGAGTGTTTCCTAAGATGAATTAAGGGGAGTTATTGTTTTCTTTATATTCCTTTTGATATTAGTTAAATTTTGTTAACTTTCTCTCTTGGCTTCTGAATTTGAAAGGTGACAAGTTGTTTAGAAGCTTTGAAAATGTGATTTCCAGTAACCAGTTATATTGTTTGCCGAGGTAATGGGACTTAATGAGTGAATTATAAATGTCAGCCAGCTCCCTCAAGTTTGTTACTTCTAATGGAACAGCAGTGAAAGAAGCAGTTAATAGAAAGCTTCCAAAAAGTTTCTATGAGATGAAAAGAGCATAAAACACGAACATGGTTTCCAGGAGACTGAAACATGACCCATCTATAAATACACATTTGCAAAATCAATCTAGGATAATAAAATGAATACACAGCTCTTTGTTCTAAATGCCAGAGTTATTTTGCACAGTTCCAGCAAGAAAAAGAAATTGAAATGTTACAAGAAACAAAATAGTCAAACATAATTATGACTAGGAAATGAATCAAATAGAAATATTTCCCAGTTTGAAAATTGATATGTTAAACAGTAATAATGCATTCCTTTCCAAGGGGACAATTCATCAAGTTAAAGAGACAGATTTTCCTGGAAGAATTGGCACAGTGATTTAAACGTGGAGTTTTTCCCTGAAGTTTTTCAAAAAATTTAACTGTTACTAAATACCTGGCATTTGTCTTAGTAACTTGACCAGAGAATGTGATTTACTGTTATTCAGGAAACTCCAGGGTAGGAATAAAAGGTGGAGCCGTTGCGGGGGGGGGGGGGGGGAGGTAGAAAATGGAGGGGGAATGGTCACAGGACAGTGAAACGTCAGGGTTCCAATCACATTGATCCCATTTTTCACTCACTCTCTTTTTGGCAAGTCATTGGCTATAGACCTAATGTACCATAGAAATTTCCTACAGGATAACTTCAATGAAAGAATGCAGTTTTCCAGCAGGGCAAGTATGTGTGTTCTAGAAGAATTAACCTCTAGATCTGGTTGGCTACTTTCATGCAATTTGCCCATTCTCACTTTCTTGAAACAGTTTTAGCTTCCCAGGACATCAGTCTCTCTGATATTTCCTCCACCCACAATAAAGATTCTTTCTTACCCTCATCTGTTACCTCTGTGTTCTCATCCAAACATCTTAATGATGTGGAAAATCAAGAAAGTCCTTGAACCTATGTTCTCCTCTATCTGCACTTAATCTTAGGTGATTTATTCAGCCCCGTGATTGACTTTACATCTATAAACTTAGTACCTCTCACCTAAGTTCTCTCCTGGATCCAGGCATTGACATGCAACTGTCTGCATCTCCATGTATATGTCTAACTGGCATCTCAAACTTAGTGTATTCAAAACTAAGCTCCCAATTCCTTCTCTAATCCTTCTCCATCTCATTAAATGCCAATTGAATGTTTCCAGGTGCATAGGGCAAAAAAAGAGTGTTATTCTTGGCTTCTTTCATTCTCTTATACCTCATAATAATCCAACAAATTCTACCACCTATACTTTCCAAAGGATACTTTCCTTGGAGAAGGAAATGACAACCCACTCCAGTATTCTTGCTTGGAGAATCCCATGGACAGAGGAGTTGGCAAGAAACAGTCCATGGGGTTGCAAAGAGTTGGACACAACTGAGCAGCTAAGCACCAGCACAAGCAAAATGCATCTAGATGTCTGTAATACATCCAGACCACTTCTCACCAGTACATCACTGATACCCTTGTCTAAATCACTACCTATGAAAATGTGTGGTAACCACTTATTTGCTTTTTATGCATCTATTCTCTTGCCACAAAGCAGAGAAAGATCCTTTGAAAACATAAAACTTGTCACATCTTACTTTCAACTTTCCAATGGCTTCCCATCTCATTCAGAGAAAATCCCATGAACTTACTATATTGTCATGGTAGCTGTCTTCTTTTGACCTCTCTGGCCTTATCTCTTCCCACTGCCCCCTTTGATCATTTAATTTACAGTCATAATAGCATCCTTCCTACAGCTCAAACATGCCTAACAACTTCCTTTCTTAAAGGTTTTGCATTATACTTATTATCATCCGGAATTCTCTTCCTCCATACGTTTGCAAAGATTAAATTACCAATGTATTCATGTCTTTTACCAGAGTTTATCTTATCAGAGAGACTGTATCCACCTCATGAAAAATAGTAACCTCTGGAGATGCTCCCTATCCTTTTTATCTTGCTTTATTTTTCTTCAGAGCACTTACACCCTCTAACATACTATAGCATGCATTCACTTACTTATAAATCACACACCCATCATTTAATTATATGTATTAATGTACGTGTGCACACACACAAACACCATTCTAAGCTATGGGAGAGGCATGAAACAGATTCTTCTTCACAATACTCAGAAGAAGACAACTCTGCTGATGCCTTGATCTTGGACTTCTGATCTCTAGAACTATGAGACAGTACTTTAAAAAAATTTTTTTTGGCTGTCCTGGGTCTTCATCGCTGCACAAGTGGGGACAGCACTAGTTGCTCTGAGTGGGGGCTATGCTCTAGGTGTGGGGTGTGGGCTTCTCATTGCGGTGGCTTCTCTTGTGCAGCATGGCTCTCGGGTATGTAGGCTTCAGTAGTTGTGATTCCTGGGCTCTAGAGCATGGGCTCAGTGGCTGTGGTGCACAGGTTTAGTTGATCTGCATCATGTGGGATCTTCCCAAATCTGGGATTGAACCCATGTCTCCTGCATTGGCAGGAGGATTCTTTACCACTGAACCACCAGGGAAGCCCAAAACAATCCTTTGTGAAGGCAGACTTAGTAAACTAATACAGTGCCTTTTGTCATGATGAGAAAGTCCCTTTCTATTCCTGTTTCCTGGTCTTTTCCTTACTATGAAAGGGTGATAAGCTTTGTCAAATGCTTTCCTACATCAAATGAGATAATCGTACATTTCCCCCCCTTTGCTCTATTAATATGGTGTATTACATCGATTAATTTTTCTTTTGTTGACCCACCCTTGCATCCCTGGGATCAATTCCACTTGTTCATGGTGTATAATCCTTGTAATATGCTGTTAGATTTGGTTTGTTAGTATTTTATTGAGGATTTGGCATCTTTATTCATAAGGGATATTTGGTCAGTGATTTTCTTTTCTTGTGATATCTTTATCTGCCTTTAGTATCAGAGTAATGATGGCCTCGTGGGCTTCCCAGGTGGTGCTATTGGTAAAGAACCCATCTGCTAGTGCAGGAGATGTAAGAGACATGCGTTTGTTCCCTGGCTTGGGAAGACCCCATGGAGAAGGAAATGGCAACCTACTCCAGTATTCTTGCCTGGGAAATCCCACGAATAGAGGAGCCTGGTGGGCTATAGTCCATGGGGGTTGCAAAGAGTTGGACAAAACTGAAATGATTTAGCATGCACACACTCAATGCTGGCCTCATAGAATGAGTCAGGAAGTATTCCCTTCTCTTCTATTTCTTGCAGGAGCTTGAAAAATATTCTTGTTAATTTTGCTTTGTTTGGTAGAATTCAACAGTGAAGCTGTCTGGTCCTATACTTTGTTGGGAGATTTTTGATTACTGATTCAATCTCTTGTTGTAGGTCTGTTGAGGTTATCCATATCTTATTGAATCAGTTTAGATAATTTGCATATTTTAGGAATTTGACTGTTTCAATCAGGTTATCTATTTTTTTGATGTACAATTATGCATAGTCTTCTCTTATAATTCTTCATGTATATATGACTGGTAGTTATGTCCCTAATGCATTTCTGAATTTAGTAATTTTCACCTCCTCTCTCTCTCTTTTTTTCTTTGTCAGCCTGATTAAAAGTTGGTCAATTTTGTTGATCTTTCCAAAGATTCAACTTTTGGTTTTGTTCATTATCTCTATTATTTTACTAGTCTCTATTTTACTTATCTCCACCCTAATGTTTCTCATTTTCTTCCTCCTGCTAGCTCTGGATTTACTTTGCTTTTCTTTTTCTAGTTCCTCAATATGTAAAATTAGTTTATAGATTTGCATTTACAGCTGTAAAATCTCCTTTGAGCACTGCATTTGGTGCATTCCATACATTTTGGCATGTTTGTTTTCATTTTCATTCATCTCTAAGCATTTCAATTTTCCCTTGTGATTTTTATCTCGACCCACTGGTTATTTAGGAGTGTATTGTTCTTACTATCCTAACTAGACTGTAACTCTTTGTGTCTTATAATTTCTCAGTAGCCAGTACAGTTCTAAGTGCAATAAAAACTCAATATTCATTTTTTAAAAAAAGAAGGTAGTGTTCAATTTCCACATACTGTGGATTTTCAAGTTGTTTTCCTGCCCAGTGAACTTTAGTTTCATTCCACTGATATCAGAGAAGATATTTTGTATGATTTCAAGCTTTTAAAATGTACTGAGATTTGTTTTGTGGAGTAATATATAGTCTATCCTAGAGAATATTCCATGTGCACATTCAAGGAATGTACATTCTGCAGTTAGGTAATTTTGCTTTATTTTCTAAAGTTCTGTTACAGGTCTTCAAATGATTTATTCATAAAAAGTAACAGGTTAAACATTTTTGAGTGTGAATTTTTCTTTCATTTCCCTTCTCCAGTGAAGAACCGTACACAGAATCTAGAATGTTTTTGTCTTTAGAGTTCTTCAGATGTTGCTCTATCATCATTTAGTTTGGGGATTTGTAAAGAATTTTGATTTAATTCATTCACCACATTTGTTTTAACCACACTCATTGAAGGTTTTAGTATTTCACTTCTGATGGTCAAGAATAGAGCTCCCTCAGGGAGAGTAACAGTTGCTTTTGTGCTTTTTTGCCATAGCTATGTTTCCCCTTACTTTTAAAGTAGTTTTTATTTTTTAGAACAGTTTTAGTTTCACAGCAAAATTGAACAGAAGGTACAGAGATTTCTTATATACCTTCTGCCCCCTCACATGCAGAGCCTCTCCCACTATCAACATCCCTGACCCGAGTGGTACTTTGCTAGTTAGCATTAGTGAGTTAGTTGCTCAGTCATGTCTGACTCTTTGTGATCCCATGGACTATAGCCTGCCAGGCTCCTCTGTTCATGGGGTTCTCCAGGTAAGAATACTGGAGTGGGTTGCCATTCCCTTCTCAAAGGGATTTTTCTGACCCAGGGATTGAACCCTGGTTTCCTGCATTGCAGGCAGATTCTTTATCATCTGAGCCACCAGGGAAGCTAAGCTGAACCTTCTTTGATGCGTCATTTTCAACTAGAGTCCATAGTTTACAGCTGGGCTCATTCGTAGTATTGTATGTTGTGTACATTTGGACAAATTTATAATGACATGACTGACATGACATCCACCACTAGAATATCATACAGTGTAGTTTCACTGCCCTAAAAATTCTCTGTTCTCCATCTATACATAGCTTCCTCCCCCCAGCACCAGGCAACTACTGATTTTTTTTTTTTTTTACTTTTTCCAGAATGTCATATAGTAGAAATCTTATAGTATGTAGAATTTTCATAAGGGTTTCTTTCACATAGTAATATACATTTAAGATTCTCCCTTGTCTTTTCATGGCTTTATAGCTTATTTCCTTTTAGTGTTGAGTAATATTCTATCATCTGGATGAAACACAGTTTGCTTATCCATTTACCTACTGAGGAACATTTTGCTGTGCCAGTGACAAATAGGAATTTATATAACAGAACACTTATAACTTAGACCAAGAATATAGAATAAGGATGTGTGTATGCTCAGTCACTTCAGTCTTGTCCAACTCTTTGTGACTCCATGGACTGTACCTGGCAGGCTTCCCTGTCCATGGAATTCTCCATGCAAGAATACTGGAGTGGGTTGACATTTCCTCATCCAGGGAATCTTCTCAACCCAGGGATCGAACCCTAGGTCTCTTGCATTGCAGGCAGATTCTTTACCACTGAGCCACTAGGGAAGCCCTGAGGGACATCTTCATTGCTTCCGAGTGTTGGTAATTATGAACAAAGCTGATGGAAATATCTGAGTGCATGGTGTTGTGTGGACATGTTTTCAACCCCTTTGGTTAAATACCAAGATGAACGATTGCTGGATCATGTGTTTAGTATGTTTAGTTTCCTAAGAAATGGCCAAACTGTCTTCCAAAGTAGCTGTATCACTGTGCATTCCCACCAGCAATGAAAGAGAATTCTTGTTGTTGCACATCCTCACTAGTATTTGCCATTGTCAGTGTTCCAGATTTTAGTAATTTTAATAGATATGTAGTGGTATCTTGGGCTTCCCCATTGGCTCAGTGGTAAAGAATCTACCTGCCAACGCAGGAGACATGGGTTCAATTCTTGGTTGGGAAGATCCCTGGAGGAGAACATGGCAACCCACTCCAGTGTTCTTGCCATGAAAATCCCACGGACAGAGAAGCCTGGCAGGCTACAGCCCATGGGGTCGCAAAAGAGTCAGACAAAACTGAGTGACTAAACAACAGCAAATGGTGTCTTATTGTTTTAACTTGCATTTACTTGGCGATACAGGATGTGAAGTAGATTTTCATGTGCTTATTTGACATCTCTGTATCTTCTTCAGTGAAGTGCCCGTTAAGGTCTTTGGCTCCATTTTAAACTGGGTTGTTGGAGGGCGGTCCTAAGACGGCAGAGGGATAGGAAGGGGAGACCACTTTCTCCCCTGTAAATTCATTGAAAGATCATTTTAACACTAAGCAAATACCACAAAACAACTTCTGAATGCTGGTGGAGGACATCAGGCACCCAGAAAGGCAGCCCATTCTCTTCAAAAGGAGGTAGAACAAAACATAAAACATAAAAAGAGAGACAGTTAGGGATGGAGACCCATCCGGGGGAGGGAGTCTTAAAGGAAGAGAAGTCTCCAAACACCAGGAAACCCTCTCACCAGTGGATCTGTGGGGAGTTTTGGAATCTCAGAGGGCAACATAACGGGAGGAAGAAATAAGTAGATAAAACCCACAGATTACACACCTAACTACAACTCCCAGCAGAGAAGTAACCCAGATGCTCGCATCTGCCACCAGCAAGCACGGGCTGAACAGGGAGTCATGGGCTGCATTGCTTAGGGTAAGGACTGGGCCTGAATGCCCTGAGGGCAATCTGAGGGAGCTAACCTGAGATAGCAACCTAAACTATGGGATAGCCAGAGAGGAAAAAAAAAAGTGGAAAGAGAGAGAGAGAACTTTCCCACGAAAAGCTCTAACCTAAGGCACTGCTGGGCCTGCTCACCAAACAAAGGACTGAGCAAACACCAGAAGAGAGTTAGTCAGCTGTGGACCGGCCTATTGCCTGCTGGAGGCAGGGAGGCAGCGGGAAGACAGCCAGAGCCAGAAGGAAAGGGGCAAACTCGGCGCCAGAGATAGCATCCTCTACCAAACTTTGAGCAGGCTCCCAGTTGCTAACCAAGTCTTCATGGGATCCTGGATGGTTGACATCTGTCGGGAAGGTCACAGCAAGAGATCAGCACCCCAGAAGAGACACATGGCACACCTGAGACAGAGCTCCCACCGCACATCCAGGAAACCCAGCGGCTAGGACCAGGGAGGTGATAAGATGTACCGCCCAGCTGGGAAGAGTGCGCTCGCCAAGCACCTGGTCACCTGAGCTGCTCGGACCTGGCAAGGGCACAAAAAGCAGGCCCAACTGAGTCTATCCCTTTGTGGAGTACCCTAGAACCTGAACCCGACCAGTGTAGATCTGGGAAGTGCACACAACCCAAGGCCCACCTTAGACAGTTCCCCAGCAAAGCAACCTAGAGCCTGAGCAGTGTAGACTGGTAAAGCACACATGCTGTGAGCAGAGGCAAACCCAGTGTGGCTGAGACACTGCGAGCACTCCCCACACATGCCAGTGATATTTGTTGGCAGTATTCCTCCCTCCCCACAGCACAGTTGAACAAGTGAGCCTAAATAAATGACCACCTTCGCCCCCTTGTGTCGGGGCAGAAGTTAGATACTGAAGAGACTTACAAACAGAGGAAGCCAAGATAAACAAGAGGGAACCGCTTTGGAAGTGACAGGTGCAACAGATTAAAACCCTGTAGTTAGCACTGGCTACATCAAAAGGGACATATATATATATATATATATATATATATATATATATATAACTTTTGGGATGTTGTTTTGTTTTTTTAATATTGTATTTGGAGAATCTAACCTCTACTCTAGATTTTTAATCTTTATTTTTTGGTATTTGTTATCAATTCTGTACCTTTAAGAATCCAATCTTCAGTACCTATTTTTACTTAGGAGTGTGATTACTGGCTTGATTGTTCTCTCCCCTTTTGACTCTCCTATTTCTCCCCCAGGTCACTTCTATATCCTCCCTTCCCCTTCTCTTCTCTACTTAACTCTGTGAATCTCTTTGGGTGTTCTGGGCTGTGGAGAAAACTTAGGGAACTGATCACAGGCTAGACTGGTCTCTCTCCTTTTGACTCCCTTTCCTCTCCTTCTGGTCACCTCTATCTCCTTCCTCCCTCTTCTCTTCTCTA
The DNA here is from genome assembly GCA_024291935.2 of Okapia johnstoni. Taxonomy (NCBI): domain Eukaryota; kingdom Metazoa; phylum Chordata; class Mammalia; order Artiodactyla; family Giraffidae; genus Okapia; species Okapia johnstoni. The sequence continues at coordinate 109,192,224 of CM044305.1, forward strand.
TGGAACTCCGTGAACCTCTCTGAGTGTTCTAGACTGTGGAGAGCAAATAGGGAATTTATTACTGGCTAGACTGCTCTCTCCCCTTTTGATCCCCCTCTTCTCCTCCTGGTCACTTCTATCGTCCTCCTCCCTCTTCTCTTCTTTATGTAACTCTGTGAACCTCTCTGGGTGTCCCTCGCTGTGGAGAATCTTTCCACCATTAACCTAGATGTTCTATCATCAGAGCTGTATGGATGGAGAAGACTTGAGGCTACTATAAGAATAAGACTGAAAGCTAGAGACAGGAGGCCTAAATCCAAAACTTGAGAACACCAGAAAACTCCTGACTCCAGGGAACATCAATAGACAAAACCTCATCCAAAAGCCTCTATACCTACACTGAAACCAAGCTCCACCCAAGAGCTAACAAAATTCAGAGCAAGACACTCCAAACTCATTCTCCAACAAAGCAGGAACATAACCCTGAGCACAAAAATACAGGTGGTCAAAAGTCACACCAAACCCATAGACACCTCAAAACTCACTACTGGACAGTTCACTGTACTCCAGAGAGAAGAGATCCAGCTCCACTCACCAGAACACTGACGCAAGCTTCCCTAACCAGGAAACCTTGACAAGCCACTCATCCAACCTCACCCACAGGGAGGAACCTCCACAATAAAGAGGAACCACAAGCTTCCAGCACACAGAAAGACCACCCCAAACACAGCAATCTAAACAGATGAAAAGGCATAGAAATATTCAGCAGGTAAAGGAACATAACAAAAGCCCACTAATCCAAACAAAAGAGGAGGAGATAGGGAGTCTAACTGAAAGAATTCAGAATGATGATAGTAAAAATGATCCAAAATCTTGAAAACAAAATGGAGTTAGAGATAAATAGCCTGGAGACAAGGATTGAGAAGATGCAAGAAATGTTTAACAAGCACCTAGAAGAAATAAAAAAGAGTCAGTCAATAATGAATAATGCAATAAATGAGATCAAAAATACTCTGGAGGGAACCAACAGAATAACGGAGGCAGAAGATAGGATAAGTGAGGTGGAAGATAGAATGGTGGAAATAAATGAAGCAAAGAGAAAAAAAAGAATTAGAAGAAATGAAGACAACCTCAGAGACCTCTGGGATAATGTTAAACGCCCCACTGTTTGAATGATAGGAGTTCCAGAAGAAGAAGACAAAAAGAAAGGCCATGAGAAAATACTTGAGGAGATAATAGTTGAAAGCTTCCCTAAAATGGGGAAGGAAATAGCCAACCATGTCCAAGAAACCCAGAGAGTCCCAAACAGGATAAACCCAATGCAAAACACCCCAAGACACATATTAATGAAACTAGCAAAGATCAAACACAACAAATATTAAAAGCATCAAGGGAAAAACAACAAATAACCCACAAGGGGATCCCCATAAGGATAATAGCTGATCTTTCAATAGAAACTCTTCAAGCCAGAAGGAAATGGCAGGACATACTTAAAGTGATGAAAGAGAAGAACCTACAAACCAGATTACTGTATCCAGCAAGGATCTCATTCAAATATGAAGGAGAAATCAAAAGCTTAGAGACAATCAAAAGCTCAGAGAATTCAACACTGCAAAACCAGCTCTCCAACAAATGCTAAAGGATCTTCTGTAGACAGGAAACACAGAAAAGGTTTATAAACTTGAACCCAAAACAACAAAGTAAATGGCAATGGGAACATACTTATCAATGGTTGATTCATATCAATGTATGGCAAAACAAATACAATATTGTAAAGTTAAAAAATAGAAAATAACTAATTAAAAAAAAACCTAGCACTCTGCAATTAGCAAAAAATAATAATAATAATAATAATAATAATAATTATCTTAAATGTAAATAGATTGAATGCCCCAACCAAAAGACAAAGACTGGCTGAATGGATACAAAAACAAGACCCCTATACATGCTCTCTACAAGAGACCCACCTGAAAACAAGGGACACATACAGACTGAAAGTGAAGGGCTGGAAAAGATATTTCATGCAATTGGAGACCACAAGAAAGCAGGAGTAGCAATACTCGTATCAGATAAAATAGACTTTGAAAAAAAGGCTGTGAAAAGAGACAAAGAAAGACACTGCATAATGATCAAAGGATCAATCCAAGAAGAAAATATAACAATTATAAATATATATGCACCCAACATAGGAGCACCACAATATGTAAGGCAAATGCTAACAAGTATGAAAGGGAAAATTAACAGTAACATAATAATACTGGGAGACTTTAATACCCCACTCACACCTATGGATAGATCAACTAAACAAAAAATTAACAAGGAAACTCAAACTTTAAATGACACAATGGACCAGAGAGACCTAATTGATATCTATCCCAAAACAATGAATTTCACCTTTTTCTCAAGTGCACACGGAACCTTCTCCAGGATAGATCACATCCTGGGCCATAAATCTAGCCTTGGTAAATTCAAAATAAGTGAAATCATCTCAAACATCTTTTTTGATCACAGTGCGGTAAGATTAGATGTCAACTACAGGAAAAAAAACTATTAAAAATACAAACATATGGAGGCTAAACAACACACTTCTGAATAACCAACAAATCACAGAAGAAATCTAAAAAGAAATCAAAATCTGCATAGAGATGAATGAAAATGAAAACACAACAACTCAAAATCTATGGGACTCAGTAAAAGTAGTGCTAAGGGAAAGGTTCATAACAAGACAAGCCTACTTCAAGAAACAGGAGAGAAATCAAATAAATAACCTAACTCTACACCTAAAGCAACTAGAAAAGGAAGAAATGAAGAACCCCACGGTTAGTAGAAGGAAAGATGTCACAAAAATTAGTCACAAATATTAGAAATAAATGGAAAATAAACAAAAGAGACCACAGCAAAAATCAACAAATCTAAAAACTGATTCTTTTAGAAGATAAATAAAATAGACAAACCATCAGTCAGACGCATCAAGAAACAAAGGGTGAAGTATCAAATCAACAAAATTAGAAATGAAAGTGGAGACATCACAACAGACAACACAGAAATACAAAGGACCATAAGAGACTACTATCAGCAACTATATGCCAATAAAATGGATAACTTGGAAGAAATGGAGAAATTCTTAGAAAAGTATGATTAATTAGTAGTAGAATTAATCTCAAAAATATATAAGCAACCCCTGCAGCTCAATTCCAGAGAAATAAGTGACCCAGTCAAAAAATGAACTGCTTAGCCAAAGAACTAAACAGACATTTCTCCAAAGAAGATATACAAATGGCTAACAAACACATGAAAAGATGCTCAACATCACTCATTATCAGAGAAATGCAAATAAAAACCACAATGAGGCACCATTTCACACAGGTCAGAATGGCTGCTATCAAAAAATGTACAAACAATAAATGCTGGAGAGGAACAGTGTGGAGATTTCTTAAAAAAACTGGGAATAGAACTTCCATATGACCCAGCAATCCCACTGCTGGGCATACACACTGAGGAAACCAGAATTGAAAGAGACACATGTATCCCAATTTTCATTACAGCACTGTTTATAATAGCCAGGACATGGAAGCAACCTAGATGTCCATCATCAGATGAATGGATAAGAAAGCTGTGGTACATATGCACAGTGGAATATTACTCAGCTATTAAAAAGAATGCATTTGAATAAGTTCTAATGAGGTGGATTAAACTGGAGCCTATTATACAGAATGAAGTAAGTCAGAAAGAAAAACACCAATACAGTATATTAATGCATATATATGGAATTTAGAAAGATGGTAACGATGACCCTATATGCAAGACAGCAAAAGAGACACAGATGTAAGAACAGACTGTTGGACTCTGTGGGAGAAGGTGAGGGTGGGATGATTTGAGAGAATAGCATTGAAGCATGTGTATTATCATATGTGAAATAGATTGCCATTCCAGGTTTGATGCATGAGGCAGGGTGCTCAGGGCTGGTGCACTGGGATGACTCTGAGGGATGGGATGGGGAGGGAGGTGCGAGGGAGGGTCATGATGGGGAACACATGTACTCCCGTGGCTGATTCATGTGAATGTATGGCAAAAACCACCACAATATTGTAAAGTAATTAGCCTCCAATTAAAATTAAAAATAAATAAATTAAAAAAAATAAACTGGGTTGTCAGTTTTCTCATTATAGAGTTTTAAGTGTTTTGTGTCTTTTCAATAACAAGCTTTATTAGATAGCTATTTGTTTTGAAAATATTTTCTCCCAGTCTGTGATTTATCTTTTTATTTTGTTGACAGTGTCTTTCACAGAGCAAGACTTAAAAACTTTTAATGATGTCTAGCTTATCAAATCTTTCTTTCATGGGTTGTACCTTTGTTGTTGTATCTAAAAATCATTGCCATATTCAAGATTATGTAGGCTTTATCCTATGTCATCTTCTAGAAGTTTTATGGTTTCATGTTTTATATTTAAGTCTGTGATCCATTTTGGGTTAAGTTTTGTGAAGGGAGTAAGGTCCATGTCTAGATTTATTTTTTTGCTTGAGGTTGTCTTGTTGTTTCAGCACAATTTGATGAAAAGGTATTCTTAACTCCATCGTACTACCTTTGCTCCTTCATCAAAGATCAGTTGATTGTATTTATGTGGCTCTATTCCTGGGCTCTCTGTTTTGTTCCATTGGTCTAGTTGTCTCTTCCTTTACTGGTACTGGATTGTCTCAATACCTACTATGGTAGGTATATATGCCTTCTCCTGTTGCCTTTGCAATCTGATGGAATCATAATTTTTCTGGGTTAGAGCCAGGTCATGAGGCTATTCTTGGGTCCATGGGGTGGGGATGGGAGGCTCTGCAGTTGGCAAGCCTATTACCAGAAGCTTAGGTGTTGATCTTATCAGGTCTTTTGGAGGATGTGACTGCCTCTGGGACCTTATTCAGCAGGATGGCAGTGGGACCAGGGTCAACTCCAGTATTCAGTTAGGTCCTCAGACTGTGGGTCTATCACAAGTTGTTAAAGTTGGGGGTGGTCCTTCTGGGTCACTAAGTGTCTTCCTAGGCAGGCAGGACTTCTTGCAGACTGTGGCTTGGAGGGGCTTAGGGCTACTTCTAGGGCCCTTTGAGGATCTTCAGGGGTGTACAAGAGTGTCTACTGCCAGGACCCTGGGCAGGCAGGACTGCTTCATTGACTGTAACTGGGAGGGCCCAGAGCCCAGTTATAGGGCTGTTTTAAAATCTCCAGTCAGATCAAGTTTGGCAGGCCTACCCCTAGGGACTCCCAGACTATGCATGAAGGGAGCTGGAGATGGGTCATGGGCCATTTCAGTGTCCACAGCCAGGACCAAGGTCTGTGGGCCTTCTCCCTGAGACACAAATGGACATGACTCCTCACAAGTCCCTTGTTGCAGGGTGCTGGTGGCAGAACCAAGGACAAATGGGGCTGAGTCAGAGTCCACAGAGGCTATGAAGCTGTTTCTGGGTCTGTAGCCAGGGTCATGGTTGGCAAGTCTGCTGCCTGGGAGTGTCTGCCTTCTAGTAACCACTCTGCTTGATTGGACTCCATGAGGGATTTGCCACCTTCTACCTGGATCCCAAAGTTCCGACAAAGGCATCTTTGTCCATGAATGACTGTCAAGTTATTGTAGCTGAGGGAGGATATGAGTGGGTCCTCCTATTCCACCATCTCACTGATGTCACTCCTATTGTTTTTATTTTTTTAAACCTTTTGACCATGCCACAAGGCATATGGGATCTTAGTTCCCTTGACCAGGTATCCAACCTGTGCCCCATGCATTGGCAGCACAGAGTCTTAACCACTGGACCACCAGGGAAGCCCCACTCCTATTATTTTTAAACAACAGCTTTATTTCACATAACCTAAAGCTTATGATTCAGTGTATTTAAAAATATTTTACAGGGTTGTGAAACCATTACCACAATTTAATTCCAGATTATTACTGTGTCCGTGTTAAGTTGCTTCAGTCATGTCCATTACCCTCTGCCAAAGGAACCCCATGCCTATTAGCAATTATCTGCTGTTTTCCCCCTTCACCTAGCAGTCCCTTTTGACTGGCTTATTTCGCTTATAAATTTTTCAAAATTGATCCGTGTTGCAACACTAATCAGTACCTCATGCTATTTTTATTGTAGAATTGTATTACATTGTATGGATATATGACATTTTATTTGTCCATTCACCCATTGATGGACATTTGAGTTGTTTCCAACTTGGGCTTATTATAAATCATGCTGCTATGAGTATTTGTTACATTTCTGTGTGAATGTATGGTTTTAATTCTCTTGGGTATATACTTAGGAAGGGAATTGCTGAATCATACAGTAGACGTGTGTTTAATGGGTGCTAAGTCGCTTTGGTTGTGTCCAGCTCTTTGCGACCCTATGGACTGTAGCCTGCCAGGCTCCTCTGTTCATGGGATTCTCCAGGAAGAATACTGCAGTTGGTTGCCATGTCCTTCTCCAGGGGATCTTCCTGACCCAGGGATTGAACCCGTGTCTCTTATGTCTCCTGCACTGGCAAGCAGATTATTTGAAGAAAATGACCAAGTATTTTTGGAGCCATGAATATTAGAGGCTAAATATTTTTTAAAAAATATCATGAATCTTTAACTATAAATTAATATTTACGTATAAAGTTGATACTGTGTCTGGCAGGTCATTTTGTAGTGCTTGCTTTGTGTTTGCTCGCTCCTTTAAAATCCATAGTCTAGTCATTTGTAGATACTGTCTCCTGTATACTCCATTTTTGGCTCACTATTTTTAGTAATGGTGGGAAGATACAAGTATTATAAAATCCCTATGACTTTTTGTTACTGTAATGCCCATGCTTTCTATTACTTACCTGTTGAAACAAGTTTTATTTTAATCTATGGCATTTCAAATTTTCTATTACTCTCTAAAATTTAGATCTATCGGTATCTATATGGCACCATTGTGTATTAATTCACTCAAATCCTTTAAATTTACTAGAAAACTAAAAAGTGGGTTTTGTTTTTTGGGTGGTATCCTTATACATTAAACAAAAACGATTTGGCTAGATGCTTGTCTTTAACCTCTTGTACTGGTATATTTAAGTGTATTGACAGAGAATGTTAAGAATTAATTCTGGAGTAAATTTTGGTGGGTTTTTTTTTTCTTTTTTTGGTTCTGTACAGAATTTTGTAAAGTGAGAACATAATGTATGTACATTTATGACATTTTGATCAAGAATGAATAACAATGATATATAACAAGGTATTCAATATTCATAAAGATGTTAGGTATTTAAATATAATATTTTTGAATAATTATTACTATAAATATGCATTATTTATATATAATAACAAATAGAATGGGATATACTAATTAAACTGTGAAAAAAGAAAAAAATCTACTTGTTATCTCTTGATGAATTCAATTAAAGGCTTTTGTAAATTATTGTTTGTTGTTTCACACTTTGTTTCCTATTTGTCTGACCTCCTTCACTGAAAATAAACTTATATTACAGTTTCCTCTTATTAAAACTTTTCACCAAAGATAAAAGTAGGAATAGATTTATGGCAGCAATAAGTGGGCCAATATTTGAGAAAATAGTAATGGCATTGGATCGCATAATTCTTCTGATGTATACTGTAAGATATACTTTTTCTACATAGATCTAAACATCTCTTTTAAAAAACCCCCTCTAAGTAATATCACATTTTCTCAGGATTTACTCACTTAAATCTTCTTTAACATATTCTGGAACCTCAGTGAAACATGGTATCTCTCATGTCTTGTTTGGCTTCAATTTTACTTCTTAGCCATTTTTCAACGTGTTTTTCTATTATCTAAGCAATCTCAAATAAAATCTGATAATTGTTCAGTATATCTTGGAGTACAAGCTCATCTACAAACAAACCCTTTTTATTATCATTGTTTGGGAATGTATATGTGTATTGGTATATGTAAAAGGCAACACTGAATAAAAGAGTTGAATGTCAAGTTGTTGTTGCTTAGGGACTAATTGTGTCCAACTCTTTGCAACCCCATGGACTGCAGCCTACCAGGCTCCTCCATCCGTGGTATTTTCCAGGCAAGAGTACTGGAGTGGGTTGCCATTGCCTTCTCTGTTACATATATTAAGTTATATAATATTCAGAATGACATTACAAAGTAGGTCCTACTATTATCCATGTTTTAAAGGTGTGGAAACTGAAGCCTTGAGAGATTAGGTAACTTGCTCCAAGTCACAATTAAGAAGTGTTGGACCTGGGATGCTACATCCTGCTTGGGAGGTTTCTTAATTGTGTCATTCATAATTAACCTCTCTTTTTTTTACATTTTTATTGGAATAGAACTGCTTTACAATGTTGTGTTCGTTTATGCTGTACAATGAAGTGAATCAGCTCAATGTATACATGTATCCCCTCCCTCTTGAGCCTTCCATCTCCCCATTCCACCCTTTTAGGTCATCACAGAGCACCAAGCTGAGGTCTCTGTACTATACAATAGCTTCCCACTAGCTAGCTATTTTACACATGGTAGCGTCTATGTCCGAAGAAGGCAATGGCACCCCACTCCAGTACTCTTGCCTGGAAAATCCCATGAATGGAGAAGCCTGGTAGGCTGCAGTCCATGGGGTCGCTAAGAGTCAGTCGTGCGACTTAGCAGCAGCAGCAGCAGTGTCTATGTCAAACCTCTTACAAGCTATTTGTGCTTGTATCATTGTTGGGCAAGGGAGAAGCATGGAGACTTTTTAAAAGAGGTTATTATAGCAATATAGGCTACAGAAGAAGTCCAGGCTGGAGATGATGGGGTATTGAACCAGGGTGATATGAGTGTGGGTAGTTATTAGAAATAATCAGATATAAATAAAAAATAGAGCCAACAAGACCTCTGTCAAAAGGGGAGGCAGGGAATGAGAGAAAAAGAGGATGAAAGATTCTGTCAAAATGTTTGTCCTTGAGCATTGTAAGCACACAGTTGCCATTGATTAAGGTGAGAATGACTGTCGAAGGAGCAGGTATGAGGGAGAAGAAAAGAAGATCAGATTTGCATTTTAGTAGATATCCAAGTGGGGGTTGAGTAGGCCATTAGATTTATGAGACAAGAGTTCAGTAGAGGGGTATATGCTCAGGATACATGGTTTAAAAAACTATAGTACTTGCTGTGATTACTAATGGAATGATTATAACTAGAAAAGAGAAAAGATCCAAGTTCTGAAGCACTCTGAAGTTGAGAGATCAGGAAGATAAGGGAAAAGTAGTACAAATTAATGAGAAAGATTTTACCGTAAATTGAAAGAGTTTTTTGGAAGCCTGCTAGAGAAAGCATTTCAAGGATAAGATAAAGATCAATTGTGTTAAATACTGTTAATATGTAAAGATAGGCATCACATTGGGCTTAGCAATTTGGGGGTCATTGCTTTATAAAAGCAGTTTTGGTCAAGGGAATGGAGATGAGAGTGGATTCAAGGAGAATGAGAAGAAATGAAGACAATGACTATAGACCACAAATTTGAGGTGTTTGCTGTAAAAAGAGACACTGAGTAACAGCTACATAGAGAACTGTGGGTCAAGAGCTTTTAAATGAATTTGGGAAAGAGATAGAAGAAAGAGGGGGAAGGGGATAGAGAGGTGAGAATTGCTAAAAATATCCAAGAAGTGATAATCCAGTGCCCAGTTGTAGTGACTGGCCTTAGCCAGGCACACCATTATTTCAGGTACTACTGTAACAGGAGAGAGAATATATATAGGTTCAGATGTGAGTAGTAAATTATGATGGTGGGAACTTTTGGACATTCTCTTCTGATTTGTTTACTTTTCTTAGCTAATAGGAAGTGAGGGAAGGAAATAAGCATTATAAGCAGACGATGAGGATAAGGGATGCTGTTGGGGATTTTAAGAGAAAGAAGATAAAAATAATTTTCTGAACATGATTGTATGTTATTACTGCTAACTTTCATTATATACCCACTTGATATAGTGATTCTCACCTAAAAGTGAGACCTCTCACCGAAATCCTGTGTCACCCAAAATAAGCTTCATGGGGAAAGGGGAGGGTAGACAGAGTTCAATTTAATCAGGATATGAGTTTTGCCCAACATGTAAGAAAAAGAAAGAAGATGAAACAAGGGAAGTCTAGGAGAGTTGAGAGCATAGGTACCCAAATGATTGTATTGATGGATCATGAATTTTAAATGAGTTAAGGATTAAAATGGTGACATGATGATGGTGAGGGACAGTGAAACTCTAGTAGTTTCAGTGAAGTGTATGTCCTCACGGGAGTCAAAAGATTATTGGACTTTGAGTATTAATTAGATTGAGCTGCAACTATATAGATGGTGATTAGAGAATGAGATGTTCTAAAATGAGGTGATGGAGGGACTCCAGATGTTGGGAATTCTAAGGCCTAGGGTATGGCCATGGAAATAGGTGGTCTCACCTCTACATAGGTAGGTTTTTGTTGTTTAGTTCCCTGATAGCTCAGTTGGTAAAGAATCTGCCTGCAACAAAGGAGACCTTGGTTCAATTCCTGGGTCAGGAAGATCTGCTGGAGAAGGGATAGGCTACCCAGTCCAGTATTCTTAGGCTTCACTTGTGGCTAAGCTGGAAAAGAATCCACCTGCAATGTGGGAGATCTGGGTTAATCCCTTGGTTGGGAAGATCCCCTGGAGAAGGGAAAAAATACCCACTCCAGTATTCTGGCCTGGAGAATTCCATGGACTTTATAGTCCATGGGGTCACAAAGAGTCAGACATGACTGAGTGACTTTCACTTTCTCTAACTTTCTCTAAGTCATGTCTGACTCCTTTATGACCCCACAGACTATACCCCACCAGGCTCCTCTATCTATGAGATTTCTCAAGCAAGAATAGTGGAGGGGGTTACCATTCCCTTCTCCAGGGCATCTTCCTGACCCCAGGGATCAACCCCAGGTCTCCTGCATTGCAGAAGGATTCTTTACCACTGTGCCACCAGGGAAGCCCTATATGGGTAGATAGGGAGGAATAAAGGACATCCAGGAGAAGTTAAATGGTTTGAAATGTTTGTAGAATCATTTGGGTAGATGATGAAATAACCACTCTTCATGACAAGACTAGTGTTATAGTATGTGTCAGTGAGACTGCAGTTAAAGCCTCAAGAGATGAAGAGGAGTGCCAAGAGATATGGAGACTGTTCCAACAAGGAGGAAGAGTAGGTGGCAGTGTCTAAAAATGTGTGATTCTAAACTGAGTATTTTAGGGAAGTGGGAGGAAGAATAATCTGGAAGCAGTAAAGATCAAGAAGGACCCCTAAAACATCTTCAGGCCTAATAGTAGTAGGGCTGTGGGAACAACATGCATAGGGTAAGTGATGTCCTAGGGAGAAACACAAGATTCCATAAAGAAAGATTTAAAACCATTAAAGAAATTGAATCAGCAGTTAAAATCTGCTCTTAGCTACCCTGCTATTCCCCTTTGCCATAAAAATACATGGAAATAGACTGGTGGCTTTATAGTGGATTTCAATTAAATATTCAAGAAATAGTTCAGTCAGTTCAGTTCAGTTGCTCAGTCATGTCCAACTCTTTGTGACCTCATGGATTGAAAGCATGCCAGGCTTCCCTGTCCATCACCATCTCCCGGAGCTTGCTCAAACTCATGTCCATCGAGTCGGTGATGCCATCCAGCCATCTCATCCTCTGTCGTCCCCTTCTCCTCCCACCTTCAATCTTTCCCAGCATCAGAGTCTTTTCCAATAAGTCAGTTCGTCGCATCAGGTGGCCAAAGTATTGGAATTTCAGCTTCAACATCAGTCCTTCCAATGACTATTCAGGACTGATCTCCTTTAGGATGAACTTGTTGGATTTCCTTGCTCTCCAAAGGACTCTCAAGAGTCTTCTCCAACACCACAGTTCAAAAGCATCAATTCTTCAGCCTTCAGCCTTCTTTATAGTCCAATTCTCACATCCATATGTGACTACTGGAAAAATCATAGCTTTGACTAGATGAAACTTTGTTGGCAAAGTAATGTCTCTGCTTTTTAATATGCTGCCTATGTTTGTTATAGCTTTTCTTTCAAGAAGCAAGCATCTTTTAATTTAATAGTTAATATCAATCTTATATGAACTGTTATGGAATTTGTACTATCTATCTTGCCTACTTTATATAAGGTGAAGCTATTTATCGGACAATAATAAACACATAAATTAGGATAGGGCTTCTCTTGTGGCTCGAACGATAAAGGATTCTCCTGCAATATGGGAGACCTGGGTTTGATCCCTGGATTGGGAAGATCCCCTGGAGGAGGGCATGGCAACCCACTCCAGTATTCTTGCCTGGAGAATCCCCATGGACAGAGAAGCCTGGCAGGCCACAGTTCATGAGATCACAAAGAGTCGGACACAACTGAGCAGCTAAGTACAGCACAAGTTAGGACATACAGGATGGGAGGTGGAGGGCCATGGGATCAGGTTGGTGCACACAGCATACTTTAACCATCATGATATTTTTGTCTTAGTCTAGTTGGTGAGTGTATGGGCATGTTTCACTATTTTTATGTACATAATATATTTCATATATATTTCAATATATTGCATAAATTATTAGAAAAAAGCCTTGTTGCTGAGGAAACTGATATGTCATTTACAGAATATTATTTTGAAGACCTTAACTGTGAATCAAAGACAAGAGAGGAGAGCAGTAATTTAAAGGGCTATATAGTCCAAGAAGATGTACTATGTGTTATATTTTTTATAATAGGAGGTTCTTGAACATGTTTAGTTTTTATAGGGAAAAGTTAAATAAAGGGAGAATTTGAAAATACATAGGGAAAGTCTTCCAACATGCTGGATGAGGTGGAACAATACTGAACAACGGGGAATGTTTCTCAAAACAGGGGATTAGGAACCTCATACTGTGAAGTATGAGGAAATTAACAGGTGGTTGGATAAGAAGTTAAAGAAATGTATGTCTAATATTCTCAGATTTCTCTATGAAGTGGAAAGTATCCACACTATAAGACAGTTCTTATGTGCTTCCATGTGTGCATGTTCAGTCACTAAGTCATGTCTGATTCTTTGTGACGCTACGGGCTGTAGCACACCAGGCTCCTTTGTCCCTGGAATTTCTCAGGCAAGAATACTGGAGTGGGTTGTCATTTCCTTCTCCAGGGGATCTTCCTGACCCAGGGTTCAAATCTGTGTTCCTGTCTATATCTGTTCTTTGGAACATCATGTAAGAACAGGCCATCACTTTCTGCAAACTAGTATCTTACTTGTCACATCTTAAAATATTCATATTTTCTTTGTCCAATAACTCTTTGTAGTGAACAAAGAAATGAATGTTTCCTCTCATTAATTTTAATCACCTTAAACTTGAAAGATTCCTTGGCCTTTTTTACATCCCTGGAAGTTATATTGAATTTTATAATTTGATATGAATTGCCTATTCTACGTATTTTATTTCAGTTGCATCTATACTAAAATTATCAATTGATTTTAAAATTCCTTGAACTATAATGGTTAATTATGTTTGTAATGCTTTTATGACTTTCAGTTAACAGAACTAAAATTTTTGAATTTGTTGAAATAATTTTAAGTGATTTCAAAGCTAGTACAAATTCAATAGAAATGACTTTACATGAAAAATACATTTTTGACATATTCAAGTACCAAGTGCTAGTACTACATTATATATATATATCAATTATCACCACATTTCTATATAGTTTTGCTGTTACTTTAAAGATTTAGAAACAACTGCATTTCCAGTCTGAGGTTTGCATTTATTATATTACTTTCTACTTTTTGTGGGGTTGATATTCTGAGATCTCTAAGGTTATTCTCTTTCAATATTGTTTTAATATTTTGCTTAGAAAACTAATTTAGAGTCATGAAAAACCTTTTGGCTCCTATGGAATCTAAATAAAATTTATGGGAGGCAATAAAATAATAGATTAACAGGAGAAAAGTACAAGAGCATTTTTGCTCAAATATCACTGTGTTTATTTGAATATACACATTTATTTCCCTAAAATTAACCTTTGAATTTACTTCCTTCCACATCATTATCTCACTCTGCCTTTTCTCCCTCCATATCATATTTGTTCTTTTGCTGTACGATTGCTTACATCTATTGCCTCATTGCCGTTTTCACTGTCACTGCCCTATTTCAGAATAATAGTACTTGAGATCCTACAGAATCTCTGTCTTTAATCACTTCCTCCTTCCTCAATATTTTTTTTCAGTACCATGGATGCTTTCTTTAAAAACATGTAGATTGATAACATTCCACTGCTCTAAAACCTTCAAGATAACATCCTCAATCTTTCAATCAAGGTTCTTTACTATTTTTCACAAGCTTGCCTTCCCAGCTTTACCATCTGTTACATCGTCCAATGAAGTATACTTTCTCTGTAACTTGGTATATTAGTTTTTCTCCCAAATCAACTGTAACACTCTGGTTTCTGTGACTTTGCTCAAGCTTTATTCCTCTTGTTTCTCACAGATTCCTGTCAAGTCAACGATCTTTTTTAAGGCATGGCTTTGATTCTGTTTCCCCTAGAAAGACCATGAAGTATAAATATGAGTGTAACTACTAGTGTCAGACTGGTTGGATTTACACTGGGCTCTGCATTTTCTACCTGTACACTTTTAGATAAATCACTTACTTATTGCCTATGGTGGTTAGTGAGACTCATTTAAATTGCTCTTGCTCAAAGACAACTTGGGAAAAAGCAAAACAAAAAATTTTTCTCTCTTTTTTTTAATTGAAGGAAAATTTCTTTACAATATCATTTTGGTTTCTGCTGTACAGCAACATGAATCAGTCCTAATTATATATATATATATATATCCCCATCTGGCTTTGGATGGTAAAGAACACACCTGTAATGCAGGAGACCCTGGTTCAATTCCTGGGTCAGGAAGATCTGCTGGAGAAGGGATAGGCTACCCACTCCAGTATTCTTAGGCTTCCCTGGTGGCTCAGCCAGTAAAGAATCTACCTGCAATGTGGGAGATCTGAGTTCAATCCCTGTGTTGGGAAGATCCGCTGGATAAGGGAATGGCTACCCACTCCAGTATTCTGCCCTGGAGAATTTCATGAACTATATAGTCCATTGGGTCACAAAGAGTCGGACACAACTGAACGACTTTCAATTCACTTCACTTCACAGTAAAATTCATGGTAAAAAACCATATCTAGTCAAAAATTACAAGTCATAACAAGAAAAAAAAATTAAAACCAACTCAGAAATGACAGTTTTGTTTGAGGAGGTCTGTCATGTGTTTTTGTGGGGCCAGAAATTGACACTCTTGTTTTAAAGTTCATATGGAAATTGAAAGGACCTAGAATAACCAAAACAACTTTGCTAAAGTAGAACAAAGTTAGAATACATACACCACTTGATTTCAAGATTCAGAAAAATACAGTGTGAGAGCGGTGTAGACGTGTAGACTGGTGGAACAGAACAGAAAACCCAGGAAAAACCTTACACATATGGTTAACTGATTTTCTACAAATGTTCCAAGGCAATAGAAGGAATAAAATTATTTTCAGCAAATCATGTCATAATGAGGGTATTCAGTTCAGTTCAGTCTCTCGGTCATGTCCAACTCTTTGCGATCCCATGGACTGCAGCATGCCAGGACTCCCTGTCCATGAGTGTCTATCCCCATGCAAAAAATGAACCACAGCCCCATATAAAAATTGAGTCAAAATGAGTCAAGAGATAAACATAGAACATATAATTGTAAAACTTTTAGGAGAAATTTTGTGTGACTTTCATTAAGAGAAAGATTATTTCTACACCAAAAGCATACCATAAAATCTCAACTCACACGAGATACTGGGAACACTCTACAAAATTTTAACGCACCTGTTAACAGTCGATCTGTGGCCTTATTTTAAATGGATGGTAAAGAGCATGCTTTCGTTTGGTTTTATTTGTTTTGCTTTGACTCTGGGAGCAATTGGCAGATAGTCATTTATCATTTTAACTGAACAATCTGATAGGTGCAAATGCTACCCTGAGATCAGAGTGTAGAGATTTTTCTGATTGGCTAATAAATGTGAACATTATAAATACCCTAAGTTGAGTTATTTTGGGAAAAAATACAACTTTATTGTATCAATGGGCCGTAAGTCTAAAATAACTGATAGAATTCCCTAAGACTCCAATAGATCTCTGAGCTTTACACTAAGCCAGTTTCCACACTGTAAGTCTACTTGGGAAGAAAATGTGGCCTATTTAATATTAGCTTGTACCTATTGGTTGTTTGCAAACCAGAAGCTGTAGATGGGTGATGAACACAGGCACTGAGCTAATAACACAGCCCTAGTTCACTGGTGGGCTTCCCAGGTGGCACTACTGGTAAAGAAACTGCCTGCCAATACAAGAGACACAGATTTGATCCCTGGGTCAGGATCAATTGGTTCAACCATCTTTTTGAGTATAATATGCCAGCCACTGAGTTGAGGGTTCTTGGTGTGCATCAAGGATGAATCAAAAAGTTTCCTTCTTTTCTTTGAGTTTGCAATGAACCAGATGAGACAAGTGTGTAAACAACTAGGAAGAATACAGAGCAGAATCAAGGAACACACTAAGCAGCACAAGCAGTTTTCTGTGGTAATAGAAAGGGAGTAATTCTCATAAGATCACAGTAGTTCATGAAGCCCAAGAAAATATACTTCTCATTAAAAGGGGCTATTATTTTATTTCACTAGTCATGAACGAAGACAGCTGTCATATGAATGAAATGGCACGATTTTTTACTTTCTCTACTATTGCCACTGGAATAATACTCGTGAACTCCGTCTCTGTCTAGGTTCTTTATTTTTAATAGGGAAAATAATATCAGTGCCTTTCAAAGAGCTTTTATGATATGAATCTTTATCACACAAATGACCACTGAATGCCAGAGCACAAAGGACAATAGCTAGGGAGAGTTAAACATCTATAACCATGGGAAAATGACTTTCAAATGTTTTCTGTCCTCATACCTGAAATTAATCATAAATCACCTAAGAAGCAAAGAATAGAATGGTGGTTGCCAGGTATTAGCAGAGAGGGTGATATAGGGAGTTGCCAATCAATACGTCTATAATTTTATGTATGCAAGAAAAAAGAATTCTAGAGATCTGATGTATAACCTCATGCCTCTAGACAACAGTACTGTATTTTACACTTGAAAATCTGTTAGGAGGGTAGATTTCACATTAGATGTTTTTACCATAGTAAAAATTTAAGAAAATTCTGTAATTAAATGCGTAGAAGTTAATGACTGCGATTTCATCCTAATGTGTTACACCACTTATTTTGAAAGGTATAATTGCTTATCCTTTCTGTTTTTTAACCTTGAATCCTATTTTGTTGAATATGTATAACAGCCCTCTGCTTTGATTCTTTTAGCATTTCATTGATAAATCTTTTTCCATTCTTTATTATTAAACTATCATTAAGCGTTAAGAGTGTTCTTTGTAAACAGCTTACGGTTGTTTTATTTTTGTATGTTTTGCTTTTTCTTCTATTTTGAAATCTCTGAATTTAATAGGGGAATTTAATGCATTCACGTTCATTATAATTTCTGGCATCTTTGGTTTTAACACTTAATTTAAAAAAATTATTTATTTTTAATTGAAGCATAACTGCTTTACAATATTGTGTTGTTTTCTGCCATATATCAACATGAATCTGCCGTAGGTGTATATATGTCCCCTCCCTCTTGAACCTCCCTTCCACCTCCCACCCCTTCTCACTCCTTTAGGTTGTCACAGAGCCCCGGTATGAGGTCCTTGAGTATACATTAATGCTGCTATCTTATGTTACATACTTACAAAGTTCATGTTTTCGTGTCTTAACAAATTCTTGCTGAATTAACAGACTTTGTTTTTCTTCTAATGGTTTAGAATTTATGCATCTTACATTGTTTGATAAAGTACCACTTAAAAATAACATACATATTTAACTCATACTTTTTGTCAGCATCTAGAATTAATTCCTGTATCTTATTCCCAAAGATAAGACATCATGAGATCACTTTCCCTGCTATATTTCCTTGGTAATGAATCCATGTATATGGACAGGTTAATTATAAAACTGATTGTATATAAAATGTTTATATCTTTAAATATCAATGAAGGCCAAATTAAACTTTTGCATCTTTAAGTATTAACAAAGATCCGATTAAAGCACAAGTAGCATGTAAGGAGCAAATTGAAAACTACTCTGAATTCACTATTATTAATAACTGTTATTTTGGAATTTATTTTCTCAGCAATTGTATGACTATACTCTTAATTATTAATTTATATAGAAATATAATTTTATTACTGGCTTTGGAATACTATTCTCAGTGGTAAGACTGACATACTCAGAGTTATGGCATAGGTTCTTTAATACAATATCCTCAGTGCACTTTTATGACTATTTAATATTCATGTATGTTCCAAAGACAATGGCCGATGATTTCTGCTACCTTCCGAATGGCTGAATTCATGCATATGTTGAATATAAATATGAGATTTGTCACATCTCTAATCAAGAGGAGCAAAAGTTCACTTTAAGACATAAATCTGATATACCAAAATATGCTAAAAATATTTATAGCATGAAGGCGATAAATATGCATTTTCATTTTCTCACTTGTAACAATTATTGTGCTAAAGGACCAGTAAGAAATTTTAAACAGAGTTAAAGTGAAAGGATGGTCATAAGTATAGTTTGATGGAGTAATTGAAATTTATCTAAATCTGCCATTTGTAGAATGCTATAAATGGGATCAAAGCTTTTCCTGTATTTTAAAGCATGCTTGTGGTACCTATTACTTACATGGCTAAGAAGTGTCTGTTTATAACTATGTAAATTTTTTTCTTAAATCATATATCATAGATTTTTCTATACTTTTAGTTATTTTTGTGATATGCTTCATTTCCTCTTTTTCTCACTCCCATAATCAGTTTAAGATTTACTGAGAACTTACATATATGTTTCTCCTGAAAGTAACAGTGAGAATGAGTTACTGCTTTTGAAGAAGTCATTCTAGCAAGTTCTGCCAAGGGTATGCTCTTCTTCCTCTCGTTTAATCCATCCCTTCATTCCTACTCTTCCAACAGAATTAAAACTACCAAAGTCATGAATTTGGAAGAGGGAGATACTTTGAGTCTATGCAGATATCCTGTTTCTCTTAAAACTTTTGCCAACTAATGTTACTTTCCATAGTGGATTGCGCCTAACACAATTATCACTGGTGTTCTAATGGTGAGTATCTATTCCTTGCATTCCTTCTACATTTATTAATTGGAATTGCTTTGTAAGCAAGACTTGTCCTTTCACCACCATTCATTTGTGATTCAGTCATTTATATCAGCATGCCTCATGGATATTAACTTTATTCTTTGGGTTTTAATCCAAAACTACCACTATTTTATTTTTCACATTGTTCCACCTTTGGCCATTTGGATTTCTTCTAAATTGGCACCTTTGTCCTTTTGACATTACCCCTCATCCACTCCCCTCTTCTTTTTTTGTATATCTGTGCTTTCTGGCATCACAAGATGTTGTCTAGGTGTGCCACCAAGCCCTGGAATTAACCATCACTCAAGAAACCTTGGCTCTTTTTATTAGGGAGTGGCATTTAAAGACCAAAACCTGGGAACTAGGTACATGTGCTGCTGCTGGGGTGTCATTGTTTCTAGGTCCCATAGGCAGACAGAGCTATGAATTAAATGTATGCAAACTGATTCAAGTGTACAAAATATATATTTATCTATGTATTTATTTATGTAGCTGTATACATACTGAAATAAACATGAGCTTCTTAATGATATTTCCAATCCTAATCCATCACCACACAAATCATTATAGCAATTCCTTTTGCTTAATTGTTGCCTCCTTCTTTGACAATGAGAAACCTGGCTCTCATTATTTATTTTTATTGATTTATTTTTGACTGTGCTGGGTCTTTGCTGCTTCCTGGGTTTTTTGCTAGTTGAGGTGAGCAGAGGCCACTCTCTGGTTGTGGTGCTTGGGTTTCTCATTGCAGTGGCTTCTCTCGTTGCTGAGCAAGGGCTCTAGGGTGCGTGGGCTCAGTAGTTGTAGCACACAGGCTTAGTTGCCCTGTGGCATGTGGGATCCTCCTGGATCAGGGATCAAACCTGTGTCTCCTGCATTGGCAGGCAGATTCTTTACCACTGAGCCACCAGGGAAGCCCTACTTATTTTTTAAAATCTAGTATAATGTACAGCAATTTCAGATGTGAGAGTACAAGGCTTGAGTGCAAATGTTTTCTCTTTAACTTTAAGATATCTAGCAAAAACATTGTTTTCCAAGGTTTCTTAAGTCAACTCCTTTCTTCCCTGCCTCCTTCAGTATGGTTAATACAGTTAAGTTTGTTTATTACAGTCTTCATTCCATCTTTAAAAACAAAAGTATTATTTATTTATATGGTTGCACTGGGTCTCAGTTGTGGCACACGGGATCTTCAATCTTCACTGTGGCATGCAAACTCTTAGTTGTGGCATGTGGGAGCTAGTTCCCCAACCAGGGATTAAACCCAGGTCTCCTGCATTGGGAGCTTGGAGTCTTATCCACTGTACCAACAGAGAAGCCCTGCATTCCATCTTGAGTTCCTACAACATCTTGGCTTTGATTTTTAAAAATTTTTCACTAAAATTCAATTTTTAGTAGTATATGGTTCTATATAGTAGTGTATGGTTCTAAGTGTTTTGACAACTGCACAGATTTGTGTATCTGTTCTCATAGTACTATAAAGAACAGGTCCCATGCCACACAAAAAAATTAGCCTGTGCTAACCCATTGTAGCCTACCTCCTTTCTCCAGTCCCTGAAAGTCCCTGGTCCTGTTTTCCACCCCTACACACTTGCATTTTTCAGAATGCCATCTAAATGGAACAATATCATATGTGGCTGTTTTGTGTGCCTTCTTTCAATTAGAAAAATATGTTTGAAAACCATCCATGTTGTTGTATAGATCAATGGTTCCTTCCCTTTCATCTCGGAATAGTTTTGTATGTTATGAATGTACTATAGTTTGGTCATACATTAACTTGTTGAGAGACATCTGGTTTGTTTTCAGATTTTGGCGATTATGAATGAAATTGCTATAAACATTCATGTACAGGTTTTTGTGTGAACATAAGTTGTTGATTCACTTCGGTAAATGCTTAGGAGTGGGATGCTGGGTCGTATGCCAAGTGTCTGTTTTACTTTGTAAGAAAAAGCTAAATTTTACATTACCCACCAACTGTGTGTTAAGAATTACAGATACTCCACATCCTTAACAGTATTTCTTTTTTTTTTTTGTCTATTAATCAACGTGTGTGTGTGTGCTCAGTTACTAAGCTGTGTCTGACTCTTTATAACCCCATGGACTATAGCCCACCAGGCTCAGACTCTGTCCATGGGATTTCCTAGGCAAGAATATTGGAGTGGGCTTCCATTTCCTTCTCCAGTAAACATGTAGTGATATCTTATTATGGTTTTAACTTTCATTTCCATAATGCATAACAACGCTGAATAACTTTTCCAATGCTCATTTTCTATCCATATATCTTCTTTGGTAAAATGCCTGTTCAGATTTTTGACCCATTTATGGGTTTTGTTGTTATTTTGTTTTCTTAAGATTACTCCACCATCCAAATTTTTAAATTGAAGTATTGCTGATGTACACTATTATGCTAGTTTCTAGTGTACAATATAGTGATTTTGCATTTAAATACATTATGAAATGATCACGTTTTGTTGTTGAATTTTAACTGAACTCTCTATTACTTAGATAATATGTAATCACATAACTAAATGCCATTTGCAATTTTTTTCTCAATCTGCAGCTTGTCTTTTTATCCTATTATCAGTATCTTTTGCGGAGCAAAAGTTTTTAATTTTCATAAAGTCCAATTTATCAATGTATTATTTTATGGTCTTGCTTTTGGTGTTTTATCTAAAGGCTCTTTGGCTAACCTGAGGTCCCACCAAATTCTAGTTGCTTTTAGTGTATTTTGCACAGTATGTGGTAATGTTCATTTTTATACTTATAAATGTTCTATTGTTCCACCAACATTTGTTGAAAAGATTATCCATTGAGTTGCCTTTGCACTTTTGTTAAATGTCAGTTGAATGTATGCGTCCCTTGACACTGGGATTGTCATTTGTTACTTTGATAAAAGTGTGGATCCTAGTGCCAACACTATAGTGTATACTGTAGCTTTATAGTAAGTCTTGAGATTGAACATCTTGAATATTCAAACATTGTTCTTTTCCAGAAGTGTTCTGGATATTCTAGTTCCTGTGCCATTACATTTAAATTTTAGAATCCAGTTGTCAATATCTGCTAAAAGTTTGCTACAATTTTGATGGTTTAAGTTGTACCTGTTTAGATCAAGTCAGACAGAGCTAACATATTAACAATATCATCTTCCAATCTATGACAATTGTATATCTCTCCATTCACTTATGCTTTCTCTAATTACATTATTCTGTGTTTTGTAACATTCAGCAAAATTATCTGGTGTCTATTTTGTTAAATTCATACCTAATTACTTATTTTTAGCTTTGTGTTAGTGTCAGTTATATTGTATTATTCATTTCAAACTCCAGTTTTTCATTTCTATTATAAGAACATGCTTTACTTTGTATTTGACAGTGTATCTTATATAGGCAATAATGTTATCAGCTACTAGAGACGATTTGCATTCTTTATTTGAAATTATTTTTTCTCAACATGAAACAGTTTAGAATTTAAATAAGTAATGAAAGATGACAACTTTGCTTTGTTCCTTTGAAGCTGAAGATAGTCATATGTCATCAATCCAAAGAAAATTCAGATGGAAAATGAGGATTTATACCAACCTTTGTTTGCCTATCTCCATACTTTTGGTTGTCTGAGGGAAACAAAATGAAACAAAACAACACTGCTTTTTAAGCAAGTATATATGTTTTTAGATTTTCTTTTACTTATAGCAGAGTCCAAACAAACCTCACACACAGGTGCTGTTTTCAGTTTCCTTTTACAAATCAGGACCTGATCACAAAAAAACTTTGTTCATGGTTACAGCTTTAAAAAATAGAAAAGCTGAGATTAAAACCAAAGAACTTTTCTTATATGTGGCCCATGCATATTCAGAACTCTTCCTGGGCTTGAAACTCAGTTTCACTAAGGTCTCTGTTAATTCCTGTTAATTCCAAGAGTGTACCAATGCCACACTCTTGATTTAAAGTGCTTTATATAGTATATTTTAATTCCCTTGCTATTAAAAAAATTCTTCATGTTTCTCATAAATATCCTTTCATATTAGCTCTAAATTATGACAATGAACAAGTCTACATATAAATTTCACCACTTAGATGAAATAAACCAATTTTTCAAAGAACATCCACTTCCAGAACTCATTAAGTATGAAACAGATAATCTGAACAGTCCTATAACTATTAAGGAAATTTAATTCACAATTTTATAGCTACTTTTCTTTCAAGGATCCTAGAATGAACAGGCATAAGAAATAAAATGGCCAGCTTAAATGAGATGTACATGAATGAGGTCACAGTCTGTTGGAAAGTCGTAGATTATCTGCAAATAATCAGCATTGTTTGTTGATAGACTCATGTTTGTGTTTTTGCGAGTGTGTTGGGGCATCAAGTAAGCTAAGGAAAGGTAGAAAATCCAAATATCTATTATACACGGTTTTCCTTGATTACTTGATACGTTCTATATACATCATTTGATAGCTTTATATTCATCATTGCATTTGTCTCCCACAATCCAACAGTGTAACTACCATTTTTATTGTCTCTGTTTTATGCTAATGATAGCAAATTCTTATATAGTGCTTATCATTTGTCAGGTACTATTCTAAGCCTTTACATGTATGTTGATTTAATCCTGAGAGCAAGCATTCCATTAGGTACACCAAAAATATTTTCCTGTGTGGAAGGATAGACAGAAGAGAGGCAGTGGAAGGATATGTTTTTTGTTTGTTTGTTTTTTAATCAGCATGAGCATGTCCACCAGGTAACCGATTTTTACCTTCCAGGAGGATTCCAGGGTTTTAGGAATTCAGCCTAAGCAGTTATTTATTCCACAGTCATCTCCATGGTCTTCCCTCATATACCATTTATGAGATGCTTTCGTTTTGAAATGCCTAGGTAAGCTCATTCATCTGTGGATATGCTCAGTGGCCAATTTCAAAAAAAGATATCCCTTTAGAATCTTACTGCAAATATCTGAGTAGTTTTTTTTTTTTAACTCTCTAACGTATAGCCCCAAACAAGTAGATGATGTGCCAAGACTCTACTCACTAGCACTTTTCAAAAACACTTTGAGTGTGTGTTCAAGAGGCTAACAGGGAACTGCTAGGTGTCTAAACATCAGAGTCCAAAGTGAACTTTGAAGGACTTCCCTGGTGGTCCAATGATTAAGACTCTGTGTTTCCAAGGCAGGGGGTGCGGGTTTGATCCCTGCTTGGGAAACTAAGATCTCATATGCTGTGTGGCCAAATAAATAAATAAAATATAATTTAATAACATAAAAAAACAGGTTTAAAAATAATAATTTTTTAAAAACAAGAAAAATGAACTTTGAAATCAAAGGAGCTGTTGCTATCAGAGAGGTTCCAGGGTAAGGGATAGGACAGCAAGGAAACTTGTGCAAGGAGAAAGAGTGCTTTTTATCTTTATGTCATGGGAAGGGCAGGTGAATCTAGGCTGTTCCTTTAGAAGAAGAGAGAGTAAAGAGCTGATGAAGTCAATCAGTTGGCAGAGTCTGACAGGAGGGCACGCTGAGTAAGAATGAGGGGAGGGTGCTTCAGATCAGAAAAGTGCTGAGGGTGGACAGAAATCCAGTCTGCTCTCAAGGAAGGCTGATGGTTGGAGAGGAAAATGCTAGGTTCATGAAGACCACAGACAGCACCCAAATTGTGTTTGATGTGCGTTGTCATTTTTCTTCTTTAGGCCTCTTTTTGATATCTTGGTGCAGAGGCCTTCTTTTCAAGGCCTGAGAGACACAGTGGAGAACCGAGATGAAAAAGGAATTAAGAGATGGAAGGTCAACTTCAGGCTGGGAGGCGTGGGAACAACATGAGCTCAAGGTGAATTTAGACTAGAAGTCTGGTCCTAGCCCTGTCATTTACTAGCCACTTGAGCCTGGAGACATGTGTCGTGAGTCTTAGGTTCTTGAGCTTGCTGAGCCCTGTCTTGTATGACTGTTGGAACGGAAAGTGTGTCAGGCTCCTGGGGTAGTCCCTGGTATATCAGGTCTCTAATGGTGAGGAGTCAGGCTTCTGGTTAAAAATCCTAATGTGTGATTTCCTAGGCCTGACCATGGGCCACTGCAAAGACTTTGTTTACCTGGCAGGCCTCAAGGAGAAAAGCTGTCCTCTCCACACTAGACCTGGTGCACAACCCATTGGACTGCACTCTCTAAAGAGGGTTGCAATCAAGGCCACAGGCCCCACTGGCAGGCCATTCTGGTCTCCTTTTTGCATTCCTGCCTCTGTGCTTTCACTCTCATGTCTTTATCTGAGGCCTTGGGGAGAGGTCTACTTTGGGGCCTCTGCTGAGGCCTTCCAATAAGGGGAGGAGGGAAGAGGCTTGAAGACACTTTTCTCACCTATTTTCCCCACTCCTTACCTTCCTCTCATTCTAGGATCCATAAAACTGCCACAGCCATTGGTTCTAGCTCTCTCAAGAGGGAGTTGACCCCCATGTCTGTGCTGATCAATCTGACCCTTGACTGGTGTGCCCTTTCCCAGAGGACAATGAAACAGGAGGATTTGGGAATTTTTCTTGTTTTACATGCTTGCT
Organism: Okapia johnstoni; assembly: GCA_024291935.2. Taxonomy (NCBI): domain Eukaryota; kingdom Metazoa; phylum Chordata; class Mammalia; order Artiodactyla; family Giraffidae; genus Okapia; species Okapia johnstoni. The sequence continues at coordinate 109,217,953 of CM044305.1, forward strand.
TATATTAATTATCACAGAAAGTGATCAAAGGTTTAACTCTACTGTGTTTGGCTTGTTGCTTTAAGTCAGCTACTCTAAGACCTTAGCTCTCACTCCAGCTCAGCCGAGCTCCTGACAAATGGCAGTTGTTTCTAATTTATTATTTTGACCCTAGAACCTTCCATCCTCTCCTGTGAAAATTTGCTTTTAACCAGGACCTCTCAGTGCACACCAGGACCCAGGAGAAAGGAGAAGTGACCCCCCAAGAGACTGACCCCGACTTGCCCGAGAGTGTCCAGGAGTCTCTGGCAGAGGCGTGGGTTGGTGGTGGCCTGCTGCCGGGTTGGGGTCACTGAGTGCAGCAGTGCATGCATGGGCTCCTTTTTGAAAGGAGGTCAGCTCTGACTAAACATGGTCCACTGGAGAAGGGGATGGGCAACCACTTCAGTATTCTTGCCTTGAGAACCTCATTGACAGTATGAAAAGGCAAAAAGATAGGACACTGAAAGATGAACTCCCCAGGTCGGTAGGTGTCCAATATGCTACTGGAGAGCAGTGGAGAACTAACTCCAAAAAGAATGAAGACATGAAGCCAAAGCAAAAACAACACCCAGTTGTGGATATGACTGGTGATGGAAGTAAAGTCTGATGCTGTAAAGAGCAGTATTGTATAGGAACCTGGAATCCATGGAACCTGGTCCATGAATCAAGGCAAATTGAAAGTGGTCAAACAGGAGATGGCAAGAGTGAACGTCCACATTCTACAAATCAGTGAACTAAAAAGGACTAGAATGTGTGAGTTGAACACAGATGACTATTATATCTACTACTGTGGGCAAGAATCCCTTAGAAGAAATGGAGTAGCCATTATAGTCAATAAAAGAGTCCGAAATGCAGTATTGGATGCAATCTCAAAAACTACAGAACGATCTCTGTCCGTTTCCAAGGCAAACCATTCAATATCACAGAATCTAAGTCTATGCCCTGATCGGTAATGCTGAAGAAGCTGAAGTTGAATGGTTCTATGAAGACCTTCAAGACCTTCTAGAACTAACACTCCAAAATGATCTTCTTTTCATTATAGGTGACTGGAATGCAAAAATAGGAAGTCAAGAAATACCTGGAGTAACAGGCAAATTTGGCTTTGGAGTACAGAATGAAGCAGGGCAATGGCTAATAGAGTTTTGTCATGAGAACACACTGGTCATAGCAAACACCCTCTTCCAACAACACAAAAGAGGACTCTACACATGGACATCACCAGATGGTCAGTACAAAAATCTCGACTGATTATATTCTTTGCAGTCAAGGATGGAGAAGCTCTATCAGTCAGCAAAAACAAGACTGGGAGCTGACTGTGGCTCAGATCCTGAACTCCTTATTGCCAAATTCAGACTTAAATTGAAGAAAGTAAGGGAAAAAAACTAGACCATTCAGGTATGACCTAAATCAAATCCCTTACGATTATACAGTGGATGTAAGAAATAGATTCAACAGATTAAATCTTATAGACAGAGTACCTGAAGAACTATGGATGGAGGTTTGTGACATGGTACAGGAGGCAGGAATCAAGACCATCCCCAAGAAAAAGAAATGCAGAAAGGCAAAATGACTGTCTGAGGAGGCCTTACAAATAGCTGTGAAAAGAAAAGTGAAAGGCAAAGGAGAAAAGGAAATATGCCCATTTGAATACAGAGTTACAAAGAATAGCAAGGAGAGATAAGAAAACCTTTCTCAGTGATCAGTGCAAAGAAATAGAGGACAACATTAGAGTAGGAAAGACTAGATATCTTTTCAGGAAAATTAGAGATACCAAGGGAGCATTTCATGTAAAGATGGGTACAATAAAGGACATAAATTGTATGGATCTATCAGAAGCAGAAGATATTAAGAAGAGGTGGCAAGAATACACAGAAGAACTATACAAAAAAGATCCTTATGAGCAAGATAATCACAATGTTATAACCACTCACCTAGAGCCAGACATCCTGGAATGCAAAGTCAAGTGGGCCTTAGGAAACATCACTATGAACAAAGCTAGTAGAGGTGATGGAATTCCATTGAACAATTTCAAATCTTAAAAGATGATGCTGTGAAAGCGCTGCACTCAATATGCCAGCAAATTTGGAAAACTCAGAAGCGGCCGCAGGCCTGAAAAAGGTCAGTTTTAATTCCAATCCCAAAGAAAGCCAATGCCAAAGAATGCTCAAACTACTGCACAATTGCACTCATCTCACATGCTAGTGAAATAATGCTCAAAATTCTCCAAGCCAGGCTTCAACCGTACATGAACTATGAAATTCCAGATAATCAAGCTGGATTTAAAAAAGGCAGAGGAACCAGAGATCAAATTGCCAATACCTGTGGGATCATAGAAAAAGCAAGAGTGTTCCAGAAAAACATCTACTTCTACTTTATTGACTATGCCAAAGCCTTTGACTGTACAGATCACAACAAACTGTGGAAAATTCTTAAAGAGATGGGAGTACCAGATCACCTGACCTGCCTCTTGAGAAATCTGTACGCAGGTCAGGAAGCAACAGTTAGAATTGGACATGGAATAATAGACTGGTTCCAAATAGGGAAAGGAGTACATGAAGGCTATATATTGTCACCCTGCTTATTTAACTTATATGCAGAGTACATCATGAGAAATGTTGGGCTGAATGAAGCACAAGCTGGAATCAAGATTGCTAGGGGAAATATCAATAACTTCAGATATGCAGATGACACCACCCTTATGGCAGAAAGCGAAAAAGAACCAAAAAGCCTCTTGATGAAAGTGAAAGAGGAGAGTGAAAAAGTTGGCTTAAAACTCAACATTCAGCAAACTAAGGTCATGGAATCTGGTCCCATCACTTCATGGCAAATAGATGGAGAAAACAGTTGGAAACAGTGACAGACTTTATCTTTTAGGGGCTCCAAAATCACTGCAGATGGTGGTTGCAGCCATGAAATTAAAAGATGCTTGCTCCTTGGAAAAAAAGTTGTGACCAACCTAGAGAGCATATTAAAAAGCAGAGACATTACTTTGCCAACAAAGGTCCGTCTAGTCAAAGCTATGGTTTTTCCAGTAGTCATGTATGGATGTGATAGTTGGACTATAACAAAAGCTGAGCATGGAAGAATTGATGCTTTTGAACTGTGGTGTTGGGGAAGACTCTCGAGAGTCCCTTGGACAGCAATGAGATCAAACCAGTCCATCCTAAAGGAAATCAGTCCTGAGTATTCATTGGAAGTACTGATGCTGAAGCTGAAACTCCAATATTTTGGCCACCTGATGTGAAGAACTGACCCTTTTAAAAAGACCCTGATGCTGGGAAAGATTGAAGGCAGGAGGAGAAGGGGATGACAGAGGATGAGATGGTTGGATTTCATCACTGATTCAATGGACATGAGTTTGAGTAAGCTCTGGGAGTTGGTGATGAACAGAGAGGCCTGGCATGCTGCAGTTCATGGGGTCACAAAGAGTCAGACACAGCTGAGCAACTGAACTGAATACCTCAGAATATGTAGTGCTCTAAGACATCAGAGACCAAATAAGTTCAAATATGCTGCTTTGTAAACAAAATTACATAAAATTTAGCTTGGATAATATGTAATTTAAGTGTGGCTTGGTCTTCCCCAGATGAATTCCACTTAAATGTCCTAGAATTCAAGTCAAAGACTAAGTCTTTGTTTCCGTCCCAGCTGTTCTCCCATTCAAAAATGGTATTCTCATTCATTTTACCCTGATCGAAAATCTAGTTCTTGTTTAGATTTGGCCACAGTGCACTCAAAATAACCTAATTACAATGTCATCTTAACGTAGAAGTCTCTGAGACTCTCAGGCCAGGGAAAAGAATGCCAGCCTAGCAACTTCTCAGCATCACTTCAAGAGAGTATTATCCTAAATTTCAGAAAATACTTGCTGACAATGTGTGTAGAACACCTAGTTCGTGCACTGGGTTTTTACAAGAGTTCAGGACACTTTCCATACTTGCTTGGATAGACAATGCTCTCTGATTTATCCAGGATCCAAAAGGAACTGCTAAGAACAATTTTCCATTCCAGACTTTTCTCTCAATTGTGCTTGTGCTTAGTTGCTCAGTCGTGACCGACTCTTTGTGACCCCATGGACTGTATAGCCTGCCAAGCTCCTCTGTCCATGGTGATTCTCCAGGCCAGAATACAGGAGTGGGTTGCCATACACTCCTCCAGGGGATCTTCCTGACCCAGGGTTGGAACCCAGGTCTACCGCATTGCAGGTGGATTCTTTACCATCTGAGCCACCAGGGAAACCCTCTATCAATTGTGAGACACAGCTTTTGAGAGTTAGGCCCCTGACACCACCCAGCATAACTGAAAATGAACCCTCACAGAAGCAACTGTGGTTTCCTAAAGCCTCAAGCCATCTTGGCTCAGGGCATTTACACCTAACTGCTTTCCCCTGGAACCCCACCTTCTCACCTGTTCTTTTACCCTGTTGCCTCCTAGAGGATGTCTCACCATATCATCATCTGATTGCTGCTCCTAGACCCACCGATCTCTGGGAGGAATGTGTCCTGATTAGGCTAGGATCACCATCTCTAACACAGGGCTTTGCATCAATTAATGTTTGGCAAAGAAATGAATCAGTGAGAAAGATTTAAGATTTACTTTCTCTCATGTTCTTGAATAAGCCAAGCACATCCAGGTATGTATCATATAATAAAAACTACAGACTAAAAGAGATAAGTGCACCTAATTAGCTATCCTTTATAATTTTTGTGTATTCCTGAATGCATGCATGCATGCTAACTTGCTTCAGTTGTGTCTGATTCTTTGCAACCCCATAGACTGTAGAACACTAGGCTCCTCTGTCGATGAAATTCTCCAGGCAAGAATACTGGAGTGGGTTGCTATTTCCTTCTCCAGAGATCTTCCTGACCCAGGGATTGAACCCACCATCTTCTGCGGTTCTGCATTGCAAGCAAGATTATGCCATTATTATCTTGTTTCAGATCGCAAGGAAAGATGGGGGGTTTCTCAATGTGTTTGCAAAATTGTGAAACTCTTATATGTGATAAACGGCTATAACTGTGTGATCATTGTCACTCATATCCTTAGACTCTGGTGTTAACAAAACTTTATTAAACAATATTTGGGGGAAAAAACAAGTAAAAAAAAAAAAGTTAAATGTCCAAATCACCCATATACAACAGAAACATGAGAATTCTAATGGACTGTTCCACCCTAGCCCTCCATTACATGGAATACTGACTGTTGTCTTCAGATGAAGACTGAAGAAACTGCTTTGGATTTCACTCGGGGGCAGAAGAGGTTGCTGGACATGACACTGGAATTTTCACTGGCCATGGCAGTAGTATCATCCTCGGGGACAGTTCTGGCCTGGGCTCTCTCATCTCTCAAAGCTTCCTCATAACAGAATAAGGAAGTGGGGTCAGTCCCAGTGATCTTGGCAACAAACTCCAGGACTTTCATCTTGCTGGTTTCAGCATAGGCCCTTGGACCCCATAGAAATTCATAGCGTGGAGGATCACTGTGAGGCACCTGCCGATACTGTAGATATTGTTCCTCCACCAACTCTTCGGTGATGAGTTTCCTGGGCTCCCCATAGATTAAATCCTCCTGCCCAGCATATATCCCCAATGTATTCAACGCTTTCCAGATTTTCTCCTCAGGGACACAGTTGCCCTCCATGAAGATCTTACTCAGGATAAATATCAGGAAGCCGGTCTTGGGCATTCCCCTGTCATTACTCAGCATCCCATCGTAGGTGAGGTTGAGTGCTTTCACCAGCTCATAGGAGTGTCTGGTGGGGTCCACTTCTTTCACTTCAATGCCAAAGACAATCTCCATGCACTGACAGACTTGGCTGAAGATCTCAGGGAAGTTGTCCTTGTGTTCTCCGATGACACTCAGCATTTCTGCTTTTGTGGTGGGTTCCTTTGTTCCATATTTGACAAGCAGGAACATCAGCAGCTCAGCCACCTTGTTTAGCTCATCACCGAGCGAGGGCTCAGGATCTGGTGGAGTCTGGGAGGTGCTGGACTCGTCCTCCTCTTGGTTTCTGGAATTCTCATCAGATTGATTCAGTGGAGTGGCTGAGGTGGCAGTGGGTGAGAAGCAGGCTCCCGGAGAACTCTGGACAGCACTCAGTGCCCCAGTGGCAGGCACCTCCTCTGTGGTTCCAGGGACCAACGGGGTGAGGGAAGAGGAGGAGACGGTGGACATGGGGCAGGAGGTGCCCTCTTCCTTCTGAGCTGTGGGAGCCTGCACACATTCTAGGCCCTGTGCCTCTTTTGGGGCCTGAAGGTCTTCTTCGAGGTTGCAGCACTCACTCTTCTGACCTAGAGACATGACGGCTGGTACTGGAGGTGGCCAGCAGGACAGTGGGACCCTGGGGGATCAAGAGAAACCGTCAGAGGCCTCAGCTGAGAAATTCCCCTCACTAAGGACAGCTCCGACAAAGGAAGCTTACAGGTCTCCTCTTTAGGGGAGCTCCCAGGTGTCACGGGCTCCTGTTCTCCTGGTCCGCCTAAGAATGCAAAGAAGAAGTGAGATAGTTCCTCAGGGTGGAGCCCAAGGATTCCAGGGTTGAGAGTAGGCCCGGTTGGGTCAGACACTGTGGATTCTCTGTTTTGGGGTGGACAGGGCCTCGGGAGACATTCAGAGTGTGCACCTCGTTTTGAGTTCTGCTACTGCCCGGGCCTTCTCCCATATGCTGCCCTGAGAACCCAGGCCTCAGACCATGGCTGTCACCTCCCAGATCCTAGAACTCAGAGGAGGGAAACTGAGAGGACTCCTCAGGATGCAGACTACAGACACAGTCGTGGGCCCCGCAGTGTTGACAACAGCGGTGGGGCCAAGCTCTGTGATGTCCCTACTGTCGTGGGGTGGATGGTTCCCTCACAGTGCTCCTTCAGAGTCCCAGTACTTTCCCCTGCCAGCGTCTAGGCCCCGTCATTCTGCTGACGTCCCCCAGAGGAAGAAGAGTAGGGGCGCCACATTGGACTCCACTTGCCCACGGTCTCCTAAGGCTGCTAGCAGGGGCTGCGTGGGTTCAGAGACTGGGGGGAGGGGGGCGCCCATATCTAGGCTAGGAGGGCCCATCACACGATTCATCTTTACACCTGACCAAGCCCGCCTCACATCCTCTACAGCTGAGCAGACTTGGCATCCTCACGTTGCAGCCTTGCTTCTCTGTGAGAGACCCAAGCCCCGTGGTGGGAGCACAACCTACCACCACCGGCCGCCTCTGCCCAAGGCCTCTCGGGTACCACAGCAGGGTTGAGGTCATCTGTTCTGGGGTGGGGGGTACCCTCCGATCTGCCTTCCCACCTGGGCAGGTTCTCAGCTGGCCCTCCCCTCGCCTTCACCTGACATCTCCTGGAGCCTGCCCTCCCCGACACCAGAGTGCCTAGAGGCCATACCCAGTGGCTCCTACCCGAGGTCTCCCGGGGCTGGGGCAAGGAGCAGGGCAGGTTTCCGTGGGCCGCCCCTTCTCTGCGGTGAGGACCCCTCAGTTCTGCTCAGTGTCGTCATAGCTACTCCTGACAGGGTGGAGTTGGGTCGGGGAGCGGCCCAGGGTTGAGCACAGCCACTCGGTTTCGGTGGGGCCCTGAAGGTCTGCACGGAAAACCTTCCTTTGCTGCCCCTCAGGGTCCTCACGTCGAGTTGGGGCCGCCGCTGGGACTCTGCGCCCTGCTGGCCCCAGGCCATCCCTGATGAAGCCTCACCCCTTTCAGACTCTGAAAGCTGAAGTAGGAAACATCACATTGGAAACCCTTCCTTGGGTGGACAGTAAGGGCGGGGCGGGGCTGGGCCCACCTCTCCGCGGTGGGCTCTCCCCTCCGCCAGTCTCTTACGGGCCTCGCTTTCATGCCTGGCTAGGGGGTCTGGGCCTTCTTCGCCTGCCGACCTGATGCCCCGTCAGACCGAGCATCTCGCCTCCCGAGATCCCCGACCCGGAATGGGGAGAGGGGGTATCCTGCCAGCACTTGCCTGGGTCTCTGGGGCTGACAACACTGGTTGGGGTGAATTTCTGCGAGGATCCCCCTCTGGCTCTAAGGTGGGGGCACCTTAGTCCTCAAAGTGTTCCTATTTACTCCTGTCAGGGCCTGGGCCCCCTTTCTTCTGCTGCTCTGAGATGTACCCTGAAGGCCAAGAGCACCATCTCCGTGAGGCCTTAACAGTGACGTGTGGGTGGGAGGGGTCATCTGTCAACCATACCTGGGGCCTCACGAGGCAGATGGAAAAGGCAGGTGTCTGCAGTTTCTTCAGGATCCTCCCTCTGACAACTGGCAGAGTCTGGGCCTTGTTCCTTTGCTGACCTGAGTGCAATCACTGCAGTTGAAGCCTCGTCTTCAGATTCCCAGGGTTGAAGTCGGCAAACACTACACCCAAGGACCCTAAATAGGGCCTCCGAGAGCCCAAAGCGGGCTCAGATGAAGCGGAGGCCCCTTCTCTTCTGTCTGGCAGGGAGTTCAGTCATCCCACAGGATCAGTTTGACTCTTGGAATTGCCGGCGGCCCCTCCCCCTGAGGGCCGCTTCCCTTGAATCACGGGTCTCCTTGGAGTTCGCAAGATTCAGAAAAGAGGAGGGCCGTGCTAATCTGGACAAACCTACAGGGAGTCTCCCAGGGTTGATACCAGGGATGGAGCAGGGTACTGCAGGGTCCACACGGGTTCTGGGGGGCGGGGGTTGGACTCCTCAGTCCTCACTCACGCGTGTGCTTCTCTTGGCTGCTGCCTTCTTGATTAAATGCTCTCTGGTAGGTTCCTTCTTTTCTGCCAGCTGTGAACATTTGCCCAGCTGCAAACCTTCCAGAGAAAGGTTTCAGTTCCCAGGCTAGATGCTAGATGGGAGAGCAGCACTGCCCCATGACAGGTGGTGGATATTCAGAAAAGCAGCTCATCTTCCTATGGGTCTCTTCACCAGCCAGACGTACACTTTGGAAACATTTTGTTCTAACAGTTTATTTTCTACACTGAAGTGGCAGAGCAGTGTGATTTGGGAGTTCCTGCTCTTTTGAAGTTCTCACACTGTGTTGTCCAGTATAGTGATTTCCATTTTTCTTAAGCCTCATTGATATTAAGGAATATATTTTATGAATATATTTTATTTTTATATTTTATGAAGCATCTTTTTTATGAAGGAACTGTGTGTGTGTGTGTGTGTGTGTGTGTGTCTGTTTCACCCTCATAGTTGCTATTCCACTTTTAGAACATTCTTTTTAATTAAACATATGTTTTCACTTATGGGCATGGGGAGAGGTGAGGAGAGGGTGAGATGTATGGAGAGAGTAACATCGAAACTTACATTACCATTTGTAAAATAGATAGCCAATAGGAATTTGCTGTATGCCTCAGGAAACTCAAACAGCGGCTCTGTACCAACCTAGAGGGGTGGGATGGGGCCTGAGATGGGAGGGAGGTTCAAAAGGGAGGGGATATATGTATCAGTTCAGTTCAGTCGCTCAGTCGTGTCCGACTCTGCAAGCCCATGAATTGCAGCTCGCCAGGCCTCTCTGTCCAACACCAGCTCCCGTAGTCTACCCAAACCCATGTCCATTGAGTCGGTGATGCCATCCAACCATCTCATCCTCTGTCGTCCCCTTCTCCTCCCGCCCCCAATCCTACCCAGCATTAGGGTCTTTTCCAATGAGTCACCCCTTCGCATGAGGTGGCCAAAGTATTGGAGTTTCAGCTTCAACATCAGACCTTCCAATGAACACCCAGGATTGATCTCTTTTAGGATGGATTGATTGGATCTCCTTGCCGTCCAAGGGACTTTCAAGAGGCTTCTCCAACACCACAGTTCAAAAGCATCAATTCTTCGGCGCTCAGCTTTCTTCACCGTCCAACTCTCACATCCATACATGACCGCTGGAAGGGGAATACCTATGGCTGATTCATGTTGAGGTGTGACAGAAAACAACAAAGTTCTATAAAGCAATTATCCTTTAATTAAAACATAAAGTAAAAACTATGTTTTCAAGGCCAGGCTTCACTCACTTAAGTGATTTCAGGAGGTAATTAACACAGGCTCTGGAGCCAATCAACCTAATCAATCTCTGCATCAATCAACCTAATTTTTCCTGAAACTTCCCTGGGCTTACTGGCCTCTGTGGGCTGAGGTGGTATGTTTAAAATATTCCTCCCACCTCCCTTCATCTGAGGTCTATTTTTGGCTATGGACCTTCCCAAACTTGCCAGCCACCTCCCACCCTCTCACCAAGTACCACTTCTTTGTTCTCCAGCAAGGGTTTCTCAAGTTTTGTTGTTTAGACTTAGTTGTGGATATTTTTGATAGGCTGAAAAATGGCCCTCCCAAAGAGCCCCTATCCCATTCCCTAGAGCCTTCTTTGGGAAAAGGGTCTTTGCAGGTGTGATTGAGAATCTTTCCATGGGGAGATTAGCCTGGATTATCCAGGTGGGCCCTAAATAGAATCACACGTTTCCTTAAAAGACAGAGGGAGGAGAACTGACAAGCTGAGAAGGCAATGTGAATATGGAGCAGAGAGCTATCTGGATATGTTGACCTTGAAGATTTCAGTCATGTTCCCGTAAGCCAAGGAATGCCAGCAGTTACAAGAAGCTAGAAGAGGTAAGGAATGGGCTTTCCCCTAGAGCAGGGGTTCCCAGCCTCTGGGGTCTAATGCCTGATGATCTGAGCTGGAGCTGATGTAATAATAGAAATAAAGTACACAGTCAATGTCATGTGCTTGAATCATCCTGAAACCATCCCTCCCTCTGTCCATGGAAAAATTTGTCTTCCACACAACTGGTCCCTGGTGCCAAAAGTGTGGGGACCAACAACCTAGAGTCTCCAGAGGTGTGCGGCCCTGCCAGTACCATCATTTTAGCCTAGTGAAACTGATTTCAGGGATCTGACTTTCAGAACTGTAAAAAATATATATTTCTGCTGCTTAAGACACCCAGTTCATGGTAGTTTAGTACAGCAATCCTAGGAGACTAATACAACATTGTTTATTTTCTTTCATTCTCCCTTCTGTGGTTTTCCAGGTTTGATTTTGGGAGTGGAGGACAGCAGCCCAAACTTGATTGGCATTTTAGCAACTATAGGTAAGTCGCTAAATCTGTAAGTAACTCAAGGAGAATTGATGTCTTTGCCGTATTTTGTTTCACATCAGTGAACATGGCTCACTCTGGTTTTGGGGGGACTTAAAAAAAATCTTAATCTATCAGGAAACTTTTATGTTTGCCTTCATAAAGATATCATATACATTTTGACATTTTTGTGTGATTTGCGATTCTGGATTTTATTGCTGTTACATGTGCTAATTTGTGAATGGGATTCTGTCTATTACATGTGGTAATTAATTATGGCCTTTTTGTGCCAAGGCTCTTGACTTGATTGTATTGACTGACCTCCCATACACGTCCTTTCTGAAGTCTTTTATCTATTTGGATATTCTACACAGTGATTCCTTTTAATTTTCTAGGCAGATGATGATATTGTTACAAATATATCGCTTTCTTTTCAATATTTATATATCTTATTCATTTTGGTATCTGTATCTCTGTCTTTGTGTTCCAGTGCAATTTTGAACAGTACATGTGAGAATATATGTCTTGTTCATGACTTGAATGAGAATACTTCTAACATTTCACACCTAACTATGTTTGGTGTAGAATTTAGAAGAAGCAAGTTCCTTCTAAGTTTGCTAGAAGTTTGTACCATTAACTCATGTCGAATTTCTTTCAGAGGCTTTTTCTACACCCATTGGCACAATCATATTTTTTTCTCTTCTAATTTGTTATTGTATGGAACTACAACTGAAAGTATTTTCTAATGTTAAATCATATTTTCATTTCTTGGGCACAGCCCATTTGCTCATTGAAATCACTACTTTGTTGACTGTGCTATTTTATGCTATTTACTACTGTGTGAATGAGCTTTGCTCAAGTGTTCTTTTCATGGGGATGGAGGGCAATGTCCTCATTTGGTTTTTGAGACAAGGAGAGCTGGCTGGGGAAAATGAGTTGCATAATTTCCCCTCTCCCGTTTTGTGGGTATGCCTTAGAAAATTTGTTTTCTTTCTTTCAGAAGACCACTCTCTAGGATGTGTGGTATACGTCCATTAGGAGGTGTACAATGCTGGGTCCTTCTCTGTGAAGATGTCAGCAGTCCAAGAGTATCACCTTTATCAATCCTTTAGGGGTCACATAATGTTCATTCTCTCATTCTTTCTTACTCTGCTGTTGCTGCTGCTAAGTCGCTTCAGTCGTGTCCGATTCTGTGCGACCTCATAGACGGCAGCCCACCAGGCTCCGCCATCCCTGGGATTCTCCAGAAAGAACACTGGAGTGGGTTTCCATTTCCTTCTCTAGTGGATGGAAGTGAAAAGTGAAAGTGAAGTCGCTCAGTCATGTCCGACTCTTCGCGACCCCATGGACTGCAGCCTACCAGGCTCCTCCGTCCATGGGATTTTCCAGGCAACAATACTGGAGTGGGTTGCTATTTCCTTCTCCAGAGATCTTCCTGACCCAGGGATTGAACCCACCATCTTCTGCGGTTCTGCATTGCAAGCAGATTCTTAACCACTGAGCCACTGGGGAAGCCCCTTCATCCTTAACTTTTCTGCTGGGTTCTTTCACATTTCCAAGCAATTCCTATTCTAATGCCATTATTATCTTGTTTCAGATCACAAGGAAAGATGGGGGGTTTCTCAGTGTGTTTGCAAAATTGTGAAACTCTTATATGTGATAAACGGCTATAACTGTGTGATCATTGTCACTCATAACCTTAGACTCTGGTGTTAACTAAACTTTATTAAACAATATTTGGGGGAAAAAACAAGTAAAAAAAAAAAAGTTAAATGTCCAAATCACCCATATACAACAGAAACATGAGAATTCTAATGGACTGTTCCACCCTAGCCCTCCATTACATGGAATACTGACTGTTGTCTTCAGATGAAGACTGAAGAAACTGCTTTGGATTTCACTCGGGGCAGAAGAGGTTGCTGGACATGACACTGGAATTTTCACTGGCCATGGCAGTAGTATCATCCTCGGGGACAGTTCTGGCCTGGGCTCTTTCATCTCTCAAAGCTTCCTCATACCAGAATAAGGAAGTGGGGTCAGTCCCAGTGATCTTGGCAACAAACTCCAGGACTTTCATCTTGCTGGTTTCAGCATAGGCCCTTGGACCCCATAGAAATTCATAGCGTGGAGGATCACTGTGAGGCACCTGCCGATACTGTAGATATTGTTCCTCCACCAACTCTTCGGTGATGAGTTTCCTGGGCTCCCCATAGATTAAATCCTCCTGCCCAGCATATATCCCCAATGTATTCAACGCTTTCCAGATTTTCTCCTCAGGGACACAGTTGCCCTCCATGAAGATCTTACTCAGGATAAATATCAGGAAGCCGGTCTTGGGCATTCCCCTGTCATTACTCAGCATCCCATCGTAGGTGAGGTTGAGTGCTTTCACCAGCTCATAGGAGTGTCTGGTGGGGTCCACTTCTTTCACTTCAATGCCAAAGACAATCTCCATGCACTGACAGACTTGGCTGAAGATCTCAGGGAAGTTGTCCTTGTGTTCTCCGATGACACTCAGCATTTCTGCTTTTGTGGTGGGTTCCTTTGTTCCATATTTGACAAGCAGGAACATCAGCAGCTCAGCCACCTTGTTTAGCTCATCACCGAGCGAGGGCTCAGGATCTGGTGGAGTCTGGGAGGTGCTGGACTCGTCCTCCTCTTGGTTTCTGGAATTCTCATCAGATTGATTCAGTGGAGTGGCTGAGGTGGCAGTGGGTGAGAAGCAGGCTCCCTGAGAACTCTGGACAGCACTCAGTGCCCCAGTGGCAGGCACCTCCTCTGTGGTTCCAGGGACCAACGGGGTGAGGGAAGAGGAGGAGACGGTGGACATGGGGCAGGAGGTGCCCTCTTCCTTCTGAGCTGTGGGAGCCTGCACACATTCTAGGCCCTGTGCCTCTTTTGGGGCCTGAAGGTCTTCTTCGAGGTTGCAGCACTCACTCTTCTGACCTAGAGACATGACGGCTGGTACTGGAGGTGGCCAGCAGGACAGTGGGAACCTGGGGAATCAAGAGAGACCGTCAGAGGCCTCAGCTGAGAAATTCCCCTCACTAAGGACGGCTCTGACAAAGGAAGCTTACAGGTCTCCTCTTTAGGGGAGCTCCCAGGTGTCACGGGCTCCTGTTCTCCTGGTCCGCCTAAGAATACAAAGAAGAAGTGAGATAGTTCCTCAGGGTGGAGCCCAAGGATTCCAGGGTTGAGAGTAGGCCCGGTTGGGTCAGACACTGTGGATTCTCTGTTTTGGGGTGGACAGGGCCTCGGGAGACATTCAGGGTGTGCACCTCGTTTTGACTACTGCTACTGCCCGGGCCTTCTCCCATATGCTGCCCTGAGAACCCAGGCCTCAGACCATGGCTGTCACCTCCTAGATCCTAGAACTCAGAGGAGGGAAACTGAGAGGACTCCTCAGGATGCAGACTACAGACACAGTCGTGGGCCCCGCAGTGTTGACAACAGCGGTGGGGCCAAGCTCTGTGATGTCCCTACTGTCGTGGGGTGGATGGTTCCCTCACAGTGCTCCTTCAGAGTCCCAGTACTTTCCCCTGCCAGCGTCTAGGCCCCGTCATTCTGCTGACGTCCCCCAGAGGAAGAAGAGTAGGGGCGCCACATTGGACTCCACTTGCCCACGGTCTCCTAAGGCTGCTAGCAGGGGCTGCGTGGGTTTCAGAGACTGGGGGGAGGGGGGCGCCCATATCTAGGCTAGGAGGGCCCATCACACGATTCATCTTTACACCTGACCAAGCCCGCCTCACATCCTCTACAGCTGAGCAGACTTGGCATCCTCACGTTGCAGCCTTGCTTCTCTGTGAGAGACCCAAGCCCCGTGGTGGGAGCACAACCTACCACCACCGGCCGCCTCTGCCCAAGGCCTCTCGGGTACCACAGCAGGGTTGAGGTCATCTGTTCTGGGGTGGGGGGTACCCTCCGATCTGCCTTCCCACCTGGGCAGGTTCTCAGCTGGCCCTCCCCTCGCCTTCACCTGACATCTCCTGGAGCCTGCCCTCCCCGACACCAGAGTGCCTAGAGGCCATACCCAGTGGCTCCTACCCGAGGTCTCCCGGGGCTGGGGCAAGGAGCAGGGCAGGTTTCCGTGGGCCGCCCCTTCTCTGCGGTGAGGACCCCTCAGTTCTGCTCAGTGTTGTCATAGCTACTCCTGACAGGGTGGAGTTGGGTCGGGGAGCGGCCCAGGGTTGAGCACAGCCACTCGGTTTCGGTGGGGCCCTGAAGGTCTGCACGGAAAACCTTCCTTTGCTGCCCCTCAGGGTCCTCACGTCGAGTTGGGGCCGCCGCTGGGACTCTGCGCCCTGCTGGCCCCAGGCCATCCCTGATGAAGCCTCACCCCTTTCAGACTCTGAAAGCTGAAGTAGGAAACATCACATTGGAAACCCTTCCTTGGGTGGACAGTAAGGGCGGGGCGGGGCTGGGCCCACCTCTCCGCGGTGGGCTCTCCCCTCCGCCAGTCTCTTACGGGCCTCGCTTTCATGCCTGGCTAGGGGGTCTGGGCCTTCTTTCGCCTGCCGACCTGATGCCCCGTCAGACCGAGCATCTCGCCTCCCGAGATCCCCGACCCGGAATGGGGAGAGGGGGTATCCTGCCAGCACTTGCCTGGGTCTCTGGGGCTGACAACACTGGTTGGGGTGAATTTCTGCGAGGATCCCCCTCTGGCTCTAAGGTGGGGGCACCTTAGTCCTCAAAGTGTTCCTATTTACTCCTGTCAGGGCCTGGGCCCCCTTTCTTCTGCTGCTCTGAGATGTACCCTGAAGGCCAAGAGCACCATCTCCGTGAGGCCTTAACAGTGACGTGTGGGGTGGGGAGGGGTCATCTGTCAACCATACCTGGGGCCTCACGAGGCAGATGGAAAAGGCAGGTGTCTGCAGTTTCTTCAGGATCCTCCCTCTGACAACTGGCAGAGTCTGGGCCTTGTTCCTTTGCTGACCTGAGTGCAATCACTGCAGTTGAAGCCTCGTCTTCAGATTCCCAGGGTTGAAGTCGGCAAACACTACACCCAAGGACCCTAAATAGGGCCTCCGAGAGCCCAAAGCGGGCTCAGATGAAGCGGAGGCCCCTTCTCTTCTGTCTGGCAGGGAGTTCAGTCATCCCACAGGATCAGTTTGACTCTTGGAATTGCCGGCGGCCCCTCCCCCTGAGGGCCGCTTCCCTTGAATCACGGGTCTCCTTGGAGTTCGCAAGATTCAGAAAAGAGGAGGGCCGTGCTAATCTGGACAAACCTACAGGGAGTCTCCCAGGGTTGATACCAGGGATGGAGCAGGGTACTGCAGGGTCCACACGGTTCTGGGGGGCGGGGGTTGGACTCCTCAGTCCTCACTCACGCGTGTGCTTCTCTTGGCTGCTGCCTTCTTGATTAAATGCTCTCTGGTAGGTTCCTTCTTTTCTGCCAGCTGTGAACATTTGCCCAGCTGCAAACCTTCCAGAGAAAGGTTTCAGTTCCCAGGCTAGATGCTAGATGGGAGAGCAGCACTGCCCCATGACAGGTGGTGGATATTCAGAAAAGCAGCTCATCTTCCTATGGGTCTCTTCACCAGCCAGACGTACACTTTGGAAACATTTTGTTCTAACAGTTTATTTTCTACACTGAAGTGGCAGAGCAGTGTGATTTGGGAGTTCCTGCTCTTTTGAAGTTCTCACACTGTGTTGTCCAGTATAGTGATTTCCATTTTTCTTAAGCCTCATTGATATTAAGGAATATATTTTATGAATATATTTTATTTTTATATTTTATGAAGCATCTTTTTTATGAAGGAACTGTGTGTGTGTGTGTGTGTGTGTGTGTGTGTGTGTGTGTCTGTTTCACCCTCATAGTTGCTATTCCACTTTTAGAACATTCTTTTTAATTAAACATATGTTTTCACTTATGGGCATGGGGAGAGGGGAGGAGAGGGTGAGATGTATGGAGAGAGTAACATCGAAACTTACATTACCATTTGTAAAATAGATAGCCAATAGGAATTTGCTGTATGCCTCAGGAAACTCAAACAGCGGCTCTGTACCAACCTAGAGGGGTGGGATGGGGCCTGAGATGGGAGGGAGGTTCAAAAGGGAGGGGATATATGTATCAGTTCAGTTCAGTCGCTCAGTCGTGTCCGACTCTGCAAGCCCATGAATTGCAGCTCGCCAGGCCTCTCTGTCCAACACCAGCTCCCGTAGTCTACCCAAACCCATGTCCATTGAGTCGGTGATGCCATCCAACCATCTCATCCTCTGTCGTCCCCTTCTCCTCCCGCCCCCAATCCTACCCAGCATTAGGGTCTTTTCCAATGAGTCACCCCTTCGCATGAGGTGGCCAAAGTATTGGAGTTTCAGCTTCAACATCAGACCTTCCAATGAACACCCAGGATTGATCTCTTTTAGGATGGATTGATTGGATCTCCTTGCCGTCCAAGGGACTCTCAAGAGTCTTCTCCAACACCACAGTTCAAAAGCATCAATTCTTCGGCGCTCAGCTTTCTTCACCGTCCAACTCTCACATCCATACATGACCGCTGGAAGGGGAATACCTATGGCTGATTCATGTTGAGGTGTGACAGAAAACAACAAAGTTCTATAAAGCAATTATCCTTTAATTAAAACATAAATAAAGTAAAAACTATGTTTTCAAGGCCAGGCTTCACTCACTTAAGTGATTTCAGGAGGTAATTAACACAGGCTCTGGAGCCAATCAACCTAATCAATCTCTGCATCAATCAACCTAATTTTTCCTGAAACTTCCCTGGGCTTACTGGCCTCTGTGGGCTGAGGTGGTATGTTTAAAATATTCCTCCCACCTCCCTTCATCTGAGGTCTATTTTTGGCTATGGACCTTCCCAAACTTGCCAGCCACCTCCCACCCTCTCACCAAGTACCACTTCTTTGTTCTCCAGCAAGGGTTTCTCAAGTTTTGTTGTTTAGACTTAGTTGTGGATATTTTTGATAGGCTGAAAAATGGCCCTCCCAAAGAGCCCCTATCCCATTCCCTAGAGCCTTCTTTGGGAAAAGGGTCTTTGCAGGTGTGATTGAGAATCTTTCCATGGGGGGATTAGCCTGGATTATCCAGGTGGGCCCTAAATAGAATCACACGTTTCCTTAAAAGACAGAGGGAGGAGAACTGACAAGCTGAGAAGGCAATGTGAATATGGAGCAGAGAGCTATCTGGATATGTTGACCTTGAAGATTTCAGTCATGTTCCCATAAGCCAAGGAATGCCAGCAGTTACAAGAAGCTAGAAGAGGTAAGGAATGGGCTTTCCCCTAGAGCAGGGGTCCCCAGCCTCTGGGGTCTAATGCCTGATGATCTGAGCTGGAGCTGATGTAATAATAGAAATAAAGTACACAGTCAATGTCATGTGCTTGAATCATCCTGAAACCATCCCTCCCTCTGTCCATGGAAAAATTTGTCTTCCACACAACTGGTCCCTGGTGCCAAAAGTGTGGGGACCAACAACCTAGAGTCTCCAGAGGTGTGCGGCCCTGCCAGTACCATCATTTTAGCCTAGTGAAACTGATTTCAGGGATCTGACTTTCAGAACTGTAAAAAATATATATTTCTGCTGCTTAAGACACCCAGTTCATGGTAGTTTAGTACAGCAATCCTAGGAGACTAATACAACATTGTTTATTTTCTTTCATTCTCCCTTCTGTGGTTTTCCAGGTTTGATTTTGGGAGTGGAGGACAGCAGTCCAAACTTGATTGGCATTTTAGCAACTATAGGTAAGTCGCTAAATCTGTAAGTAACTCAAGGAGAATTGATGTCTTTGCCGTATTTTGTTTCACATCAGTGAACATGGCTCACTCTGGTTTTGGGGGGGACTTAAAAAAAATCTTAATCTATCAGGAAACTTTTATGTTTGCCTTCATAAAGATATCATATACATTTTGACATTTTTGTGTGATTTGCGATTCTGGATTTTATTGCTGTTACATGTGCTAATTTGTGAATGGGATTCTGTCTATTACATGTGGTAATTAATTATGGCCTTTTTGTGCCAAGGCTCTTGACTTGATTGTATTGACTGACCTCCCATACACGTCCTTTCTGAAGTCTTTTATTTATTTGGATATTCTACACAGTGATTCCTTTTAATTTTCTAGGCAGATGATGATATTGTTACAAATATATCGCTTTCTTTTCAATATTTATATATCTTATTCATTTTGGTATCTGTATCTCTGTCTTTGTGTTCCAGTGCAATTTTGAACAGTACATGTGAGAATATATGTCTTGTTCATGACTTGAATGAGAATACTTCTAACATTTCACACCTAACTATGTTTGGTGTAGAATTTAGAAGAAGCAAGTTCCTTCTAAGTTTGCTAGAAGTTTGTACCATTAACTCATGTCGATTTCTTTCAGAGGCTTTTTCTACACCCATTGGCACAATCATATTTTTTTCTCTTCTAATTTGTTATTGTATGGAACTACAACTGAAAGTATTTTCTAATGTTAAATCATATTTTCATTTCTTGGGCACAGCCCATTTGCTCATTGAAATCACTACTTTGTTGACTGTGCTATTTTATGCTATTTACTACTGTGTGAATGAGCTTTGCTCAAGTGTTCTTTTCATGGGGATGGAGGGCAATGTCCTCATTTGGTTTTTGAGACAAGGAGAGCTGGCTGGGGAAAATGAGTTGCATAATTTCCCCTCTCCCTTTTTGTGGGTATGCCTTAGAAAATTTGTTTTCTTTCTTTCAGAAGACCACTCTCTAGGTTGTGTGGTATACATCCATTAGGAGGTGTACAATGCCTGGTCCTTCTCTGTGAAGATATCAGCAGTCCAAGAGTATCACCTTTATCAATCCTTTAGGGGTCACATAATGTTCATTCTCTCATTCTTTCTTACTCTGCTGTTGCTGCTGCTAAGTCGCTTCAGCCGTGTCCGACTCTGTGGAACCTCATAGACGGCAGCCCTACCAGGCTCCGCCATCCCTGGGATTCTCCAGAAATACCTCTATTTGTGGAACACTGGAGTGAGGGTTGTCCCCATTTCCTTCTCTAGTGGATGGAAGTAGTGTGTAAAAGCATTTTTGAATAGGCTTTAATGAGGACAAAAGAAAATGTTAAGAGGAGGTTTCATGATCCAGAAGTGTTTGGTTTTGGGTTATTAATTGTAACAGACACAAATATATTTGACTGTCAGTGACTGAGTTGGGTTTATCCCATGAAGGTGAAGAAGTTTAATGCTAGAAAATCTGTCACTATGATTGGTCACACATGTTAAAGTCAGGGATTGTCCAGGCAAATAGAAACTACAGTAAATATATAACACAGGGAATTTAATGTAGGGGATCAGGTTCACAACTGATAGAAAAGCCGAACAAGGGAGAATTGGGGAACCCAACAATTAGCAACTTGAGGAAGTCACTCCCACCTCTAGCCTGAAAGGGAAAAGAAAGATGGTAGTATTATTGGAGTCTAATTGTTGCATTCAATAGGATCTGGAGGCATGATGGGCCAGTCTTAGGGGATTTGAAGCCATGGAGAAAATGTAGCCATGGAAAGAGAGCCACCTGATATAGAGGAAAAAGGAGAAAAACACTAGCTGCTTCATTCACCTGCATTGTAATTTTCTGCTGGTGCCATCAGTTGGCTGAACCAAGATGGCAACAAAATGTTAGTGAGCCTACGAATTACAGGCTGCGGTTGTCGGCCACTACATCATAGAGAGCAGAGCAGGGGACAAGGGAGGGATAGTCAGTCAGTTCAGTCGCTCAGTCGTGTCCGACTCTGTGCGATCCCATGGACTGCAGCATTTCCGGCTTCCCTGTCCATCACCATCTCCCGGAGCTTACTCAAACTCATGTCCTTTGAGTCAGTGATGCCATCCAACCATCTCGTCCTCTGTCATCCCCTTCTCCTCCTGCCTTCAATCTTTCCCAACATCAGGGTCTTTTCCATCAGGTGGCCAAAGTATTGGAGCTTCAGCATCGGTCCTTCCAATGAATATTCAGGACTGATTTCCTTTAGGATGGACTGGTTTGATCTCCTTGCTTTCCAAGAGACTCTCAAGAGTCTTCTCCAACACCACAGTTCAAAAGCATCAATTCTTTGGTGTGCAGCTTATTTTTTTTTAATTCATTCATTTTTTAATTGAAGGATAATTGCTTTACAGAGTTTTATTATTTTTTGTCAAACCTCAACATGAAACAGACATAGGTATACATATATCCCCTCCCTCTTGAACCTCCCTCCCATCTCCCGCCCCATCCCACCCATCTAGGTTGATACAGAGCCCCTGTTTGAGTTTCCTGAAACATACAGCAAATTCCCGTTGGCTATCTATTTTACATATGGCAATGTAAGTTTCAATGTTACTTTCTCCGAACAGCTCACCCTCTCCTCCAGTCTCCTCATATCCATAAGTCTATTCTCTATGTCTTTTTCTCCACTGCTGCCCTGCAAATAAATTCTTCAGTACTATTTTTGTAGATTCTCTATATATGCATTAGTATACAATATTTATCTTTCTATGTCTAACTTACCTCACTCTGTATAATAGGTTCTAGGTTCATCCACCTCATTAGAACTGACTCAAATGTGTTCCTGTTTATGGCTGAGTAATATTCCATTGTGTATGTGAACCAAAACTTCTTCATCCATTCATCTGTCTAAGGACATCTCGATTGCTTCCACATTCTAGCCATTGTAAATAGTGCTGCAATGAACAAACACTCAGCTATATTTTATGGCCCAACTCTCACATCCATACATGTGTACGGAGTCACATGTACATGACTACAGTAAAAACCATAACTTTGACTATACAAACCTTTGTCAGCAAAGTGATGTCTCTGCTTTTTAATATGCTGTCTAGGTTGGTCATAGCTTTACTTCCAAGGGCAAAATTTCTTTTAATTTCATGGCTGCAGTCACCATCTACAGTGATTTTGGAGCCCTAGAAAATAGTCTGTCACTGTTTCCATTGTTTCCCCATCTATTTGCTATGAAGTAATGGGACCAGATGCCATGATCTTATTTTTCTGAATGTTGAGTTTTAAAGCTGACTTCTTCCAGTCCTGTGGCCACTGCTGAGTTTTCCAAATTTGCTGGCATACTGAGTGCAGCACTTTCATAGCATCATCTTTTAGGATTTGAAGTTCAGCTGTAGTTCCATCACCTCCACTAACTTTGTTCATAGTGATGCTTCCTAAGGCCCACTTGACTTCACTGTCTAAGATGTCTGGCTCTAGGTGAGCGATCACACCATCGTGGTTATCTGGGCCATTACGATCGTTTTTTTTTTTTTTTGTATAGTTGTTTTGCATATTCTTGCCGCCTCTTCTTAATATCGTCTACTTCTGTTAGGTCTATACCATTTCTGTCCTTCATTGTGCCCATCTTTGCATGAAATGTTCCCCTGGTATCTCTGATTTTCTTGAAGAAATCTCTAGTCTTTCCCATTCTATTGTTTTCATCTATTTCTTTGCATTGTTCACTGAGGAAGGCTTTCTTATCTCTCCTTGCTATTCTTTGCTACTATGCATTCAGATGGGTATATTTCCTTTTCTCCTTATACCATATGTTTATACTATATTGTAGTCTATGAAGTATGCAGTAGCATTATGTTGAAAAAATGTACATACCTTGATTTAAATAATATGTTATTTCTAGAAAAATGCTATCATCTGACAATTCTGGGTTGCCGGAAACTTTCACTTGAAAAAAAAGCCCACTATATTTACAAAGCACAATAAAATGAGACATGCCTGTAACGCACAAAAGGGAAAATGACTTGAATACTTATCCAGTGAAGATGTACAAATGGCCAATAAGCACATCAAAGATGCTCAACATTGCTAGTCTTTAGAGCAATGCAAATCAAAACCACAATGAGATACCTCCTCACACCCACTACATGGATGTAATTTTTTAAAGCAATGTTATTCCATTCCTTTTAATGGCTGAGTAATATTCCATTGTATATATGTACCATATCCTTTTTATTCATCTGTTAATGTACATTTAGGTTGCTTCTGTGTCTTGACTATTGTAAACAGTGCTGTAATGAACATTACAGTACATGCATCTTTTTGAATCATGGTTTCCTCTGGATGTATGCCCAGAAGTGGAATTCCTGGGTCATATGGTAGTTCTATTCCTAGTTTTTTTAAGGACTTTCCATACTCTTCTCTATAGTGGTTATACCAATTTACACTTCCACCAACATTGTAGGAGATTTCCCTTTCTCCACACCCTCTCCAGCATTTATTGTTTGTAGATTTTTGGATGATGACCATTCTGACTGGTGTGAGGTGATATATCTTTATAGTTTTGATTTATATTTCATTGAACATCTTTTCATGTGCCTCTTGGCCATCTGTATGTCTTCTTTGGAGAAATGTCTATTTAGTTATGCCAATTTCTTTTTCTTTATTCGGTTGTTTGCTTTTGTGATGTTGAGCTATATGAGCAATTTGTAAAATTTGGAGACTAATCCTTTGTCAGTCACATCATTTGCAAATATTTTCTCCCATTCTGTGGGTTGTCTTTTCATTTTGTTTATGGCTTCCTTTGCTGTGCAAAAGCTTTTGAGTTTACTTGCTCCCATTTGCTTACTTTTGTTCTTATTTCCATTATTCTGGGAGATGGATTGAAAAAGATATCACTATGATTTATGTCAGAGAGTGTGGATGGACCTGGAGATTATCATACTAAGTGAAGTAAGTCAGAAAGAGAAAGACAGATATCATATGCTATTGCTTATATGTGATATCTAAAAAGCAGTGATACAAATGAACTTATTTACAAGATAGAAACAGACGTAGAGAATGAACTTATGGTTACCAGGATGAAAGGGTAGGGGGAGAGATAGATTGGGAGTTTGGAATGACATGTATACACTACTGTATTTAAAATAGATAACTAACAAGGACCTACAATATATAGCATGGGGAAATCTGCTCATACTCTTTAATAACCTCAATGGGAAAATAAATTGAAAAGGTATAGATACATGTATATGTATAACTGAATCACTTTGTTGTACATCTGAAACTAACACAACATTGTTAATAAGTTATACTCCAATATAAAACAAAAATTAATAAAAAAAAACAAAAAATGAATAATGACAAGTGTTAGCATGGATGTGGAAAAACTAAAAACATCTTGCACTGCTGGTGGAGATGTAAAGTGGTGTACCTAGTTTGGAAATTGACTTTATTTGTTGACCTTGTACTCTGCAACCTTCTTATGCTTACTTATTAGTTCTAGGGTCCATGCACAGATTTGAATATAGATATTGGTCTTGTGGACACAAGAATATGTGTTCAAAGAGAGCACATAACACTGTGGTCCTCTGCACAGTATAAAGGTCCTCTGCACAGTATAAAGGTCCTCTGCACGGTAAAAAGGCAAGCAAGGAAGCTCTTCTTTGATGACGCATGAACCAATTCTATAGGCTGAGGACTGAAGAAATTCTGGAGGTTCGAGGTTCTCAAATTCATTTACACAAGTATCACTATTCCATATCCCAGCTTCCAACTCCTTACCTTTTAGAGCTCTGACATGGGCACAGGCCACTTGCCCAGCATAAGAACCATTCAACATTTTTCTGAAATTGTGGCAATTCCAGCAATTAAGTCCTGGGTCTGATCTTTAGCTCTGTCAGACCTGTGGTAGCAGATGTGAGCCTCTTTACACACTGCTAAGGAGAGGGGCATGGTAGCCCACTCCAGTATTCTTGCCTGGAGAATTCCATGGACAGAACAGTCTGCTGGGCTACAGTCCATGGGATCACAAATAGTCAGACACGACTGAGCAACTAACAGAAAAGGAGCCATCTAACTTATACTGTGCTTTCATTTGATGATTTATTGAACAGAACTTGATTGATTGAACAGAACTTGTTATTTTTTTTCTAAGTATCACCTGCCCTGAGCAATGACCACCACATTTCACAAATATTATTACAGTTTACCCCTTTTTTTTCTTAAATGCCAGAGAGCTTGCATAAGTCAATATGTTCCCCTTCACTTGGACCTCCTCTAAGTTCCCCACAGATGAATAACTACTTCAACATTCCAGGGAATATTAACATGCAACCTACAACTAGTGATTTGCCCGCCAGTTGGGAGTGGCCAAACTCTATATCTCCATTCTTAGAATCTGCTTCCTAAGAACATTCTTGATACCAATTGTCTTATCATGTGTTTCTTTCTTTATTTGGTCATTTTTTTAATTTAAAGCCATGTGGCTTTCAGGAGCTCATTAGGTTGATGTAAACGTAATTGCGGTTTTGGACTATGAAATTGAAATCATTATAACTAGGCTTAAACACATCTTTATGAATAAAAATAGCAACTGTTACAATCAATATATTTTTGCCAATGAGAAATAAGTTCGTTTATTCCTGTTGGAGTCCTAACCACTGGAGCACCAGGGAATTCGCTTGCATGCATGCGTTTCTTTTCTTAAAAAAAAAATTTTCTCCTTCAATAATTTTGTCTCTATATTTTGTGCAGTATAAGCTCTTCCTAAAATATATCCTGGTTTACTAAGTTGCTTAAGATCTTAAGTGTCTATGTGAATATCTTACACAATTGGATCCCACAAATGTTTATCATATCGTGGGTGTTGTGCTCGTTGTGTCCTCTATATCTGCAAGTCAATCAATGTAATGCACCACATTAACAATGAAATAAAGCCATATGATTATCTCAATTGATGCAGAGAAAGCCTTTGACAAAATTCAACATCCATTTATGATTAAAACCCTCCAAAAAGCAGGAATAGAAGGAACATACCTCAACATAATAAAGCTATATATGACAAACCCACAGCAAAACATATCATCCATGGTTGAAAAACTGAAAACATTTCCCTTAAAGTCAGGACAAGACAAGGGTGCCCACTCTCACCACTACTATTCAACATACTTTTGGAAGTTTTGGCCACAGCAATCAGAGATGAAAAGAAATAAAAGGAATCCAGATTGGAAAAGAAGAAGTAAAACTCTCACTGTTTGCAGATGACATGATCCTTACATAGAATACACTAAAGAATACACCAGAAAATTACTCGAGTAATCACGAATATAGTAAAGTTCAGTATAGTAACACACATAAATCCCTTGCATTCCTATACATCGAATGAGAAAACAGAAAGAGAGTTTAGAACATATTCCATTCACCATTGCAACGAAAAGGAATAAAAATACTTAGAAATATATTACCTAAGAAACAAAAGAGGGAGATTAAAATCAAGATGGGGAGGAATTTGGACGGAGAGATCACTCTCTCCCCACCAAACTTCTACCGAAAAAGAACATTCTGAAAGCTGAGCAAGAGTTCAGAAGACTACTTCTGAATGCTGCCAGAGGACGTCAGTGACCTTAATCAAGGTCAGGCATTATCTTCAGAAGGAGGTAGGAGAAATTATAAAAAGATAAAAGAGAGGACAAAAAGAGTTAGGGACGGGAGACCCGTCTGGGGAGGGAGTCGTAAAAGAGGGAAATTCTGGTAGACAAGGAAACCTTCTCACGGCGGGTTGTTTGGAGGAGATTTCGAATCTCGGAGGGCTACATAACCGGGAGAATCAATAATTAAACCCACTGATTACGTCTAAAGGCAACTTACAGTAAAGAACCCAGGACGCCCGCATCAGCCACCAGCAAGTGGGGGCTGGGCGGATCGAGGAGCGGTACGCAACTGCTTAGGGTTAGGACGAGGCCGCTAACGTGAGATAGTAACCTAACTGTGGGACAGCCAGAGAGAGAGAATCTACCCCGCGAAAAACCCAAAGCTAAGGCACTGCCGGCCCGCTCCACAGAACAAATGGATCTGAGCGATACAGGGGAAGAGCTAGCCGGCTGCGGTCAGGCCCCATCCACCGTCGGACACAGCGGGCAGGCGGGAACCAGCCAGACCCGGGA
Organism: Okapia johnstoni; assembly: GCA_024291935.2. Lineage (NCBI taxonomy): Eukaryota > Metazoa > Chordata > Mammalia > Artiodactyla > Giraffidae > Okapia > Okapia johnstoni. The sequence continues at coordinate 109,244,850 of CM044305.1, forward strand.
AAGGGGACGAACTCGGCTCAGAGTGGGCACCCCTACCAAACTGCAAACAGGCTCCAGTTTTCTAAGGCAAAGACAGCCTGAGATCACGGAGGGTCTACAGCCGCCGGGTGGGTCACAGCCAGGACCCAGCTCCCCAGAAACTGACACAAAGACACACAAGGTGCCGGAGCCGGGCGCGGCCCGTGTAAAACGTTTTTTAAACCGAGGCGGGGGGGACCAGGGAGGTGATAAGCCGCCCTGGGCGGTGCGCTCGCAAAATCTGGCTGCCTGAGCTGTCCTCCGTCCGGGAACTGGCGCTAACACGCCGGCCCAAACTGTGTCTGCGCACTTTGTGGGAGTTGTACTCCTCGGGAAGCGCTGACCTGCGAACCGAGGCGGGGACCAGGGAAGGTGATTAAGCCGCACCGACCACCAAAACAGGGGAAGTGAGCGCTCGCCAAAACTCCCGGCTTGCCTGTGCTGCTTTTACTCCAGACCGGTACGGCGCACACCGCTGAACCCTAAACACGGTCTGCGCCTAGGTGGAAGTTCAAGGGAAGCGCTAGCCCGTCAAACTGAGGCGGGGACCAGGGGAGGTGATAAGCCGCAGCGGACCCGACAGGGGGAGAGTGCGCGCTCGCCAAACTCCCGGCTGCCTGAGCTGCTCCGACCGGGATCGGTGCAAACCGCCGGCCCATCTGAGTCTGCGCCTTTGTGGAGTACCCGGGAAGCGGCACCCCCTGCCTCTATTCAGAGACTTTATTACAAAGGTTAACTGAAGCACTTTCCAGGTCCTTGGAAAAGACCTAATCTTGGGGTCTTGATTGAGGAAGGCACTTTTCTCCACCTTGACTCAGTACTTTTTCATTTTTAGTCCTTCCCTTTTCTCCGAGGCTCTGGGTTCATAAAGAGGCAGGAACTCTTAGTTTGGGGCACCTTATCAGTGAGACAATTCCCCTGTGTGTCCTTCATGTCATCTACCTTCACCTGGTGTTATTCTGTGAGGGAAAATGAAAAACTTAGGGAGCTGGTGCCTCCTTTTTACTTCTTGCTTGTACTGTCACAGTAAGTGAATGAGGTTTAATTGTTACTTTCAGTTTGGCTCATTGTTTTAATTGAATGTCCTAATTGAATACCTTGATTTGTGGCAACTTAAAAATATTCTTGTGTGCATGTGTGTGTATAAAACCCTTGTAGTCATCATTCATGATGGTGAAATCTTAGACTATTCCCCTTTAAGATAAATAATAGGAAAGACCTGTGCTATCAACACTTCTATCAAACTAATTACTAGTCCAATTAGTAAGAAATTAAAATAAATCACAAAATGGAAGATGATATAATTATTTAGAAAATGCAAAAAATTCACATAGAAACCATTAGAATTAAGTTAATTTTTCATGTTTTCTGTATATAAAGTTAATATGTGAAAGTTTGTCTTGATTCTATATACTTACAACAAATTATTTAAAAACAATTATCAAATTATTAAAATCAATTATAAAATAATTAAAAATAAAAAATTATTAAAAATAAATATCATTTACAACAGCATCAAATATCAAACACCTAGAAATAACTCTAATGAAAATGCATAAGCCTTCTAGACAGGATGGTGAAAGATATGACTGAAGTAACTTGAAAACCTAAATAAATGAAGGAATAAACTTTGTTCATGGTTTAAATGCTCAATATTGTAAAGATATTTTTCCATATTGATAAGTAGAGTCAGTGCAATTCAAAGTATAATATGAACATGTTTATTTGTGATATTGACAAAATAACTCTAAAACATATTGGCAATGCAGAGGCTAAGAACAGGCAAGACAATCATGAAGATCAAAGTTAGAGAACGTGTACTACCAGATTTAAATTTATGAAACTAAAGTAATAAAATATTTTATTTTGATATAAAGATAGAATTACAGACCAATGGAAAATAATGGATGTACCAAAAGAAGATCCATACACAACAATCACCTGATTAATGACAAAGGTGCCACTGTGATGAAGTGAAGGATAGATGATCTTTACAGTAAGTGGTATCAGATCAATTTAACACACATATGTAAACAATGAAGCTTGAGCCCTTCCTCATCGCATGCTGCTGCTAAGTCACTTCAGTCGTGTCCGACTCTGTGCGACCCCATAGACGGCAGCCCACCAGGCTCCGCCGTCCCTGGGATTCTCCAGGCAAGAATACTGGAGTGGGTTGCCATTTCCTTCTCCAGTGCATGAAAGGGAAAAGTGAAAGTGAAGTCGCTCAGTCATGTCTGACTCTTAGCGACCCCATGGACTATAGCCTACCAGGCTCCTCCGTCCATGGGATTTTCCAGGCAAGAGTACTGGAGTGGGGTGCCATTGCCTTCTCCGCCTCATCGCATACACAAAATCAAATCTAAATATAAAAAGTGAATTAATGATCTTTCTTTAAGGAAAATAGAGGAAAGCATATTTTTGACCTTTGAGTATGCAAGGATATTTTAAAGATGTCACAAAAAAACTCACTATATAATAAAATTTAAATTGAACTGTGGTAAAAGTTGTGAATTGTTTATCAAAAGACATCAAGAGCAAGAAGCAAGTGACAGAGAGATGTTTGCAATATATATATACTTGACAAGGGCCTTGTATCCAGAATATATAAAACACTTGTGCACAGCTTTAAGAGAGATACAGCACCATGATTGAAATACTTGAACAGGTACTTGAGTCAAAAGAATATACATATGGACAATAAATACAGGAAAAAGTGTTCAAGCACATTTATCAAAAAAGAAATGCAAATTAAGTCCTTGATATAGTACCACTATATAGATACCAGACAGTTGAAATAAAATAACAATATGGAATGCTGATAAAGATATATAGCAATAAGACAATTCATGGTTATAAGACTATGTATCATTACAATAAATACATAAAATTATTTTGAAATGTCTATGAATGCTGAACATATGCATTCCTTATGACTCAGTAATTCCAGTGTTATGTGTATATCCTAAAGAAATGTGTACATATGCACTTAAAGACATGTTCAAGAATGTAGAAGCATTATTTTTAAAAGTCAAAAATTGGAAACAACTCATATATATGCAATAGTGGAATGGAATACATAAATTAGAAGATATTTATATAATGGAATATAACATAACTAAGAGAAAAGAACTAGTACACACAGCAGCATGTGTATAGAATATCAAAATTGTGTAATATAGCACAAATGAAGCTAGATACAAAAGAATACAAGAATAGAGAAAGGCATTGGATTCATTAAAAATGCAGACTTTGTTCAAAATGTTCAAAATACAACAGTTAAAATGAACAAACAAGAGTTACATGCAACCATAGAAACAATTACAAACATTATACTACCTAACCCTTACAACATTCTTAGAAATTAAATCTTACCCAGTGTACAAACTACAGACAAGAAAATTAAAGCTTAAAACGTTTAAGTTGCCTGGAGTTATAACCTGAAGCCAGAATTTGAATTCTGATCTAGAGCTATGTGAATGTCAAGTTCATATTTTTTGCACTACTATATAGAACTTTCAGAATTTGTCCTCAGTCATGATGGAGCAAGTGAAATGATGAAATATTTTCCCTTCTTCCTGGTCCTCAATTCCATTTGTCATTAAAAGGCTATTCATTTCTGAAGATCTAGCATGACTAAAATGGAAGACAGATTTCTAGTTTGTGATATATAATGTAGACATCAATATTTTTTTCTGCAGACTTTGGTCTATTTTTAATTTTACTGGTACAACTACTGATGCACAATTTATTTTTCTATGTAGATCAATACTAAGAATGATATTGATCCTTTCCATAATCTCATCCCCAATGTTTTAAACACTGCAGTTCTATATAGTATCAATGAATGTCTGCTCCAACCTGCAACTACAGCAATATCATGAGTATATTCTATGATTTCCTGATTGAACATTTTTCCAAAGCTCTTAATGTAGGAATTTAATATATAATAATACTTTCCTATTTATAGAAGCTCCATAACTAAACATTAATAAAAAATTAGCTTTAGGTTTATAAAATGCTTAGATTCAGCTGTACAACAATACCAGTACTTGACAGACTTTTGACTGGCTGTCTTACAATGTGGGAGACCTGGCTTCGATCCATGGGTGGGGAAGATATCCTGGAGAAGGAAATGGCAACCCACTCCAGTATTCTTGCCTGGAAAAATACCATGGACGGAGAAGCCTGGCAGGTTACAGTCCATGGGGTCGCAAAGAATCGGACACGACTGAGCGACTTCACTTACGAAGAAACCCTGTCTATTCTGTAAGTCAATAGTTGACTTCCCTGCATTTCCTTTATACAAATTATTTTTCAGAGATAGGGTCCTTCTCAAAGAGCAAAACAAGTAGAATATTTTCCATGGATGTATCCTATATATAGGATGTAGCCTATGGATACTATTATGACTTACACAGAGATACTTATAAATTTATATATTGGCATATATGTGGAAAACCAAACATACATAGAAAATGTAAAAATATCATATATTTCTAGAAGAAAGCTATAAGATAACTAATGTTTCTCAAATTTAGGCTAAATTCATTTTATCTGAATGCCTAAACAGAAAATATTAATAATTTTACATGTGAAAAACCCCAATAAATATAATTGTATGGAAACTAATTGTGAAGGAAAAACACTTATGAAAAACTCTATGAAGTCATCAAGTAAAAACAGACCCTCATTAGAAAATGATCAGGACAATTGAAAGACTTGAACAAAAACTTGGCCAAAGAAGTTACAGGAATGGCAAATAAGCACAGGAAAACATGTTGAGCATATTAGCTATTACAGAAATGCAAATTAAAACTATAAGGAGTTCTAATCTCTCTATATCTATCAGAGTGGCTACAAATTTTTAAAAAGTGACCACACAATAGGCTGGCAAGGATGCAGAGAAACTGGATCATTCATACATTCCTTGTGAGAGTATAAAATGGTACAGCTATCTTGGAAAACAGTTTGACACTTTATTATACAACATGCTATAAACATGCAAGTATAATTTGACCCAGAAGTTGTACTCCTGCATATTTATTCTAGAGAAATGAACATAAAAACTTTTACATGAATTTTCATTGAAACTTTGTTTGTAATAGCTAAAAATGTAAACAGGCTAGATGTCCTTCAATGAGTGAATGGTTAAACTGTGGTTTAACCATAGTTACATAACCATAACACCATACCAGTAACAGAGTTAACCATACCAGTAACACTACTCATCAATAAAATGGAAGAAAATATTAATACATGTGACAACTTGGATGAATCTCAAGTGCATGCCAAAGTGAAAAAAGGGCAATCTCAAAAAGACATATACTTTATGATTCCATGTATACATTATTCTCAAAAGGACAAAATTAGAAACATGGAAAAGAAATCAGTAGTCGTAAGGGATTATGGGAAAATAATGCAGTTACAAGACTGTGGTATTAGGGAATCCCTTTATTGTTACAGAATAGTTCTCTATCCTGATGTGGTTATGCAAATACATGTATATTATATATATACATATATATATATATATAATATATTATAACCATAATATATAAGAACTCTCAAACTCATTAATATGAGAACAAATAAATCAATAAAAATGTGGAAAATATTTGAATAGCAATTGGTTGACATAAGATATACAGATGACTCATAAACACATAAAAATGAATTAAAATAATTAGTATTTAGTACTTAATGCAAATTAAGTATGCAAATTATATCTTGGATAAAATAAATAAAATAACTGACAACATAAACTATTATCAAGAAAAGAGAGAAACTTAAACTCTCATAAATTGCTCATAAGAATGCAAAATGATAAAGACACTTTGGAAAATTTTTGTCATTATTCATAAATATCTACACACTGTAAGACTGTGTGATCCCATTCCTAAATAATTCCCATGGAAAACATAAATTTCTGTTCATGTAAAACCCTGCATGCCAATGTTTATTGTGGTTCTATTAATAATAGCCCAAAACCGGCAATAACTCAAATGTTATTCAACTGGTAAACCAATATACAAATGGTGCATCCATACAATGGAATACTATTCAACAATAAAAAGGAACATGCTATTGATGATTGTAAGAACTTGAAAGTTTTTCAAATTAACTTAAAGAACCAGATCAGAAAGACTACTTACAGTATGAGCTAATAGGCACATGGAAAAATGCTGAATATCACTAATAATCAGAAAAATAGAAATCAAGAGATATCACCTAAGAGATATCACCTCACAGCTGTCAGAATGGCTATCATCAAATCAAAAAGCCTGAAAAAAACAAATGTTGCCAAGGATGGGGAGAAAAGGAAGCCCTTGTACATAAGAAAATGAGTATACTACCCCAAAGCAATCTATAGATTCAATGCAATCCCTATCAAAGCTACCAATGATATTTTTCACAGAACTAGAACAAATCATTTCACAATTTGTATGGAAATATAAGAAAACCTCGAATAGCCAAAAGCAATCTTGAGAAAGAAGAATGGAACTGGAGGAATCAACCTGCCTGACTTCAAGCTCTACTACAAAGCCACAGTCATCAAGACAGTGTGGTACTGGCACAAAGATAGAAATATAGATCAACGGAACAAAATAGAAAGCCCAGAGATAAACCCACGCACCTATGGGTACCTTATTCTTTGACAAAGGAGCAAGAGTATACAATGGAGAAAAGACAATCTCTTTAACAAGTGGTGCTGGGAAAACTGGTCAACCACTTGTAAAAGAATGAAAACTAGAACACTTCCTAACACCATACACAAAAATCAACTCAAAATGGATTAAAGATCTAAACGTAAGACCAGAAACTATAAAACTCCTAGAGGAAAACATAGGCAAAACACTCTCCGACATAAATCACAGCAGGATCCTCCCATGACCCACCCCCCAGAATATTGGAAATAAAAGCAAAAATAAACAAATGGGATCTAATTAAAATTAAAAGCTTTTGCACAACAAAGGAAACTATGAGCAAGGTGAAAAGACAGCCTTCAGAATGGGGAGAAAATAATAGCAAACGAAGCAACAGACAAACAATTAATCTCAAAAATATACAAGCAACTCCTGCAGCTGAATTTCCAGAAAAATAAACGACCCAATCAAAAAAATGGGCCAAAGAACTAAACAGACATTTTCTCCAAAGAAGACATACAGATGGCTAACAAACACATGAAAAGATGCTCAACATCAGTCATTATTAGAGAAATGCAAATCAAAACCACAATGATGGTACCATTACACACCAGTCAGAATGGCTGCTATCCAAAAGTCTAACAAGCAATAAATGCTGGAGAGGGTGTGGAGAAAAAGGGAACCCTCTTACACTGATTGTGGGAATGCAAACTAGTACAGCCACTATGGAGAACAGTGTGGAGATTCCTTAAAAAAACTGGGAATAGAACTGCCATATGACCCAGAGCAATCCACCCACTGCTAGGCATACACACCGAAAGGAAACCAGAATTGAAGGAGAGACACGTGTACCCCAATGTTCATCGCAGCACTGTTTACAATAGCCAGGACATGGAAGCAACCTAGATGTCCATCAGCAGACGAATGGATAGGAAGCTGTGGTACATATACACATTGGGAATATTACTCAGCCATTAAAAAAAATACATTTGAATCGGTTCTATTGAGATGGATGAAACTGGAGCCCATTATACAGAGTGAAGTAAGCCAGAAAGAAAAGCACCAATACAGTATACTAATGCATGTATATGGGAATTTGAAAGATGGTAATGGTAGCCCTATATGCGAGACAGAATAAGAGACACAGATGCACTGAACAGTCTTATGGACTCTGAGGGAGAAGGTGAGGGTGGGACGTTCTGGGACAATAACATTGAAACATGTATATTGTCATATGTGAAGCGGAACACCATTCCATGTTCTATGCATGGGACGGATGCTCAGGGATGGAGCGTTGGGATGACCCAGAGGGATGGGATGGGGAGGGAGGTGGGAGGAGGGTTCAGGAGGGGGAGCACATGTGAACCCATGGCTGATTCATATCAATGTATGGCAAAAACTACTACAATATTGTAAAGTAATTAGCCCCCAACTAAAATAAATAAATTTATTAAAAAAAAAAAACTAAAAATAGAACTACCATGTGACCCAGCTATTCCACTGCTAGGTATATATCAGAAGAAAATGAACACTAATTTGAAAAGATGACATGAACCCCAATGTTTATTACAGCCTTATTTACAATAGAAAAGATATGGAAGCAACCAGTGAACAAGACACACATGGTTCCTGTCTTCACAGCACTTGCATGGAGTATGGGATAAGCAAGCATTTGAACACTATAGTAATCCTCAGAAATAATGGCAGTTACATGTTTGTTGAGGTGGAAAAATTCTCCCAGCATATTGTATAGAAAAGGAAAGACTACAATATAGCATATAATTTGATTCAATTTGTATAAACTAAAAAATTCACTGATGCATATATGTTAATCCAAATATATGTGTATTATATGTATATATTTAGCGTTATATAATGTATATAATATGTTATAAACATTTAGGTAGAACAACAAAAACAGAATATTAGCAGTATATATTTCTATTGACACACTTACTGGTGTTCTCTAATTTCATTTTTATACTTCTTTTTGCATTTCCATATTGCCTTGCCTCGAGTATATATTTACAATTAGAAAACATTAATAATGCTCCTTCAAAGCAGAGTAACACAGACATTAAATTAACATATGCCCAGGTGTCCCTTCAAGTTCTTCTCTCTTCCTCCAAGGCCATGTTTCTTCACAATTTCCCCATCATACCTTAGATACCAGTCATATTCAATGCATGTATAACCAGCTTTCTTGGGTCTTGGTGCCTTTGCAGGTTCTCCCCCACTGTCTTGGAAACACTGTCACAACTTTTCACTTCGTGATTTATCTACTTTAGGTGGCTCTGGATTCATCTCAGGTGTCTTTACTTAAAAGTACCCTTCCCCCACCTCCTTGCCATCAGACTATGACAAATGCCTCCCGTCTTTACCACCACAGCCCAGTGTGGTTTGTGTACTGTGAACCAATTCATCATATAAATGGAAAGATAAGCTTAATATGACATTCCTCCTTTTCCTGCCCTGTTCTCTCTCACCAGCAGCTCGTCACTTTCTAGTCTCATCCTCACTCACCTGCTTCCACTTGCACCAGCCTCCTTGCTTTATTGAAAGGGCACAGACAATACCAACTGGGGGCTTTTGCCCTGGCTATTTCCTCTCCCCAGACTTTATTGCCCAAGATAGCCACAAGATCAGTCCCCCATTTCTTTAACTAAGGCTTTGCTCAAATGTCCTGGATTAATAAGGCCTTCCATCACTATCCTCTGGGGAGGAAAAACTCACCATTTCTCATAACTCATAAGGTTCTCTCTATACTGTATAATTCACTATTTGTCATTAATATTAACCTTCCGTATTCACTGACTAGAATGTAAGCCCTATGGGAGCAGCGTCCTGGGTATTGGCTACCAATGTGCACTTTGCACCCACAACAGTGGCTGAAACACTGCAGGGGGTTAATTAATACCTGTTAAGTGGGAAATAAACATTATACCAAAGAATTTATGTCCATTTTTACAATTAAATAAAACAAATTCAGACTAACATAAGAAGAAACTTGACTTGAAATGACTATGGGGATAGGGTAATCTCACACACTACCTAAAAAATGCTGAGAATTCTCCAAGCTAGGCTTCAACAATACATGAACCAATAATTTCCAGATGTTCAAGCTTGACTGCGAAAAGGCAGAGGAACACGAGATCAAATTGACAGCATCCGCTGGATCATAGAAAAAGCAAGAGAATTCAAGAAGATCATCTGCTTCACTGACTACACTAAAGCATTTTACTGTGTGGATCACAACAAACTGTGGAAAATTCTTAAAGAGATGGGAATACCAGACCCTCTTACCTGCCTCCTGAGAAATCTGTATGCAGGGCAAGAAGCAATAGTTAGAACCAGACATGAAACATCAGACTGGTTCCAAATTGGGAAAGGAGTGTGTTAAGGCTGTATATTGTCATCCTGCTTATTTAACTCATATGCAGAATACATCATGAAAAATGCCAGACTGGATAAGCACAAGCTTGAAGGTTGCTGGGAGAAATATCAATAAACACAGATATGTGGATGACACCACCCTTAACACAGAAAGCAAAGAGGAACTAAAGAGCCTCTTGATGAGGGTGAAAGAGAAGAGTGGAAAAAGCTAGCTTAACTCAACATTCAAAAAACGAAGGTCATGGCATCTGGTACCATCACTTCATGGCAAATAGATGGGGAAACAATGGAAACAGTGACAGACTCCATTCTCTTGGGCTCTGAAATCACTGCAGATGGTGACTGCAGCCATGAAATTAAAAGACACTTGCTCCTTGTAAGAGGCATCCAATCCAATAGGTCTATAGTGTCCTCAGGGCATCCAAATGGGGAGACCAGTTCTCACAGACTGAGACCCTGAAAGAAAACCACTGCTAGTAGGTCACAGAGACAGGGATGGGGGAGGGGTACACTGTTTCTCAAGGTTTCGGCCAAGGCTAGTGGAGGGCCTTAGTTAGGGCTCTGGAGCACTACAGCATGTAGTCCCCAGTTTATTCCTTGGGCCCTGCAGCTCACCCACTGGCCAAAGTCTATGTGAGCTCCAGAGCATCCAGAAGAAGGCCTGAATCTGTCTCTGATCTCAGTCTCCTCCTGATGACCACCACATCACTCTTGACTCAATCACTTCCCCAATGGTCCCTCATTGACGGTAACCTGTGGACAGGGCCCACTGTGGTGCTGATCAATAGCTAAGCAGGAAACCTAATGGTCTCTCATTTATAATTGTTTGCTTGTGGATGGGGCCCTCTGAGGCACCAAGCAATGGTTGAGCAACACCTGTTGCCTAGGAACAGGGTGGGTTGAAATGAAGCACACCAATGGCTACCTGTTAAGGGCTGTGCTCACCCTTCTCTCTTACACGGTGAATAGAGTAAGAACCACTGTGAGTTTAAGGTTTGAAAAAGTAGTTTTCAAGGTGGGCTGGCCTTCACATTCTTGTTGGCTTTGAACTATTAGTTACACTATATGCTGAGGATGCGATCAACTGGCAGCTGTTGGAGGGGCATAGAGATAAGCACTGGTGACAGGTATGCCTGGAAATACAATGAAAAGAATGATATGCAAAAGTTAAATAAGTATGTGAAATAAAAATCTGAGATTGGAAAGGAATCAATCAAAAAGATTCCAGCACACTAGACCCAAAGTGTCCTTATGTAACAGAGAAGCATGAGCACAGCCCTTTGCAGGTAGCCATTGCTGTGCCTGATTACTCCGCATCCTGTTACTAGGCAACAGGTCTTGCTCAGCCATTGGTCAGTGCCTCACTGGCCCCTCCCACAAGCAACCAATTATCAATGAGCTACCTACTGGTACTTGTCCTGCTCAGCTATTGGTCAGCACTCCAATGGGCCCTACCTACTGATAACTGTCAAGGAGGGGTGACTGGGGATGTAATTCAGTCAAGAGTCAGTGGTGCAGTGGTGAACTGACTCTTGCCTTTGAGTACCTTCCTTTAAAAAAAAATGAGGAATGTATTTCTGGTAGATGGGGCAAGTTGAGTTTCCCTAATCAATATGAGAGTCGAAGTGTCCCCAAAAAATTTAGTGGAGGAGACATTTAAAACTGTCTTTGCTCTGATGTGTAATCTTACAGAGACTGTGTATTGAACTTGGGGCAACAGACTGAGGATTCACCAAGTCTGGGGGGCACTAAAACTCATCACAGTAGATAAAACATCCAACCTGTTCTTAATTACCTTTTTTCACCTCAAGTGCTTGCTCTTAAGTTTCTTAAGCCCCTCAGGAACCCCCAACTGACAGAGGGCAGTCTAGAGATTAAGTGATTAGAGGACTCTGAAGGGCTGAGTGGGAAAGAAAGGGTTTGTCAGATGTTCATAGAGGGATGGAGGAGGCAGGAGTGTTGAAGTGGCACATATAAGTCAAAGGATAAAGGGAACTAAAAGGAAGTTTGAAGGTCATGAGGAGAAGCACCATACCCCTGAATCACCGCTCCCCAGAATCAGACACACAGAGGTGTCAGCAGTGGCAAAGATATATCATGGCCTCCCTCAGCATCCACTAACCCATGTTGATGGGCACAGTGGTACACTGTGATGTCTAAGACCCCAAAGCCACCATTGGCTGGGGTAATGCCTAACTGACCAATCAAATTGAAGGGTGTGGCTCCTCATTGTCCTGAGAGGGAAGTTCACGGTTCACGTATTGCTGAAGCCTGGCTTGGAGAATTTTGAGCATTACTTTACTAGCATGTGAGATGACCAACCTAGACAGCATATTAAAAAGCAGAGACATTACAGACAAAGGTCTGCCTAGTCAAAGCTATGGTTTGTCCAGTAGTCATGTATGGATGTGAGAGTTGGACTTTAAAGAAGGCTGAGCCACCAAAGAATTGATGCTTTTGAACTGTGTTGTTGGAGAAGACTCTTGAGAGTCCCTTGGACTGCAAGGAGATCAAACCAGTAAATCCATTCTGAAGCTGTTGTGAGGATAACAATAAATGAGACAGTGTATGTGAAAGCACTTTGTAAACCATTCCCAGGTGGCTTAGTGGTAAATAATCTGCCTCCCAATCCAGGAGACAGGAGACGTGGGTTCGATCCCTGGGTCTGGAAGATAACCTGGAGAAGGGCATGGCAACCCAGTCCAGTATTCTTGCCTGGAGAATCCCATGGACAGAGGAGCCTGGCGGGCTACAGTCCATGGGGTCGCAAAGAGTCAGACAAGACTGTGTCACTGAGCACGCATATACAATAAATGCTCAGAGGAACATTTAGTTAGCTTACCTTTAAAGGTTGTGAGAAAAGCATGGTTAATTTATGCGAATAAATGAGTGTATTATAATAAATATAACTTTTCCCACCCCTCTCATTCTTATTTGTGACTGGTTTATGGCACTGGCTATCTTCTGCCTCACGAAGCAGGCATTGTCTGTCTTACCCACTAGATTCTAGATTCTTAAAGGGCTTAATCCATTTTTTTTATGATTTTCTTTTTTTTTTAATAAATTTATTTATTTTAGTTGTGGGCTAATTACTTTACAATATTGTAGTGGTTTTTGCCATACATTGACATGAATTAATCAATTTTTTAGCTTGTTTCTGCTTCCTGTAATGCCTCTTGTTCCACTAACTTTGTAGATATTCATTCATTTAATCCTCAAATGACCAAGTAAGAATAACGGAAACTTAGATGAATTCGATGAGAGTGAAGATAGAATATAACAGTGAATGTTAGACACTGAGTGAACATACCTCTTCAACAATTTTTAAAAATCTGCTATTAAATTCAAGGCAATAGTTTTAGGTAATACTTTATCTAGGAGATCTTTGAGAGTTCATCATTGAGAATTTTACCTCTGTGATATGCTTCTAGCATATCAAACAATTCACTGGGATACAGGTTCCCAAATCCTCGGATTTTTTTTTAAATTAATTAATTTAATTAGCTATTCTGGGGCTTAGTTGTGGCACATAGGATCTTTGAATTTCGTTGCAGAATGCAGACTTAGTTGAGGCATGTTGGATATTCCCTGACCAGGGATTGAACCCGGGTCCCCTGTATTGGGAGCCTAGAATCTTAGTCACTGGTCCACCAGGCAAGTACTAGTCCTTTTGTAATTTTGATTCAGTTCTTCTCAGTCTTCAGAGAAATTCTGTGTTAGTACAAAATACATTCCAGTTTCAATTCCATGTGTTTGTTAGTGAACTTTGGACAGGTCACTGTCTCACGATTTTCTATTTATTCTGAATTGTAGGAAATTATAATACCTATTGCCTTCTCAGGATAAAACATAAATTATTCACAGGCATATTATCAACCTCCTTGGAGCAAAGCTACTATATAAATTGTGACTATTTTACAGTGCATCTGTCCTCAAAAATTTTGGTTTCAATATGACTCTAGTTTCAAGAAATGAATTTTTCTGATTGCAGTTACAAATCTGAATATTAAAGAATGTGTGTGTGTGTGTTAATTGCTCAGTCATGTCCAACTCTGTGCGACCGCATGGACGGTAGCTGACCAGGATCTTCTGTCCATGGAATTCTCCAGGCAAGAATGCTGGAGTGGGTAGCCATTCCCTTCTCCAGGGGATCTTCCCGACCCAGGAATCAAATCTGTGTTTCCTGCATTGCAGGCAGATTCTATACAGTCTGAGCCACTAGTGAAGCCCATAGTAAAGGATAATCAGACAGAAGGAAATAACAAGCAATGCACCATTCATTAGTTAGTTAAAATCCATTTTCAAAATTACCTGTAGGACAACAGACTCCATGGGCTTCCCTTGTGGCTCAGCTGGCTTATACTATAATCCCTTAATTGGCAGCAAGAGAAAGGATGAGTCTGTTTACTTCACTTACTCTCCCCATCAGATTCCTGGGTACCTTGGCGAAGGAACCATGGCAATAATAACTGCCTAAGAAAAAGTTTAGCCTCAGGATGTCCTAGTAGTTGAAACTACTAGAACAGCCATCTTTTCATTATACTATGCTCCTGGGACTGGCAGAATTCCAGGGCTCCATTCTGTTTGTTCTGTTTTGTTTTGCTCTGACTGTATGTATATTGCACCCAAATAATTGGTTGAAAATTGGAAAAATTCGAAGTCTTTATCTTACACTAGACAGACCACAAAAAGTTCCTGGCCATTTTACAGAAGTCAGTCCATTAGTTTGTGAATTTTGCTATTTTTTCCTTGGTTATCAGCATAGAAAAATCTGTCTGTGGACCTCATGGTATTATTGTGACAATGGTAACTTGTTAATGGGGTAACTATCATAAGGAGAGGGCAAAGAACATAAAGACTTGCTCATGTTTTTCAGTTGTACTGGAACAGAACTGGTGTTAAATATTTCTTCACTGATAGATCGACTTCATATTATTACATCTATTCCTGTTTCCTATGCATTATTTATAGAGCAGTGGATAACATCTGATTTGCCTTATGAAATATAAAATACATTTGAATAAATGAAAATTGTGAAAAATCTTGTAATAAAAATTAAACTCTGGATATATGAAGTTTGACTTAAAAATGAGGTGATCTATTTTATAATGTGAAGATTTGAACTCGTCCATCCAAATAAGTGTCATCCCTTTCTAAGGAGTCCACATGGGAGAATGTAACCTTATTTCAGTGATGAAGCTACTGCTGAAATAATTCATAAAGCTTCATTCTTGGGGATATCTTGGAGCCTCTGTCTTACTTATTCATTTGTTCATGAAATATTAATTTAGCATCTTCCACATACAAGTCACTATTTTTGTACTACTCTCATCATTGGCAGGTAGATAAGGTTTTTTAAAACTAAAAAGAAATGTGAAATTAATAAGTGTGAGATTGAGAAATATTTTAGTCTAAAACAGGTGTAATAATTACTTAGATACATTTCTCTAGAGGCTTTCCACTGACTTCTAAGAAAATTCCAAATCATGATTTTCAAACTTGTTCTGATCACTAGCCATAGTATTGGAATAAGTGTTATTTTGCATAACACCTTCATGGGATGTATAAGGCTTTACTTTCCATTAAAATCAATATCTTAATTGGTAAAGAATGTGTATATTATTATATGTATAAATATAAGGGCTGAATTATTTTATATTTTGTGATAAAATTTTAGAATATGCTTTTGTCATAAAATTATACCGATATCTACCATTTCTGTCACCTATTCCTATTTATGGTATTAATGTAAACCAATTCTAGAGATTTTTTTTCATCACAGTCATAGTACACAGTGCAATCATTTGTTGAAGACTCTTAGCCTATAAAATCCTCACCAAGGGTCTCACCGTCAAACTAAACCATAACCTTGGCAAACCAAACTAACATGATAAGTAAAGCTTCAGAATTATGCCTTTAATTTCACAAATTTAAGATTGATGCTTCGTTCTGGGATGGTATAATCTTCTTAACTGGAGCATCTTGTTTTATTTCAAGTACCCTCTGCTAACTTATGACTGGATTGTTTTTGTTGGGTACATTCTCACCAGCATAGTTGTTAATCCTCTGAAACTTTAAATTATGTTAACATTATTTTCTCCCATGAGCCTCTGAAAGAGGTAATTTGGTTGTCTTTGATTGTATTTTTCTTTTTCACATATCAAATCATTTGTCAATATGTCAGCACTAAAACGATTAATGCTGTTTGTTGAAACATCAGGAGTATTAATAGTCCTATTAAAATGAGGATGGCTGTAAATATTCTCAGAGCCGATCAATGCAGCGTATCATTATGGAAAGAAATCCAGCTAACTGGAGAAATGATGCATATTCTTTTCACACATTGAGTATAGCAGAATGACTGAGGTTGATTTCACTAGCAGCTGAAGCTGTACATTTCCAATGGCAAGAATAAATACATTCTTCAAAAAACAAAAGTTCCAACACAGTATAGCATGCAGATACTCTGTTTTTTTTCTTGTCAATTAGAATAATGTTGGCTGCAAAGTTCTGTATACTTCCTAGTATAATGCACAAATCCATCAAACATAGAGAAAGGATGAAAACTGAAATAGAAGGGCCAAACTCCATCCCTGAACAAACATTCTGATTCTGATGATTTTCAGATTAAAGAGGAAAGGAGGCAGAGCCCTCAAATTCATGAGCTGTAGAGCCAGTCTGGAGAAGGAAATGGCACCATACTCCAGTACTCTTGCCTGGAAAATCCCATGGATGGAGGAGCCTGGGAGGCTGCAGTCCATGGGGTCGCTAAGAGTCGGACACAACTGAGTGACTTCACTTTCACTTTTCACTTTCATGCATTGGAGAAGGAAATGGCAACCCACTCCAGTATTCTTGCCTGGAGAATCCCAGGGACGGCTGCTGTCTGTGGGGTCGCACAGAGTCGGACACGACTGAAGTGACTTAGCAGCAGCAGCAGCAGTAGCAGAGTCAGTCTGCCTGAATCTGAAACATAGCTCTGCCATTAACTGGCTGTGTGACCTTGAGCAGATTTACTTCACCCCTCTGCACCTCAATTACATCATCTATAAAATGGAAATAATAACAATATTTACATCCTAAATTACATGAGTTCATACATGTAACCATTTAGAACAATGCTTGGCATATACAGAGTTCTCTTATTACTAAGCATCACTGAGATGGTTTTTTGGATTTTAGCTAAATTTTAAAAAATGATAATTTTTCCTACTATGGCTACCATTGGAAAATGTCTTTCATTTTATGTTTTGCTGGTGGTGATTTGGATCATATATGTTTTGAATAGGGATTATTTTAAAAATTTAAATTTTAAGTTTGGTTACTGACCTGTAAGATTTCTTCAAACTCTGAGATGCAATACTTTTTTGAAATGTGTGTATATCAAAACACCATGTGTGCCCCAAGAGTAATTAACCTGTTATTAAAAATAATAACATAATCAATAAAAATGCCAACTCTGAAAATAGGTTCATACACTACCTAGAATTATCAGATACTTTAGCAATTATGGTAAGACAGAGCTTGTTTTTTTATAATGCAAATCAACATGAATTTTGAAAGGATAGATATATTTCATTATGTACAAAAAAGCTAACTGTTGAATTACAACTAGAAACTTGTAAATATTTCAGTCCTTTGAAGAACTGGATGTTCCATAATTAAAAGAAAAAAAGATAACAACAAAAAAGTAAAATAAAAAACTAAAATGTATTAATTTTGGCATAAAATTATAAAAGTTTCATTCCATAAAACATTTAATTAAGAATATATTTATTAGAAATATACTGTATTCAAATTACTCAGAATAAGACACAGTTTCCTCCACAGTCAGTCTCACCCATCAGGAAGCTTCCATAAGCCTCTTATCCTTGTTCATCAGAGGACAGACAGAATGAAAACCATAATCAGAAAACTAACCAAACTTATCACATGGACCACAGCCTTGTCTAACTCAATGAAACTATGAGCCATGCCATCCATGTAGAACCACCCAAGATGGACGGATCATGGTGGAGAGTTTTGACAAAGCGTGGTCCACTGGAGAAGGGAATGGCCAACCATTTCAGTATTCTTGTCTTGAGAACTCCATGAACAGTTTGAAAAGGCAAAAAGATATGATACTGAAAGATGAACTCCCCAGGTCAGTACACGCCCAATATGCTACTGGAGAAGAGTGGAAAAATAAATCCAGAAAGAATGAAGAGATGGAGCCAAAGTGAAAACAACACCCAGTTGTGGATGTGACTGGTGATAGAAGCAAAGTCTGATGCTGTAAAGGACAATACTGCATAGGAATCTGGGATGTTAGGTCTATGAATCAAGGTAAATTGGAAGTGGTCCAACAGGAGATGGCAAGAGTGAACATCTACGTTTTAGGAATCAGTGAACTAAAGTGAACTAGAATGGGTGAATTTAACTCAGATGACCATTATGTCTACTACTGTGGGCAAGAATCCCTTAGAAGAAATGGAGTAGCTATCATAGTCAACAAAAGAGTCTGAAATGCAGTACTTGGGTGCAGTCTCCAAAACGGCAGAATGATCTCTGTTTGTTTCCAAGGCAAACTATTCAATATCACAGTAATCCAAGTCTATGCCACACCACTAATGCCGAAGAAGCTGAAGTTGAATGGTTCTATGATGACCTACAAGACCTTCTAGGACTAACACCAAAAAAAGATGTCTTTTTCATCATAGGGACTGGAATGCAAAAGTAGGAAGTCAAGAGATACCTGGAGTAACAGACATGTTTGGCCTTGCAGTACAAAATGAAGCAGGGAAAAGACTAACAGAGTTTTGCCAAGAGAATGTACTGGTCATAGCAAACACCGTCTTCCAACAACACAAGAGAAGACTCTACACATGGACATCACCAGATGGTCAATATGGGAATCAGATTGATTATATTCTTTGCAGCCAAAGATGAAGAAGCTCTATACAGTCAGCAAAAACAAGACCAGGAGCTGACTGTGGCTTTGATCATGAACTCCTTATTGCAAAATCCAGACCTAAATTGAAGAAAGTAGGGAAAACCACTAGACCATTCAGGTATTACCTAAATCAAATCACTTATGATTATACAGTGGAAGTGACAAATAGCTTCAGGGGATTATATCTGATAGACAGAGTGCCTGAAGAACTATGGAGAGAGGTTCATAACACTGTACAGGAGGCAGTGATCAAGATCATCCCCAAGAAAAAGAAATGCAAAAAGGCAAAATGGTTGTCTGAGGAGGTCTTACAATAGCTGAGAAAAGAAGAGAAACAAAAGTCAAAGGAAAAAAGGAAAGATTTACCCATCTGAATGCAGAGTTTGAAAGAATAGCAAGGAGAGATAAGAAAGCCTTCCTTAGTGATCAATGCAAAGAAATAGAGGAAAACAATAGAATAGGAAAGACTAGAGGTCTCTTCAAGAAAATTAGAGATACAAAGGGAATATTTCATGCAAAGATGGGCACAGTAAAGGACAGAAATGGTATGGGCCTAATGGACACAGAAAATATTAAGAAGAGTTGGCAAGAATACACAGAAGAACTATACAAAAAAGATCTTCATGACCCAGATAAGCATGATGGGTGTGATCACCCACCTAGAGCCATACATCCTGGAATATGAAGTTAAGTGGGCCTTAGGAAACATCACTACAAACAAAGCTAGTGGGGGTGATGGAATTCTAGTTGAGCTATTTCAAATCCTAAAAGATGATGCTGTGAAAGTGCTGCACTCAATATACCAGCAAATTTAGAAAACTCAGCAGTGGCAATTAGTGTTTATAATATCAATTTTGAATAAAAAGAAAAAATAGCAAATATTTTATGAATTCATGATACTGAATTTTTTTTCTCAAAGAAATTACTGTATCCATTAATTAAAGTATTGACAAAAGAAATGTATTTGAACCTTGAGCACTGAAAATATTCTGTTTCTGAACAAATTATGCCAAGTGGACAAGATAAATGTATTTCAAATTATTGTGAGTATTTCAGAAACAAGCCCTTTTAGTCTCTTATTCATACACTTGTGATTTCTCTAATCATGTTGTTTATGTTTAGAAATATGAATCTATAGTATGGACAGTGATGGATGAGAAATTCCTTCTTTGCTAACCATGAAATGACAGTAGATAATGTTATTAAAAATGAATCTCACATACTTGAATTTTTCTTTTTCTCCAGATAAAGAGTTACAGAGCAGCCAGGAATGCTTGTTTTGTACATGCTTTCTGTCAAATTATTTGGGTAGAAAAATTTTACCTACTTAAAAATTTATCTGTAATAAGGTATCTGTTTCAAGGTCTTTTGTACTTCAATGCTAAGAATGATGACAGGCAAAACATATATAAGTTATATACCCATCAGAAAGAATTATTTGGGGAAAATATTTTAGGTTCATTTAACTAAAGCACAAATCTCTAAGAGATTATATTCATAGCATATAAATTAGACAATCAAAGCATTATGCAGTTTCAGCTAGATTATAGAGCTAAGCTGTGACCTACATTTAGCAAATATATAGCTATAAGAATAATATTTTAGATGAATATCTAATATCATGGGAAAACAGTGGTGGTATATTGTTACTTGAAAAAGTCTTCTGAAGGAGAAGCCAATAAAGTAGGATCCCAATTTATGAATAAAATGTACATATGTAGTACATTGAAATAGAGAAAACAGTGCAGAAACTTGCAGTCATGTCAGTTTTCATCTTTAGGTCATTAAACTAGTTAAACTACAGTTCAACTACATTAAACTACTGGGATCTTAGTTTTATTACTTTTTTTCTGTATTGCTTTTGTAGCCAGAGGTAAAAGTTGTATTTTTAAAGTTTCTTAAAAATAGAATTTATATCCAGAAAAAACTAATATCTATTATAAGGGTATGCTGATCCTGTCTCTCAGCCTTCAATGCTACCTTTGCAATGGGCTTCATGTGAGTAGAATTACTTTAATGCTATGGTAATAGAAATTGCTTTCCTTGGGATTTGTCAGTAATTCTATAATGTCTTGGGGGGAACTTGGCGAGGTCTTAAGGTGTAGTTACAGATTTAGGATTTTTTTCATTTTCATTCTCTACAGTATGAAAATAATGAGTTGCTTACAGGCCTTAAAGACATTCATGAATGTTTCAAATCATTTCTCAAGTAGAATTGTAACACAGACTACAGTGAAAACGATTTGGATATACAGAGGATAATGATATCCTTCCCTTTTCCACATTTTAATTCAACTAGGACTTGATTTAGAGATGCTATGGAAGTTTGACAACCAATTATGGATCACTTGGGTGCAGAGTTTCCTTCATAAAACCTATCAGAGTTTCATGAGAATCCAAGCTTGCTGTTGACAGTTCTCATCTGTGGTATTTTAATAATGTGGGTTTTCCTGGTTTGTTATTAATATTGAAATCATGTAAATTCTTATCATTAAAAACTGGACATTTTATTTGGCTTCAGTCTGTGGAATGGATGGAGCTTGTGACCAGATGGTCAACACCAAAATCAGATTGATTATATTCTTTGCAGGCAAAGATGGAGAAGCTCTATACAGTCAGCAAAAACAAGACCAGGAGCAGACTGTGGCTCAGATCAAGAACTCCTTATTGCCAAATTCAGACTTAAATTGAAGAAAGTAGGTAAAACCACTAGACCATTCAGGTATGACCTAAATCAAATCTCTTATGATTATACAGTGGAAGTGACAAATAGATTTAGGGGACTAGATCTGATAGACAGAGTGCCTGATGAACTATGGACAGAGGTTCGTGACACTATAGGAGACAGGGATCAAGACCATCCCCATGGAAAAGAAATGCAAAAAAGCAAAATGGCTGTCTGAGGAGGCCTTACAAATAGCTATAAAAAGAAGAGAAGTGAAAAGCAAAGGAGAAAAGGAAAGCTATTCCCATTTGAATGCAGAGATCCAAAGAATAGCAAGGAGAGATAAGAAAGCCTTCCTCAGCGATCAATGCAAAGAAATAGAGGAAAACAACAGAATGGGAAAGACTAGAGATCTCTACAAGAAAATTAGAGATACCAAGGGAACATTTCATGCAAAGATGGGGTCGATAGGGACAGAAATGGTATGGACCTAACAGAAGCAGAAGATATTAAGAAGAGGTGGCAAGAATACACAGAACTGTACAAAAAAGATCTTCACGACCTAGATAATCACGATGGTGTGATCACTCACCTAGAGGCAGACATCCTGGAATGTGAAGTCAAGTGGGCCTTTGAAATCATCACTATGAACAAAGCTAGGGGAGGTTCATCTAGTCAAGGCTATGGTTTTTCCTGTGGTCATGTATGGATGTGAGAGTTGGACGGTGAAGAAAACTGAGTGCCGAAGAATTGATTCTTTTGAACTGTGGTGTTGCAGAAGACTCTTGAGAGTTCCTTGGACTGCAAGGAGATCCAACCAGTCCATCCTAAAGGAGATCAATCCTGGGTGTTCATTGGACGGACTGATGTTGACGCTGAAACTCCAATACTTTGGCCACCACATGTGAGGAGTTGACTCACTGGAAAAGACCCTAATGCTGGGAAGGATTAGGGGCAGGAGGAGAAGGGGACAACAGAGGCATAGATGGTTGGATGGCATCACCGACTCGATGGACATGGGTTTGGATAAACTCTGAAAGTTGGTAATGGACAGGGAGGCCTGGCATGCTGCAATTCATGGGTTCGCAAAAATCGGACATGACTGAGTGACTGAACCTAACTGAACTGAACTGAGAGTGGCTTGAAATCCTCATCTGCATGTTCTTTCAAAGGCTTAGCATACAATGTATTATTTCAGGAACTTAAAGGAAAATAACTTCTCATATGTAGGGATGAAGAAGAAGTTAGAGGATATTTATTGAGTAAATAAAATAGCGTAATTACAGAATAAATTAATGTAGAAGAAAACAAATACTCCCTCTCTATTCTATTTTAAAGTAACCATTGGGCAATAAAAGTAAAATAAATCTCCCCTACTAAGAAACCTGAAAGGAACACTCATTTCATTATCTAATGGTTATTTGCATAAGAGTAAGAGGGTATATCTACATGCGTATAAATTTTATATGCTATTGGATGTTGATAAATTCTTTATCCATGTTGTGCATCAGTTTTTTATCTGATGGAAATATTACATCCTCACAAAATTGCTTTGATCTATAGATAAGGTAATTTTTTATTGAAGTATAGTTGATTTGTAATGTTTCAAGTATACAGAAAAGTGATTTAGTTATCAGTTCAGTTCAGTTCAGTCGCTCAGTCATGTCTAACTCTTTGCAACCCCATGGACTGCAGCACACCAGGCTTTCCTGTCCATCACCAACTCCTGGAGCTTGCTCAAACTCATGTCTATTGAGTCGGTGATGCTTTCCACCCATCTCATCCTCTGTTGTCCTCTTCTCCAGGGTTCAATCTTTCTCAGATTTGGTTATAAATATATATATTATTTTTCAGATTATTTTCCATTATAAGTTATTAAAAGATATTGAATATAATTCCTTGTGGTATACAGTAAATTCTTATTGTTTAATTTATATATAGTAGTGTGTATCTATTAATTCCAAATTAATAATTCATCACTTCCCACTTCCACTTTGATAACAATAAGGTTTTTTTTCTATGTCTGTGGGTGTATCTCTGTTTTATAAATAAGTTCATTTGTATCATTTTGAAAGATTGCACATAAAAGTGATACTATAAATCGGATAATTAAAGTCTCTGTCAAAGTTATTTAGACAGTTTAGAGCTGAGTGCAAAAAACAAATTGAATCAGTTATAACTTGATTTGCATTTTTTTGATTTTTTTACATAATCAAGTATTTTAGCACCCCAATTTAAAATGTTTGACATTTTATCTTAGAATATATCATATTTTGACATAATATTCTTGAAGGGTTACTTATGTTTTTACTTATAATTTGGGAGAAGTATTGGTTTCTGAAATATTTGCTCTGACTCTTTTGCTGACATTTGTAACAAAGACTTAAAAAAAACATAAATTATTTTTTCCTTTTTTTCCTTCACTTTTCACTTTTTTAATTTATTTATTTTAATTGGAAGCTAATCACTTTACAATATTGTAGTGGTTTATGAAATACATTGACATGAATCAGTCATGGGTACATGTGTTCCAGATTCTGAACCCATCTCCCACATCCCTCCCCATCCATCCCTCAGGGTCATCCAAGTGCACCAGCCCTGAGCACTCTGTCTCATGCTTCGAACCTGGACTGGTAATCTGTTTCACATACGATAATATACATCTTTCAATGCTATTCTCTCAAATCATCCCATCCTTGCCTTCTCCCACAGAGTCCAAAAGACTATTTTATACCGCTGTGTCTCTTTTTGATGTCTCACATATAGGGTCATGATTACCATCTTTATAAATTCCATATATATGCCTTAGTATACTGTATTGGTGTTTTTCTTTCTGAATTACTTCACTCCGTATGATAGGCTCCAGTTTCATCCACCTCATTTTAACGGATTCAAATGTATTCTTTTTAATGTCTGAGTAATATTCCATTGTGTATATGTACCACAGGTTTCTTATCCATCCATCTGCCAATGGACATCTAGGTCGCTTCCATGTCCAGGCTATTATAAACAGTGCTGCAATGAACATTCGGGTACACGTGTCTCTTTCAATTCTGGTTTCCTCAGTGTGTATGCCAAGCAGTGGGATGGCTGGGGTGTATGGCAGTTCTATTTCTAGTTTTTTAAGGAATCTCCACACTGTTCCCTATAGTGGCTGTACTAGTTTGCATTCAGACTAACAGTGTAAGAGGGTTCCCTTTTCTCCACACCCTCTCCAGCACTTATGTTTTCTAGATTTTTGGATAGCAGCCATTCTGACCTGCGTGAGATGGTACCTCAATGTGGTTTTGATTTGCATTTCTCTCGACCCAGATAATTACGATACTGTCATCACTCACATAGAGCCAGACATTCTGGAATGTGAAGTCAAATGGGCCTTAGAAAGCATCACTACAAACAAAGCTAGGGGAGGTGATGGAATTCCAGGTGAGCTATTTCAAATCCTAAAAGATGATGCTGTGAAAGTGCTGCACTCAATATGCCAGCAAATCTGGGAAACTCAGCAGTGGCCACAAGACTGGAAAAGTTCAGTTTCTGTTCCAATCCCAAAGAAAGGCAATGCCAAAGAATGCTCAAACTACCGCACAATTGCACTCATCTCACATGCTAGTAAAGTAATGCTCAAAATTCTCTAAGCCAGGCTTCAGCAATATGTGAACCGTGAACTTCCAGAGGTTCCAGCTGGTTTTAGAAAAGGCAGAGGAACCAGAGATCAAATTGCCAATATCCGCTGGATCATCGAAAAAGCAAGAGAGTTCCAGAAAAACATCTATTTCTGCTTTATTGACTATGACAAAGCCTTTGACTGTGTGGATCACAACAAACTTTGGAAAATTTTGAAAGAGATGGGAATACCAGACCATCTGACCTGTCTCTTGAGAAACCTGTATGCAGGTCAGGAAGCAACAGTTAGAACTGGACATGGAACAACAGAATGGTTCCAAATAGGAAAGGGAGTACGTCAAGGCTGTATATTGTCACCCTGCTTATTTAACTTATATGCAGAGTACATCATGAGAAACGCTGGGCTGGAAGAAACACAAGCTGGAATCAAGATTTCTGGGAGAAATATCAATAACCTCAGATATACAGATGACACCACCCTTATGGCAGAAAGTGAAGAAGAACTAGAGTCTCTTGATGAAAGTGAAAGAGGAGAGTGAAAAAGTTGGCTTAAAGCTCAGCATTCAGAAAACTAAGATCATGGCATTTGGTCCCATCAGTTCATGGGAAATAAATGGGAAAACAGTGGAAACAGTGTCAGACTTTATTTTTTTGGGCTCCAAAATCTCTGCTGATGGTGATGGCAGCCATGAAATTAAAAGACGCTTACTCCTTGGAAGGAATGTTATGGCCAACCTAGATAGCATATTTAAAAGCAGAGACATTACTTTGCCAACAAAAGTCCGTCTAGTCAAGGCTATGGTTTTTCCAGTAGTCATGTATGGATGTGAGAGTTGGATGGTGAAGAAAGCTGAGCACCGCAGAATTGATGCTTTTGAACTGTGGTGTTGGAGAAGACTCTTGAGAGTCCCTTGGACTGCAAGGAGATCCAATCAATCCATCCTAAAGGAGATCAATCCTGGGTGTTCATTGGAAGGACTGATGTTGAAGCTGAAGCTCCAATACTTTGGCCATCTCATGCGAAGAGTTGACTCACTGGAAAAGACCCTAATGCTGGGTAGGATTGGGGGCAGTAGGAGAAGGGGACGACAGAGGATGAGATGGTTGGATGGCATCACTGACTCGATGGACATGGGTTTGGGTAGACTCCAGGAGTTGGTCATGGACAGAGAGGCCTGGCATGCTGCAACTCATGGGGTCGCAAAGAGTTGGACACGACTGAGCGACTGAGCAGAACTGAACTGATAATGAGTGATGTTGAGCATCTTTTCATATATTTGTTATCCATCTGTATGTCTTGTTTGGATAAATGTATGTTTACTTCTTTCATCCATTTTTTATTGGGTTATTTATTTTACTGGAATTGAGCTGCATAAGTAGCTTGTATATTTTTGAGATTAATTCTTTGCCAGTTGCTTCGTTTGCTATTATTTTCTCCCTTTCTGAAGGCTATCATTTCACTTTGCTTATAGTTTCCTTTGTTGTGCAAAAGGTTTTAATTTTAATTTGGTCCCATTTGTTTATTTTTGCTTTTATTTCTGTTCTTCTGGTAGGTGGGTCATAGAGGATCCTGCTGTGGTATATTCCGCAGAGTGTTTTGCCTATGCTTTCCTCTAGGAGTTTTATAGTTTCTGGTCTTACATTTAGATCTTTAATCCATTTTGTGTTTATTTTTGTGTATGCTGTTAGAAAGTGTTCTAGTTTTATTCTTTTACAAGTGGTTGACAAGTTTTCCCAGCACCATTTGCTAAAGAGATTGTCTTTTCTCGTTTGTATATCTTGCCTTTTTTGTCAAAGATAAGGTGTCTATAGGTGGGTGGATTTATCTCTGGGCTTTCTATTTTGTTCCGTTGATCTATATTTCTATCTTTGTGCCAGTACCATACTGTCCTTATGACTGTAGCTTTGTAGTATAGCCTGAAGTTGGGCAGGTTGATTCCTCCAGTTCCATTCTTCATTCTCAACATGGCTTGGGCTATTCGAGGTTTTTTGTATTTCCATACAAATTGTGAAATTATTTATTCTAGTTTTGTGAAAAATACCATTGGTAGCTTGATAGTGATTGTTTTGAAAGTATATACTGCTTTGTGTAGTATATTCATTTTCACTACATTGTTTCTTCCAATCCATAAACATGGTATATTCTCCATCTATTTGTGTCCTCTTTGATTTCCTTCATCAGTGTTTTATACTTTTCTATGTATAGGTCTTTTGTTTCTTTAGGTAGATATATTTCTAAGTATTTTGTTCTTTTTGTTGCAATGATGAATTGAATTGTTTCCTTAATTTCTCTTTCTGTTTTCCCATTGTTAGTGTATAGGAATGCAAAGGATTTCTGTGTGTTAATTTCATGTTCTGCAACTTTACTATATTCATTGATTAGCTCTCATAATTTTCTGGTGGAGTCTCTAGAGTTTTCTATGTAGAGGATCATGTCATCTGAAAACATTGAGTTTTACTTCTTTTCCAATCTGGATTCCTTTTATTTCTTTCTCAGCTCTGATTGCTATGGCCAAAACTTCCAAAACTATGTTGAATAGTAGTGGTGAGAGTGGGCACTCTTGTCTTGTTCCTGACTTTAAAGGAAATGTTTTCAACTTTACACCATTGAGGATAATGTTTTATGTGGTTTGTCATATATAGCTTTTATTATGTTGAGGTATGTTCCTTCTATTCCTGCTTCTGGAGGTTTTTTATCATAAGTGGATGTTGAATTTTGTCAAAGGTTTACTCTGCATCTATTGAGATAATCATATGGTTTTTATCTTTCAATTTGTTAATGTGGTTATTACATTGATAGATTTGTGGATATTGAAGAATCCTTGCATCCCTGGGACAAAGACCATTTAGTCATGATGTATGATCTTTTTAATATGTTGTTGGATTCTGTTTGCTAGAATTTTGTTAAGGATTTTTGCATCTATGTTCATCAGTGATATTGGCCTGTAGTTTTCTTTTTTTGTGTGGCATCTTTGTCTGGTTTTGGTATTAGAGTGGTGGTGGCCTCATAGAATGAGTTTGGCAGATTACCTTGCTCTGCAATTTTCTGGAAGAGTTTTAGTAGGATAGGTGTTAGCTCTTCTCTAAATTTTTGGTGGAATTCAGCTGTGAAGCTGTCTGGTCCTGGGCTTTTGTTTTCTGGAAGATTTCTGATTATAGTTCCGATTTCCGTGATTGTGATGGGTCTGTTAAGATTTTCTATTTCTTCCTGGTTCAGTTTTGGAAGTTATACTTTTCTAAGAATTTGTCCATTTCTTCCAAGTTGTCCATTTTATTGGCATATAGTTGCTGATAGTAGTCTCTTATGATCCTTTGTATTTCTGTGTTGTCTGTTGTGATTTATCCATTTTCACTTCTAATTTTGTAGATTTGATTCTTCTCCCTTTGTTTCTTGATGATTCTGGCTAATGGTTTGTCAATTTTATTTAACTTCTCAAAGAACCAGCTTTTGGCTTTGTTGATTTTTGCTATGGTCTCTTTTGTTTGTTTTTTGTTTTTTGTTTTTTTTGCATTTATTTCTGCCCTAATTTTTAAGATTTCTTTCCTTCTACTAAACCTGGGGTTCTTCATTTCTTCCTTTTCTGGATGCTTTAGGTGTAGATTTAGGTTATTTATTTGGGTTTTCTCTTGTTTCTTTAAGTAAGCCTGTATTGCTATGAATCTTCCCCTTAGCACTGCTTTTACAGTGTCCCATAGGTTTTGGATTGTTGTGTTTTCATTTTCATTCATTTCTATACATATTTTGATTTCTTTTTTTTTATTTCTTCTGTGATTTGTTGGTTATTCCGAAGCGTGTTGTTCAGCCTACATATTTTGGAATTTTTAAAAGTTTTTCTCCTGTAACTGACATCTAATTTTACTGCATTTTGGTCAGAAAAGATACTTGGAATGACTTCATTTTTTTTTTAAATTTACCAAGGCTAGATTTATGACCCAGGTTTTGAACTTAAGGCTCCTGCCTCTGGTTTTACATCTTATTCTACAGTAGCCTCAAGACTTCTCCATCTATACAGCACTGATGATATATCATCTCGATTAATGATGAAAAGTTTCCCCACAGTGAGGGACACCCGTAAGGTTCACAGAGTTACATGGAAAAGAGAAAAGGAAGGAGGGAGATAGAGGTGTCTAGGAGGAGAAGAGGGGGAATCAAAAGGGAAGAGAGCAAGCTAGCCAGTAATCAATTCCCTATGTGCTCTCCACAGTCTGGACCCTGCGATGTTCATGGAATTACACAGAGAAGAGAAGAGGGAGGAAGGAGACAGAGAAAAGGGGGAGTCAAAAGGAGAGAGACATATCCAGCCAGTAATCGGTTCCCTAATTGTTCTCCACAGCCAAAAACACACAAAGAGATTTACAGATTTTGATAGAGAAGAGAAGGGGGAGGGAGGAGATAGAGGCAACCTGCGAGAGAAAAAGGAGAGTCAAAAGGGGGAGAGAGCCATCAAGCCAGTAGTCACACTCCTAAGTAAAAATAGGTAGTGAAGATTGGGTTCTTAAAGGTACAAAATTTGATAACAAATACCAAAAAGAAAAGATTAAAAATCTAAAGTAGAGGTTCGACTCTTAAAAATACAATATTAAAAAAAAGTCACAGAAATTATAAAATATTTATATGAAGTTCAGTTTAAAAATAGGGTCTTTTTTTGCAAGGTAATAGTAGGTTATAAAAATGAAAATTAAAGGAGTATTAGAGGACTTAAAAATTAAAAAAATAAAAATTTTAAAAATGATAATAGTAAAAATATATCTAGGAATTTCTCTTTAGCTGTTGCAGACCGTGTGGGGTCAGTTTAGTTTCAGATAGTTCCTTGTTCCAGCTTATACTTCTCAAGATCTATAGGCTCCTTTCAATGTAGTCATTGCTAACTACTGGGTTTTAATTTGTTACACCTGTCACTTCCAACATGGTTCCCTCTGTTTATTTTAGCTTCTTCTGTTTCCTGATCTCTTCAGTGTCTAATTTCCATCCTGACACAAGGGGGTGAAGGTGGTCACTTATTTAGACTCGTTTGTCCAGTCCTGCTGTGGGGAGGGAGGAACATTGTAAACAAATATCACTGGTGTGTGTGTGGAGTCCTCATAGTGTCTCGGCTGCACTGGGTTTGCCCCTGCTCATGGTGTGTGTGCTTTCCCAGTCTGCACTGCTCAGGCTTCAGGTTGATTTGCAGGGAGATGGCCCTGGGTTGTGTGTACTTCCCAGGTCTAAGCCGCTCAGGTTCATGTTCTCAGGTATTCCACAAAGGCACAGACTCGGTTGGGCCTGTGTTTTGTGCCTTTCCCAGGTCCGTGCAGCTCAGGCGACCAGGCACTTGGTGAGCGCAGTCTCCCCCAGTTGGGGGGTGCGTCTTACCGCCTCCCCTGTCCCAGCCGCTCAGTTTTCTGGGTGACTGCGGGTACGCTCCTCTCACATGTGCCGTGTGTCTCTTCTGCAGAGCTGATCACTGGCTGCGACCCTCCCGGCAGATGTCAACTGTCTGAATCCAAAGTAGTCTTTGTTAGCAACAGAGCCTGCTTGTAGTTTGGTAGAGGATACCTCTCTGGGGACGAGTTTGCCACTTTCTGGCTCTGGCTGCAGTTCTACCTGCCTGTCTCTGGCGGGGGATGAGCTGGTCTGCAGCCAGCTAGCTCTCTTCTGGTATTCACTCAGTCCTTTGTTCTGTGAGTGGGCCTGGCAGTGCCTTAGGCTAGGGCTTTTCATGGGATAGTTCTCTCTCTCTCTCTCTCTCTCTCTCTCTCTCTCTCTCTCTCTCTCTCTCTCTCTCTCTCTCTCTCTCTCTCTCTCTTTCTCTCTCTCTCTTTTTCCCTTTCTCTCTCTCTGGCTATCCCACAGTTTGGGTTGCTATCTCACATTAGTTCCCCCAGATTGCCCTCAGGAAATTCGGGCCGGGTCCTTACCCTAAGCAATGCAGCCCACACATCCCTGTTCGCCCCCGTTTGCTGGTGGCAGCTGCGAGCGCTGGGAGTTGCCATTAGGCATAGAAACCTGTGGGTTTCATTGATTTATTTTTCCTCCCGGTTATGTTGCCCTCTGAGATTCCAAACGTCCCCATAGACTCACTGGTGAGAGGGTTTCCCGGTGTTTGGAAACTTCTCTCTTAATATTCCCTTCCTGGGACGGATCTCCGTCCCTACCTCTTTTGACTCTCTTTATATTTTTTATATTTTGTCCTACCTCCTTTCAAAGAAAATGGGCTGCCTTTCTGGGTGCCTGATGTTCTCTGCCAGCATTCAGAAGTTGCTTTGTGGAATTTGCTCAGCGTTCAAATGTTCTTTCGATGAATTTGTGGGGAAGAAAGTGGTCTCCTTGTCCTATTCCTCTGCCATCTTAGGACCACCCCTGGCTACTCCATTTCTTCAAAGGGATTCTTGCCGACAGTAGTAGATATAATGGTCATCTGAGTTAAATTCACCCATTCCAGTCCATTTTCATTTTCTGATTCCTAAAATGTTGACGTTCACTCGACATTCTCCAGTGGATCCCTTCCCAGTGGTTCTTCCCGACCCAGGAATTGAACTGGAGTCTCCTGCATTGCAGACGGATTGTTTACCATCTGAGCTATTAGAGAAGCCCCGACTAAATAAATTAATAATGATTATATCCTTTAGTATTGATAAGAATTGTCCTACTATGTAAGTTCAAATGAGAAATTAAAATAGAATGTTAGAAATTCATTCTGTCATTCATTTACCTACAAGAACTATAATTTTCATGAGCTTGTTTAAACAATTGAATTCTTCTTCTGACATTACTCCTTTTTTTGTGTTCTTTGCCCCAAGTCAATACAACATTGACAAATCTTTGAAGAGTAATCAGTTGTTTTAATACATATAGATTTAACATATAAAGATAATATCTTCTATTAGGTAGTATACTCCTTGAATAATAAACATATTCTCTGTCAGTGTTTCTATCTAACTATGCAAATGATGCACTTTGATGTTTAACTTTGATGTATCCCTTATGGCACCATATGGTTTTCACAGATAACTGTAGGCTAATTGGTTTGAATCAAGCAATTGACACAGATATGCAAATATAGTCAGAATAGAAAATACTTCTACCAGAATTCCTTCTGCACTATTGATTGAAATATGCATGCTTAAAAATAGTTCTGTAGAGTTAGTCTATTGGAATAGTTTGTAATTACACCCATTCTCAGTTGTCTACTTTCAGGAGCATGATGCTAACAAGGAAAAATGACTGACCAAGTGCATTTAATTTAACACAGGACCCACTCTAGAAGAACATTGTGCCTGTGATTATTTGTATTTGGTTAGCACAAAATCAGCATGTTTCTCAATAAAACCGTAAAGGATACAGTTTTATGACAAAATTCTATGCTATCAGGCTAATGTTAAATTACATTCTTGGTAATGTTGTTATTTTTAAAAAGGACCTTCATTATAGAAACATTTTTTCTTTCCTTTAGGCAGCTTCTTACTTTTTGGAAAGAGAAAGCCAAATGGAGTTGCTTTAATTAAGGTCTCTAGCTAGTTCTGTCCCTG
This sequence comes from Okapia johnstoni, assembly GCA_024291935.2. NCBI lineage: Eukaryota > Metazoa > Chordata > Mammalia > Artiodactyla > Giraffidae > Okapia > Okapia johnstoni. Next base: position 109,277,635 of record CM044305.1, read on the forward strand.
TTATTTGCCATCATTTTTTTTCCTTTGACCTTCCACAATCTGTTCACATTAGATATGAGGTAGACCATGTCATCAGTGAGTACATTTTCATTTGAAGCACTGCCAGCATAGCTTTCTGTTGTTCCTTTTCATTAGCTCAAAAGTATTGATGGGAATGTACTATACTCCATTTAGGGTTTAGTTCCTGTATAGTTATTAAAGACTGTCAATGAAATTTGAGTCATTCTTGATCATTCCTCACATCTCTCCATTTTCCTTCTTACTTTGGATCATTTCTATCGTGCTTATTAGTATTTTGCTTGATACTAATTCCAAAGTCCATTTCCCCCATGAATATATATGCTTATGAAACTCAATGAGACTGAAGTGTCAAGAAGAGGAAGTATATTTTCTGTGTCATGTTATCTCCCCATAGTAACTAGCACAAAGCTTTACATATAATAGGAACTCAACAAATACTGATGCCTGTCAGCCCATGTATGTTCACAGTATATTGTGAATATGCATCCTATCAACCAGTTTTTCCAGTATATACTTAGTTTCTAAGTGCAACTGCTACATCTTTCTGTGGGCAGTAATTTGCTTAGATCACTGAGATATGATCAAAGGCCAACTTTCTGTAGTCAAGGAACTGAAACCTTAATAATAGTTTGCAATTATTAGTCTGTCCCCAAACTTCAAAATGATTAATAAAATATATGAAATCTTGTTGGGCTGATTTTCCCCTTTAGGTGGATTAGTATACAAAGCTAACTTTAAAGTAGATATTTATTTCTTTGGGAGAAACCCATTCCCAAGGATTCTCTCAGTGGATTTGTGCCTCATTTTCAACTGATACAACAGTGAAGCACAAAGTTAATCAGAGACTATAAACAGTTCAATAAAATACATTACTTTGAGTTTATCACCTTCCCTTGTTTAATGATCTAGAAGTAATAATGTTAACATGACCTTGGTATTATTACTTGGTTAGAATGGCTGTACATCAACTGTCAAATAATCTAGAGAACATAAAGTATGGTCACCATTAAATTCTGGTGCTTTTTCTCTTTGAGGAAAGTAAACTCTTCTTTTAAACAGTGATTTGTCAGCCAATATTTTTGTAAACTACTGAATCACTTTTTAATTTCTCTTTCTTATCTAGGCACTTTTCACTAAAACTGGTAATTCTTTCAATGATAAGAATTTAATGTTGGAGACAAAATAAAAAGGAAATTGTAAAAGACTTCTAAAAAATGAACTTTCCTTTTACACTTGTCCTTTGAAAATTGTGACTAGAGTACTTTGACTTTCCCTATGACATATTCATTACTTTCATTGATGTGAACATTAACCCTTACCCATTCTCAAATAATTAGATACAAATGGAACCATATACACGTACATTTCAGTACATGTGTACAATACTTGCTGTATTTGAACTGGTTGAGTATCAGACCACTAAAAACTGAATTAATGCTATTTGACATAGAAACCAGATGGAGGAATGAGCAAGGACTGTGTGTAATGACCCCACTATATAGGAGACAAATCCATCTTTTGCCAAAATGCACTTTCGTCTCTCACTAGGGATTCTTACTCACTTCTGTGTCTTCATGTGCCATCTAAGCCCTGTCCATCTGTGACTCACCTTCAGGCCAAGAATCACTTGTGCTATCAATACTAATGAAAAAAAACTCATGTCATATAGATCTTTGCTTCTTCTACACAAGTCTGTCACTTGGCAATAGCCTCTTCTGTACCACCTTGAATTGGGAAATAATAATTCAGCTGTCTCCTGACCAAGAACAAACCATTGTCATAATGGCAGATGATATTTAGCAATAAATGTCTTGCAGTGACACAGGAGTTAGATCACTCATGATCCCTATGTGCTTACAAATATGGCACATCAAGACATCCATATGGGCCATGGCTAATTGGCATAAATTCTAAGCCATTATGTGCAGCTAACTGTAAAGGAAAATAATAGGTGGTGAAAAGGATTGTAAAAGCTAAAAACCTCATTATGAATGTATACTACTAATATTAATCTGCTGATCAAATATAACTATGTGTAAGACAGTTTGACCTTGCATCAGTAAATCTTCAGTATTTATAAAAAGTTTCTATTCTTAATATCCAGATTGATGTACATGGGAATTTATTATTATTTTAGTGCCATATACTTATTTTTTAGAAAGCACTGGTCAAATTCTGGGCAGGCATATATCTTCCACATGTGTCACACTGGTGAGCACGATTCTATGTTCATCCCTTCTGAAGCTGTATTGTCAAAAATTTCAGCTTTCCTAAATCACAGACAAATATTTCTTATTCAATGGTATACAAACAACTGTAACCAATCACAGTTAGTAAACACTATTGTTGTTGTTGTGTTAATTGCTCAGTCGTGTTCAACCTTTTGAGATCCCATGGGCTGTAGCCCACCAGGCTCCTCTGTCCATTGAATTCTCCAGACAAGAATAGTGGAGTGGGTAGCCATTCCCTTCTCCAGAGGATTTTCCTGACCCAGGGGTCAAACCCTGTTCTCCTGCATTGTAGGTGGATTCTTTAACATCTGAGCTACCAGGGAAGCCTATTAGGCTTCTTTAAATCAAACTCACTTGATATGTTCAATTTATTACTCTAATTGTTGAACACATCTCAAGCAGAGTGTGGTCAACAGATAAGGTTGTGTCTGTATAACTCCAAAATCACTTGGTTCAGTAATTAACAAGCAAGCAAATGGAACTGTTGAACCTGTAGCTGGATGTCATATTTGCTGAAAAATGTTATTTAATTTTTACTTCTTGGAAGGCATTACATTTTCAGTTAAGCATTTCATTGGCTATACAATTATTTACTTTGATTGTCCTGTTATACTTACAGATCTAAAGAAACCTAGCATTGAAACATGTATATTATCATTTGTGAAACAGAACACCATTCCAGGTTCGATGCATGAGACAAATGCTCATGGCTGGGGCAATGGGATGACCCAGAGGGATGGGATGGGGAGGGAGGTGGGAGGGGGGTTCAGGATGGGGAACACATGTAAACCCATGGCTGATTCATGTCAATGTATGGCAAAAACCACTACAATATTGTAAAGTAATTAGCCCCCAACTAAAATAAATAAATTTATTAAAAAAATATATAAAGAAAAATTGGATTCTTACTCTATAAAGTCAATATCCTGTTTCATTGAAATGAAACTACCAGCAATTATTCCTTATTCTGAGTTTTCTTTAAAATTACTTTTAGTGGACTTGATAATGTCACATTATTTCTTACTAGAAATATTTGTTACCAAAGACACTTCTATTTTCTCAAAAATATGGTGAATAGTAACCCAAACAGAACTTAATTAGTAGATTGAACTGTTGTATGTACTTAAAGAGAACTTTAAACAAAAGGCTTTGGCAGTGAAGAGGGGAGCATGAGTAATTTTGACTGTAGGCATTGGGAAGGAACTTGGTAGAGATTGACACATTTTTTTTTAAACAACTTCTCAAATTTATTTAACTCATGTGAATAACATGGTAGTTTTTTTTTTTTAGATTGACACATTTGAATTGAACTTTGAATCAAAAGTGTATTCACTCAGAGTAAAAAAAGAAAGAAAGAAAAATAGTAGCTGAGGAAACTGTATTAATTAACATTTCTTTATTTTCTGTAATCTGATGCTCTGGTATCTGGGGCCTTGGCTGACTGCTAAGGAGGGACTGTGCTCCTAATTCCTACAGATCACAAACAGCTCACCCACAAGCAAGCCTTTTGTATGCATACCAACAAATCCCAAACCTATACCTCTAACTACCTCCTCTATCTGGTTCTTCCACTCTAGGTCACTATCCAACTTTCTTGATCATTCCAAAGCCAGGTATCATACAACTCGGGAAAGCTCCTGTACCCTGGAGCCCACTGAAATTATTCAAACAAGCTAACCCTAAACTCCCTTACCCTGCTGTATCTTGCTTTTCTCACAGAAACCATAATAAAGGTTTTTGCCTATGTTTTCCCCATTCCCTCTGCTTCCTGATTGTCGCTGATGCTTCCCCATATGGCCCTAGATGGTGTCCTATGCCTCTTATTTCTAGACAACTAAAGACTAAAACCTTATTCCTTCATAACAGTCATTTCCATGTCTGTGTGTCTTACTATTCCTGAGTAAAACAAATCCGAGATACACTTTAAAATAGCAATAGTAGAGGCAAAACAAAGAGGGATGGCATTGCATGGTATGTTCATTCAATGGCAGGAATATGAATTTGTGGATGGTAGGATAAGGAACAATTGATAAATTTGATTGAGAAGTAACTGAGAAAGACCCTGAATGACAAAATAGGGCATAAGACCTAATGATTTTTACCAAAGTATAGTTTACCATCTGGTGCGGGTAAGGGAAAGATAACAAATAGCAAACGGCCTTGAAAGCAAATAGTCATTATACTTAGAAATCATAAAGGAATAGAAAGTTTAGGAATCCTCTCAACCACTCTTTTTAAAATTCAGAATTGTGCCATGTAGTATATGTATTGCAAAGAGACAGAATATACATGATGTCACTTCTTTGAATCAGTTTACTTGGACATTCCAGGGGGGAGAAGTTTTAAAGCAGTTTCATGGGTAATTTTAAATAAATTTATATTTTAAAAGATGTAACTTTTTGTGGAGTATAAAATGCACACATTAACAATAAAATAGAAGACATAAAAGAAACCTCTTACTTTTTGTGACCAACAGTGTTCCTCTCAGATCCACCTAGAGTTCGAGTTTCCTCCTGTATTATAGCGACATTTGTTGGACACACATAAACAGCCCTTTTCTACATTGTCTATAAAACATCAAATATTTTGTTCTTTAGAGAAGCCCAATCAAAGCTAGATTCTATGATAAATACCTTGAAAAGTAAATGAAATTCCAGTAATGTATACAATGTAAGCATTGCATGAGATCTATTAGTTGTGGTTTTTTTTTAAACTTTATGCTTTTTCGAAAGAAAGTATAATGTAGAATTTGAAACAATGGATTTTGATGTGAAATCAGCCCATCTCTGGCACACAGCGGTTGTGTGGCCATTGGAAAAGTAATTTCTCAGTGTCTCAATTTCATTGATGTATAAAATGGCAAAAATAATATTACTCATCTTATGAGTTCGGGGGGGGGGTTAAATAAGATAATGCACAGGAAACACTCTGAACAATATCTGGCACATAGAAATCTTTTACATGTTAGCTATTATTATTATTATCATTATCTAAATATTCATATAGAATATTTAGAACATACAAAAGAGTAAAATAATGGGAAAAATTACTCATACTCTTGATATCCAATGTCAACTACTGTGTGTGTGCACACTCACATATGTGAATGTATATTGTGTGTGTGTGCATCTCAGGGGTGCATTCTTAATATTTCAACATCTTGTGGAGGGTTTCATTTCATCACCCTAACCAGTGAACACTCAGGTATCCAGTGATCATGGTAAGGATACATCGATATGGCCAGGTAGTAATTTTATAAGAGTAAGGCCCATTTATGACTGTTTAGTTACTTGCTTTAAAATGTATGCTTTACATACATTTATAAAATCAATAAAATAATTGCTGAATGCCTACTAATTTCTGGGCTCTAAACTATACTCAAACATGTCCTAACTAACATCTTTTATGAATGATGAGCTTATGGAAAATATTTTAAAAATTGCTAAATTTTTAAATGCATGAAAATATGCATATGATGTCTGATTAAATAAAAGCATAGTGCATAGCATTATTGTAAGGCAGAAAACAAAACAAAATTACAGTCATGTTACCTCAGTTCAGGAAAATGTTAAACCCTTTGGCTAGTGTTTTATTATAAAGAAATAGTCAATAAATTATTTGTAAGAAATATATATTTCAAATCAGTCTTTAAATAGAAACACACATATAACAAGGTTATGTATGAATCCATCAATAAAATGCTGTGACTGGAGTCCTGAAGGAACCTGACCCTGCAATTCCTCTAGGAGCAGTGGTTCACTATTCACTAATGCAGTGTTTTCAGCAGCTTCATGGAATGTAAATATCTCAAATAATAGGAATCAACCGCATTTCCCCTTTTGTGAATTGCCTATTCATAGACTTTGCCCCTTTTTCTTTTGTTATTTGTCTCATATATTTGAAAAAGTTATTTGGATACTTGATGTGTATTCTTTTCATGCATAAATGAAGCAAATATCTATTCACTCTTACTTCCTTTAGCTCAGATCCCCAGGACTGTGTTGAACCTGAATGGTGAGAATTGGAACACTTGTCTTATTCCTAATCTCAGAGGGAAGGATTTCACTCTTTCACCATTGAATATGGTGTCAGTTGTGTGTTTCTCATGTGTGAACTTCATTTTGCTGAGGTATATTCCTTCTATACCCAAATTGCTGAGAATTTTTATCATAAATAGATATTGAATTTTGTCTTCTCTTTCTTTTCAGATTTTATTTAGTTAGTTTCATTTTCCTTAATTAGTCTAGCCATTGAGTTGTCAACTTTTTATCTTTAAAAAGACAATTCTTGGTTTTGTCAATATTTCCTTTTGTTTTTCTGGTTTCTGTTTATTTTATTTCTGCTCTTATCTTTGTTGTTATTTCTGCTCTTATCTTTGTTGTTTTCTTTTTTTTTAATGCAAATATTGGTTTTCACCAAAAATGCCCCCCAGACTATGATAAACCTTAAATGTGCATTTAGTTATTTGTTTGTACCAGAGGCAGGACAAGCATTTACAGAGGGTCAGGGAGGGAAACGTGTTGAAGAAAAGGAAGATTTGGGGCATGATTTTTTTTTAATTAATTCATTTTTTTATTGAAGGATAATTACTTTAAAGAATTTTGTTGTTTTCTGTCAAACGTCAACATGAATCAGACATAGGTGTACATATATCCACTCTCTTTTGAACCTCCCTTCCATCTCCCTCCCCATCACACCCCTATAGGTTGATACAGAGCCCTGTTTGAGTTTCTTGAGCTGTACAGCAAATTGCATTTGGCTATCTATTTTACATGTGGTAATGTAAGTTTCCATGTTACTATTGCCATACATCTCACCCTCTCCTCCCCTCTCCGCATGTCCGTAAGTCTATTCTCTATGTCTGTTTCTCCATTGCTGCCCTATAAGTAAATTGTTCAATACCATTTTTCTAGATTCTGTATCTATGCATTAGAATATGATATTTATTGTTCTCTTTCTTACTTACTTCAATGTATAATAGGTTCTAGGAACCTCATTGGAACTGACTCAAAGACATTCTTTTCTATGGCTGAGTAATATTCCATTGTGTATATGTACCACAACTTCTTTATACATTCATCTGTTGATGAACGTCTAGGTTGCTTCCATGTTCTAGCTATTTTAAATAGTGCTGTAATGAACAATGGAGTACCTGTGTCTTTTTCAATTTTGGTTTCCTCAGGGTAGATGCCTAGGAGTGGGATTGCTGGGTCATGTGGTGGTTCCATTCCTAAATTTTTAAGGAATCTCCATACCGTCTTCCATAGTGGCTGTATCAATTTACATTCCCACCAGCAGTGCAAGAGGGTTCCCTTTTCTCCACACGCTCTCCAGCATTTATTGTTTGTAGAATGTTTGACGATGGCCATTCTGACTGGTGTGGGGTGATATCTCATTGTAGTTTTGATTTGCATTTCTCTAATAAAGAGCAATGTTGAGCATCTTTTCATGAGTTTATTAGCCATCTGTATGTCTTCTTTGGAGAAATGTCTGTTTAGGTCTTTTTCCCACTTTTTGATTGGGTTGTTTGTTTTTCTGGTATTGAGTTGTATGAGCTGATTGTATATTTTGGAAATTGATCCTTTGTCAGTTGTTTCATTTGCTACTATTTTCTCCCATTCTGAGGGCTGTCTTTTCACCTTGCTTATAGTTTCCTTTGCTGTGAAAAAGCTTTTAAGTTTAATCAGGTCTCACTTGTTTACTTTTGTTTTTATTTGCATTACTCTAGGAGACGGGTCATAGAGGATCTTGCTTTGCTTTATGTCATTGAATGTTCTGCTTATATTTTCCTCTATGAGTTTTATAGTTTCTGGCCTTACATTTAGGTCTTTAAGGTCTTGCATTTTGAGTTTGTCTTTGTGTATGATGTTAGGAATTGTTGTAATTTTATTCTTTTACATGTAGCTGTCCAGTTTTCCCAGCATCATTTATTGAAGAAGCTGTCTTTGCCCCATTGTATATTTTTGCCTTCTTCGTGAAAAATAAGGCACCCATAGGTGCATGGGTTTACTTCCGGGCTTTCTATCTTGTTCCATTGGTCTATATTTCTGTTTTTGTACCAGTACCATACTGTCTTGATGACTGTAGCTTTGTAGTATATTCTGAAGTCAGGAAGGTTGATTTCTCCAGTTCCATTCTTCTTGCTCAAGACCGCTTTAGCTATTCAGGGTCTTTTGTGTTTCCATATGAATTGTGAAATATTTTGTTCTAGTTCTGTGAAAAATGCCATTGGTAATTTGATAGGGATCGCATTGAATCTGTAGATTGTGTTTGGTAGTATAGTCACTTTTACAATATTGATTCTTCCTACCCAGGAACATGGAATATCTCTTGATATGTTTATGTCATCTTTGATTTCTTTCCTTAGTGTCTTATAATTTTCTATGTACAGTTCTTTTGTCTCCTTAGGTAAGTTTATTCCTAGATATTTAATTCTTTTTGTTGCAATAGTGAATGGGATTGATTCCTTAATTTCTTTTTCTGATTTTTCATTGTTAGTACATAGAAATGCACATGATTTCTGTACACATATTGATTTTTTATCCTTCAACTTTGCTAAATTCACTGATTAGCTCTAGTAATTTTCTGATATTATCTTTAGGGTTTTCTATATACAGTATCATGTCACCTGCAAACAGTGAGAGGTTAACTTCTTCTTTTCCCATCTGGATTCCTTTTATTTCTTTTTCTTCTCTGATTGCTGTATCTAGGACTTCCAGAACTATGTTGAATAATAGTAGTAAAAGTGGGACACCCTTGTCTTATTCCTGATCTTAGGGGGAATGCTTTCCGTTTTTCACCATTAGGAATAATGCTTGCTGTGGGCTTATCATATATGGGCTTTACTATGTTAAGGTAGGTTCATTCTATGCCCATTTTTGAAGAGTTTTAATCATAAATGGGTACTGAATTTTGTCAAAGGCTTTTTCTGCATCTATTGAGATAATCATATGGTTTTTATCTTTCAATTTGTTAATATTGTGTATCACATTGATTGATTTGCATATATTGAAGAATCTTTGCATTCCTGGAATAAACCCAACTTGATCATGGTGAATGAGCTTTTTGATGTGTTGCTGAATTCTGTTTGCTAAAATTTTGTTGAGGATTTTTGCATCTATGTTCATCAGTGATATTGGCCTGTAATTTTCTTTCTTTCTTTTTTTTTTTGGTGCTTGTCTGGTTTTGATTTCAGAGTGATGGTGGCCTTGTAGAATGGTTTGGAAGTGTTCCTTCCTCTGCAATTTTTTGAAAGAGTTTTATAAGGATAGGCATTAGCTCCTCTCTAAATATTTGATAGAGTTCTCCTGTGAAAACTCTAGTCCTGGGCTTTTGTTTTTTGGGAGATTTTTGATCACAGCTTCAGTTTCAGTGCTTGTACTTGGGTTGTTCATAATTTCTATGCCTTCCTGATTCAGAGTTGAAAGATTGAACTTTTTAAGAATCTGTGCATTTCTTCCAGGTTATTAATTTTATTGCCATATAGTTGTTCATAATAGTCTCTTATAGTCCTTTGCATTTCTGCACTGTCTGTTGTTCAGTTCAGTTCAGTCACTCAGTCATGTCAGACTCTTTGCGACCCCATGGACTGCAGCATGCCAGGCCTCCCTGTCCATCACCAACTCCCAGAGCCTACTCAAAGTCATGTCCATTGCATTAGTGATGCCATCCAATCATCTCATCCTCTGTCATCCCCTTCTCCTGCTGCCTCCAATCTTCCCCAGCATCAAGGTCTTTTCCAATGAGTCAGTTCTTTCCATCAGGTGGCCAAAGTATCAGAGTTTCAGCTTCAGCATCAGTCCTTCCAATGAATAGTCAGGACTGATTTCCTTTGGATGGACTGGTTGGAAAACCTTGCAATCCAAGGGACTCTTAAGTGTCTTCTCCAACACCACAGTTCAAAAGCATCAATTTTTCGGCACTCAGTTTTCTTTATAGTCCAACTCTCACATCCATACATGACCACTGGAAAAACCACAACTTTGAATAGACAGACCTTGTTGGCAAAGTAATGTATCTGCTTTTTAATATAATGTCTATGTTGGTCATAGCCTTTTTCATTTCTAACTGTTGTTTCTTTATGCTCACTTTGGGTTTAGTTTGTTCTTATTTTCTAGCTCCTTGAGGCATAAATTTAGGAATTTTATTGGAGTATAGCTGTGTTAAAATACTATATTAGTTTTAAGTGTACAGCATAATGATTCAGTATTTTTATAGTCTTTGCTCCACTAAAGGTTAAGTTCAGTTGCTCAGTCATGTCCAACTCTTTGTGACCCCATGGACTGCAATATGCCTGGCCTCCCTGTCCATCACCAACTCCCAGAGTTTACTCAAACTCATGTCTATTGAATCGGTGATGCCATCCAACCATCTCATCCTCTGTTGTCCCCTTCTCCTCCTGCCTTCAATCTTTCCTAGCATCAGGATCTTTTCAAATGAATCAGTTCTTCACATCAGTTGGCCAAAATATTGGAGTTTCAACTTCAGCATCAGTCCTTCCAATGAATATTCTATAAGATAATGGCTATAATTTCATGTACTATACAATATATCCTTGTTGTTTATCGATTTTATACATAGTAGTCTATTCTTCTTAATCCCATACCTCCTACCTACCTCCTCCCCTTCCCTTGGGTATGACTAGTTTGTTTCCTGTATCTGTAAGTCTGTTTCTGTTCTGCTACATACATTCATTTGTGTTATGTTTTAGACTCCATATATAAATGATATCATACAGCATTTGTCTTTTTTGTCTGACTTATTTCACTAACCATAATATTTTCTAGATCCATCCACATTGCTATAAATTGCAAAATTTATTTCTTTTTTATGGCTGATTAATATTCTATGTGTGTACACACACACACACACACACACACACATACACACACAGATATACACTGCATCTTCTTTCTCCATTCATCTGTGATTGGACACTTATGTTACTTTAATATCTACTGGACAGCTACATATAAAACTGTGAAAGTAGAACATTTCCTCATACCACAAACAAAAATAAACTCAAAAATGATTAAAGACATAAATGTAAGTCCTGAAACCATAAAATTCTTGGAAGAGGAAATAGGCAGGACACTCTTTGATGTAAATCATAGCAATATTATTTTTTTCTGTCTCTTAAGGCAGAAAAAATAAAAGAAAAAATTTAAAAAAATGGGACCTAAGTAAACTTAAAAGCTTTTTCACAGCAAAGGAAATGGTCAAGAAAATGAAAACACAACTTACAGAATGGGAGAGAATATTTGCAAATGATAGGACTGACAAGGGGTTAATATCCCAAATATATAAACAGCTCTTGTAGCTCAATATAAAAATAAAAAATAAAAAATTGGTAGAAGAGCTGAAGAGACATTTTCCCAAAGAAGAGATACAGATGGACTAACAGGCACATGAAAAGATATTCAACATTGCTAATTATTAGAGAAATCCAAATCAAAATGAAGTATAACTTCACACCAGTCAGAATGGCTAGCATCAAAAAGTGTACAAGTAACAAATGTTGTTGAGGATGTAGAGAAAAGAGAACCCTCCTACACTGTCAGTGGGGATCTAAATTGATGCATCCACTATGGAAAACAGCATGGACATTCCTCAAAAAACTAAAAATAGAACTACCGTATGATCTAGCAATTCCACTTTTGGGTATATATATCCAGAAAAAAATGAAAACACTGATTAAAAAGGATACATTCCCCCTAGTGTTCAGCACTGTTTTCAGTAGGGAATATGTGAAAGATTGTTTATTTGAGATATAGCTCTTTTTATTTTTAATTTTGGCGTTTATGACCATAAAATTCCTTCTTAGAACTGCTTTTGCTGTATCCCATAGGTTTTGGTATACTGTATTTTCAATTTCACTTGTTTACAAATTTTTTTGTCTTTTGATTTCTTCATTGTCCCAATGATTATTTAAGATTGTTATTTTAATTTCTACATATTTATGAATTTTTCAGCTCTCCTCATGTTATTGATTTCTAGGTTTGTACAATTGCAGTTAGAAAAGATACTTGAGGTGATGTGAAACTTGCTGACTAGTTTTATGACCTCTTTATGTTCTGTCTGTTACTCCCGGTGTTTCTTGACTTCCTACTTTTGCATTCCAGTCCCGTATAATGAAAAGGACATCTTTTTGGAGTGTTAGTTCTAAAAGGTCTTGTAGGTCTTCATAGAACCATTCAACTTCAGCTTCTTCAGCGTTACTGGTTGGGGCGTAGGCTTGGATTACCATGATATTGAACGGTTTGCCTTGGAAACGAACAGAGATCATTCTGTCGTTTTTGTGATTGCATCCACGTACTGCATTTCTTCAAAGGGATTCCTGCCCACAGTAGTAGATATAATGGTCATCTGAGTTAAATTCACCCATTCCAGTCCATTTTAGTTTGCTGATTCTCCTGCACCCGCTACCACCACCCTGACTGCTCCGAGGTGGGATAGCTCCTCTCAGCCGCTCCTGGGCCATCGCAGTCTGGTACTCTCAGCTGCGCCCCCTTGACCTTGCGGGTGGGGTAAGTCCTCTCAGCTTCACTTCTGCATGGTCCTTACCAGCCGCTACACTTCTGCAGAGTCCATCACAATGAAGCAGGGCAAAGGTTAATAGAGTTTTGCCAAGAGAACGCACTGGTCATAGCAAACACCCTCTTCCAACAACGCAAGAAAAGACTATACACATGGACATCACCAGATGGTCAACACTGAAATCAGATTGATTATATTCTTTGCAGGCAAAGATGGAGAAGCTCTAGTGAGAAATAGATTTAAGGGATTTGATCTGATAGACAGAGTGCCTGATGAACTATGGACGGAGGTTCGTGACATTGTACAGGAGACAGGGATCAAGACCATCTCCATGGAAAAGAAATGCAAAAAAGCAAAATGGCTGTCTGAGGAGGCCTGACAAATAGCTGGGAAAAGAAGAGAAGTAAAAAGGAAAGGAGAAAAGGAAAGATATTCCCATTTTAATGCAGAGTTCCAAAGAACAGCAAGTAGAGATAAGAAAGGCTTCCTCAGTGATCAGTGCAAAGAAATGGAGGAAAACAACAGAATGGGAAAGACTAGAGATCTCTTCAAGAAAATTAGAGATACCAAAGGAACATTTCATGCAAAGATGGGCTCAATAAAGGACAGAAATTGTATGGACCTAATAGAAGCAGAAGATATTAAAAGAGGTGGCAAGAATACACAGAAGAACTGTACAAAAAAGATCTTCACGACCCAGATAATCACGATGGTGTGATCACTCACCTAGAGCCAGACATTCTGGAATGTGAAGTCAAGCGGGCCTTAGGAGGCATCACTACGAACAAAGCTAATGGAGGTGATGGAATTCCAGTTGAGGTATTTCAAATCCTCAAAGATGATGCTGTGAAAGTGCTGCACTCAATATGCCAGCAAATCTGGAAAACTCAGCAGTGGCCACAGGAATGGAAAAGGTCAGTTTTCATTCCAATCCCAAAGAAAGGCAATGCCAAAGAATGCTCAAACTACCACACAATTGCACTCATCTCACAAGCTAGTAAAGTAATGCTCAAAATTCTCCAAGCCAGGTTTCAGCAATATGTGAACCATGGAATTCCAGATGTTCAAGCTGGTTTTAGAAAAGGCAGAGGAACGAGAGATCAAATTGCCAACATCCGCTGGATCATCGAAGAAGCAAGAGAGTTCCAGAAAAACATCTATTTCTGCTTTACTGACTATGCCAAATCCTTTGACTGTGTGGATCACAATAAACTGTGGAAAATTCTGAAAGAGATGGGAATACCAGACCACCTGACCTGTCTCTTGAGAAACCTGTATGCAGGTCAGGAAGCAAAAGTTAGAACTGGACATCGAACAACAGACTGGTTCCTAATAGGAAAAGGATTACGTCAAGGCTGTATATTGTCACCCTGCTTACTTAACTTCTATGCAGAGTACATCATGAGAAATGCTGGGCTGGAAGAAGCACAAGCTGGCATCAAGATTGCTGGGAGAAATATCAATAACCTCAGATATGCAGATGACACCACCCTTATGGCAGAAAGTGAAGAAGAACTAAAGAGCCTCTTGATGAAAGTGAGAGAGGAGAGTGAAAAAGTTGGCTTAAAGCTCAACATTCAGAAAACTAAGATCATGGCATCTGGTCCCATCACTTCATGGGAAATAAATGGGGAAACAGTGGAAACAGTGTCAGACTTAATTTTTTGGGACTCCAAGATCACTGCAGATGGTGGTTGCAGCCATGAAATTAGAAAACGCTTACTCCTTGGAAGGAACGTTTTGTCCAACCTAGGTAGCATATTAAAAAGCAGAGACATTACTTTGGCAACAAACGTCCATCTAGTCAAGGCTATGGTTTTTCCTGTAGTCATGTATGGATGTGAGAGTTGGACTGTGAAGAAAGCTGAGCGCCAAAGAATTGATGCTTTTGAGCTGTGGTGTTGGAGAAGACTCTTGAGAGTCCCTTTGATTGCAAGGAGATCAAACCAGTACATCCTAAAGGAGATCAGTCCTGGGTTTTTATTGGAAGGACTGATGCTAAAGCTGAAACTCCAATACTTTGGCTACCTCATGCAAATAATTGACACATTGGAAAAGACCCTGATGCTGGGAAGTAATGGGGGCAGGAGGAGAAGAGGACGACAGTGGATGAGATGGCTGGATGGCATCACTGACTCGATGGACATGAGTTTGGGTAAACGCCGGGAGTTGGTCATGGACAGGGAGGCCTGGCGTGCTGTGATTCATGGGGTCGCAAGAGTCAGACACAACTGAGCAACTGAACTGAACTGAACTGATATTCTGTCTTGGACTATGTCCTTTATGTGCCTGCAAAGAATGTATATGCTGAAACTATTGGATATAATGCTCTCTCTATATCTATTTGGTCCATTTGATCTAAAGTATGGTCCAAGTACATACTTTCTGTCAGGATATTGAAAGTGGAATATTGAAGCTCCTTACTGTTACTGTATTGTTGTCTACTTCTCTCTTCAAGTCTGTTGGTATTTGCCTAATATATTTAGGTACTGCAGCATTGGGTGCGGAGAAGGCAATGGCACCCTACTCCAGTACTCTTGCATGGAGAATCCCAGGGATGGCGGAGCCTGGTGGACTGTCATCTATGGGGTCGCACAAAGTAGAACACGACTGAAGAGACTTAGCAGAAGCAGCAGCAGCAGTATTGGGTACAGATACATTTACAGTTGTTTTATATTTTGAAGAATTGATTCCTTTATCACTATATAATAACCTTCTTTGTCTCTTGCTACCATATTCCACCAAAAGTCTATTTTTTCTGATATAAGGATAGCTACTCAGCTCTCTTTTCATTTCCACTTGCATGAAATATGTTTTTTTTTTTAAATCCCTTCACTTGGAGCCTATTTGTATCCTTAAATCTGAAGTAAGTCTCTTGTAGGTAACATAAAATTGGTCCTTGTTACTTTTTCCATACAGCCACACTCTCCATTTGATAGGAGAATTTAACTCATATTCATTTGGGGTAATTATTAATAGGTAAGGATTTAGTGGGCTTCCCAAGTGGCTTAGCTGGTAAAGAATCCACTTGCAATGCAGGAGACCTGGGTTCAATTCCTGGGTTGGAAAGATCTCCCAGAGAAGGGCATGGTAACCCTCTCTAGTATTCTTGCCTGGAGAATCCCATAGACAGAACAGCCTGGCGGGTTACAATCCATGGAAATAAAAGCAAAAATAAACAAATGGGACCTAATTAAACTTAAAAGCTTTTGCACAACAAAGGAAACTATAAACAAAGTGAAAAGACAGCCTTCAGAATGGGAGAAAATGATAGCAAAAGAAGCAACGGACAAAGAATTAATCTCAAAAATATACAAGCAGCTCCTGCAGCTCAATTCCAGAGAAATAAATGACCCAATCAAAAAATGGGCCAAACAACTAAACAGACATTTCTCCAAAGAAGACATACAGATGGCTAACAAACACATGAAAAGATGCTCAACATCACTCATTATCAGAGAAATGAAAATCAAAACCACAATGAGGTACTATCTCACTCCAGTCAGAATGGCTGCTATCCAAAAATCTACAAACAATAAAGGCTGGAGAGGGTGTGGAGAAAAAGGAATCCTTTTACACTGTTGGTGGGAATGCAAACTAGCACAGTCACTATGGAGAACAGTGTGGAGATTCCTTTAAAAACTGAAAATAAAACTGCCATATGACCCAGCAATCCCACTGCTGGGCATATACACCGAGGAAACCAGAATTGAAAGAGACACATGTACCCCAATGTTCATCGCAGCACTGTTTATAGTAGCCAGGACATGGAAGCAACCTAGATGTCCATCATCAGTCAAATGGATAAGGAAGGTGTGGTACATATACACAATGGAATATTACTCAGCCATTACAAAGAATGCATTTTAATCAGTTCTAATGAGGTGGATGATACTGGACCCTATTATACACAGTGAAGTAAGCCAGAAAGAAAAACACCAATACAGTATACTAGCGCATATATATGGAATTTTGAAAGATGGTAATGATGACCCTATATGCGAGACAGCAAAAGAGACACAGATGTAAAGAACAGTCTTTTGGACCCTGTGGGAGAAGGCTAGTGTGGGATGATTTGAGAGGGTAGTGTTCAAACGTGTATATTATCATACGTGAAGTGAATCGCCGGTCCAGGTTCAATGCATGAGACAGGGTGCTCAGGGCTGGTGCACTGGGATGACCCTGGGGAATGGGATGGGGAGGGAATTGGGAGGGAGATTCTGGATGGGGAACACATGTGCACCCATGGCTGATTCATGTCGATGTATGGCAAAAACCACTAAAATATTGTAAAGTAATTAGTCTCCAATTAAATAAATTAATTAAAAAAATTGTGTTGTGTAAAGTGAATTTTGAGGTAGTGAATTTTAATTAAGCATTCCACATTCTGATTGCCACCTATGGGAATACAGCACTAGATTATGCTACTCAAAAGCAACTTGTGAGTAAGAGAGATGAAAAGTAAGTTGCATTATACATGTGAAGATGAATTTGATAGACTAGGATTTGAATGAAACCTATTGTGGTATGAAGTGAAATGGAAACAAGTAATAGCACAATAAGACACGAGTGCCAAGAGCTTTGTGATAGGAGTTTGAGCATACAAGGTATTATTAAGGAGAAGACTGGAGTTAACTGGATTCTTCTGGTACACTCATACAATTATAGGGAATCATGCATCCTGATGCATTTATCCCATTTATCCCATGAATATGCTGTTATAATATTATTGCCAAGACAAAAGAAAACTGCAGGATGAAAAGATTTGTGTTTTTCTTTCCTCTTTAGTGTATAATGTTCTGCAAATACTGAAGTCTGTTTTGCTATGTTTAGAAGAATTTTCAAAGGAGGGGTCTTCAGATGTTTGGATGAGATTACAGTGCTTCAGAGATGAGAGTTCAGTCTTCAAAGAGGAGTTAGTCTTCTTGGAGATATTTCTTTCCCTGATAACAGTCAATCTATTACTTATGAAATTATGCCACCGAGACCAATATTTCTTAATTCCTCCTCTGTTTCTCTACAGAACTTACTTGGTGCCCAAGGTGCACCCAATACTTTATTACATGCTAGGACTTATTTACACTTTCCTCTGTGTTTTTTCAACTGTTCAGCATTTTTAGCTGTTCTGAACTGCATATTTCCTTCTGTGTGCATGCTAAGTCGCTTCAGTCATGCCCAACTCTTTGCAACCTATGGACTGAGGCCCTCTAGGCTCCTTTGACCATGGGATACTCCAGGCAATATTCCTGGAGTGGGTTGCCATGCCCTCCCCCAGGGGATCTTCCTGTCCCAGGAATCGAACCCGGGTCTTCTGTGTCTCCTGCACTGCAGGTAGATTCTTTACCACTGAGCCATCAGGGAAGCCCATATTTCCTGCTAAGACCCCACTAATACCTCCCCTAACCCAGATTGACAACCATATAATTTGACCTTCAATCTGCCTCTCAAACTCATTAAATTGACAAAAGAATAAAAGGGAAGTGTTGGCTATACATAAAAATTTAGGGTAATGGTTCTCAGTTTAGGGGGAGGGACCAAAGATTCTGTTGAGAATCTGATGAAAGCAGCAGACCCTTTCCCAAACATTTGATGGGGAAGGGTCTGCATATATACTGTGATTCACATAATAATTTCAAACATTTTATAAATCTCATGAAACCCATATATGGACTATTTAAATATATACAGATTCCAGGTCTAAGGGCTTTTATGGCTCAGGTGGTAAAGAATCTGACCACAATGCAGGAGACCCAGCTTCGATCCCTGGATTGGGAAGATACCCTGGAGAAGAGAATGGCTACCCACTACAGTATTCTTGCCTGGGAAATCCCATCAGAGGAGAATGGCAGGCTATAGTCCATGGGTCCACAAAGAGTCAGACACAACTGTGCAACTAACACTTTTACTTTTCAGGTCTAAAACTTTTGCTCAAGCTGAGTTCAAGGTCTTTCCCCTGGGTTTATTATTCAAGAGAATCAGACCTACTGTCATGGAATTCACTGTGATAAACTGGACCATGGAGGTAGAAGGTTGGGCTTTCAGCATAAATGAACCTAGAATAGCAATATCCTGATATAAAAGACTAGGAGGAGGCCTGATGAATAGATTCCTGTGAGGCCACTTGATGTGTCCTCCAGTTTAGTCAAATTATCTTTCTCCTTGAATGGATTTATCTCAACTCCGTGGGGCCTAGAGTTGTGTGGCTAAATCCCTAAGTGATCCATGTCTACCTAGAGTACCCTGTGTTGATAAGTCCCTGTATACGGGAAGGCAGTAAATGATCAGAGGAGAAAGGGGGGTTTGAACGGCCCCTACCAGATCTTTTTTACCTTAGATAAAATTAACACCAGCCAACTGGAAAAAAAGAAATTATGATGACTGCAAACTGAGCTTTGAAATCTACTGGGAGATTCCTTTATAACTTCTGGAGATACAGTTGTGGCAGAGCCAATTTGTGCATTTGAATGAAGATTTGGGTCTCTGATAATACACGTTGTCTACAATAGACTGAAATATGCTCAAGTACTAATTGGGTATGGATTGATTTTTCATTAAACAATGTAATTTTGGAGCTACACACCTCAAATGAAAGGAATGTAGGTTTTGGAATCAGATGGCTAGGGCTGAATACTAGCTCAGATAATTCCTATGATCTCTTTATTGTTCCTCAACTACGAGTCTATTTTCTAATCTGTGAAAGGGGTGTAAACACCTAACTTAGAGCCACTGTGAGAATTCAGAATAGTTTAAAATTCTAATCTTAGCCCTCAGTAAATAGTAGCCATCTCTGATTATGACCTTGGGGGCAAATGCTTGTATGTACCAGTGTGATCCATTCAAGGTAATTATTCAAACCATTGCACAATTTGTGGTAGATCTTAATTCCAAGATTAAAAGCCTATACTCTATTCCATAGATAATGGAGAGTCACTGAAGGTTTCTTTCTCCTGTTTTTTTTTTTTATGTGAACAAATACAAAACAAAATAAGCTAATGGAAAACGATGAGAAATTACTTCTTCAGTACTGAAAATTCAGGTTGATTTAATTGAAATCTTCAGGCTCAAAACAGTTATTTTTCAAATGAATGGTTTTAGCATTTCAACGACATTGTGCTCTACTGTAGTGTTTTTGTTATTAGAAAGACATGTTGTGGACAATTTATTTACATCTAAGTGGTTACATTTGTTCAGAAGTGGCCAGTATCACTCATGAAAATCTGAGCTGCACTGTTTGAAGAAAAGTGAGGACCCAAAAGATGTGAGGTTGAGGTTTTATGTAAATCATACTTACTTCCACTATAAGGATTATAATTGCTGGAAGCTTTCTTAGATGGCCCAGCTTGGGAAACTGAGGGCCAGGTAAAGGAGGAGAGTTGTATAGCAACATAGTACTAGATTAGAATACAGAAATTTTCTAATACTGAGAAATATGAGTGAAAATTTGTGGGGAAATTTAGTTCGTTCAACAAACATGTGAGCTCCTACTTTTGTGCATGGGGTGGTGGGGGAAGATCATTCATTCAATAAATATGTGAGTCACTACTATGTACCAGGCACTGTGCTAAGTAAACAGGTCAAATAAACCCCAGCTCTGATGGAGTTTATAGATTAGAGGAGTGAGTCAGAGAGTAAAAAGTGGGCAAATAACTTATTTGATTTAATTATAATTCTGTAACTCTGATGTAGAAGATAAACCGGGCTAAGAGAGAACATGAAAAGGGGAGCTTATCAATATATTGGTCTCCATAAGTTGCCTTGCTTGACTTTTATATTTTCATTATATGATTTCTTTCTTACTATACAAATGGGAAAACTATCTTCGAATTTGTTTGTTTCATTGGTTTGAAGCTATTAACTTCACCGGAGTGATCTAGACAGATCTAACCACTAGGGGTCGCCTTGGGCCAGGGCAGCAACAAGAACACCTCTTGACCTACATCTGTGGGTATAATCAGCCTGAATACAAAGTAGTGTTTAGAATCTGAGTTGGATCTGGAAGAGTGCTTAAGATTTTGAATAGACAGAGTTGAACATTAGAAGAAGCTCAGTTATTTATTCCAACATTAGCAAAAGCAGATAGGGGAATATGTAGGAGGGTAATGAAGAATACCAAGTAAATCAGCTGGGCTGGAACATTGAGTGTGTGAAGAATACAAGTAGAACATAATATTGGAAGGGTGCTTTGGGATGAAATTTATGAAAGTCTTAAGTATCAAGCTAAAGAGTTTTAGTTTTATCATGCTAGCAATTGGGATGTTTTGAAGATTTTAAAGAAGGAAATATAAACAGAATGAGCACAGTTTAGGAAGCTTTAAAAATATCTCAGTGAAACATAATGAAAGAATTGTTAGTAGTGGCCAGTCACTGCCATAGAGAATGCAGCCAGAGGAGGAGAACTGAGAGAAAGCTGAATTTAAGTGTGTATATGGATGGATCTGGGAGTTATCCATATGGAACATAGAATAGGCAGTTGAAAATGAAGAACTGGAGACTGTAGAAAATGAGGGTTACCAAAAAAATCAAGGAAAGTAAGCCTAGAAACAATGGATAAAGCCCTGGGACAAGACATAAGAACAGAAGCAGAGAGAACCTCAAATAGGCATCTGGAAAATGATCAGCCTTTGGGTGTAGGGTGTGGATGAAGCAATAGAGCAGGAGACAGAGAAAAAGTGACCAAAGTGGTTCTCATTCTGCTGAATACATAGTTGGAACAAGACTGGCAAAAATAATTTTTATATACCCCATAAGCATTAGAAATTGAGAACAAAGAAAAAAGGCAGTGGCTAGCAGGCTTTGCTCCCATGACTTTGAGAGATGTAGGAAGAGCTGAGCTAACTATATTTAATAACCAAGAGATAGTAATTTAAAAGATGAGGGAGCAGAGTTAGATGGGCTGAGGGTGGAAGCTTAGTCTCCAGTGTGACTTTCCACCCTTCATTTTCCTCTCCAAGCATCACTCTCCTCTTCAGCAAAATGCAGGTACTAATGATACCTCCTCATGGAACATGCATATAGGAAGTGTTTAGTGTAGTGCCACAAACATAGCAATATTTACTGAGTGCTTACTTTGTGTTGCTTGTTATGATGTTTGGTATAAAGGGAATGGCCCCCATGTCTCTTGATAGCCTCTGAATGCAAGATTATCTCAACCTCAATGCAAAACCTCAAATGAAAGATTATCTCAGAATATGATTGCATGAAAAAAAAATGCTGCCTTTCCTTAGAAATTGATGGACTTTCTGCTTTGTAATAATGTGTATTATGCAAGTTTTAGTTACTGTTTTGTTTCCTGAAATATCAGGACTAAGTTTGAAACTCAAACCTAAGAAATAATCAATCCTTATAGTTTGCATATTTGCTGCTGCTTCATTTCCATGCTTCTGATTTTGTATTTTAAAATTGATATTACCACTTTATATGATCATTTATTATGTACCAATTTCTTTTTCTGGAAAGGTATTAATTACTCGAATGCATCCTGAGAACACCTTGGTAAAAATTATTAATCCTACTTAGTGTATAAGAAAACTAAAGGTCAGGGTGGTGAGGTAGCTTCCAGAGTCCCATAGTTAGTAAGTGCAAGAATAGAAATCTGAAACTTCCTCTCTCCAGGGTTTCCCAGGTGGCAGTAGTGGTAAAGAATCTGCCTGCCAGTGCAGGAGACATAAGAGACGTGGGTTCAATCCCTGGGTCAGGAAGATTCCCTGCAGGAGGGCATGGCCATCCACTCCAGTATTCTTGCCTGGAGAATCCCATGGACTGAGGAGCCTGGCAGGCTACAGTCCATAGGGTCGCAAAGAGTCAGACTGAGCATGTACACCTCTCTGAAACCCTAAGCATTTGCTACTTTTCTTATGATCGTTATGAGTCAAAAGTATAATAAAGGAATAATAACAGAAAAAAATAACATGATTTCAAAGCAGTACAGTTGATAAAGGATTGGGTTTTAAATGGCCGAACACATAAAATATGTGAACTCAATGATATCGCTGCTACAAAAACTTGCAGATGGGACCCATCTGCTTCTTTGTGGCCTGACTACATTTAATTCTAGGCATTGCATTCCAGGAAGGGTTCAGTCAAGCTAGACTGTCCAAAAAAGGCCAAGCAGATGGTAAAGAGACCTAAAACCATATCACACAATGGTTATAAGCATAAACTTGAAAGCTGACATGAAGAAAAGACAGGGGCACATTTTTGCTCTTATTTTTGTGAACTGATGAGGGATTAGATTTGCTTTACATGGTGCACAAGGACAGAACCGGGATCTGTGGCAGAAATTTCAAGGTAGAAGGTTTGGCTTAACATAAAGATGGAATTTTCTAGTATTAAACACTTTTCATTAACAGAATGAGGTGCCTCAAGGGATAACGAACTTTGGAGCAGTTTTAGTTTTTTTTTTTTTTTTTTTTTAAGCTTAAGCAAAGGTTGGATAGTCACTTGGCAGAGATACTGCAGAGGTGTTTCTACTAGTGAGTATGGGATAGACAAGCAATTTTAGTCTAAGGCCTCTCCAACAATGATTTGTCATTGTATGAAATGAAGATAACTATGTTGATCTATCCATATGTTCTCTGTCAGATGTTTCTGCATCAGAAATCTAAATCAGGATATACAAAATAGTACAACTCCAGTATCTCAATTATATAATGTTGCTGTTGTTGTTCATTGGCTAAGTCGTGTCCAACTCTTTGCAACCCCATGGACTGCAGCATGCCAGGCTTCCCTGTCCATCACTATCTCTCAGAGTTTGGTCAAACTCATGTCCATTGAGCCAGTGATGCCATCCAACCATCTTATCCTTGACATCCCCTTGTCCTCCTGCCCTCAATCTTTCCCAGCATCAGGGTCTTTTCCAGTGAGTGAGCTCTTTGTATCATATTGCCAAAGTATTGGAGCTTCAGTATCAGTCCTTCCAGTGAATATTCAGGATTGATTTCCTTTAGGATTGACTGGTTTGGTCTCCTTGTTATCCAAGGAACTCTTAAGAGTCTTCTCCAGAACCATAGTTTGAAAGCATCAGTTCTTTGGTTCTCAGCCTTCTTTATGGTCCAACTCTCGCATCCATACATGACTACTGGAAAAACCATAGCTTTGACTAGCAAAGCAATGTCTCTGCTTTTTAATACACTGTCTAGGTTTGTCATAGCTTTCCTTCTAAGGGGGAAGAATCTTTTAATTTCATGGCTTCAGTCACTGTCCACAGTGATTTTGGAGCCCAAGAAAATAAAGTCTGTTACTGTTTCTCTTGTTTCTCCATCTATTTGCCATGAAGTGATGGGACCAGATGCCATGATCTCAGTCTTTTGAATGTTGAGTTTTAAGCCAGCCTTTTCACTCTACTCTTTCACCTTCAAGAGGCTCTTTAGTTCCTCTTTGCTTTCTGCTATTAGAGTGGTATCATCTGCATATCTGAGGTTCTTGATATTTCACCTAGGAATCTTGATTCCAGCTTGTGATTCATCCAGCTTGGCACAGAGCTTTATTTCTTCCCCATACTAGAGCTTACTTATGGATCAGCAGGAAAGGCCTGCTCTACTTAGTCACTCAGTGCAATGCCTGCTGATGCTGACTGCCCAAAGTTAAGCCAAATTTCACAAGTTAAGGGGAAAGTCCTCCACAAGACTGCCCTCACTTAAGATATCTGCCACAAGCTTGGGGGTTCACAGAGTTCAGAAAAGTGTTACTCTTAGTATTATAGTTTTTTTTTTTAGCAAAATTGATATTAATCAGAACCAGTGAAAAGAAGAGACTCATTGAGCAAGATCTGGGAATGTCCCAAATGAGGAGCTTCTGCAGCCTTCTCCTTGTGGAGTTAGTACTGATCACCCTCCCAGCACAGTGTATTGTCCATCCGAGGACTCACTCATGCTTTGCTGTCAAGACTTTTATTGGGGATTTTTATTGGGGTTTCATTCCATAAGTGTGGTTGATTGAAACATTGATCATTTGTTTCAATTTGAATTCACCCTCCTCTCCCTAGAGGTTGGAGTGATATCAAATCTTTAATCACATAGTTGGTCTTTCTGGCGCAGCCAGCCCCCATCCTGAGTTATTTCTAAAACCTATCTATGCGCTCAATATGAGTCACCTTATCAACATAAACTTTCAAGTGAATAACAAAGCCACTTTTATTACTAAAACATGACCAAGGCTTTAGAGGTTCCTGACCTCTCAGGAACCTACTCCAGTATCCTTGCCTGGAAAATCCCACGGCAGAGAAGCCTGGTGGGGTCACAAAGAGTAAGGAACAACTGAGTGACTAACACTTCTTCAGGAACCAGGAAGCAGGAACCAAGGCCAGACAGATTCTTTATTACACAACACTCAGAGGAACCCAGAAAGATGAAGTAGCTACCATCTTGAACTTTGTTGGTTGCTTTGGGGCAGAGTGAGAGAGAGAGAAGTTGGATGAAGGAAAGGATAGGAAGAGGGGATGGAGAGAGAGGAGAGAGAGATCTAGATGGTCTCACTCTAGTGTTTAAATGCTCTGGTCCAGAAGTGGCATGTTCCTTGGGCTCACAACTCATTGGTCCAAACTAACCACATGACTTCACCCAACCACAGGGGGGCCAGGAAGTACCACTCTCTCATGGGACTGGAAGGAGAAAGTTAAAAAAAATTAATAATAGCCCTGAAAATGTACCCTATATTTCTTTTGATTGTACAATCATTTTCTTAGCATAGTCACATTTTACCAGTATTTTCATTTACATATTAGTTTTCCTGCATGAATGTTGTCTTTAAACCTAGCTAAAATATCTTTATAATCGATGATCTTATTTAGAAACTCATGGGTATTTCTATACATTTAAGTTGGATTGTTTTAATGATATAAAAAGATTTCCATATAAAGCATTTGTTTTCATATTTTATTTCCATTAACTACATTAACTTTAAACTCCATGTTGAAAATAGAAATGATATATAGTAGAGAACTGGACACATTACATATTTTTTTTTGTAAAGTTATATCAACAAAAATAATTTTAAAGGGTAAAATATAACCATTTTCTTAAATTAAAAAATTGGGTTCAAGAAACAAATATTTCTCTTATTTCCTAAGTATATCTAGACTGCTATCTAGCTTTATTTTGATGTCACAAACACTAAGGGAATGAAACAATCTTAAACTATTAGGCACATGTCATGCTAACACACAGATAAGTAGTTGTTAGTATGACTTCAGAAGGTAATAGATTTTTCCTTTGCAAAACAGAACTTATAAATAGATTAAATGTGGTAGAAAACTCAAAAGCAGTATTCAAGACCATTCATCTGGCATTCAAATGCTCAGTATATTTAACCATTTTGGGATGATGTCAAGAATATCACATCTGTGGGAAAGAATGAAAAAAACTGAGAAGAGGAAAGATGATTATTTTAGAGAACAGACTTGCTTTTGTTTAGAGACCTAGAATAGTTGAATCTCTTCCCTTCCCCATGCCGCAGGCCTATGTGAATAATTGGTGGGTATTTTACTTCACATCAATCATCACATAATAAGATGGCACTTCTAGTATCTTCCTGGAATTGCATCATACTTCCCCGTCTACTCTTCTGCTAGGAATTCAAAGGAAATGCCTAACTAATGAGGCAGCATGGGAATTTATAGTTAATTGTGAAAAAACTCTTACAGTATTAGAAACTTGAGTGGAAAGTTCAGTTATAAGAAAAGAAGATAGCTTTAAAATCAGCTGTGCCCTTCCAAGTCAAGAGAGATCATATAGAAAAGTTAAAAATAATTAAACAACAAGAATAACAAAATTCCCATGGATCTCTTATGACCAGTCCTTAAATAACAGTGATGAAAAGAATGATAATGATTTCTATATACTGAGGTTCTAACAGGTGCGAGTGATATTCACTATCTCTAATGATCCTAATAACATGCAGAGTACATTTTGGTATCCTTAATTTTAAGATGAGGCAATGGAAAGTTCAAACAGTAAAATCACTTGATCAAAACAGCAGTTTCAGGATCCAGTATTAGACCACAGTCACCAGTTTCATGTCTAGGACTATTATCCTTTCCTTTCAACCAGTGGCTTGCTGGAATTGACTTATACTAGTATGCAAGGGCTAATTGTTAAATTTTCAGGAATTTTTCAAGCCATTATTGGAGACTAAATTATATAAACATACAATCAAATAATTTTATTTTATTAAAAATATTTTTTGGAATGCACTAGGTAGGTCTTCGCTGTGGTGCACAGGCTTTCTCTAGTTGTGGCACGCCAACTTACTTGCCCCATGGCATAAGGGGTTCTAGTACCCCAACCAAGAATCAAATCCAAGTCCCCTGCGTTGGAAGACAGATTTTTACCCACTGGACCACAGAGAAGTCCCCAAATTATATTTTTAAAAGTTATTAAATGTTCAAAACTCATCACTTCCTAATGATTTTGACTAATTGTGTTGGTCAAATAACATGCGCCTTATTTAGCTGCTCAGTTGTGTCCAAGTCTTTGCAACCCCTTGGACTGTAGCCCACTAGGCTCCCCTGTCCATGGGGATTCACCAGGCAAGAACACTGGAGTCGGTTTCCATGCCCTCCTCCAAGGTATCTTCCCATCCCAGGGATCGAACCCAGGTCTCCAGCATTTCAGGCAAATTCTTTACAATCTGAGCTACCAGGGAAGCTCAGTCAAATAATTTTGTTATTGTTATTTTGACTATATTTTACTGTTATCTGAGTTATGGATGTTATTCCATTTATTATATCTATATGGGAGTAATTCTATGCAGTGCTGCACTGCTGTGTTTCTCTTTCTAGCTCCCCACTGAGGGACATCATATTGGCAGCTTGAAATCAGTCACAGTGGCAGTATTTATACCATAGAAATCAGCAAATTCTACAAACCAGAGCTTGGTTCATTGTTCTCATGCTTTTCTTGATTTAATATAGTTATAGATTAATACATATTAAACTTAAAAGTTTCTACACCAGTAGCCATTATATTGTGAATAGCAGAAATAAAAGAGGAAATACATATTCTTCCAATACATAAAAACTATCATCTAAATTAGCAAAAATTCACTCATGTCCTTGACAGAATGAGTGAACTTTTGAAATCCACCTTTGATGTTTTACTTTCATCTTATTTCTTAATGTAAATGAAGATATCAACCAACATTTATGTCAGAACTATATTAATACATCACTTGTGACCAGAGTATGAGCTTAGCAAACATCAACAAAAACATTCTGTGATAATAACTGGACTATATATATAGTTGCCAGCAAATTTGGAAAACTCAGCAGTGGCCATAGGACTGGAAAAGGTTAGTTTTCATTCAAATCCCAAAGAAAGGCAATGCCAAAGAATGTTCAAACTACCACACAATTGCACTCATCTCCTATGCTAGCAAAGTAATACTCAAAACTCTCCAAGTCAGGCTTCAACAGTATGTGAGCAGAGAAATTCCAGATGTTCAAGCTGGATTTAGAAAAGGCAGAGGAAACAGAGATCAAATTGCCCATATCTGTTGGATCACAGAAAAAGCAAGAGAATTCCAGAAAAACATCTATTCTGCTTATTTGACTACACCAAAACCTTTGACTGTGTGAATCACAACAAACTGGAAAATTCTGAAAGAGATGGGAATACCAGACCACCTTACCTGCCTCCTGAGAAATCTGTATAAGGTCAAGAAGCAACAGTTAGAACCGGACATGAAACAACAGATTGGTTCCAAATTGGGAAAGGAGAACATCAAGGCTGTATATTGTCATTCTGCTTATTTAACTTATATGCAGAGTACATCATGAGAAATGCTGGGCTGGAGGAAGCACAAGCTGGAATCAAGATTGCCAGGAGAAATATCAGTAACCTCAGATACACAGATGACACCACCCTTACGGCAGAAAGTGAAGAAGAACTAAAGAGCCTCTTGATGAAAGTGAAAGAGGAGAGTGAAAAAGCTGCCTTAAAACTCAACATTCAAAAAACTAAGATCATGGCATCTGGTCCCATCACTACATGTCAAATAAAGGGAAACAATGGAAACAGTCACAGGCTTTATTTTCTTGGGCTCAAAAATCACTGCATATGGTGACTGTAGCCATGAAGTTAAAAGACGCTTGCTTCTTGGAAGAAAAGCTATGACCAACCTAGACAGTGTATTAGAAAGCAGAGACATTACTTTGTCAGCAAAGATCCATCTAGTCAAAGCTGTGATTTTTCCAGTACTCATGTATGGATGTGAGAGTTGGACTATAAAGAAAGCTGAGTGCCAAAGATTTGATGCTTTTAACTGTGGTGTTGGAGAAGACTCTTGAGAGTCCCTTGGGTTGCAAGAAGATCCAACCAGTCAATCCTAAGGAAATCAGTCCTGAATCTTCATTGGATGGACTGGTGCTGAAGTTGAAACTCCAATACTTTGGGCCACCTGATGCGAAGAACTGACTCATTTGAAAAGACCCTGATGCTGGGAAAGATTGAAGGCAGGAGGAGAAGGTGACACAGAGGAAGAGATGGTTGGATGGCATTACTGACTTGATGGACTTGAGTTTGAGCAAACTCTGGGAGGTGGTGATGGAAAGGGTAGCCTGGCATGCTTCAGTCCATGGGCTCACAAAGAGTTGGACACAATTGAGTGACTGAACTGAACAGAATCAGACCAACAAACTGCTGCCAGTGTTGTCTTTCTAAAATGCAAATGTAGTCATTTTATTCTCCTATAAGAAATAGCAGTTTTTCAAACAAAGGTCTGTATAGTCAAATATATGGTTTTTCCAGTATTCATGTATGGATGTGAGAGTTGGACCATAAAGATGGCTGAGTACCAAAGAATTCATGCTTTTGAACTGTGGTGTTGGAGAAGACTCTTGAGAGTCACTTGGACTGCAGGAAGATCAAACCAGTCAATCCTAAAGGAAATTAGTCCTGAATTTTCATTGGAAGGACTGATGCTGAAGCTGAAGCTCCAATACTTTAGCCACCTGATGCAAAGAGCTGGCTCATTAGAAAAGACCCTTATGCTGGGCAAGATTCAAGGCAGGAGGAGAAGGGGATGACTAAGGACAAGATAGTTGGATGGCATCACCAACTCAATGGACATGAGTTTGAGTAAGCCCTGGGAGATGGTTGAAGGACAGGGAAGCCTGGTGTGCTGCAGTCCATGGGGTCACAAGGAGCTGGACACGACTGAACAACAACAATAATTACACAATGAGAAAATGAAGAATGAACAATGTATGTCTTAGGTTGTGAATTTTATGTACCAAATAATATAGCATCAAAATTTAGACTATGATATCAGAGTATAATTAAGAGTCCATCTCTTATTGTTGTTGAACTACTGACAACTTTCAGGCCCCAGTATTCCTCCCTCATCTGCCCTACATCTGGGCAAGGTGATAAAATCTGTGTGCTACCTCCTTTGGTGTTGGTGGATGATTGAAACCAGGCAAGTCCTAGCCCACACAGGGAGCTCACTCCAGGCCCATCCCCTAATCATGATCAAAACCTCAAGCCAATCTCCTTTCCCTGTCTTCTGAAGCCATTTGCAGACCTCCTTGGGAGCCATGCACCTCTCCCTGGAAAACCTTACTATGAGTGATAAATTATTTCAGACCTTTTTAGTGTATGTGTGTGGTATCATCAGTCTTGATATTTGTGCCAAGTTTTGGGTGAGAAGATCCATCCTATTGTGTGGAGTGATGACTCAAAACAGAGTGTGCAACAAATAGAGATCATAAAGATATGCCTTAATTTATGTCTTTTGCCCTTGAAATGGCATGTAAACAAGCCAAAAAACAAAAAGCATTTATAATTTGCTGCATAACAAAACACCCCATTCCTTAGAGGTGGAAAAATAGTGTATTGTTTCTGACAAGTCTTAGTATTGACTGAGCTCAGGTGAGTGGTTCTCACTAGGTTGCCATCAAATGCTATGGATGGAATCAGCTGAAACCTTCTTCACTCACATGTCTAGTTTACAGGCTGGAGAGGCTTGAAAAGCTGGGAGCTGTCAGTCTCTCTGCTTGGTTTAGGGCTTTCTCACAGCACGTCATTCTCAGGCTACTCACACTTCTTACTGGTGTCTGGCTTCTAATAGGCAGGAGCTGGAATATGCCTGGTCCTTTATGTACTATCCGTGGAATTGGCACAGTGCCATTTCTGCAGTATTTTGTTGGTCAAAACAGTAATGGGGCTTACTCAGATTTAAGGGTGTGGAGAAGCAAGTTCCTCCTTTGTATGAGAGAGTGGTAAGTCTCATTTAAGAAAAGCGGAGGGGATGGGAGTTGTGGCCATTTTTAGAAAATACCATCTTTCATAATAAGGATAAAAGACTGAATTACATAATATGAGTTGGGATAATCAATGTATGCTGAGCTCTATTACGTGAAAACTGAAACCCTACATTTTATTCAATTACACATAAAACATTTATGATATTCTCCATAAATAAAAACTAATATATTCCATAGAAGCAGGGAAGAAAACATTTTCTGGTCATTATAGCTGAACAATAATACTTGTTATAGATTAAGAAACAAAAACAAATATTATTCTCCCCTCCCCAGAATACTTCAGTGTCATAAAAAAATTTAATGCTCTACTAAACAATTTGATTCACAGAGCAAATTACAACCAAAATGGTGGAATCTCAGGAAATAAAAATAATAAGAAGGTTATATGTAGGAAACTAAGACACAGCTCCAATAATTTGGCCTCCTGATGTGAAGAATATTTTTTTGTATACTTCTTATGTGTATTCTTGCCACCTCTTCTTAATATCTTCTGCTTCTGTTAGGTCCGTGCCATTTCTGTCCTTTATTTAGCCCATCTTTGCATGAAATATTCCCTTGGTATCTCTAATTTTCTTGAAGAGATCTCTAGTCTTTCGCATTCTATTGTTTTTCTCTATTTCTTTTCATTGATCACTGAGGAAGGCTTTCTTATCTCTCCTTGCTATTCTTTGGAACTCTGCATTCAAATGGGCATGTATTTCCTTTTCTCCTTTGCTTTTCGCTTCTCTTCTTTTCACAGCTATTTGTAAGGCCTCCTCAGACAGCTATTTTGCCTTTTTGCATTTCTTTTTCTTGGGAATGGTCTTGATCCCTGTCTCCTGTACAATGCCATGAACCTCCATCCATAGTTCATCAGGCACTCTGTCTGTCATATCTAGTCCCTTAAATGTATTTCTCACTTCCACTGTATAATCATAAGGGATTTGATTTAGGTCATACCTGAATGGTCTAGTGGTTTTCCCCACTTTCTTCAATTTAAGTCTTGATTTGGCAATAAGGAGGTCATGATCTGAGCCACAGTCAGCTCCTGGGCTTGTTTTTGCTGACTGTATAGAGCTTCTCCATCTTTGGCTGCAAAGAATATAATCAGTCTGATTTTGGTGTTGACCATCTGGTGATGTCCATGAGTAGAGTCTTCTCTTGTGTTGATAATCGTGATGGTGTGATCACTCACCTAGAGCCAGACATTCTGGAATGTGAAGTCAAGTGGGCCTTAGGAAGTATCACTACGAACAAAGCTAGTGGAGGTGATGGAATTCCAGTTGAGCTACTTCAAAGCCTAAAAGATGATGCTGTGAAAGTGCTTCACTCACTATGTCGGCAAATTTGGAAAACTCAGCAGTGGCCACAGGACTGAAAAAGGTCAGTTTTCATTCCAATCCCAAAGAAAGGCAATGCCAAAGAATGCTCAAAAGTGAAAGTGAAAGTGAAGTTGCTCAGCCATGTCCAACTCTTAGTGACCCCATGGAATGTAGCCTACCAGGCTCCTCCATCCATGGAATTTTCCAGGCAAGAATGCTGGAGTGGGTTGCCATTCCCTTCTCCAGGGGATCTTCCCAACCCAGGGATTGAACACAGGTCTCCTACATTGCAGGCAGATGCTTTACCATCTGAGCCACCAGAGAAAGAATGCTCAGATTACTGCACAATTGCACTCATCTCACACGCTAGTAAAGTAATGCTCAAAATTCTCCAAGCCAGGCTTCAACAACAGTATGTGAACCGTGAACTTCCAGATGTTCAAGCTGGTTTTAGAAAAGGCAGAGGAACCAGAGATCAAATTGTCAACATCCGCTGGATCATCGAAAAAGCAAGAGAGTTCCAGAAAAATCTCTATTTCTGCTTTATTGACTATGCCAAAGCCTTTGACTGTGTGGATCACAATAAACTGTGGAAAATTCTGAAAGAGATGGGAATACCAGACCACCTGACCTGCCTTTTGAGAAACCTGTATACAGGTCAGGAAGCAACAGTTAGAATTGGACATGGAATAATAGACTGGTTCCAATTAGGAAAAGGAGTACGTCAAGGCTGTATATTGTCACTCTGCTTATTTAATTTACATGCAGAGTACATCATGAGAAACGCTGGGCTGGAGGAAGCACAGGCTGGAATCAAGATTGCCAGGAGAAATATCAATAACCTCAGATATGCAGATGACACCACCCTTATGGCAGAAAGTGAAGACGAAATAAAGAGCTTCTTGATGAAAGTGAAAGAGGAAAGTGAAAAAGTTGGCTTAAAGCTCAACCTTCAGAAAACTAAGATCATGGCATCTGGTCCCATCACTTCATGGCAAATAGTTGGGGAAACAGTGGAAACAGTGGGTAAGTATTTTTTTGGGCTCCAAAGTCACTGCAGATGGTGTTTACAGCCATGAAATTAAAAAACGCTTATTCCTTGGAAGGAAAGTTATGACCAACCTAAACAGCATATTAAAAAGCAGAGACATTGCTTTGTCCAAAAAGATCCGTCTAATTAAGGCTATAGTTTTTCCAGTGGTCACGTATGTATGTGAGAGTTGGACTATAAAGAGGCCCAAGTGCAGAAGAATTGATGCTTTTGAACTGTGGTGTTGAAGACTCTTGAGAGTCCCTTGGAATGCAAGCAGATCCAACCAGTCCATCCTAAGGGAAGTCGGTCCTGGTTTTTCATTGGAAGGACTGATTTTGAGGCTGAAACTCAAGTATTTTGGCCACCTGATGCAAAGAGCTGACTCATTTGAAAAGAACCTGATGTTGGGAAATATTGAAGGCAGGAGGAGAAGGGAACAACAGAGGATGAGATGGTTGGATGGCATCACCGACTCAATGGACATGAGTTTGGGTAAACTCTGGGATTTGGTGATGGACAGGGAGGCATGGCATGCTGCGGTTCATGGGGTCGCAAAGAGTTTGACATGACTGAGCGACTGAACTGAACTGAACTGAACTTTGAAAAACTGACTCATTTGGAAAGACCCTGATGCTGGGAAATATTGAAGGTGGGAGGAGAAGGGGACGACAGAGGATGAGATGGTTGGATGACATCACCAACTTAATGGACATGAGTTTGAGTAAACTCTGGGACTTGGTGATGGACAGTGAGGCCTGGTGTGCTGCAGTCCATGGGGTCTCAGAGAGTCGGACACGGCTGAGCAACTGAACTGAAGACACAGCTCAATAAGATCTCAGAGGTAAATTCATATAGAATATTTATTAGTGAGGATAGGCTGCTGGCTATAACAAATGATCTGCATCTATAATGGCTCAAACACAACAGAAGTGTATCTCTTATGTAAAAGTAGAGCATGGGTGAAGAGCTCACCCTCCTCCAGGTAGTTATTCGGAGTCTCTGGCTAATGGAGATTCCGCCAGATTGAACTGGCTTTCAAGGTTTCCCTGGTATCATCTCCATTCTACCCATCTATAAGGGAAGCATCAGAGAGGAATTGATAGTGGTGTTTGGTTTTTTTAGTGCTGGCCTTAAGTGGCACAACAGATTTTGTCTCCCATTCTATTGCCTGATCGGAATTCAGTCACATAGGTATACACAACTATGCCTCCAGGGGCAGAGTCAACATTTATGAAAGCAATCTTTCAGATAACAAGTGTTTATTGAGGACCTAGAATTAACTGGCACCTGTGACATGGATTTGGGATTTAGTGATGAATATAAATGAAACACACTGTACTTTCATCAATCTTAAGAGTCTAATGAGAAAGCAAGTAATCCTAATGATATATGAGTTACGATATTTTCATATAATGAAATGTTTTCATAGTAGAAATAAATGAATTAGAGGAGTATCAATATGTATACATCTTAAAAAAACATTGTATAGGAAAAAGACAAGTTGCATTGGGTTACATTTTACATGTTAATACACATATATATGTATTATTTAGGAATCTTACATATTAGTGAACTAATTACAACATGTATATGAGTGACAAACACCAAATTCAGGATCGTGGTCAGCACTGGGAAAATAGAAGTGTGAAAGAGGGCAGAGACTATAATTCAAAGGATGTTCAGGTGACTTTAAATGATTTCATAATGCTTTATTATTTCTAAATTTTTATCTATTTCTGACAAATAAAAATTGCATATATTTAAGATATACAACATGATATTTTGATACCTGTATACACTGTGAAATAAACAAGATAATCAAGGTAACATATCCATCACTTATATAGTTATCTTTTGTGTGTGTGTGTGCATATTGAGAACATTAGAGATCTACTATCTTAGCAGATTTCTAGTGTATAATGTATTATTTACTCTAGTTACCATGCTATAATTTAGGTTTCTAGAAATTATTCATCTTATAGCTAAGTTTGATGAATAACTTCCCTTTCTGCCCTCCCTCTCCCCTCCCCCTGCCACCAGCCTCTAGGCAGCAGCATTCTACTATGTTACTATGAATTCAACTTCTTTTTTCCTTTTTTGGTAATGCTTTATTCTTTACCTTGGTCACAGAAACACAGATGTTCATTATATTATACTTTTCTTGTGTTTGTATGTCTCAAATTTTCATAATGTGATGCAAATTATGAATACAATTCAAAATAAAACTATAATCCTATGCATATATTTACCAGTAAATTCATGTACAAATACTTTTGTCATAATCATCAGTAAATATTTATGGAAAGCTTTTTCTAAAGAGTGTAGGGAAGATACAACATTTGTTATTCACAAGTCCAAAAAGTGATTGTGTTATGCTAGACAGGGATGAAAAGTTTGATTGGATCAGTGACTCTCTTGAGCATTTTCTAAACAAGAAATTAGCTTTTCATATGGCCCTTCTGGCCATCTCTGCTTCTCCTATTCAGATGATTTCTCTCTAAAGTGTCCCTCAATCCCAATGACAAATTACTAATCCCAATAACAAATTACATGGCTAGAGCAGGGTGAAAATTCTAACTCCTTTGTACTGGCCTGAGGGATTTAGGGTTCATTGAAAGACTGAGTAACCACAACTCACTGTGAGAGTTTTTTTTCCTGGAATTATAGATGAAGTAAAAATTTAGTTAACTGCCTGAAAATTTACTCTGGAGAATTCTGTTTGATAGCAACTAATGCCAAAATCAGGCTTCCCTTGTGGCTCAGATGGTAAGAAGCTGCCTGTAATGCAGGAGATGTGGGTTCAATCCCTGGGTCGGGAAGATCCCGTGGAGAAAGGAATGGTTACCCACTCTAGTATTCTTGCTTGGGAAATCTCATGGAAAGAGGAGCCTGGTGGGCTACAGTCCATGGGGTTGCAAAAGAGTAGGATATGACTTAGCAACTAAAGAGAAACGACAACAAATCTTCAGATGTTTCAAATTTATATTTTTCCTGTTGGTTTCCAACTCAATTTCACTGTCACCAGAGAATGAGACCAGTATTCTTTGAAGTGTATCATGGTAGATTGTTATTTTGGTTGCTCCTAGTGAACCACACCTTTATTAATTCCCTTTCGTAACATCCCCACCATCTTGACTCTTGGCTTGGCTATGTGATAACGTATGGAAAATGGAACATTAGCAATCATGATACAAGATGGATCTTGATAAGCACTACCAATTAGAGTTTGTCCCCTTGGAAAGTTCTTTCTGGGATTCCAACTACCATGATGTGAAAAGCCACATGGAAAGGCCATGCATTTTGGTTATCTGTTGCTTTGTAACACAACACTCCAAAATTTAATAGCTTAAGACAACAGCTTGCTATTTCTCATTATTTTATGAGTTGGCTAGGTGGTTCTTCCACTTAACATGGTAATGTCAGCTGGGGCACTGGGCCAGCAGGACTGTCCAAATTGGCTTCATTCATATGACTGGTAGATGTCTGGGAACATAGCTGGGGATATTGGCCAGGGGCATAGTTTTTCTCCCATGTGGGCATTCCCAAATGGTTGCTTGGTCTTCCTCCATGCTTGGCACCTGGGTTCTAAGGAGTTTCAACAGAGCATGACATTACTTAATAGCAGAACCAATACTCCAAGGAGGAAGGAGCAAACAGGTAAAAACATATAACACTGATTTAAGAAGCATAAACTTAAAAAAAATCTAGCATTCTGGATATGGATTCCACAAAAGCAAAAGTATTATAACAGGGAGGCTAATAATATATAATGAGTCTAATAAAGCCTACTAAAAGAGATAAAGAATGATATAAGCCATATGAAACAAGAATACAAGAAGATAAGCAAATAATTTAGGTAGCAAAAATATAACAATTGAAATTAAATATGCAATATATGAGATAAAGAATATCATGGTGTAACTGAGGTAGAAATCAGGAAATTTGTAGACCAGATTAAGAAATCTCATAGAAGGAAGAAGAAAAGTGAATAGAAATAGAATCTATAAAAGAAAAGCTAAGAAATATGGAGGAAAGAAGTAGGCAGCCTATCAGAAAGTGGGGAAAAATATAAATATTTGAAGAAATAACAGAGATAAATTTCCCCTAAAGTGAAAAAATGAAAAACCTCAGGACCTCAAAGTGAGAGACCCCATACTTGGCCAACATGGAAAAATAAGGAAAAGCCGCACCTAGACACAT
The DNA here is from genome assembly GCA_024291935.2 of Okapia johnstoni. Lineage (NCBI taxonomy): Eukaryota > Metazoa > Chordata > Mammalia > Artiodactyla > Giraffidae > Okapia > Okapia johnstoni. The sequence goes on from CM044305.1 coordinate 109,315,216, forward strand.
TTTGTGGGATAAATATCAGTAGAATATAGAAAGTAAATATAATCTTTTTGAAAGAGAAGATCACATATAAAGAAACAAAAACAAATTTTATATTAGATTTTTCAATATAAAATTATCTAGACTTATGATAACATTGGAGTATAATTTTTGAAATATAGAAGGAAAATAACATAGAATGTACAATTTATATCCAGCCAAGCCATCTTTCAAATGTGAAGTCATTGTAAACATATTCTGTATATTACCCCCATAATTTTGAAACACAAAGCCTCACACGGCAAACAGTTTTGAGTGAAGTGCTTAAATAAGAGACAATAAAGGGATAGAATAAACAAAGTTAAGGTGATCAAATGTCTTGGCAAGATTTCTCGATATCTTTTAAAAATCTAAAACCAAGTTTAAAAGAGGAGAAAATACATTCAGAGTAATTCAAATGAAAATTTTTACATAATATTTAGATGATGGGAGTTGGGAGTCAGGGAAACCAATGTGCAATCATACTAAAGCTTTTGTCAAAGGGGCAAGTTAGGTAGCATTGTAAAAATAAAATAATAAAAGATAAGCATGCAATATAAAAAATATGGGATCAATGGAAATAATAAACCAGTATGATAGAAATGGGTCTAAATATATAAATAATTACGGATAAATGCAAATGGAATACACTATCCAGTTAAAAAACAAAGATTGACTAATTAGGAAATATATGCAGTTTACTAGAATGAGATTAAGTCCATGCTGGTTGAAAGTAAAATGAAAAGAGACATATGAGGCAACTATAAATCTGAAGAAAGCTACTAAAGCTGTATAGCAGAGACATTACTTTGCCAACAAAGGTCCATCTAGTCAAAGATATGATTTTTCCCGTAGTCCTGAATGGATGTGAGAGTTGGACTATAAAGAAAGCTGAGTGCCAAAGAATTGATGCTTTTGAACTGTGGTGTTGGAGGAGACTCTTGAGAGTCCCCTGGACTGCAAGGAGATCAAACTAGTCAATCGTAAAGGAAATCAGCCCTGAATTTTCATTGGAAGGACTGATGCTGAAGCTGAAACTTCAATCCTTTGGCCACCTGCTGCGAAGAACTGACTCATTGAAAAAGACCCTGATGCTGGGAAAGATTGAAGGAAGGAAGAGAAGGGGGTGATAGAGGATGAGAGAGTTGGATGGCATCACCGACTTGATGGACTTGAGTTTGAGCAAGCTCCGGGAGTTGGAGATGGACAGAGAAGCCTGGCATGCTGCAGTCCATGGGGTTGCAGAGAGTCAGACGTGACTGAGTGACTGAACTGAACTGATAGCTTTATTAATATGAGATAAAATATGTATTAACATACACACAAAGCATTATTAGGGATGCTAAAGTTCGCCACATATAAAGATAAGTGTTTACATTCCAGAAGAACATTTAACAATATTAAATATGCATGCACCTATTAAAATAGTCTGAACATGAGATATTTATAAAACTACAAAAATAAATTGATGGAACCATCTCCATTTTGAAGATTTCAATACAACTCAATTAATAGGTGATTCAGAAAAATAAAATTTAAAAGGATATAAAATATATGAATGATACAATTAAGCTTCACTTGCTAGATAATCAAGTGTTACATAATGGATATTAAGATATGTATATATGTGTGTAGGTTGGTAGGTAAATAGCTGGATGAATGGATGTAGATAATAGATAGATAATAGATGATAGCCTTCCAACAATTGGAAAAAAACATATTTTCTCAAGCAGAGCTGGAACAAAAAACACTGAACATGTACTAACTAGGCCATACCATAAAGAAAGCCTCAACAAATTTCAAAAACAGTATCATTAAAACTGTGATCTCAGATCTCACTTCAATTACACTAAGTTATCTTTCAGTCATTAAGTCGCACCCAACTCTTTGTGACCCCATGGACTGCAGTACGCCAGGCTCCCCTGTCCTTCACTGTCTCTTGGAATTTGCTCACATTCATGTCCATTGAGTGAGTGATGCTATCTAACCATGTCATAGAAGTTAATAAGAAAAAAAATACGCCCACCCATATTTGGACAATAAAATATCAGTATAAACTAAGAACTAACTTGTGGGTTTAAAATTTTAAAAGGGTTTTCAAATATAAATCCCCACTGACTGTGAGTTCAAAGTCTTCTGTAATCATGTGACCTTTCAAGTACAAGCCCCTTCTTTAATAAAACCAAGAATCCCCCAAACAACTTATGCTGTGAATTTCTGTTTTCTCTCTTCAATTGTATTCCCTTAGGATTTCTCGAAGTTTATTGTGGACTTGTATATTCATTTAAAATGATGTTGTTTTATTTTATCCACCACTTCTTGGTGGGTCTTGGTTTGGATTTCTGCTTAGCTTTGGTTTTTATGATATCTAATCTGTCACGTTGCTGGAAATAGAAGTCTTTCTGAATCAGAAACATCCATTCACATAAATCCATCTATCTTATTTATTTCAAACTTAAAGTGGTATATATATAATGCTTTCACTAAGGATTGTTTAGCAGATATAAGCTACCTAATTATAAAAGCATAGAACACTTGAAAATACGAACCATTAAGATTCTAAAAAATGAAATTTAAATATAGATGTTTAAATGAATTCCAGAGAAAACATCAGCAATTTTCTATCTATAATCATATGATGCTTGGTAATTCATATCTGATTTATTTCCTGCCTCCCTGATATTTTCTAGATTTAGTCATACATTATGTGCAGTCCCTGCCTCTGGCACAGCTAGAAACATAAACCAATTGGGATTTTTCAATGCTATGACTGTGAATCAAATTACTTTGTCATTGCCAGAAAGTGAACAACAAACTCAGTGACAGTTAAGAAAACCAAAGACTTGACAGGTAACCAAACCTGTTCTCTCCCTCAGCACATGGACACTGGGTCAGAGGTCATACATGTCAATGTGCTCAGGATGTGGATGGTGAACACATGCTTAACCTTGAATCTGGCAATAGACTATATGTCAAGGGTGATTCTGATGTTTGTGGTATGATATGTCTTATTTATTTGATGAAGCACCTCTCACAGTTACCAAAACAAAGAAAATTTTCCTGTGCTAATGGTAACTATACAAAATGAAGTTAAATTTTTACTCATTCTTTTTTCTTTTGTTATTTGAGTTTAAGTTACCTAGCTGAATGAATTGCCTCTGAAGCCAATACTATTCAGTAATTTCTTTCTATATTTCCCTGTCTCATCTAGGTTGTCTCCAGTGTCCTGTGTGTGCCCTGTATCTTTGCAGCTGTCTTTCTAACGTCTCTTCTCACATTGGCATGTTGATAAATTGACAGCTGGCCGAGCTGTACCGTATAAGTATAAAACAAGAAACTGCCTCTCCTTTTTCACCTGACAGAATCCTGTGTAGATTGATATTAAGGAAATGAAAAGTGATTTTTAAACTTCAGCAAAATAGAAAAATTCTGTAGCTTTTACCCTTGGATACCAAGTATAGTAGGTGGTTTAAACATATCAAATAGAAAAATATTCTGTTTCTCCCTTATAAAATGTGCTTTTTAGTATGCTGACTTTCAAGAAATCATCATAGAATTATCTATTATTTTCAATTGATTGAATTTTAAAAGTAAAAACAACAGCTTCTTATATATCTCATTTAATGTTCACATATGTGCAAGTGGGCAGTGCAAAAGCCCAATTTAATTTATTAAAGTTCTCTAACACAAAGATTCCGTAGGTTCGTTTCCAAATAACCCATTGCTTATTATTAACACTCCAGCTATACTGGCCCACAGATTTCTTTTATCAGTTACCAAAATACTAACCTTCTCCCTATATTAGCCTGTCAGTTCTCGGTGTCAGCAAAACTGTTCTTCTTATCTATAATTTTCCATGATGTCTAGCCTTTCTTACAAATAGAAAGCATTCAATAAATGCTCAGTTCAGTTAATCCTAAAATTTTAGTTTAGAGAGTATTCATTTTTGTTTCATACTGAATAAAACAGCCACACATTAGTTTCATCAAAATCTAATTAATTCAAATTTTATCTGTTATATTCTTGTTCTTCATTCCATTTGCCAATATGAGGCTGAAACTTTTTTTTTTTATTAATTTATTTTAGTTGGAGGCGAATTACTTTACAATACTGTAGTGGTTTTTGCCATACATTGATATGAATCAGCCATGGGCAGGTCTGAAACCCAGTTCTAATGAGGTCGATGCCTAGAACTGGCCTTGGATTTAATCCACACCAGTGTCTCATACTAGCTCCATTGCTTACATGATAAGTGAATGGATATAAATGTTCAAGGGCAAGATGTATTAATACGCTAATGCACTTGATTTACACATGGCTGCATCAAGCCAGCAGACTGTCATGGAGTCAAGACTCCTTCATGCCTCTCAGAACAATTAGAGGTTGCCAGAAGGAAATGAGACCTCCCCCAAACAACAATGAAAAGATGAGGGGTAGAGTGCTAAGGCTTATCTTCTCGAAAGACTTGGCGGAATACTAATCCTGCTCCGACAATATTATTGATAACTGTGTGGCCATGTGGGAGTCAAAGGACCTGCACCACCACCTGAGAAAATGCTACTCTCTTTCTCTATGTAGCCACCTTAGATCAGTTAGTTTGTTGTAATTTTTTATATATATTTAAAGAATTTGTATCATATGTGTCTGGGTTGATATTACTGCCATCCTTACAACACCTATGTCTAAGCTGTTCTACAAAATTTAAAACAGTGATTATTGAAATATGAATTATATTTTTCATACAGAAAGCCCATAACTTAGACAATCAAATGGGGGCTGTCATTGTTTTAACCTTCACTGGCACTCAATTATTCAGGCTAATTTACAATAAGCTTGGTCACTTCCAGTTTACAACTCAGTTTCTTTTGCATGGTCAGTTCAGGATTTTACCACTCCCTCTTCTCCTTCCCTTTGACCTAAGAGGATGGAAGGTGTTTCTTTCTGTCTTAAAATCAGAGGGAGTTGGGGCATCTGGTTCACAGTAATCAAGAGTCTACATTGGCTTTCTCTGAGATGTACCTCCTATGCTTCTGTTGATTTCATTGTATTTTACTCTCTATTGCTGATGGTTGAGGTGGTGTTGTGATCTCCAGCCCTAGGCTCTGGTGTTTTCGGGTCAGTTCGTGAGGCAAGCTCACATACATTGGCCTAGGCCCTACACTCAGCCATTGCTGCTCTGCACTCTGGCTTCTATCAGCTGCTTTCCTTGCTTCAAGTACTGTCTGTCCTGGGAAACCACTGTTACCTTCTGCTTCCATTCTCTTTCTACAGTTTATGTGAGTTCAGTTTTAAATTTGCAGTGGTACTTACAGGAATGCTAAGAAGAGAAGGTTACTGATAAATTGAAAATATGAGCCTGGAACTCAGGAGAAAATTCTGGGAATGAGATAATGCTTACAGAAGCATCAGTGTATGGATGCTGATAATATCACCAAGGAGCCAGGTATGAAGTTATGGAAAGGAGGCAAAAAACAGGGGTCACAGTGATATTTAAAGGGTATATAGAGGAAGCAGAGTCTATACAGTATATGGAAACAGATACACATCTGTGTTGGAGAAGGCAATGGCACCCCACTCCAGTACTCTTGCCTGGAAAATCCCATGAACAGAGGAGCCTGGTAGGCTGCAGTCCACGGGGTCGCTAAGAGTCGGACACAACTGAGCGATTTCACTCTCACTTTTCACTTTCCTGCATTGTAGAAGGAAATGGCAACCCACTCCAGTGTTCTTGGCTGGAGAATCCCAGGGACGGGGGAGCCTCCTGGGCTGCCGTCTATGGGGTCGCACAGAGTTGGACATGATTGAAGCAACTTAGCAGCAGCAGCAGCAGCACACATCTGTGTGGGCTAACTGACAAACATTATACTCAGATATTTCAAACAATTCCAGGTCTAAAAACCTAGAGAAATTTGACAAGACCAAATTTGCATTTCCACTCAAAAAATTCAGTTGTAGAGGATGATTTTGTACATGTAGAAGATGATAAAAGTCTGATTTAATACAAGTTGGTGTTGAAAACACCTTGCAGGATTGGAGATAGTTGACTACAACCTCATGGCCTAAGGTATGATACAGTCCAGCCAATAAAAACTGAGTGTTATTTTTTTTCTTTAATTTTTATTGAAGTATGGTCGATTTACAGTGTCATGTTAGTTTCCGGTCTACAGCATAGTGATTCAGTAATATATATATATAGTATTTTTCCTATTATTTTTCATTATAGGTTATTATAAAATACTGAGTAGAGTTCCCTGTGCTCTACAGTAGGTCCCTGTTGGTCATCTGTTTCACATGTAGTAGTGTGTATATTTTAATCTCAAACTTCTAATTTATCCCCCCCCCTTCTGCTTTGGTAACCATATGCTTATTTTCTATGTGAGTCAGTTTCTGTTTGGTAAATAAGTTCATTTGTATTATTTTGTTAGATTCTGTTAAGTGACGTCATATAATATTTGTGTTTGTCTGCAAAACTGATTTTTCAAAACAGTTTTCTTTATTCCCTCCCTTAAATTGTAAGGCCATTTCTTTTTAAATTATCAGCGGACTCTCTTCTGGCTCTTCAGTATGCAAAGCATGTATCACCTCATTTACTATGTCTGCCAGCTTCTGCTTTAGGATCCCTGTAATTGTCATTTCATAATATTGGAATCATCCAGTATCTAATGTCTTTTTCACTTCACAGTGAAATAACTTGGCAAATAGACCTCATGTTATTTTCCCTCTTGGCCACTTTAGCACTTTTCATCCCCCAAAGTCAGTCTCATTCAGCAATAAATTCATTACACCAAGACCCCTTTGCTTCAACAACTTGGATCTAATAGTGAGTTGTCTAGCTGGGATGAATTACTCACACAGATACATTTCTTTGGCCTGATGCTGAGCTGTCTGTGTTGGCTTGCCAGTGTTGGAGCCTTTCACTCAACATGTTTCTGGGCAATTGAAAAGCATGTAATAATGAGCCCAGTAGAGACTAAAGACAGCAGAAGTTGGAGCCTTGGGAAGTTGAAATTGATCCCTTTTTAAACTCACCCCAAAATCTGTGTCCCAATTATCCTCTTTACATTATTTTCACAGTTCCTCCAAGTAATGTTATCTTTCTTTTTGTCTCTTCTACTGTTACTGACCTGACCCTGACAATCTAGACCTTTCTCATTTATCTATTTGTAATAATGTTGAACATCTTTGTATCTTTTGTCTATTCTCTCTGAAAACTGTATTAAATTGTGGATATATTTATTTGCTTTTGTGAATTTGCTACTACTCCTGTAACTATTATAATTGCCACCACTGCAGGAGTAATCACATCTCTCACCTCAACAAGAGCATCATTTCTTATCCATTAACTTGATACCTGGATCATGATAAGTCCTTAAACATATATTTGTGCTTGTGAAATATGTAACATTCTTTTCTCCATCAGTATTTTCATTCATGTAAATGATATTGTATATAGATTGGATTATCTTCTCTTGTTTTTATAGTCCATTATCTTCTTTAATTCTTTTTTATTTATTTATTTTTTAAATTAGTTTCTTTTCTATTTTTTAACTTTACAACATTGCATTATCTTCTTTAATTCTTTCACTCAACCATACAATTTTAACATATGTCCGTGTTGCTGTTTACCTAATTCATTGCTTTTCACTTCTACGTAGCATTACATAGTATGCATCCATAGTATCTTACTGTTCATTTTACAAGAATGATGAATTAACATGCTTCTGTTCCTTTTGACAACAAACTTTGTTGAAAGAGATGTTTGTCTTGTTTTCTTCAGCTCTCATTCTCTCTTGAACACAGAGCGATCAAGACTCTTGACCCAATAATGCATGGAAAACACATTCGGCAGGGTCTCCAATGCATTGAGTTGCTACTTCCAGTTATCATTTTTTAGTTGTCATTTTAACTTGATCTTTTGGCTTTATGATCCAGCCTACCTCTTCAACTTCATACCCCACCACTTTTACCTGCTTTCATGAGAATTCAGTTTCATATACTACGTTGTTATTCCTCAGACCCATTAAGCTAAATTCAATATCATATTTGCTTTTTCTGGTTATTCTACCAAGTTATTTTATCTCCAGATAGATACATGCATCATTTATTTCCTCCATTAATTAGCACCTGCTCAGGTCAGTCTTGTTGCTGTTATTCTCTCTTCTCTTATCCTACTTTTTATTAACTCAGAACATTTTAGTATTATGAGAAATCACATTAAATCATTACTTATTTATTTTGCTTCTTGTCACTCTTCTCACTAGAATGTAAGCTCCCTGAAGGCAGAGATATTTTCTGTTTCTTTCACTGATATATTTGTCACTGGTTAGTACAATATTTGACTCACAGTAGATTTGGGGTAAATTTTAGTTGAATTAATAACTGAATCATGTCACATGAAATACTTATATTTCTATGAGACATATTTTTGCTTAATATTTTGATTGCTATTTTAAAAGTGTTAATAGAAAGGAGCCAAACCAGGTGATCAAATTATGATTGGCTGTTACCATGCCCAATAACTTCTACCCAAGCAGGTGCCATGCCATGGGTCCTTTCAAAGTAAGAAATGAAACTGAAATTATAGGAACCAAGAAGTATGAACAAGGTAATTATTTTTCTTCTGCCTCTTTATCTTCTACCTTAAATAATATTAAACAGCATTCAGATATTTATCCACACTCATTCATCAAATTATAAACACAAAATGCTTGGTGTTTCATTAGTATCTAATTGTGTCCTTTGACAGTATTTTTCCTCTATAAAGAAATAGCAAGAATCAGTTCATTATGAATTATTAGAGGACAAGATGACCAAATTGACCTCTATTCTAGAAGACCCTACTAAACCATATCTGGTAAACACAAACTAATAGTTATGTCACTTGGTATTGCCATTTTCACTTCAAAATTAAGCTGTCTTATTGTTTCAGCCCTTGTTATACTAAATGCCATTTGTTCTTGAAACAGATGGGTCCTTACTAATTAAGAAAACTGTTCTGGTTCATTAAAGAAATAGCAAACAACCAAATTAACTGTCAGTTCTTAGGGCCATTCAATGTACAAAGCTTGATCACATTACTCATTTGTTCCATCTTCCTCTGAAACATTGACTTATCCTAATGATTTACCATGTATTACTTTTAAGTACTATTAATTGCAAAAACCACAGCATACCAAAAGGCTTAAGTATGTGTACTATTATTTGGGAGGTGAACATTTCGTAAGTTTTTTTCAAACCCTAAAAACATGATTTCTTTCAGTATTATCATGATACTTGGAAAGAGACCTAAGGGATCTTTAAGTTTGATATTTTTTATTCAGTTTTTCAATATTTATTGAGCTCGTCTCTTCCTGCCACCTTGAATGCCATTTGACTGATCTTTCCCGATAGCTCTAATCATTTGTTAGTTTATTCTCATTGATCCTCTATGTAGATAGGACTGCATTGCCTGTAATAATGATAATGTTATATCTTCTTTATATGTTTATCACTCATTTATTATTTTTAATTTTATTGTATTGATTAAGATATTAAGAACTTTAATATGTTCTGTATTCTATCCCATTCAACAATAAATAGAAATTGTGTTAGTTCAATTCCAACTGGGATATAGAAAGTCAAAAAATTGTCCTCACCACACCAATGATGAAAAGTTAGATAATACACAGTCATAAACTGTAAAAATGCACTAGAGAGCTGGAAATATCTCAATGAACTAAATATGTAGATTTCAAGTCAGAAAATGAATGAACATAACAAAACAGAAACTGACTCACAGATACAGAAAACCAACTACTGGATTCTACTGGGGAAAGGGAAGTGGGGAGAGGCAAGAGAGGTTTATGTGATTAAGGGATATAAACTACTGTGTATAAAATAGCTAAGAAACAAGGAGATACTGTACAGGACAGGGAAATATATCCATTATTTTGAAGTAACTTTATATGAAATATAATCTATAAAATATTGATAAACTATGCTGTATACCTGAAACTAACAAAATATTGTAAATCAACTATACTTCAATTAAAAAAATGGAGAATGACCCAAATGTCAGTCAGCTGAGGAATGGATAAACAGAATGTAGCATATTCAAGTTAAAAATTGCAACTTCAAAATGGATAAGAACGAACTATTCTGTGTGACACATGCATGAATCTCATAAAAACATCATGCTGAGTGAAGCCAGCTGAACAGTACATACTATGTTTTTCCACTTATATAGAATCTATAAGAGATGAATCTAGTTTATATTGATAGAAATTAGACAGTGATTGCCTATGGGGGTTGATGGGAAGATAAGACAAGGGAACTTCCTGGGGTGAAAGAAATATTCTATATTTAGGGGGTGGGAATTATATTATTATATAGGCTTATAAATTTTAATAACAATTGAAAACTTAAAATCTACACATTTTATTGTATGTATTTTATACTTCAGTCATAAAATATATATTCTTAAGAGTTGGGCAATGTAACAAAGAAATGCCAATATACAGTGGGTCGAATAAAATCAAAGTTTATTTTTGTTTTCAAAGTTTATTTTTATCTCATGTAACAGTTCAGTCGTTCTGAGCTGGAGGAGCTGCTCTCCTCAAAGTAGTCACTCAGAGAACAGCAATCATATATTCCTTTCGCTCTGCCATTCCCTAAAGTTGTCTTCAACTACATGGTCAAAGCATGGTTGCAGCTATGTCCATATTCTAGTTCATGGGTAGAAAAAAAATCAAGGAGGTTCATTTTCTTTACTTTGAGATTAACTTGAATTCAAGTGTATGACTTGCATTTACACTCCAAAAGCTCAAGTTTAGTCACATGGTTATTCGTAGCTGAACACTCATCATCTGAGAGTTAAATATATATGGTATTTAGTCAATTGGTAAAGATAACCCTGTATGTGAGACATCAAAAGAGACACAGATAAATAGAACAGTATTATGGACTCTATGGGAGAGGGTGAGGGCGGGATGATATGGGAGAATGGCATGGAAGCATGTAAATTATCATATGTGAAATGACTCACCAGTCCAGGTTTGATGCATGATACAGGGTGCTCGGGGCTGGTGCACCAGGATGACCCGGAGGGATGGGATGAGGAGGGAGGTGGAAGGGGAGTTCTGGAAGGGGAAAACATGTACACCCGTGGTGGATTCATGTCAATGTATGGCAAAACAAATACAATATTGTAAAGTTAAAAAATAGAAAATAAACTAATTAAAAAAAAAATAAGAAGGTGAAATATAGACACCTAAGGGAGTGGGCAAGTAAACTAACCAGGGAAAACAGTGTGGCTTCAGATGGCATTTAAGATCCACTTGAGTTTTAGAAATTAGATTTTAGGATTAGGAATTTCAAGGGAGACAGGTGACAGAGTCGTTTCTTATTATGCTCAGCTCCACCACAGACACATAAAATAGCTTGAGAGTTGTACTCAACCAAAGGTGACTGTGCTATTAATAAGAGTATAAAATGTGAGAGAAGATCAAGGGAATTGTGAATACATGCATGTAAATGACTGAAGATTGGCCACTTTACAGAAAGACCGAATCATAGAAGGCCAAGAATTCACCCAATGTCATGAGCTTAGAAATGTGTGGAGCCAGGGATTGAACACAGGCCAACCTGATGACAATGTCTGTCCTAATTACACTGTAGCATAGTGTGTCACTGCTTTAAACTAGAGCTGAACACAATTGGATGGATCAAATAACATACATCAGAGAAGATGTACAACTTTACACAATAGTAATAGTATTCGATTTCACAAACTAAGGAGGAAAATGACATTTAAATAGAAAAATAGGTAAGTGATATAAAACAAATAAACTCCCTAATGTATCTCTGAAGATAAGGCAAATTTATTTCAAAGCAATTATCCTTCAATAAAAAATTAATTTTAAAAAGATGCTTTGTTATCATCTAGTGATTAGAGGAGTCCAATCACTTGATTTTGTAAATGAAGAGACTGAGATCTAGAAAATATGAGGCAAAGCTTGAACTACAACAGAGGTCTCCTGGTATCTAGGCTATCATTTTTTCCATTACACCATGCAATTTTAGAGGGTTTAGATATAGTCCTGCCTAATGCCAAGAAGATTGGACTGATGACCACCTGACATTGCCTTCATTCTTTTAAGATACATCCTCTGATTCTGTAGTACCTACCACAAAATTATAGACATGGATATTGTGCAACAGCATTATCTTAAGCCTCTTTCTTTTATGCTTTATGGGGATATAATTGACAAATATTGTATATATTAGTGAGTATAATGTGATAACTTGATATTCAAACATATTATGAGATGTTTACCACAATCAAGCTATACTGGCCTCTTCATGACTCTTTCTAACCTTTATCCTTAAGGCTCACGAAAGCTAAGAATTAAATATATTAATTTTTCTGTTTTGAATGAAACTGAGCAAAAATAAGTAAAGGATGATGATTTTAGCTAAGACTTTAATAGAAAAGGCAGCCTTTTTCTTACAATCCCCAAAGTCATTTTCAACTGAAGAAATCTGAAGATGAGTTTAAGAACTGTAACTGGTAGGCAGGGCTTGTTGAATTTTTTCTTACACTATTGAATAATTTCACATTACTTAGGCTGTGTCATTATGTATTTCTATCACAATAGGGGAAAAAACATTAAACTAATGAACGCTGTGCCTCGTTTGTCAAGATCTGAGTCACTGGCATGAAACATCTTTCATTGTAAACGCGATTTGGGAGATTCAGCCATAAGTCTCCTGTTTGAAAATACCCTAGTGGTTAGTGCTGAGCCATTTGACTAATACATTGAACATTAAAAATAATTTGACATATAGGAAAGCTATTTGAGACTAGATGATTAAAAAGGAAGACTAAATGAGAGGCTGCATGTTTTATTTGTACAAGCCACAGTTTATCCTTTTGTGAAGAATGGTAGGGCTTTTCTGAAAATGGGTGCTTTTAGAATGTCATATTGTTTAAAATGTTATGAAGAAATCAATTTCCATTTGCTAGACACTTCTTTCAAGATGCTTCACTTACAGGCATCAAGTGGATGTCCTTCGTTGTAAATGCCTCAGGACATGAAGTGATCAATAGATGCAGAGGCAAAGAGGGACTTCCCTGGTGGCTCGGTGGTTAAGAATTCCCCTGCTACTACATGGGACACAGGTTCAATCCCTGGTCCAGGAAGATCGTACATGCCACAGAGCAACTAAGCCCATGTGCCACAACTATTGGGCCCATGCTCTAAGGCCCGCAAGCCACAACTAAGCCTGTTTGGTGCAACTACTGAAGCCCAAGTACCTAGACCCTGTGCTCCACAACAAGAGAAAATACCACAATGAGAGCCCCCTGCTTGCTGCAACTAGAGAAAGCCTGTGTGTAGCAATGAAGACCCAGCACCACCACAACAACAAAAGACAGTGAGCACACTAGCTAATCCATATTTGGAGTGTCAAGCTACTGAGGCCAGGAAAAAAAAAAATATCAGGATGGAGAAGGTTAACAAAATCACTGAAAGAAAGAAGCAGCAAGGGTCAGACCTCCCCTTTTCCACTTCTGTTTGTGAAATTAGGAGCTTCAACCTCCATCAAGAGGAGAGAAGAGAAATGAATCATAGGATGGTGCAGAGGTTTTATAGGTTTTATGAGGTGGACGTTTCTGTCAAATATTGGATATGGACTTATGAAGACTAGAATGCATGCCCGAGTGCTGAAACATCATGTACAGACCTTGGAGAAAATGGAGTTGAGACTTGTCTGGACATCTGTTCACCATGGTTGGGTGGCCTGGCTACAATGTCTCGTTCTTGTGGTATAAGTGGAACATGACGCAGGGGAGTACAAGAGTCTTTTATACCAAATATAATCCTGCCACACCCTGAGGTGACCTTCAATGAGTCCCACCTCTTGGTATTTATGCCTGTGTGTAATCCTCTCCCTTTCAGAGTAGGCGGAACCTGTGACTTGCTTCTAACCAACAGATTATGGCAAAAGTGGTGGATATCACACCCATGATTAGGTTATATTATATGACTAACTATGGTATTGTTTGTCACAACTATGTGACAATTATGATTATATTATATAAGATTCTGTTTTTTTGTCTCCTAGTTCTGGAGGCTGGAAGTAAAAAATCAAGGTGGTTGCAGGGTTGGTTCCTTCTGAGGGCCATGAGGGCAGGATCTGTTCGAGTCCTCTCTCCTGGGCTTATAGATGCCATCTTTTCCCCGTGTCTCTTCACATCATCTTCCCTCTATGTGTGTCTCTGTGTCCAAATTTCCCCTTTTCATAAGGATACCAGTCATATTGGATTATGGCCCACACCAATGACCTCATTTTATCACCTCCATAAAGATTCTACATGCAAATAAGTCTCACGTTGTAAGCTACTGGGGGTTAGGACTCCAACATATTTTTTTGGACACAATTCAACCTATAATATACAGCAATGGATTCTTCTGTGACTTGCTGGGTTCACTGTCAATGCACTTTTATTCAGCTGCTGTTACCTGGTGCAAAAGTTTAATCTGTGATGGGAAATAAAAGGAACATAAGCCATATCAACTTCCCCATTATGCTGAAATTACTACTAATTCTCAGTACAGAAATCTGCCCTCTCACAGAGCAGTCTAGAAAGCATCTACACCCCCCTTCACTTTCATGTAATGAATTTATACATGTATATATGTATGTGTGCTTGTGCACTCAGTCATTAAGTTGTGTATGATTCTCTGTGACCCCATGGACTGTAGCTCACCAGGCTCATCTCTCCATGGGATTCTCCAGGCAAGAATACTGGTGTGGGTTGCCATTTCTTCCTCCAGGGTATCTTCCTGACCAAGGGATTGGGTACACATGTCTCTTTCAAGTCTGGTTTCCTCAGTGTGTATGCCCAGTAGTGGGATTGCTGGGTCATATGGTAGTTCTATTTCCAGTTTTTTGAGGAATTGCCACACTGTTATCCATAGTGGCTGTACTAGTTTGCATTCCCACCAACAGTGTAAGAGGGTTCCCTTTTCTCCACACCCTCTCCAGCATTTATTGCTTGTAGACTTTTGGATAGCAGCCATTCTGACTGGCGTGAAATGGTACCTCATAGTGGTTTTGATTTGCATTTCTCTGATAATGAGCGATGTTGAGCATCTTTTCATGTGTTTGTTAGCCATCTGTATGTCTTTTTTGGAGAAATGTCTGTTTAGTTCTTTGGCCCAATTTTTGATTGGGTTGTTTATTTTTCTGGAATTGAGCTGCAGGAGTTGCTTGTGTATTTTTGAGAATAATTCTTTGTCCATTGCTTCATTTGCTAATATTTTCTCCCATTCTGAAGGCTGTCTTTTCACCTTGCTTGCAGATGACATGATCCTCTACATAGAAAACCCTAAAGACTCCACCAGAAAATTACTAGAGCTAATCAATGAACATAGTAAAGTTGCAGGATATAAAATCAACACACAGAAATCCCTTGCATTCCTATACACTAACAATGAGAAAACAGAAAGAGAAATTAAAGAAACAATTCCATTCACCATTGCAACGAAAAGAATAAAATACTTAGGAATATATCTACCTAAAGAAACAAAAGGCCTATATACAGAAAACTATAAAACACTGGTGAAAGAAATCAAAGAGGACACAAATAAATGGAGAAATATACCGTGTTCATGGATTGGAATAATCAATATAGTGAAAATGAGTATACTACCCGAAGCAATCTATAGATTCAATGCAATCCCTATCAAGCTACCAACGGTATTTTTCACAGAACTAGAACAAATCATTTCACAATTTGTATGGAAATATAAAAAACCTCAAATAGCCAAAGCTATCTTGAGAAAGAAGAATGGAACTGGAGGAATCAACCTGCCTGACTTCAGGCTCTACTACAAAGACACAGTCATCAAGACAGTATGGTACTGTCACAAAGACAGAAATATAGATCAATGGAACAAAACAGAAAGCCCAGAGATAAGTCCACGCACCTATGGACACCTTATCTTTGACAAAGGAGGCAAGAATATACAGTGGAGAAAAGACACGAATGGATAAGGAAGCCATGGTACATATAGACAATGGAATATTATTCAGCCATTAAAAAGAATACATTCGAATCAGTTATAATGAGGTGGATGAAACTGGATCCTATTATACAGAGTGAAGTAAGCTGGAAAGCAAAACACCAATACAGTATACTAATGCATATATATGGAATTTAGAAAGATGGTAATGATAACCCTGTATGCGAGATAGCAGAAGATACACAGATGTATAGAACAGTCTTTGGGACTCTATGCGAAAGGGTGAGGGCGGTATGATATTGGGAATGGCATTGAAGCATGTAAATTATCATATGTGAAATGAATCTCCAGTCCAGGTTCGATGCATGATACAGGGCTGGTGCACTGGGATGACCCAGAGGGATGGGATAGGGAGGGAGGTGGGAGGGGTTTTCTGTAAGCGGAACACATGTACACCCATGGCAGATTCATGTCAATGTATGGCAAAACCAATACAATATTGTAAATTTAATAAATAAATTCAAAAAAAACAAAAACAAATGGGAGGGTAGTCATCCTCTGGATGTACTGCCCCACCATATTGGGACTGCAGGCTTTGCTGTAAGCCAGTGTTTATTCAGTACTGATACCTCTCTGAGGGTTGTTAAAGGTTTTATTCCCATGCTAATTATACTCTAAAAGCATTAATAAAAGCACATTCTATAATATTTGGGTTATTATATTTGAAAGAGTTCTGCCCATATATTGGTGTCCCCATGACCACCTCAAGTGACAACCTTTAGATACTATTGCATTTTTTTCAAACTATCATCTATAAACTTGGAGCATTTATATTTTCTTGAAATAACTTGCCAAGTTTATAAAATACTCATCTGGCCCAGGGTGAAGGACTATCATAAACAAGTCAGAAAAATGGTCATTGTGTACCAGACTTAACTTTAGAGTAGACCTGAATGTCTACCAAAGGCATGGGATACAAAATAGGTCCTTTGGTTGGAAGTAAGAACTATAGACCTACAGTCACCACCTCCAGCAATCTGGGGTGCCTAAATGAAGTAGCAAGTAAGTGAGATTTGCACACACACACACACACACATGCACATTTGTATGAAAGAATATTTTGGTTACAGGGAGGAAGAAACGTGACTGGGGAAGAATTGGGGGAGGAGGGAATTTCTGAGGGACAAAGCCAACAACAGGAAACAATACAACCATCCAGCCAGCTTGCCTGGGACCCTGGATCTGGGAGGATGATTTAATTGTAAATTCAAGACTTGCTTTACTCAAAGCATGGTTCCTGGAGCATCAGCACCACATGAGAGTTTATCAGAAATACAGAGTCTCAGGCCCCATCCCAGACTGACGGAATCAGCATCTGAATTTTAACATGATTACCATCTCATTCCTGTGCATAATGGATTTGAGAAACATAGATCTAGCACAGTAGTTCTCAGACTCTAGCACCTAGAGGACTCATTACAAACAGATTTTGGAGGTCTAACTCCAGTGCTTCTAATTTAATGGATCTGAGGTGAAGTATTTCTAGTAAGCTTGCAAAGGATACTGTTACTTATGCCACTGTTTGTGGAATATACTTTGAGAAACACTGCCCTAGGATATGGGAGCAGTAGAAAGCAAGATAGAGGGTGTATATATACTTCCTGCTTTATTCAGCATCCAAACAGAAGATGAAGTAGGCCTGAGCCTATAGCTGGAAATTATCAGTTGGTTCAGCCTTGAAGAGTTAGCAATGTTTGAATATTGAGAATATAATTTCTTCTTACACATAAATAGGCCCTTGTACATTAGTTTGGTAATTCCTAGATATCGTGCATTAGTTAGGAGTTCTCCAGAGAAACAGACCCAATAGGATGTAGTTATATCTATATATGTGTATCTAAATCTATGTCTATACATATCTAAAGAAAGAGAGAAAGATCGCTTCATTATAGGGAATTTGTTCACATGATTATGGACACTGAGAAGTCTCAAGACTTGCAGTCAGTAAGCTGGAGATCCACACACAGCTGCTGTGTCAGTCAGTCAGTTGAGTCACTCAGTCGTGTCTGACTCTTTGAGACTCCATGGACTGCAGCATGCCAGGCTTCCATGTCCATCACCAACTCCTGGAGCTTGCTCAAACTCGTGTCCATTGTGAGTCAATTATGCCATCCAGCCATCTGTTGTGTAGTTCCAGTCCAAGTCCAAAGGCCTGAGAGCAAAGGGAATTGATGTTGTAAATTACAGTAAAAAAGTCAGCAGGTTAAAGACCCAAGAAGAGCCCATATTTCAGTCTGAGCCAGAAGACTGGAAAAAAACCTTGTGTAAGCTGATGCAGTCAGGCAAGGGTTTTCTTTACTAAGTCTTGTTCTATTAAGGTCTTCAGGTAATTGAATGAGGCCCAACCACACCACAGAGGGCAAGCTGCTTTACTCAATTGATCAATTCAAATGTTTAACTCATTGAGAAGCACCCCCAGAGACACACCCAGAATAATATTTGACCAAATACCTGGGCACCCTGTGGCCCACTCAAATTGAGGTACAAAATTAACCATCACACACCCATAGTTTTGGTTGCCAACATGAATTTTTAAATCATTCTGATCTTGCTTAATTGGTTGTGTGGCTATATAGCAACATTTCTGGTTTCATAATCTTGTGTATACAAATTGACAATGAAATATTATTCCTAAAACTTATTTTGTAGGTATTTTTTCTATGTAGGCAATCATATCATATAGAGATAACTTCCTCTCTTTCTAATCAATAAATACCTTATTGCTGTTTATTATCTGAGAATGTAGGACTAGTTAGAAGTGTTGAATCTGTAGCCAACTTCCTGGTTTGAGTCTTAGCTGTGGAACTTATGGTATAGTCTTAAGTAAGTTATTTCATGTCTCTGTATCTCAATGTTGCCATGGTAGTTATACCTGGCATGTATCTTCATACTAATTATGCCTTGAAGAATTGTTACTAAATTAACTAAAGAACTAAATTAAACAAAATTGGTGGAAAGTACTTATGAGATTTTTGTGTCTCTCTATTTCTGGAACAGGGTACTTCCTTTCTTTTAAATTCACCTGTATATTTAACAAATTTTTGTTAAACCCTATCCAGGATTTCTGTGTTTTCAAGAAGATGGGGCATATCAGCATCAGCTTCTCCAGATTTTGGGAAGGAACCTAGGACAATTTTCTGCAAATTGTAGTCTAAGTTTGACCTATATCAAGTCACAAGGGATGCTTGTTAAAAAGTCGGACTACAGGGCACCCTAGAGCAGACTGACTAGAGTAAAACTTAGGAGCATGGTGCCTAGAAATCTGCATTTAAAACTAAATCCTGATACCTATAACATTAAAGTCTAATAGTCAGCTTTTTGGATTAGACTTTATACATTTTTATTTTCTTTACTAAAGTATAGTTGAATTATAATCTTGTGTTATTTACCTCTGTAGAGCAAAGTGACTCAGTTTTATATATACATTATATATGTAGCCATCATGGTCAACAAAAGAGTCCGAAATGCAGTACTTGGATGCAATCTCAAAAACGACAGAATGATCTCTGTTCGTTTCCAAGGCAAACCATTCAACATCACGGTAATCCAAGTCTATGCCCCAACCAGTAACACTGAAGAAGCTTAACTTGAACGGTTCTATGAATACCTACAGGACCTTTAAGAAGTAACATCCAAAAATATGTCCTTTTCATTTTAAGGGACTGGAATGCAAAAGTAGGAAGTCAGGAAACACCTGGCATAACAGGCAAATTTGGCCTTGGAGTACAGAATGAAGCAGGGCAAAGGCTAATAGAGTTTTGCCAAGAGAATGCACTGGTCATAGCAAACACCCTCTTTCAACAATGCAAAAGAAAACTCTACACATGGACATCACCAGATAGTCAACCCCGAAATCAGATTGATTGTATTCTTTGCAGCCAAAGATGGAGAAGCTCTATACAGTCAGCAAAAACAAGACCGGGAGCGGACTGTGGCTCAGATCATGAACTCCTTAGTGCCAAATTCAGACGTAAGTTGAAGAAAGTAGGGAAAACCACTAGACCATTCAGGTATGCCTAAATCAAATCCCTTATGATTATACAGTGGAAGTGACAAATAGATTCAAGGAACTCAATCTGATAGACAGAGTGCCTGATGAACTATGGACAGAGGTTCGTGACATTGTACAGGAGACAGGCATCAAGACCATCCCCATGGAAAAGAAATGCAAAAAAGCAAAATGGCTGTCTGAGGTGGCCTTACAAATAGCTAGGAAAAGAGAAGCGAAAAGCAAAGGAGAAAAGGAAAGATACAGCCATTTGAATGCAGAGTTCCAAAGAATAGCAAGGAGAGATAAGAAAGCCTTCCTCAGCAATCAGTGCAAAGAAATAGAGGAAAACAACAGAATGGGAAAGACTAGAGATCTCTTCAAGAAAATTAGAGATATCAAGGGAACATTTGATGCAAAGATGGGGTCGATAAAGGACAGAAATGGTAGGGACCTAACAGAAGCAGAAGATATTAAGAAGAGGTGGCAAGAATACACAGAAGAACTGTACAAAAGAGGTCTTCATGACCCAGATAATCACGATGGTGTGATCACTCACCTAGAGCCAGATATCTTGGAATGTGAAGCCAAGTGGGCCTTAGAAAGCATTACTATGAACAAAGCTAGTGGAAGTGATGGAATTCCAGTTGAGCTATTTCAAATCCTCAAAGATGATGCTGTGAAAGTGCTGCACTCTATATGCCAGCAAATCTGGAGAACTCAGCAGTGGCCCCAGGACTGGAAAAGTCAGTTTTCATTCCAATCCCAAAGAAAGGCAATGTCAAAGAATGCTCAAACTACCACACGATTGCACTCATCTCACACGCTAGTAAAGTAATGCTCAAAATTCTCCAAGCCAGGCTTCAGAAATACGTGAACCGTGAAATTTCAGATGTTCAAGCTGATTTTAGAAAAGGCAGAGGAACCAGAGATCAAATTGCCAATATCTGCTGGATCATTGAAAAAGCAAGTGAGTTTCAGAAAAACATCACTTCTGCTTTATTGACTATGCCAAAGCCTTTGACTGTGTAGAGCACAATAATCTGTGGAAAATTCTGAAAGAGTTGGAAATACCAGACCATCTGACCTGTCTCTTGAGAAACCTGTATGCAGGTCAGGAAGTGACAGTTAGAACTGGACATGGAACAACAGACTGGTTCCAAATAGGAAAAGGAGTACGTCAAGGCTGTATATTGTCACCCTGCTTATTTAACTTATATGCAGAGTACATCACGAGAAACGCTGGGCTGGAAGAAACACAAGTTGGCATCAAGATTGCCAGGAGAAATATCAATAACCTCATATATGCAGATGACACCACCCTTATGGCAGAAAGTGAAGAAGAACTGATGAGCCTCTTGATGAAAGTGAAAGAGGAGAGTAAAAAAGTCGACTTAAAGCTCAACATTCAGAAAACTAAGATCATGGCATCTGGTCCCATCACTTCATGGGAAATAGATGGGGAAACAGTGGAAACAGTGTCACGCTTTATTTTTTTGGGCTCCAAAATCACTGCTGATGGTGACTGCAGCCATGAAATTAAAAGATGCTTAGTCCTTGGAAGGAAGGTTATGGCCAACCTAGACAGCATATTTAAAAGCAGAGACATTACTTTGCCAACAAAGATCCATCTAGTCAAGGCTATGGTTTTTCCAGTAGTCATGTATGGATGTGAGAGTTGGACGGTGAAGAAAGCTGAGCGCCGAAGAATTGTTGCTTTTCATCTGTGGCGTTCGAGAAGACTCTTGAGAGTCCCTTGGACTGCAAGATCCAACCAGTCCATCCTAAAGGAGATCAGTCCTGGGTGTTCATTGGACAGACTGATGTTGAAGCTGAGACTCCAATACTTTGGCCACCTGATGTGAAGAGCTGACTCATTGGAAAAGACCCTAATTCTGGGAAGGATTGGGGGCAGGAGGAGAAGGGGACGACAGAGGATGAGATGGTTGGATGGCATCACCGACTCGATGAACATGGGTTTGGGTAAACTCCGGTAGTTGGTGATGGACAGGGAGGCCTGACGTGCTGCAATTCATGGGGTCGCAGAGAGTCGGACACGACTGAGCGATTGAACTGAACTCACACCCAGGGTAGATCTCCACCTGTGTTATCTCACTTATGTTCTGAGTCCTCTCCCAGGAGCACAGGTCAGGACTTTAATGGTCCTTTTCTCTTCTTACACTATTTTTGTGGGTCTTTATTAGAGCCTTGATTCAGGAATCTTTCTGCAATTTTCCAGTTAATTTTTTGAGATGATTGTTCTGCGTGTTGATATATTCTTTTCTCCCTGGAGTATATTTGATTTACCATGTTGTGTTAGTTTCAGGTATACAGCAAAGTATTCAACTTTACATATACATGTATCTTGGCTTCCCATGTGGCTCAGTTGGTAAAGAATCTGCCTGCAATGCAGGAAATGCCAGTTCTATCACTAGGTCGGGAAGATCCCCTCAGGAGTCCATGACATCCCACTCCAGTATTCTTGCCTGGCGAATCCCATGGACAGAGGAGCCTAGTGGGCTACAGTACATAGGGCAGCAAAGAATCAGACATGACTGAAAGGACTGAGCTTGCACATGCACGTATACATATACCTATTCCTTTACAAATTCTTTTCCTATACATGTTGTTACAGAATATTGAGCAGTGTTCCCTGTGGTTTTGTAGTAGGTCCTTGTTGGTTATCTATTTTACACAGAGTGGTATGTATATGTTAACCCCCAACTCCTGATTTATCCCTCCACCACAACTTCCCCTTTTGGTAACCATCAGTTTGGCTTCTATGTAAATGTGTTCTTGATGTTCTTTGGGGGAGGCATCTTTTAGTGTGATGTAGTCCTAGTTTTCTATTTTTCCTTTTGTTGCCTATGCTTTTGGTGTCTCATACAATAAATCATTTCTTAGACCAATGTTATAAATCTTCTACAGTATGTTCCCTTCTAGTAGTTTTATAGATTCAAATCTTACATTTAAATATTTAATCAGCTTTGAGTTTAGTTTTGTATGGTATAAGTTAAGGGTCCAATTTCATTCTTTTCCATTCAGGTATCCAGTTTGCCCACTGCAATCAACTGAGGTGATGGCAAGGTGAAATTTAATCATGATCATCTCAAGGCAGAAATGGGTGACAAGCCTGTAGGAAAGGCACTGGCATGAGGGACCTGGCCAGGAGCATGCAAAGTTTGGGGACTCCCACTTGATTCCCATTGATACGTGGATGTGGTCCTGGGCAGATGTGTTCTGACTCTTAGCACATAAATTTGCTCTTGACCTCTGCCAAGCAAAAGAAACCTCTGGGCCAGCAGTATTGTGCTCTTATCATGAGTCCATGAGCAATGCTTTGGCTTTTGCCTTTGGTATCATGCAAATGGGTGGTCTTAATATAAGGACATGGTGTCCATCTTGACCAGTGATAAAAGAAGCTTCTCATTTAAATTCTTTTGACTTCTGATCCACTCTCTGGTTTATGGATTTTATTATATTTTCAAACAGATTCTTAAACATACTTGGCAGAAGAGAGTGATTCTCTTATAGTCTCAGATAATTCAACTTCTGACAACATTTTATATCACCAAAATGTTTATTTCTAATCAATTTACCTCTATGGCATGTGTTTCTGAAAAGATACATACTCAAAAATCCATCATAAAATCTGCATGTAATAAACAGTAAGTGATTAGAGAACATGAAGAAATTAATACTCAAGAGAATGATTGAGAAAATTGCTTTAGGAGGTGACCATTAGGCTCGCCTTAGATGGTTACTAGTTTCTGAGTCACAGAAGATAGCATGGCCAAAGGCAAAGAGGAAAGCAGGAGGTCTTAGAGAAATTATTATATTAGTCAATAGAGGTTGTTATAGACACAGTTAGAGAGGTCAGTTGGAATCTGTTCATAGGGAACCTGTAAAAGTGGAAGTCAAAGAGTTTGTTTTATGTTCTAGTGAGCAAAAAAAAACAAAAAACAAAACCCTCCCCAAAATCCAAAACAGCTTTGGCAATAGGACTTGACGTGTCTGAGTCACAATATACCGTCCTTTCCAAGGGGAACTACAGGTGTCTGATATTGATTTTTTGCTGTTGTCCTATTTGGAAATATCCTTTCTTAAGTCATGACTTATTATTTATGATTTTCTCTTTTAACCCTAAGTGTTTGTGGATCCTTTTTAAACTCGATGCATCCTCACTTCTTTCTGGAAGGTGGCAGTATATCCACTCATATTTAAAATATATACCAGGGCTACTTTGGAGAAACAAGGCCCTCTAACATCTGCTTTTGGTCTACCTCAGGGCTTCCCTGGTAGCTCAGTTGGGAAAGAATTCACCTGCAATCCTGGAGACCCCTGTTCAATTCCTGGATTGGGGAGATCTGCTGGAGAAGGGATAGGCTACCCACTCCCATATTCTTTGGCTTCCCTTGTGGCTTAGCTGGTAAAGAATCCACCTACAATGTGGGCGACCTGGTTTCGATCCCTGGGTTGGGAAGATCCCCTGAAGAAGGGAAAGGTTATCCACTCAAGTATTGTGGCCTGGAGAATCCAATGGGCTGTATAGTCTATGGGGTTACGAAGATTTGGACAAGACTAAACGACTTTCAGCTCTTCGGTCCTAGCAATCTGTTACCTTCCCGTATAACACCAAGCATTTCAGTAAGTCCTACAGCAGGGCAATAAAGTGTGATAGTATTAAATGGTGATAATATATACAGATCTGGAATCACAGCACCGACCTATATGTAGACATAAGGTATCTCTGTCCATATCATCCTGGTACCTGCTTTAGATAATTAATTTTATGCAGGCAAGGCATGATAGTACTCCCACTTCCTTTGAAAGACAGCACACCCAGGGTGTCTTTCACTCTTATTGATTTCAAATCACATTCAGTGACTGACTTTGAATCACCAACTGGGTCTCCCAGGAGTTAAAGTGCCAGAAAGATGTAATTAGGGAGCTGCAGTCCAGATAAAAGATACCATATCATTGACTTAAAATCTGAACTCAACTCTTGATGCCGATGGTTAAACTCTGTGTTTTAGGGTTTTTTTTCTAAAATGTTTTCTGAAGACACAAGGGATTCCTTTGGTCAGAGACTCTGCCTTATATATCTCCATATTTGACTGAGTACTCCTTGAACCTTTTAAAACATTTCAAAATGAAAGTTAACACCAAATTAAATATTCCGTACTCTTACTTTTAAACCATGATAAACTTGTAGAACTTGGACTAACAAAAGACTTTATTGGGGAAGAATGTTTTACCACTGTCATTATTTAGAAATGCTAGGGGATGGTGATAAATAAAAGACCAGCTTTTACTCAGTCTTATATTAATACTTGTATTAAATTCTGTGTATTCACTTCTCTGGCTGTCCAGTGGTTAGGACTCCGTACTTTCACTAGAAGGGGCATGGGTTCAATCGCTGTTCAGAGAGCTAAGATCCCACAAACTGCATAGTAGCCCCCCCAAAAAATTATCTGTGGGTAGTGATCCTGTTTGTCACCTGCACCAGTATTGGGCCACACCCACTGCTCTGCCTTTGGTAACACACTTCTCCCACCAATTTCTTAGCAAAAAAGTGGCCTAATCAATATTCGGTTTGTTCCCTCCAAACATTATTTTAGTCCTTGTAGTGCTGGTTGTGGGTTTTAGTTGTATCAGCATTTTGTGTCTTCTGAGCACCTTTAACTGACAGCATAGGCAAATGATGAAACAAACCCCATTGAGAGGTAGGTGGCCAGGAAGTGATTTCTGCCTGTCTTTCTCAGGGGGAGTTTCACATTCACCATCCCCATGTGAAAACCTCTTCCCATCTGGGTTCTGGCAATCTATACCTTAATGGCATTTCACACACCAAACAAAAGCAGTAACACCACACCAGTTTTCCTTGACCCTGAGATCAAGTGTTCAGCAGGTATATCGATCTTCAGTGCACACTCCTGACCCAGTCCAGATCTCTACTCTCTGGCTAAGTGTGGACCCGAGTGTCTGGTCCCCAACCTCTCAGGACCCCATAACCCTCCTTTCTCAGGTACCCGCCCTTCTGTTCCTTCCCTCTCTTCCCGTCAGAAAATTCACACACACACACACACACACACACACACACACACACACACACACACACACACACACACAAATATCATCTTTTCACCATTTGATGTTTATTTTAATCACAGCCATCAGTTTACTATTTTAGTGTGAGATTCAGTCTTTTTCTGGTTAGCCATTTCTAAGAAAGCAGATCTCTGGAGACACAATTCTAAACTGTCTGACCTTTTCTATTCAGTTACTGGCTGCCCAGGTTGCACTTCTCCAGGGTCTCTTATTCTGGGGCGGCTGAGCTTATCTTCTCTTGATTCTGCCTCCTTCTTTGACTCTGCCTCATATGCTGGTAACTTTTTTTGCTTTGATTCAATTTCTGACGTGCACAGAAACTGAAAAAACAGTTTGGTTTTCTTGTTTTCTTCACCTTCTTCGATTTAGTGGCATATGATTGGATTTTCTTTCTCAAGGTTCCTTGTAGAGGTCTTCTGACCCTCATGGTCATCTTTAATGCCTGGAAAAACAAGAGAAGGGTATTAGTTTTGAGGAAAGAGAATAAAAACTGAGTTGGAAGGGAGATTTCATGAAAAATGGATGTGGGCTTATGAGGGCTGCTTTTGTGCCAGGCAAAGGCAGGGTAGAGGTCTTGGGCAGCAAAGTCAGTGGAGAACATGGGGAGCTTAGTTGGAGTCATCTTACCTTCACACTGCCTCTGTAGTTTTATATAAGATTCCACTTTTATAAAACTTTAAGATGTAAACTAACGTATAGTAACAAATAGCAGATCTTTAGCTTCCCTGGGCATGAGGAACAAAGAGGAGTGAGGAGGTTAATTATATCAATCATAGCTCAATAGAACTCTTAAAACATCTACAAGCAAGCAAGAAAAAACAAACAAAAATACAGTAGTGGACTGTAGAAAGAAGTAAAAGTCATATTGAGTCCGCTAGCTTTCATTTTCACACATGCAGAGACTTACAGAGATGTTAACACCCAGGGACAGGAATGCGAAGGAAATCACTGCCAACTTTATTGATCTTCTTCATCCTCAAAGCAGATTAAGTGGCTGGGGAATGCAGAGGCTGCAATAACAACAGAAAAACATGCACTGGGGGAACCTACAAGTCTGCTTGCCACTTACGGAAGAAGGAAACTGTATTGTGCTTCTCATCTGTTTCCAAACCTCACATTAATGCAGCTTACCATGGAGTCTAAGACTTAATGGACCTCAACTGGCAAGGCTGTCTGGTGCATGTATCCCAAGTTTTCATCCTCTACAACAGAGGAGAAGATTGGGGTGGGGGGATGTTAAAGGGTAATGCATGCCAGTGGAGAATAGCATGTCCAGCAGAGACTGGGACACCTGATAAAATTCATGGGGGTCTATGTCAGAAGCAACTTTTATTTTTTATTTTTTTAATTTGTTTATTTTCTATTTTTTAACTTTACAATATTGTATTTGTTTTGCCATACATTGACATGAATCCACCATGGGTGTACATGTTTTCCCCCTCCAGAACCCCCCCTTCCACGTCCCTCTCCATCCCATCCCTCCGGGTCATCCCGGTGCACCAGCCCCGAGCACCCTATATCATGCGTTGAATCTGGACTGGTGATTTGTTTCACATATGATAATTTCCATGCTTCAGTGCCATTCTCCCATATCATCCTGCCCTCGCCTTCTCCCACAGAATCCATAATACTGTTCTATTTATCTGTGTCTCTTTTGATGTCTTGCATACAGGGTTAACTTTACCGATTGACTAAATTCCATATATATGTGTTAGTATACTGTATTGGTGTTTCTCTTTCTGGCTTACTTCACTCTGTATAGTAGGCTCCAGTTTCATCCACCTCATTAGAACTGATTCGAATGTATTCTTTTTTAATGGCTGAGTAATATTCCATTGTGTATATGTACAACAGCTTCCTTATCCATTCATCTGTCGATGGGCATCTAGGCTGCTTCCATGTCCTGGCTATTAAAAACAGTGCTGCGATGAACATTGGGGTACAAGTGTCTCTATGAATTCTGGTTTCCTCAGTGTGTATGCCCAGCAGTGGGATTGCTGGGTCACATGGCAGTTCTATTTCCAGTTTTTTGAGGAATCTCCACACTGTTCTCCATAGTGGCTGTACTAGTTTGCATTCCCACCAACAGTGTAAGAGGGTTCCCTTTTCTCCACACCCTCTCCAGCATTTATTGCTTGTAGGCTTTTGGATGGCAGCCGTTCTGATGGGCATGAAATGGTACCTCATTGTGGTTTTGATTTGCATTTCTCTGATAATGAGTGATGTTGAGCATCTTTTCATGTGTTTGTTAGCCATCTGTATGTCTTCTTTGGAGAACTGTCTGTTTAGTTCTTTGGCCCATTTTTTGATTGGGTCTTTTATTTTTCTGGAATTGAGCTGCAGGAGTTGCTTGTATATTTTTGAGATTAATTGTTTGTCCATTGCTTCGTTTGCTATTATTTTCTCCCATTCTGAAGGCTGTCTTTTCACCTTGCTTATAGTTTCCTTTGTTGTGCAAAAGCTTTTCAGTTTAATTAGGTCCCATTTGTTTATTTTTGCTTTTATTTCCAATATTCTGGGAGGTGGGTCATAGAGGATCCTGCTGTGGTTTATGTCGGAGAGTGTTTTGCCTATGTTTCCCTCTAGGAGTTTTATAGTTTCTGGTCTTACATTTAGATCTTTAATTCATTTTGAGTTTATTTTTGTGTATGGTGTTAGAAAGTGTTCTAGTTTCATTCTTTTGCAAGTGGTCGACCAGTTTTTCCAGCATCACTTGTTAAAGAGATTGTATTTTCTCCATTGTATATTCTTGCTTCCTTTGTCAAAGATCAGATGTCCATAGGTGCTTGGATTTATCTCTGGGCTTTCTATTTTGTTCCATTGATCTTTATTTCTGTCCTTGTGCCAGTACCATACTGTCTTGATGACTGTGGCTTTGTAGTAGAGCCTGAAGTCAGGCAGGTTGATTCCTTCAGTTCCATTCTTCTTTCTCAAAATTGCTTTGGCTATTCGAGGTTTTTTGTATTTCCATACAAACTGTGAAATTATTTGTTCTAGTTCTCTAAAGAATACCGTTGGAAGCTTGATAGGGATTGCATTGAATCTATAGATTGCTTTGGGTAGTATACTCATTTTCACTATATTGATTCTCCCGGTCCATGAACACGGTATATTTCTCCATCTATTTGTGTCCTCTTTGATTTCTTTCACCAGTGTTTTATAGTTTTCTATATATAGGTCTTTTGTTTCTTTAGGTAGATGTATTCCTAAATATTTTATTCTTTTCGTTGCAGGGGTGAATGGAATTCTTTCCTTAATTTCTCTTTCTGTTTTCTCGTTGTTAGTGTATAGGAATGCAAGGGATTTCTGTGTGTTAATTTTATATCCTGCAACTTTATTCATTGATTAGCTCTAGTAATTTTCTGATGGAGTCTTTAGGGTTTCCTATGTACAGGATCATGTCATCTGCAAACAGTGAGAGTTTTACTTCTTCTTTTCCTATCTGGATTCCTTTTACTTTTTTTTTTTATTCTGCTCTGATTGCTGTGGCCAAAACTATGTTGAATAGTAGTGGTTAGAGAGGGCACCCTTGTCTTGTTCCTGATTTTAGGGGAAATGCTTTCAGTTTTTCACCATTTAGGATAATGTTTGCCATGGGTTTGTCATATATACTTTTTATTATGTTGAGGTATGTTCCTTCTATTTCTGCTTTTTGGAGTGCTTTTATCATAAATGGATGTTTAATTTGTCAAAAGCTTTCTCTGCATCTATTGAAATAATCATATGGTTTTTATTTTTCAATTTGTTTATGTGGTGTATTACATTGATTGATTTGCGGATATTGAAGAATCCTTGCATCTCTGGAATAAAGCCCACTTGGTCATGATGTATGATCTATTTAATATGTTGTTGGATTCTGTTTGCTAGGATTTTGTTCAGGATTTTTACATCTATGTTCATCAGTGATATTGGCCTGTAGTTTTGTTTTTTTGTGGCATCTTTGTCTGGTTTTGGTATTAGGGTGATGACGGCCTCATAGAATGAGTTTGTATGTTTACCTTCCTCTGCAATTTTCTGGAAGAGTTTGAGTAGGACAGGTGTTAGCTCTTCTCTAAATTTTTGGACGAATTCAGCTGTGAAGCCATCTGGTCCTGGGCTTTTGTTTGCTGGAAGATTTTTGATTACAGTTTCAATTTCAGTGCTTGTGATGGGTCTGTTGAAATATTGTATTTCTTCCTGGTTCAGTTTTGGAAGTCATACTTTTCTAAGAATTTATCCATTTCTTCCAAGTTGTCCAATTTATTTGCATATAGTTGCTGATAATAGTCTCTTATGATCCTTTGTATTTCTGTGTTGTCTGTTGTTATCTCTCTGTTTTCATTTCTAATTTTGTTGCTATGATTCTTTTCCCTTTGTTTCTTGATGAGTCTGGTTAATGACTTGTCAATTTTATTTATCTTCTCAAAGAACCAGCTTTTGGCTTGGTTGATTTTTGCTATGGTCCTTTTTTGTTTCTTTTGCATTTATTCCTGCCCTAATTTTTGTGACTTCTTTCCTTCTACTAACCCTGGGGTTCTTCATTTCTTCCTTTT
Organism: Okapia johnstoni; assembly: GCA_024291935.2. Taxonomy (NCBI): domain Eukaryota; kingdom Metazoa; phylum Chordata; class Mammalia; order Artiodactyla; family Giraffidae; genus Okapia; species Okapia johnstoni. Next base: position 109,345,929 of record CM044305.1, read on the forward strand.
CTAGTTGCTTAAGTGTAGAGTTAAGTTATTTATTTGACTTTTTTCTTGTTTCTTGAGATGAGCCTGTATTGCTATGATCTTCCCCTTAGCACTTTTTTTTTTCCATGTCCCATAGGTTTTGGGATGTTGTGTTTTCATTTTCATTCGTTTCTATGCATATTTTGATTTCTTTTTTTTTATTTCTTCTGTGATTCTTTGGTCATTCAGCAGTGTGTTGTTCAGCCTCCATATGTTGGAGTTTTTAATCATTTTTCTCCTGTAATTGACATCTAATCTTACTGCATTGTGGTCAGAAGAGATGCTTGGAATGATTTCCATTTTTTGAATTTACCAAAACTAGATTTATGGCCCAGGATGTGATCTATTCTGGAGAAGGTTCCATGTGCACTTGAGAAAAAAGTGAAATTCATTGTTTTGGGATGAAATGACCTATAGATATCAATTAGGTCTAACTGATCTATTGTATCATTTAAAGTTTGTGTTTCCTTGTTAATTTTCTGTTTAGTTGATCTGTCCATAGGTGTGAGTGGGGTATTAAAGTCTCCCACTATTATTGTGTTATTGTTAATTTTCCCTTTCATAGTTGTTAGCATTTTCCTTACATATTGCAGTGCTCCTTTGTTGGGTGCATATATATTTATAATTGTTATATCTTCTTCTTGGATTGATCCTTTGATCATTATATAGTGTCCATCTTTGTCTCTTTTCACCACCTTTATTTTAAAGTCGATTTTATCTGATATAAGTATTGCTACTCCTGCTTTCTTTTGGTCTCTATTTGCATGAAATATCTTTTTCCAGCCCTTCACTTTCAGTCTGAATGTGTCCCTTGTTTTGAGGTGGGTCTCTTGTAGACAACATATATAGGGGTCTTGTTTTTGTATCCATTCAGCCAGATTTTGTCTTTTGGTTGGGGCATTCAACCCATTTACATTTAAGGTAATTATTGATAAGTATGATCCCATTGCCATTTCCTTTATTGTTTTGGTTTCGAGATTACACACCCTTTCTGTGTTTCCTGTGTAGAGAGGATCCTTTAGCATTTGTTTAGAGCTGGTTTTGTGGTGCTGAATTCTCTGAGCTTTTGATTGTCTGTAAAGCTTTTGATTTCTCCTTTGTGTTTGAATGAGATTCTTGCAGGATACAGTAATCTGGGCTGTAGATTATTTTCTAAAAGCAACTTTTAAATAAGAGCTTCTTAGGTAAAACAAGGGAATAAGTACAACATTTCTTTTGCATTTGTCTTTTTAACTTTGGATAGCCAAAGCCATCTGCTTATAGATGACTGTATAATTTATCATACAAGCTGGGATACCTTTTAAAGTGAAACTGGGGCTATTAATAATCACACCTGGATAAACAAGAGTAAACTGGGATTGTGCTGGGCAAACAAGGACAAACAGTCAAGCTATCTAAATGAGACAAGCCCACTGGATCCATTATTTTGTGTTGCAGATAGAACTCAGCATTCTCCAAGCCACAGTTTGACAGATGGTCATAAAATGTCTCTGGGATTCTCCAGGAGTCCTTTAATTGCAGTCAGGCTTGGACAAGATTGTTTCACTTAAATTGTGGTGTTGGAAATACTCTACATGTCATTTGCACTGTATTCAATGCCATTGTTTGGACTAAATATGGTCAGAGTGTAATGAGGATTTTGTGATGAGACCTCAGAGGCTAATGCCTTTAGGGAATGAAAGACTCTAGCTGATGGGAACTTGCATAATACTTTTGGTACAACAAGTTAGAGAGTTAACCAGAGAAGAGAAATTGATACTGAGGTTCTGGGAAGAAATTTAGAGATGGTCCTCAGGTAACAGATCAATTTTTGATTTATTTAAGCCCTCTGCTTCCGTCACTCAGTCCATTCTCTTCACAGCACTATGTTGCAGGTAGTATTTACCCAATTCCATTAAGGAAAAGAAATGACACCGAGAGACATAAACATCTCATTCAGTTCATGAAGCTAGTACTGAATCAAGGATAATTCTTTTGACCCCAAGCTACATGTTTTTTCCACTAGGGCCATGCTGTATTAGTATATCCATTTACCAATAATTTATGTCATTTCTCCTAATATAGAGGCAAATCTGAGGACCTGTTGGGAGATTCATGAAACTGAATCCCTAGCAGTAACTGGAATGATTTAAATGTGTTCTTGCAAAGCCATAATGAAAGTAGACACTGGAACCACATGGTCTGTTGAGTTTTTGGCAATATTTCTCAAGTTTTAATGTGGTTACAAATCACATGAGGATTGATAAGATGCAAATTCTGACTCAGTAGGTCTGGGGTAGGGCCTGGGATTTTTGCATTTCTAACAGACTCCCAAGTAATACTGATATTTCTGGTGCATGGACCACTCTGAATAACAAGATTATAGAATATGAATTGATCTAGGTCATTCTTGAATCTCATTTCAAGAAAGTTAATGATGCCAGTGATAGAAAACTCATTTATGACCCTGTTTTGCTTTGCTTCTAAATGTGGACCCATTGATATTAGAGAAAACCTCCAAAATATCTGAGTTATTTTTTTTAATCTGTCTGAAACCTGGCTGTTTATTATGCTTGGATTGTATTGAGTTGGCCAGAAAGTTTGTTTGGGTTTTTCCATAAGATGCAGAAAAGCATGAATGAACTTTTCAGCCAATCTAATAATAGTTCTAGGTGGTTAAAGAAATCTATGGTATTGAATATATTGCTCCTAAACAGACGTGCCTTTTTATTTTTCTTATATTAATTCTTATGTCAAAGTATATGTTCTACTTTCTCTCATACTGTTCAGTATCGGCACTTATGTGAAAGGCAGAGCTGACTACTATGTTCTCTGAATAGCCATAGTCAATATAAATACTAAAGAAGACTATTGACACTGTTGACACTGTATCTATTGACAGTGCTGCTAAAGTGACGCACTCACTATGCTAGCCAATTTGGAAAACTCAGCAGTGGCCACAGAACTGGAAAAGGTCAGTTTCATTCCAATCTCAAAGAAAGGCAATGACAAAGAATGTTCAAACTACCACGTAGTTGCACTCGTTTCACATGCTAGAAAAGTAATGCTCAAAATTCTTCAAGCTAGGTTCAGTGTGCATCGAGAATTTCCAGATGTTCAAGCTAGATATACAAAAGGCAGAGGAACCAGAGATCAAATAGTCAACATCTGCTGGACCATCAAAAAAGCAAAAGAATTCCAGAAAAGCATCTATTTTTGCTTCATTGACTACAATAAAGCCTTTGACTGTGTGGATCCCAACAAACTGGAAAATTCTTAAAGAGATGGGAATACCAGAGCACCTTACCTGTCTCCGGCGAAACCTGTATGCAGGTCAAGAAGCAACAGTTAGAACCAGACATGAAACAATGGACTAGTTCCAAACTGGGAAGAGTATGTGAAGGCTGTATATTGTTACCTTGCTTATTTAACTTATATGCAGAGTCCATCAATGCAAAATTCTGGGCTGGATGAATCACAAGCTGGAATCAAGATTGTTGGGTGAAATATCAATAACCTCAGATATGCAGGTGACACCACCCTTATAGAAGAAAGCAAAGAGGAACTAAAGAGCCTCTTGATGAGGGTGAAAGAAGAGAGTGAAAAAGTTGACTTAAAACTCGACATTCATTGATTAGCTCTAGTAATTTTCTGGTAGAGTCTTTAGGGTTTTCTATGTAGAGGAAAATGCCATCTGCAAACAGTGAGAGTTTTACTTCTTTTCCTATCCAGATTTCTTTATTTATTTTTCTACTCTGATTGCTGTGGCCAAAATTTCCAAAACTATGTTGAATAGTAGTGGTGAAAGTGGGCACCCTTGTCTTGTTCCTGACATTAGGGGAAATGCTTTTAGTTTTTCACCATTTAGGATAATGTTTGCTGTAGGTTTGTCATATATAGCTTTTATTATGTTGAGGTATGTTCCTTCTATTCCTGCTTTCTGTAGGGTTTTTATCATAAACGGGTGTTGAATTTTGTCAAAGGCTTTTTCTGCATCTATTGAGACAATCATATGTTTTTTATCTTTCAGTTTGTTAATGTGGTGTATTACATTGATTGGTTTGAAGATATTAGAGAATCCTTGCATTCCTGGGATAAAGCCCACTTGGTCATGATGTATGATCTTTTTAATATATTGTTGGATTCTGTTTGCTAGGATTTTGTTAAGATTTTTGCATCTATGTTCATCAGTGATATTGGCCTGTAGTTTTCTTTTTTTGAGGCATCTTTGTCTGGTTTTGGTATTAGGGTAATGGTGGCCTTATAGAATGAGTTTGGAAGTTTACCTTCCTCTGCAATTTTCTGGAAGAGTTTGAGTAAGATAAGTGTTAGCTCTTTTCTAAATTTTTGGTAGAATTCAACTGTGAAGCCATCTGGTCCTGGGCTTTTGTTTGCTGGAAGATTTATAATTACAGTTTTGATTTCCATGCTCGTGATGGGTCTGTTAAGATCTTCTATTTCTTCCTGGTTCAGTTTTGGAAAGTTATACTTTTCTAAGAATTGGCCCATTCCTTCCAAGTTGTCAGTTTTATTGGCATATAGCTGTTACTAGTAGTCTCTTATGATCCTTTGTATTTTTGTGTAGTCTGTTGTGATCTCTCCATTTTCATTTCTAATTTTGTTGATTTGATTCTTCTCCATTTGTTTCTTGATGAGTCTGGGTAATGGTTTGTCTAGAGCTAATCAATGAATATAGTAAAGTTGCAAAATATAAAATTAACACACAGAAATCCCTTGCATTCCTATATACTAACAACGAGAAAACAGAAAGAGAAATTAAGGAAACAATACCATTCACCATTGCAATGAAACGAATAAAATATTTAGGAATATATCTACCTAAAGAAACAAAAGACCTATATATAGAAAACTATAAAACACTGATGAAGGAAATCAAAGAGGACACAAATAGATGGATAAATATACCGTGTTCATGGATTGGAAGAATCAATACAGTGAAAATGAGTATACTACACAAAGCAATCTATAGATTCAGTGCAATCCCTATCAAGCTACCAATGGTATTTTTCACAGAACTAAAACAAATAATTTCACAATTTGCATGGAAATATAAAAAACCTCGAATAGCCAAAGCAATCTTGAGAAAGAAGAATGGAACTGAAGGAATCAACCTGCCTGACTTCAGGCTCTATTACAAAGCCACAGTCATCCAGACAGTATGGCACTGGCACAAAGACAGAGATATAGATCAATGGAACAAAATAGAAAGCCCAGAGATAATTCCACGCATCTATGGACACCTTATATTTGACCAAGGAGGCAAGAATATATAATGGAGAAAAGACAATCTCTTTAACAAGTGGTACTGGAAAAACTGGTCAACCACTTGTAAAAGAATGAAACTAGAACACATTCTAACACTATACACAAATATAACCTCAAAATGGATTAAATATCTAAACGTAAGACCAGAAACTATAAAACTCCTAGAGGGAAACATAGGCAAAACACTCTTCGACATAAACCACAGCAGGATCCTCTATGACCCACCTCCCAGAATATTGGAAATAAAAGCAAAAATAAACAAATGGGACCTAATTAAACTTAAAAGGTTTTTCACAGCAAAAGAAACTATAAGCAAGTTGAAAAGACAGCCTTCAGAATGGGAGAAAATAATAGCAAACGAAGCAACGGACAAAGAATTAATCTCAAAAATATACAAGCAACTCCTGCAGCTCAATTCCAGAAAAATAAAAGACCCAATCAAAAAATGGGCCAAAGAACTAAACAGACAGTTCTCCAAAGAAGACATACAGATGGCTAACAAACACATGAAAAGATGCTCAACATCACTCATTATCAGAGAAATGCAAATCAAAAGCACAATGAGGTACCATTTCACGCCCGTCAGAATAGCTGCTATCCAAAAGTCTACAAGCAATAAATGCTGGAGAGGGTGTGGAGAAAAGGGAACCCTCTTACACTGTTGGTGGGAATGCAAACTAGTACAGCCACTATGGAGAACAGTGTGGCGATTCCTCAAAAAACTGGAAATAGAACTGCCATGTGACCCAGCAATCCCACTGCTGGGCATACACACTGCTGCTGCTGCTGCTAAGTCGCTTCAGTCGTGTCCAACTATGTGCCACCCCACAGATGGCAGCCCCCCAGGCTCCCCCATCCCTGGGATTCTCCAAGCAAGAGTACCGGAGTGGGGTGCCATTGCCTTCTCTGGCATACACACTGAGGAAACCGGAATTGAAAGAGACACGTGTACCCCAATGTTCATCGCAGTGCTGTTTATAATAGCCAGTACATGGAAGAAGCCTAGATGCCCATTAGCAGACAAATTGGTGAGGAAGCTGTAGTACATATACACAATGGGATATTACTCAGCCATTAAAAAGAATACATTTCAATCAGTTCTAATGAGGTGGGTGAAACTGGAGCCCATCATACGAGTGAAGTAAGACAGAAAGAAAAACACCAATACAGTATACTAACGCACATATATGGAATTTGAAAGATGGTAACAATAGCTCTATATGTTCGATAGAAAAAGAGAAACAGATGCATAGAACAGTCTTTGGACTCCGTGGGAGAAGGGGAGGATGCGATGATTTGAGAGAATAGCATTGAAACATTTATATTATCATATATGAAACAGAACCCCTGTCCAGGTTCGATGCATGAGACAAGTGCTCAGGGCTGGTGCACTGGGATGACCCAGAGGGATGGGATGGGGAGGGAGGTGGGATTGGGGTTCAGGATGGGGAACACATGTAAACCCATGGCTGATTCATGCCAATGTATGGCAAAAACCACTACAATATTGTAAATTAATTAGCCTCCAACTAAAATAAATAAATTAATTTAAAAAAAAAAAAACCTCAACATTCAGAAAACGAAGATCATAGCATCCAGTCCCGTCACTTGATGGCAAATAGATGTGGAAACAATGGAAACAGTGACAGTCTTTATTTTCTTGGGCTCCAAAATCACTGCAGATGGTGACTGCAGCCATGAAATTAAAAGACACTTACTCCTTGGAAGGAAAGTTATGACCAACATAGACAGCATATTAAAAAGCAAAGACATCACTTTGCCAACAAAGGTCCATCTAGTCAAAGCTAAGGTTTTCCAGTAGTCATGTATGGATGTGAGAGTTGGACCATAAAGAAAGCTGAGCCCCAATGAATTGATGCTTTTGAACTGTGGTGTTGGAGAAGACTCTTGAGGGTCCCTTGGACTGCAAAGAGATCAAACCAGTCCATCCTAAAGGAAATCAATTCTGACTATTCTTTGGAAGTACTGAGGCTGAGGCTCCAATACTTTGGCTACCTAGTGCAAAGAACTGACTCATTGGAAAGACACTGACACTTGGAAAGATTGAAGGCAGGATGAGAAGGTGACAACAGTGGATGAGATGGTTGTATGGCATCACCAACTCATGGGACAGGAGTTTGAGCAAGTCCCGGGTGATGGTGAAGGACAGGGAAGCCTGGCATGCTGCAGTCCATGGGGTCGCAAAGAATTGGACATGAGTGAGCAACTGAACAACAACAGCAATCTATTGACACATTTGGAGCACTGAAGTTATCCAAGAGAAATTGACATTGGTCTATTTGATTGAGAGAATGGCTGACTTATTTCCTGAGTAACTCTCAACTATAATACACTTTCAGAGGGGTGTTCTTTCTTTTTGAGATGACATTATTTACAACTGAATAGTGAAAGAATTAGAAAAGTAAACTAGAGAGTATTCTGTCCTTTGATTTATTGAAGGCTCTTGGTGGCCTCGATAAGAGCAACTGAAGTCTCTTTTAGATGATTAAGCATGCTTACAAGCTGGAGAAGGAACTGACAAGTTACTGCAGTATTCTTGCTTAGAAAATTCCATGGACAGAGGAGTCTGGTGGGCTGCAGTCCATGGGGTAACAAAGCATCAGACACGACTGAGCGATTGAGTGCATACTTACACCATTCTTTAAGGACAGTCTCTGAGGAATATCACCAAGAAAAGGATAGAAATTTTAAATCAGGAGTAAAACAAATGGCATTTTGGAGAGTATAGACAACAACGGAAGAATTTGGAGAAAAGAATTTTGTTTAGAGATAGAAAAGAGTTAGAATGAATATATAATTACTGGAAAGCCTCTTCCTTCTCTTCTTCTAATGATAATAACAGCAATATCACCAAAATGCAGTCTCAGGGCAAGCAGTAAGGACATGATCTGATGATCTGACCTCACAATTTCCCACGAATTCCTTCATTACTTTGGAAGGATCTTGACAATGTCTTGAGTCATTCTGAAAGTCTTCCAATTGTGGTCTGAACAACCAATATTAGGAACTACTTTTTTAAAACTTTAACCTCTTAAAAGAAACAAAGAATATTCTAATAAATTGACATTGCTTGTGTCATTTATTGAATACTCCTTCCTTTGTAAGCATCATACTACACAAAAGGCAACATTCAGAAATATAGCTGCCCTTGTCTGCAGTGACTTTCCTATGATTCCAATAAATGTCATTGATGCTTTCCTTAAAACATTCCCCCATGCTCCCCGGATCTTGAAATATTTACTCACTGATAACACATGTGCTCTTTTATTAAGCCAATCTTGGAGGTTTGTTCAAATTTTACTATATTATTTTGGGTTTGGGTAACACTCTCCTGTATTTCAATTGAAAAAACAAAATCAATAATGTCAGCCCACTAAATCTTGCAAAATCCTTAGGGAAACAGTCTCAATAGAGAAGGGCTTTCTGAGTTCTTCCTCCCCCTCTCCTACTATTCACTTTTCAGCTACTTTTCTAAAAGCGTCTTTGAAATCACATATCCTTTCGGTTAGTGCTAGAAGAAGAGGGCTTTCTGACTATGAAGCCAGCTACTCTTAGCAACAGATGACACACACGTACCCGGAATAGCTATAAGCTCTGTGCTCTCTGTGTGTCTCTTGTATGATCAATGACAATTTGCTTAGTTTTCCCTCACCTGCTTCCTAGCTAGTAATTACCCAGAGACAGAATCTTTGTGTAATCCTGACTTACAGCTATTAGAATAGGATGTAATTGTACCCAGTGTAATTGGCTTCAGTGGCAGAGCCCCATTAACCTGGCACAGCAGTTCTTAAAGTATCCTGTGATCTAGCTCATTAAATTTTATCTTCAGTAATAAGGGAAGTTATGACCTTTGCCGTTTCTGTCTTAATGTATTTATGCAGACATGTCACCTAGGATATCAAAACATACAGTGTCATTGAAATGCAGGGGCAGGCCAACCTTGTATACTCAGAGTGGCTAAAAATTGAGTTCCAAATGGGATGCAGATGAAGGACATGACCTACACTTAAAGAGGGTCCTGAGAGGTCTGGTGCTGGAAAAACTTTCTGCTGGGAGAATTACTCTCATGCCCAAGCACCCTCCCTTTCCAATCACACAGACACTTCCTGGCTGTGAGCTGTTTGCAATAGTGTAGGGGCACGTGAAGATTCCTCAGTGCACATGTGTTCCCACAGTATAATGATTGGAGGAGCTGGGCCAGTGAATTTATCTTTTTCATCAACATAGCCTAGTATGGCCCTTTGACAGTTGCCTGAGAAGTACTGTGGATTGAAAACTGGACTGGGTTCTCATCTCAGGTTGGGTCTGAATCTGCCAGGTAAATCTGAGCAAGGTGTTTATATTATCTGGGCCCTGTTTGCCCACTGATAAAATAAGATTATTAGCTTCACTGCTATCTAAGATCTTTTTGGGCTTCCCTGGTGGCTCATATGGCAAAGAATCTGCCTTCAGTGCAGGAAATTCAGGTTTGATCCCTAGAATGGGAAGATCCCCTGGAGGAGAGAATGGCTACCCACCCCAGTATTCTGACCTGGAGAATTCCATGGACAGAGGAGCCGTGTGGGCTACCATCCATGGGGTCCCAAAGAGTCAGACAGACTGAGTTACTAACACTTTCACTTTTTTTCAAGATCTTTTTAAAGTTAAGATTTAAAAACACCCAAATAGGTGTCCTGATTTATTTTTTTTAAATATCTGAAGAAAATTATATTGCCTCTCATCAATTCTCCTTTCCATTCAGAGACAGGACTAATTAATAAATGGCTACCTTACTGGATCTATGTCCAATAAAGGCAACACAAGAAAATTTTAAGAAAAACAACAATAAGCTTTCTCTGTTGAGCACTTTAGAATATGCTAGAGCATCAGAAAATTCTTCACTTGACAGCTTAATTTTATGTGTATGATGGTTAGCTTTCTGTGTCAACTTGGCTAGCCAAAATACCCAGTTATTCAAACACTAATCTAGATGTTACTGTGAAGGCATTTTATAAACGTACTTAACATTTACAATCAATTTATTTCAAATAAAGGAGATTACCCTTGATTGTGTGGGCCTCATCGAATCAATTTAAAAGCCTTAAAAGCAAAACTGAGATTCCCTGAGGAAGAAGAAACTCTTGTTTGTGAACAATGTCTCAGCTCCAATCCAAGAGTTTCTAGCCCATTTGCCTGTCGTATACATTTCTGACTTGCATAACCAGATGCCACAGATGCACAAAAGCCAATTCCTTGAGATGTGTGTGTGTATGTATATATGTGTGTGTATGTGTCATTTCAGTTCAGTTCAGTCACTCAGTCATGTGCTGGACTGCAGCACTCCAGGCCTCGCTCTCCATCACCAACTCCAGGAGTTTACCCAAACTCATGCCCATTGAGTTAATGATGCCATCCAACCATCTCATCCTCTGTCATCCCCTTCTCCTCCCACCTTCAATCTTTCCCAGCATCAGGGTCTTTTCAAATGAGAAGTGTGTATGTGTACACTGTTATGGGTTGAATTGTGGCCCCCAAAGATATATTGTGTGCTCAGTCACTCAGTGATGTCTGGCTTTGTGACCTCAAGGACCATAGCCCACAAGCCTCCTCTGTCCCTGGAATTCTACAGCAAGAATGTTGGAGTGGGTTGCCATTTTCTCCTCCAGGGGATCTCCACAACCCAGGGGACAATCCACGTCTCTTGCATCTCCTAACTAGCAGGTGGATTCTTTACCACGAGCACCACCTGGGAAGCCAAAATCTATGCTGAGGTAGGTCTTAAACTCCAATCCTAGAATCTGTGAATGTGCAATTATTTGGAAATGGAATCCATACTGATGCAATCAAATTAAGATGAGGTCATATTGGATTCATACAGGAAGTCAAGAGATACCTGGAGTAACATGAAAGTTTGGCATTGGAGTACAAAATAAAGCAGGGGAAAGGCTAACAGAGTTTTGCCCAGAGAATGCACTGGTCATAGCAAACAAACTCTTCCAACAACACATAAGACGACTCTACACATGGACATCACCGGATGGTCAATACCGAAATCAGATTGATTATATTCTTCTCAGCTGAAGATGGAAAACCGCTATACAGTCAGCAAAAATAACACCAGGAGCTGACTGTGGCTCAGATCATGAACTCCTTACTGCAAAATTCAGACTTAAATTGAAGAAAGTAGGGAAAACTATTAGGCCATTTAGGAATGACCTAAATCAAATCCTTTACAATTATACAGCAGAAGTGGCAAATAGATTCAAAGGATTAGTTCTGATAGACAGAGTGCCTGAAGAACTATGGAAAGAGGTTCGTGACAATGTATAGGAAACAGTGATCAAAACCATCTCTAGGAAAAAGAAATGCAAAAAGGCAAATGGTTGTCTGAGGAATCCTTACAAATAGCTGAGAAAAGAAGAGGAGTGAAAGGTCAGAGAGAAAAGGAAAGATATACTCATCTGAATGCAGAGTTCCAAAGAATAACAAGGAGAGATAAGAAAGCCTTCCTCAGTGATCAATGCAAAGAAACAGGGGAAAACAATAGAATGGGAAAGACTAGAGATATCTTCAAGAAAATTAGAGATACCAAGGGAACATTTCATGCAGAGATGGGCATAATAAAGGATAGAAATGGTATGAACCTAACAGAAGCAGAATATATTAAGAAGAGGTGGCAAGAATACACAAAACAACTATACAAAAAAGATCTTAATGATCCAGATAATTACAATGGTGTAGTCACTCATCTAGAGCCAGACATCATGGAGTCCCAAGTCAAATGGGCCTTAGGAAGCATCACGACGAACAAAGCTAGTGGAGGTGATGGAATTTCAGCTGAACTATTTAAAATCCTAGAAGATGATGCTGTTAAGGTGCTGTACTCAATATGCCAGCAAATTTGGAAAACTCAGCCATGGCCACAGGACTGAAAAGGTCAATTTTAATCCCAATCCCAAAGAAGGGCAGTGCTAAAGAATGTTCAAACTACCACACAATTGCACTCATTTCACATGCTAGCAAGGTAATGCTCAAAATCCGTCAAGCTAGGCTTCAACAGTATGTGAAATGAGAACTTTCAGATGTACAAGCTGGATTTAGAAAAGGCAGAGGAACCAGAGATCAAATTGCCAACATCGATTGGATCATAGAAAAAGCAAGAGAATTTCAGAAAAACATCTACTTCTGCTTCATTGACTAGGCTAAAGCCTTTGACTGTGTGGATCACAACAAAATATGGAAAATTCTTCAAGAGATGGGAATAGCAGACCACCTTACTGCCTCTTGCAAACCCTGTATGCAGGTCAAAAAACAACAGTTAGAACCAGACATGGAACAATGGACTGGTGCCAAATTGGGAAAGGAGTACATCAAGGCTGTATATTGTTACCTTGTTTATTTAACATATATGTAGAGTACATCAATGTGAAATGCTGGGCTGGATGAAGCACAAACTCAAATCAAGGTTGCCAGGACAAATATCAATAACCTCAGATATGCAGATGACACCATCCTTATGGCAGAAAGTAAAGAGGAACTAAAGCGCCTCTTGATGAAAGTGAATGAGGATAGTGAAAAAGTTGGCTTAAAATTCAACATTCAGAAAAACAAACATCATGGCATCTGGTCCCATCACTTCATGGCAAATAGATGTGGAAACAATGCAAACAGTGACAGACTTTATTTTCTTCGGCTCCCAAATCACTGCAGATGGTGACTGCAGCCATGAAATTAAAAGACACTTGCTCCTTGGAAGAAAAGCCATGATCAACCTAGACAGCATATTAAAAAGCAGAAACATTACTTTGCCAACAAATATATTCATCTAGTCAAAGCTATGGTTTTTCCACTAGTCATGTATGGATGTGATAGTTGGACTATAAAGAAGGTTGAACACCAAAGAATTGATGCTTTTGAATTGTGGTGTTTGAGAGAACTCTTGAGAGTCCCTTGGACTGCAAGGAGAGCCAACCAGTCCATCCTAAAGGAAATCAGTCCTGAATATTCATTGGAAGGACTGATGCTGAGGCTAAAGCTCCAATACTTTGGCCACCTGATGCGAAGAGCTGAACCATCGGAAAAGACCCTGATGTTGGGAAAGATTGAAGGCAGTAGAAGGGGACAACAGAGGATGAAATAGCTGGTTGGCATTCAGTGGACATGAATTTGAGCTAGCTCCGGAAGATGGTGAAGGACAGGTAAGCCTGGTGTCCTGCAATTCACGGAGTTTCAAAGAGTTGGACAGGACTAAGTGACTGAACAACAGAAATACTGGGTTTGGGCTGGTCCTAAATCTGATGTCCAGTGTCCCTAGGAGGAGAGGGAGATTTGAAGACACAGAAGAGACACAGGGAAGAAAGCCAGGGAACACTACGAATGGTCAGCAACCACTAAAAGCTAGAAGCATGGAAGGATTCTTCTCTAAAGCCTTCAGAGAGAACATGACCCTGTTGACACCTTGATTTTGAACTTCTAGCCTCCAGAAGTGTGAAAGAATAAAATTTTGCTTTTTTAAGCATACCACCATCCATTTATTGGTAATTTTTTATAACAGCCCTTTGAAATGAATACACCTACTTAACTATTAGTTCTGTTTCTTTGGTAGAACAGTGACTCATTCAACATTCTTCTGGTGAAAATGCATTTTTTGTAAATGCAATTGTAGGTTTTTTTTCTCAGGCTAACCCCATAACTTGGAGAAGGAAATGGCAATCCACTCCAGTACTCTTGCCTAGAAAATCCCATGGATGGAGGAGCCTGGTATGCTACAGTCCATGGGGTCTCAAAGAGTCAGACATGACTTAGCGACTTCACTTTCACTTTTCACTTCTCATGTATTGGATAAGGGAATGACAACCCACTCCAGTATTCTTGCCTGGAGAATCCCAGGGACAGAGGAGCCTGGTGGGCTGCTGTCTATGGGGTCGCACAGGGTCGGACATGACTGAAGCGACTTAGCAGCAGCAGCAACCCCATAACTACTTTTCCACAAATGGACCAACTTCTGAGACATGTTTGGAGGAAAGAAAAGTTATGGACAAATAAATGTGGGAAACACTTGAAACAATGTAACTTTGGCCTCTTTTTATATTTTAGGTGTACTCAGTCTTTTAGTATGATAATATATGTCGTGTCTGTCTCTAAGAGGGATGTATAGAAAGAAGTATCTTCCAAAATTGTATAATCTTGGAAATTCTGTTCAGGTATACATATTAATATCTCCCAGAAGTAATGTTTCTTGAAAAACGCTTTGAGAAATGCTGGGTTAGAACCAAATTAAAATATTTTCTATGCCATAGCCTTTTTTAAGAATATGATCTATTGATGATCAGCATAGAGATAAGAGGGGCTTCCCTGGTGGCTCAGATGGTAAAGAATCCACCTGCAATGTGGGAGACCTGGAGTCTATACCTGGGTTAGGAAAATCCCTTGTAGAAGGGAACAGCTACTCACTTCAGTATTCTAGCCTGGAGAATTCAATGAACAGAGGAGCCTGGCAGGGCAAAGAGTCAGACATGACTGAGCGACTTTCACTTCACATCACTTCACTTCACTTCACTTCACTTCACAGAGATAAGAAATGCAAAGCTGAAAGTGAGGACAAGTTCACATACAGAACAGCAGAGCCAAGTGTGTAGTATAATGTTTCTTGAAACTTGATGAAATCTTTGAGAAGCTGACAAAACCTATGTCCATCTAGATAAGTTGGGGTAGGCGAGAATAGTAAATATGCTATGATAACAAACCTGAGTTCTCAGTGCTTACTCAACAAAGTCTTGTCAGTCACGTCATAGGACCATGTGGATCAGACTACTCTTTAGGCAGTGACTCAGGATCTGGACTACAGAGGATGAAATGGTTGAATGGCATCTCTGATTGTGATGGACATAAGTTTCAGTAGCCTCTGGGAGTCGGTGATGGACAGAGAAGCCTGGCGTAATGAAGTCCATGAGGTCACAAAGAGCCGGACACGACTGAGCGATTGAACTGAACTGAGCTGAACATTTCCTCCAGCTCCAAAATTCAGGAATTTTATCTCATTCTTTTCCTTTGCCATCTTTATCCAATAAGTCAACAAATCTCATTGATTTTTCCATTGCAATCTCCCCTTTCCTCTCATTTCCAATGGCCTCAAATTCCTTTGATAATTTCCATACTGGTAAACTTTGCCTTTCCTTCTTTCTGTCAGTCCTATAAATTGGGCTCAAATCATTTTTTTTGAAATTTTCACTTTCTTCCCATTCCTCCTTTGCTATAAAGGCACATGATAATAGGGGCAAAGCTTCCCTGGTGGCTTAGATGGTAAAGAGTCTGCCTGCAGTGTGGAAGACCCAGGTTCAATCCCTGGGTCAGGAAGATCCCCTAGAGAAGGAAATGACAACCCACTCCAGTATCCTTGCCTGGAAAATCCCATGGACAGAGGAGCCTGGCAGGCTATAGTCCATGAGGTTTCAAAGAGTCAAACATGACTAAGCAACTTCACTCACTAACATTCCTTATCCTGATATGAAATATCCTTCACAATCCCACCATTAGGTCCCATATAGCTCCTAAAAATAAACTCTAGATCTATTCAAACTCTGACGCTTCCTATTTGCCTGGTATATTTATTTCCATATATTTCCATACCTGAAGTTTCTTTCTTATCCTCTCCTCTAGCCACATAGTTTAAGAGCCAACACCAGTTTTCCCTTTGTGCTGGAAACATGTATCTGATTTCTCACACTGTAACTTTAGTATTTATTACTTAAGTTTCTATAAATCCTTGTATCTCTCTCTCCAACCAGATCATTATCTTCCTAAGGGTTGCCTTATACATCTGTGCCTTCTCAACAGCACCTAGTATGGTAGACATTTTGTAAATATTTGTTGATTTGATTCAGAAATCAATCCTGAATGTTCATTGGAAGGACTGATGCTGAAGCTGAAGCTCCAATACTTGGACTCATTGGAAAAAACCCTGATGCTGGGAAAGATTGAAGGCACGAAGAGATGGGGAAGACAGAGGAGGAGATGATTGGATGGCATCACTGACTCAATGGACATGAGTTTGAGCAAGCTCCAGGAGATGGTGAAGGATAAGGAAGCCTGGTGTGCTGCAGTCCATGGGGTCCCAAAGAGTCAGACATGACTGAGTGACACAACAACACAATTACTTCCCTACTCCATTATATCTATGTGGAACTGCTCACACATTAAGAAACAAAACAAGTGAAAAAAGTTATACTGCTCAAAAAAAGTTGTTTATTTTTTCCCTAATGTTTGTATCAAAATGGATCTTACTGGCTTGCTCTTTTAACATCCACAGCAGCATATGCTCAAACCAGCAATTGGAATCTATTAGGAGGACGGGAACTGACACAAATTGCTATTCCATAAGTACCAACATTGTACTAACACCAGGGAAGTTTAAATTGCAGAGTTAAAATGGGCCTCCCATTCCAAGTTGTGCCTCTATGTGAACGATAATGGACCAGCAAGACTCATATAATCTGAGTAATTATTTGTTTCTGCTGAGGTGTCTCTTGGAGAGAATAAAAATAGTAATGACCACCATTTACTGCACTCTTCCTTTATGCCAGGTATTGTACTAAGTGATCGCATGAATTATATCATTTAATCCTCTCTACCATCTTATAAGATATAGACCATTATTTTCTTGTTTTACAAATGATGAAATTGAGACTGAAAATAACTTGCACAAAGTCACACAACTAAGAAATGACCAAGTTGGGACTTGAATGGAGGCAGAATTGTACCCAAGTTAACTCTATTTACTAACCTGAGCTAATTCTTCTCTTGTTTTCTTGCTTCATATAGAACATGACTCAATAATCTAGAGTAGAGATTTATTTTAATTACATACCCTACTTCTTCAGAAAAAGGAATCGGCTAAGTATTTTATTTCAAATTACTGGCATTTCTAAAGGTTTGGGAGAATTTTGATAAGCTCAATTTTATCTCAAGTTACCAAAAAATGCTTATCTGAGTAAGACAACAAACTAAAAATTCCACTAGCTATAACAACCCTCTAGTGGAGTTAGGAAATCTCAGGAACATGAACTGAAACCATTCTGCACATCTTGTCATGGATGGCCAATGATGTCTGTGCTCTTCCAATATCTTTTCAATGTATGCTTCTATTTGTTTACCTGGTTACCACATCAGCATAT